>OW028647.1:3805000-5055000 GCA_932294365.1 Diachrysia chrysitis
TTGCTCTGATGCATCGTTTTTGTTGTTTAAATATCATTTCTCGGCCCGTCGAGTTCCCCCAAAAAATAACACCATATCTCAGTATAGAGCCTGCAACGCCATGGTACGCGGTGACAATCGCGTCAGTGTTCACGACTGGAGCGAGTTTATATAGGGCATATGCTGATTTACTAATTTTTTTACTTAATTCTTCTACATGCGGCTTCCAGTCTAACTTTTTATCTATAGTTAATCCTAGGAATTTTGATGTATTAACTTGACATATATTTTTATTATTGTAATTTATATTTATAACTGGATTTGTGCGTTGGCAAAACAGCATTATTTTAGTTTTTTCAATATTTATTTTAAGGTTATTAATTTTTAACCATTGAACTATAGAATTAATTTCATTTGTTATTTCATTTTTTAAATTATTTTCATTCCTACAGTATATGGTAACCGTGCTATCATCAGCAAACAATGACATGTGATATTTCGAAACTAATGGCATGTCATTGATATAAATTATAAATAGAAGAGGGCCTAACACACTCCCCTGAGGTACACCGTATGTTGTTTCCCTGTATTCTGATCTATAGCTCTGTACAAATTTTGTTTTAGGATTTATTCTGGATATTTCTACATACTGATTTCTATTTCTAAGATATGATTCGAACAATTGCAGTATATTTCCTCTTATTCCGTAGGCTTCTAGTTTGTTAAGCAAGATGTTATGATCTACGTAGTCGAAGGCTTGCGTCATATCGCAATATACTGAGCATACGGCTATTTTATTATCCACTTTATCAGTTACCGTATTGAGAAAATCAAAAATCGCCATATTAATTGTCTTATTCTTACGGAAGCCCTTCTGACTATCTGTAAATATGTTTTTTCTCTCTAAATATTTATATAGCTGCGAATAAATGTATTTTTCAAAAATTTTTGACATTATTGGTATTAGGGCGATTGGTCTGTAGGAAGATAGTAGTTCTTTAGCATTTTTTTTATAAAGGGGTTTAATTACAGCTGTTTTAAGGCTTACTGGATATGTACCCGATGATATAGATAAATTTATGATGAAGCTTAACAATTCGCTGATGTGATCTGAGATGTGTTTAATTACTTTTGTTGGAATACTGTCGTATCCAACGCTGTTTGTGTTTTTTAACGATTTTATTATGTTCACTACATCATGTTTAGTACATGGTTCCATAAACATTGAGTGGGATCTATTAGGGATATTCAATATCACACGTTCATTTTTATTTCTAATGGGTTCAATTTTCTCAATAAAATAATCATTAAACAATTTAGCTATTTCAAAAGGATGGGATGTAGTTTTATTATCCATTTGAAGATATCCTGTAAAGGCTTTGGGTAGTTGCCGCTTTGATTTATTTATAATATCCCACGTAGTTTTAGATCTATTTGATGATGATTTAATCCGAAATGTATTCTGAGCTCTTCTAGTTAATCTAATTATTTTTTTATATATAATGGAGTATTTTTTTAAATTATTTCTGTTTAATTCATTCCGATTGAATCTATACTGCCAGAGTAGTTCTCTTTTCTTTTTACTACATGCTTTTATTCCGCGAGAAACCCACGTTGGCTTTTGTTGTGTTTTTACAGTAACTACTCTTAATGGAAAACAAAGATTATGGAAAAGGGAGATAGTTTCTAAAAACAAATCGTAGGCTCTATTTGCATCTGAACATTCATAGATATCGGAAAAAGAAAGGTTTTGTATACATTCTTTAAATATTTTTAAGTTATCATTACTATAATCCCGTCTTTTAATATACCAACAATTACTTACACATACTTCTTTAACCGGACATTTTAATATTTGACATGTGTGATCTGAAAGAGCGAATTCTATAACATCGGACTTGCATTTTGTTCCAAGATTATGTGCGAAGTTATCAATGCATGTCTTACTTTTAATTCTGGTAGGTTCTTTAATTTCTAAGTTTAAATTGAAATTAAGCAAAAGGCATTCCAATTCTATTGTTGTGTTACTGCGCTTTAAGATATCAATATTAAAGTCACCACATATTATAACATTGCGTTTAGGTTTTTGTTTTATCAGATGCAGTAATTGTTCCAGATTATTGAAGAAATTATTTAAATTATTAATTTTTGGAACTCTGTATATACATACAATAATTGTGTCAATGTCCCTTAACCCATTTAAGCCCGCTGTGCCCAAACGAGGACACCTAACAAATACCCTCTAAATCGTGAAATTTTTTATTTTACTTATTTTAAACAGTGTGTGTATGAAGTTCAATTGTTATTCCTTGTAAGGAAGCAAAAAAATATATGTTAAAGTAGTTAATAGTGATTTTATTGTTTGATTTATTTTAGTCATTGGAGAGTATGGTGTTCCTCAAAAGTTAGGATCAAATTTTACTTAGTATTTGTTTAAAATTATATGTATTTCTATACTTAACGTTTTGAATATACTGTAAGGTTAGCAATACAATTTCATTTTACAGTAAAATCTGGTTTTATACAATCTGAGAAGTATGTTTATAGAGGTGTCCCCATTTGGGGCCAATGGGCCATTAGGAGTCATTTTTCCATAAGCTATCAAAATAGCAAGGTTTGATTTTTGAGGATAAAATTAACTTCAAGGGCTCAAAATAGCAGTAGATACTATGATAGGATAATTATGACTCAGGTGTACGATTTATTGGCATTTTCTCCAAAACCAAGAACGATAATTGAAGAAAAAAAACGTGATTGCGACTGTATACGTGTATACAGATACATAACGTACCGCACGGTACTCAAAGGAGAGTAAATAACGTATCCAGAAATTACGAAGACACCAGGCATAGTGGTGGTGACGAGCCATTGACTGCTGCTGTGGCTAAGAAATCGAAATTGAGCAACGAAACCGAAGAGATCCTGAGAAGCCCAAACCGGGATAAATGTGCCCCTGTTTATGAACATATCATAAAGTCTATTGTTGCACGAAATGACTACGATGATGACGAAGAGATTGTGAAGGTACTGTAAATAAACAGGAAGGTGGTCAGTGTCCCCAGACTCTTCGAAATCAAAAGGAATGTGTGGAGAAACCCAAGCCAACCAGTAGTTTTCTTTCTATTGAACCGTAATGCCAAGGAAGAAGAGGTACTGGAATTTTACCTAAATGTTGGATCCCTCAGCATTTAGGTGTTAGATATTGCATGTACTAACTAAAGAAACTAAGTTATAGCAACATCAATTTCGTCGATTTATAGTTTGCCACTAGTTGGGACTAAGTAACCTTCAGATATTTCACCCTACACCCTAGCCGCTTCGATGGTGCCGTGCCTGCAGTACTGGTTTTGGTCGCTATTCTATGAATCGTATATAATATCGCTCTATAATTCCACAAAAAAAAAACACGTTGGCAATACAAAAAATGCTTGAAAATGATATTCTTTTGAAAATAATAATACGAAATTTTTACATCGCATGTGCCCATTGGCCCCATTTGAGGACGCCCTTTTTTTTCTAACTTCTAAAAAATAATTTCACTTTTTCATTGTGTTTTTTTAATTATTAGATGAGTATCTAGCTATAAATAAAGAAATTTCAAATGAAATACAGGCACTTTGTATTTGGGTCCAAATGGGTTAATTCTACAGCACAACATTCAAAGGAGTTACTTATTGCTAATTGTTTAACATCAGGGATCTCCTTCCAGTTAAGACCCGTCTTTACTAAAATACACGTTCCACCTCTTTTGCTATCAGATCTACAATAACATGTTGCTAATTCGTAATTCGTGATTGTTAGATATTCTTCATAGCCAGACATCATGAAGTGCTCGGAAATACAAATTACGTCAATATCCATTTTCTTCATTCTTAGCTCATCGAGGCAAACTGTGAGAGCATCTGATTTTGATAACAGTCCTGCTATGTTCTGATGCAGAATGTTAATGTACTTATTATAGAAAAAACTGGTCTTCTTCAGATTGGTGCTGCTTATTTATGGTATTTCCGAAGTCATCGAGATCATATTTCTTAATTCCATCAATAAAGTTATTAATATCCTTAAATATTCTATGCATGCCACGATTATTGATTCGGCCGCTGTTTTGAATAAACATTAGGTTATCGTAAGTTAGATTTTTATTAGAATCTAAAAAGTATGCATGTTCACGTGTTAAGATGTCCAGATATAATAAGTTATTAAAGTTTTCAACTCTGGAATTGTAAACATTGTTGTAGTAGCCATATTTATAAGTTGGAGAACATATAATAATATTAGTATTTTTTATGTTCTGCAATGCAGTTCTTATCTGATATATGATCTTGAAGTAATTGCTAGTTTTCGTAAAATCTTCTTCGCCTAAGAATATTACACAGAAATCGTTCATTGTAAAGTCTTCCACTTTTGTTTTAACATAGTCTAAAAGTTGCTCAGCATTACAATGTGGGTAAATGTAGTGACATATTTTTTCTGAGTGCCCTTTTAAAGTCGTTTCTGCGATGTTTGTGACTTTATTCCACTTATTTGTGCTTAAGATACATATTTTACACTGTTTTTGTTTTTCTATTGGAGTTATAATCTTCTTTTCAATTAATTTTGGAGGGACGTTGTTACACGTTGAGGTAGTAGAATTTAATTCAATTGATTGGATCTTATTTGCTACTAACTCAGTTTGAGTAACTTGTTCTTTTTTTTTTGTAGGACTTAATTTCTTCTTTTTAATTGGGCTTTTGGTTTTCTTTTTTGACACATCATTTTTACTTTGTAAAATGTCATTAGTTTGCTTTAGTTTTGAGTTTTCTATGGTAAGTATTTCAATCGTTTGTTTGGCGTTAGTTAATTCTATTCCCAGTTTATCAACTTGTTCTTGTAATTTTATTATTATATCTTGTGGATTCATTTCATCATTAGATAGATCGGGTAAACTCTGTGAGTCATCCGCAGTGTCACTTGACGAACTGTCATTCGAAATTGACGTAGTTCTCTGGCGACGAAATGTTATGTTCTCTAGAAAATTCATATTTACCTACGTATTTTTCGTTGTGAATTATGTCTGCTCTATTTAATATTGGATGCAACAATGAATGAAAACATTCAAAAAGAACTTTCCGTTGACGAGATGCGAACTTGGAGACACAGGAACGTAAGTTGCAACGTAACTGCAGGCCGCTATCCGAACATTGAGTAGGTGGTTCAATTATTGATCCTTATTTTTAATGTACAGGTATTTTTGACAGAAGACGTTACATTTCGAATTCAAATTCCCGCATTCCCCGCATTTTTGCACACATTCTTTGAATATTTTCGGTTTGTTCTGTTTTTGATAATTTATTGTTTTTACTGTTTATTTAACACTTGAAACTTATTAAGCACTGTTAATATGTTTTTTTTGTATTTTAATGAGTAGACACTTATGTTTTTGTTTTGAAATTAGGATAAGAGAGTGTTTATTTGTTCCTGGAGTAATTCACTTTTAATTCACGAAATTGTCCACTATTGTTTTAGATAACACTTTCACTAGTTATTTGAACTTAGATCTTCATGTTAACAGATATATTTCTTTATTTTACGACTTTATGATATTTTTAAATTACTTTTTTACGGAGCTAACAAAATCTAATGTTTATACTAGGAGCGCCATCTAGCTAAATATATAGCTGTTTAAAAACTAAATCTATCCAAATCTATTTACACATCGTTTGATCAACCCTTCAAAAAATCAACTTTGGATTACACCAAGAAGACAAAACCATACAAAACGAGTTGCAAACCAAATATTTACATAACAAATGTTTAAAACACGCAACTCATCTCTAACATTGCCACCTGCCACTTCACGAAACCGTCAACTCTTCAAATATCGGAGCAAATTGCGCAAATCGACCATCAACAAACAAGCCTACTGTTGATATAGCCACAAGTACAGTAGACGCACATCAGAAGCAACTTTGTCATTGACAGCGCCTTCATAAACGCAACAATACATTCAACATTAATTTCATCCGCCTATACATGCCAGTTATGCTGGGTCCCTGCAGTCTCACATCTTGCAAGAAGGTTCCCTATAGGACAAAAGTCCTGGCAGAATTAAGTTAAGAATTATTTTAAGTTAAGCAGTAGTTCTATTATAAACATAATCTATTGTAAAACAAGAAGAAAAAAAAAAAAAAAAAAAACAATGTACCTACCCTCACCTAAATTCGACATAGTTTGATCTTTAGGTAATTTAGATCAACTGTCTAACCTACACATATTTTTTGAATGATAGAAGTTAGGATATTTTAGAAAATGTGACGATGTATATAGACCTATTATTGGTCGTGACTGTACATGACATGTAATTGAGAAAACACTGATAGTTTCGCAAGGCCTAGCCTACGTTAGCTTGACCGACTCGCTGGCTAAGCAATGTGATTGCTTCACAGACCCTACCAAGCTGCGCAGTTTACTTTGCTCGCGAATTACCTATCTACCAAACGTGGTTTGCCAGTATATATTTTTATCTATACGTCTATACATATTGTAAAACAAATTCCCTGCTGCGTCTGTCTTTCTGTCTGAATGCGATAAACTCAAAAACTGCCGCACGGATTTTTATAATAATATGGTTTTGACCAATGGATAGAGTAATTCAAGAGGAAGGTTTTTGTGTGAAATTAATAATGTTTTGTTTACCCGTTCAAAGCCGGGCCGGGTCACTAGTATTTTAATAAATATAATTTATGAGCATATATTTTTTTTTTTTTTTGTAAGATGAAGTATCAATACTGAGCTATAAAAATGTAACTTATGTAGATATGTGACGCGAAAAGTCTCTGCCATTTACCACATCCGATTGTGAAGTCAATTCGTAAAAATCTCTTCCGAAGCCTCTTGGTATTTTTGCACTTGACAAAAGACTTTAGAATGTTAGACAAATTCCAGGTTCTTTATTTTATTGGGCATCTATACGTTGTAGTACAGGAAGGCAGGTAATAATAGCACAGAATAATTGTTACGAAAGACCAAATGTAGGTACACTTGGTATGCAATAAAGCTTAGACTTTGACTAATTAATAGTTGCACTTCAAAGCAATCTGTAAGAACTGTAACATACCTATTTTATTAAGTTATACCTATTAACTTAATAAAATAGGTATGTTTTATTAAGTTAATAGGATTTACGCAGTTAGCCTGAGCGCAGGCTTTGACTGCTTCACCGAACTTTTGGCGAGAACCTTAAGGGCCTCCAGCCAGAGCAAGAAAAACTAACTACGTCAGCAACGTTCACTAAGAGCACCCCCTGTGGGGTTCGGACCTCGACTTAGTGCGTTGCTAACAATCTTAATAAGACAAAAACAGCAAGGGAGGGCTGGATCTAAGTTTTTATTATTTAAGGACATATTTTTATTGCTAGTTTGGCCGGCTCGGGCCAGCTTGATCTAGGGACGGGAGGGGGGGAATACCAGATGTATGTTACCTACTCGTATGCATTCAATTTATGACGCAAAGTTTCGTGTTTACAATGGCAAAAAAGGGTGCGTATGGGTTATTATAATTATGCATAAATATAATTATAATTAATCATTAACTTAATATAGAAAAAAAAAAAAAAAAAAAAAAAACTAAACAAAATAGTCAAATTTTCCTTGATACTTCTCAAGTCAACTATAAAATACGTAAAACTAAAAAATACACTCTCCACATAACATCAAAGTATGTTTGCATATGTGGTTGTAGTAAATAGTAAAGAAAACCGACCACATGAAAAGATATTTAAGATAAACACAACATAGGTATCCACTGTATTTACTCGGTAAGCGAAAGCAAGACACTTTCTCAGCTGACGTCAGAAATACAGGAGTTTAGTTTAATGATCACCATTACCTCCTAACTCATTCCCACGTCAGTGTTTTCTAATTGCCTCCTGTATATGACTTAAATAAAAAACGGTTTACTCACGTACCTATATTCTCGGGATCGCCCGACTAGTTTCAGACTCAATAGGAATCCTTATATAGGAGAATCATGAACTGACGCGGCGGCTGTGGTGTCGCGAGTCGAACTTCATGACTAGATGCTCGATGATTAGGGACTCCTATTGAGTCTGAAACGAATCGAGCGATCCCGAGAATATACGTGAGTAAACCGCTTTGTTTTAAATAATTATCCCATGGTATGATTTTTTGTAAAATTGAAATGACTTAACGACTGCCAAAGATCAACGTATTACAGTCGGGAATAGCGGCTTAACCACAAAAACATGCTTTCCGAGGCACGGAGCGGTCTCGGTATGTTTACAAATGGTCACCCATTCACAGACCAAACGCGGCGACCGCGGCTTAACCATTATTATCGCTCAAACCGTACACGTCTTCTTATTACTTATGTATTTTGTAAGTTCATAATATGGATAAATTATGTTTCGTGATATTAAATCAGTAATATAAATATGCTATTTAATTTGCAAGATGTGTAATATCGCATGAAAGTTGACCATCAACGGCCTATCAGACCTCAAAAAATATAATAAGAATTATTCCGATTATTCGACCATTGTTTGAAGCACTTTGCCAGGATCGAAATAAACGATCTAAATCTATACTAATATTATAAAGCTGAAGAGTTTGTTTGTTTGTTTGTTTGTTTGTTTGTTTGTTTGAACGCGCTAATCTCAGGAACTACTGGTCCGATTTGAAAAATTCTTTCAGTGTTGGATAGCTCATTTATTGAGGAAGGCTATAGGCTATATAACATCACGCTACGATCAATAGGAGCGGAGCATAAATGAAAATTGCCGCAAAAATGAAAAACCGTTGAAACTAAAACACGCGGACAAAGTCGCGGGGGACAGCTAGTAAAATATAAGTCTAAAGAATCAAGACGATGTTGAGGTATCTAGTTACCTACCTATTTGAAGCATACTATCATTTTTCACCTAGGTATTCGTTTAAGCCATGTTCAAGAAAAAAATAAACATACAAATGTCAAAAACAGCATGACATGTGTAATTTGCCGAAATTCAGACAAAAACCTAGTTCTAAGGTCAGTGTCAAATAGGTAGTCTGTAACTGTACCTACTCTTTAAGTTAGTCAGCTAATATCGCTGTTTTGGTTTATTTATAGTGTACTTAGTTCGTTGATTTTTTTTAATAAAAAATTTACACGAATGTATATTTTTTGTAACAATAATACTTAATTATATAAAATAAAAGCTGATTATGTTTTTAAAGATGTAATGAATACAAGATGATTATTTGCTGTAAATAACGGAATTTTGCAATGATAATGTTCATTAAGTTAAGTAATTTTTTTGCTAAAACGGATAGGGTAAGGTTTAAATTTATTTATATTAAAAATTTACTAATGAATAATGACCATGTAATAGATGTGCCATTATTAAACAAAAAGCCTATAATAATGAACCAGTACCTAACGTTTCTGATGCTTATGTCAAGATAAAATAGGCACAATACCTAATATTTTAAAATATTATATTTTATCATTTCTAGTTAGTTATTAGTTCAACGTAGTTACCATGAACTCCTAAAGCAGTACTGTTGCCGTTGTGTAAGCGAGTCGGCGCACTACACTGCACGTAGCAGCGTCCCGCTTGCACGACGGCAATAGCAATGCTTTGAGAGTTCATAGTGCGCGCAGGTAATATACTTTTACTGAAATACTTTAATTTAAACCACTTTTATATACTTACTGCAAATATGAAAAAGGAAACCTACATAAAATAAAAATATCCATAATAAGTCCAGATTAGCGACAAATTGTTTTCTTAGTATTGCAATGGTGGCGGGTACAAAGAAAAGACACCAAAACGTCAAAAGTCGTCTTACGCTGCGCCGCCGGCTGTTATTCATTCTGTTAAAACCACAACTGAGCGGTACCTCTATAAAACATCGCAATCCGTAACCCCCGATTTCTGAAAGGCTGAACAATTTAATCAGTTGTCAAATCAACTAATCACGTCTGTAATTGGTTGGCCAAAAGACTAACAACCAATCACAGAGCTTAACATGAGGTTTGACGGGTGATTAACTAATTTTTGAGTCGATCAGCCTTTCAGAAAGGTAAGGTGAGGCTGTTTGTCCACCGCGGACGTCACCGGGACGTCAAGCGAGAACGAGATTATTTCTCACCAAAATGAAGATCAGATGGCGGGCTTGCAGTGCACAAGCGGCCATAGTAAACGTATATGTGTCGCTACCTCAGCGCGTCATCTTCAAGTAATAAGTAGGATGTCAGTTAATTTACCAAATAAGTGAACTTTTATCTACCTTTGATTTATTGCCAATTATTTTTATTTTAGTACCTATCTGAAGTATTGATTAACCAACCTAGTACCTAGCACTTGAAGACCGACAAATGATGTAAACCTTAACTGTAATTATTAGTTTGAGTAGTTAATTGTTAGGAAATCCAAACCTTGAGTGTTTACGCGTCCGCTGTTACGAATGTGTGTCTCTATCTATACAGTACAGTATCATCATAATGCAATTGATGCAATAAATTATTTTAAATAAGTCTACTAAAGAATTTATTACTTGAGTCGCGGGGGTTTGCTCAAATATTCAAATCTAACATGAACAAAGAACACCCAGACTTCGAACAAGCATTTCTGGTCTCACAAATGCTGGTACCATTTCGGGGATCGAACCCACAGCACGTCGCGCACAGCGATAGCGTGGAGACCTATATATACCACTCGGCTATCTGTGCAGTCAAATTAAATAAGATTAGAAAACAACACATTTTTATGTCAGATTAATTTTATTAATCAAAGTTTAATATTAATAGAATATTTTTTATAGCAATGTCTTTGATAACTAATGATTATAATCATATTAATATGTTAACCGCTACAAATAAACATATAGGTATAATGATAATTAGTTCTTTTGTAGCAGCACTATGATATTCGATGCTTTAAGAAAGTTTATTTGTTAAATGATGCATATAACACAAGTCCAATACCTGTGTTGTAGGGGTATAAAAACATTCAAATATTCACACACAAAGAACTACCAGAGATCACGCTGGAATCAAACCAACTAAACGTCACGCAAATGAAGCTGGCGTGGGAACTATAGACGATGTCGATCACTTTAAGTTCCATTTCAGGTTACAACAAACAGAAAGAATATAGAAATCTCTGTCATAGCCTGTTTATCTATATACTTTGATGCTGCGTTGAGTGGAAATTCGGAGTCGAGTTGTATTTGCTCGTTTTCGCAATTACGTAAACTTTCGTACGTGCATCACGCACGATTTGCGCGCACTAGACATAAACATATATAATCCTTTGTATAACAATACGCATAATACTCGCAAAAACTGACGCTTACGCAGACGGATCAGAATCGTGATAATGATTCTTCATACTTTCACAACTGCGTTTGTTAACCTATGAATTGCGATGGAATGTCACAAGATCTTCCTTTGAACCTTCTTTATTGAAATACTTTCCTCATTTCCTTTCTTGGGATTCAAGCTTTTTCCATACAAATTTTCATCAAACTCGGGTTAGCGGTTTAGCCGTGAAATCATTACAATGACGTGATCGTTTTCGTACCTACTTAAATTGATAGTAGGGATGGTAAAAAAAATGGATCGAATAAGTTTCTATTAAAAAAATATTTTTAAACACAAGATTTTAAATCAGCCATGCTCACAGTAACAGTGAAAACAAATCAAACAAGCCTAAACACAATGGCATTGTGATGTTCTGTTACAAAGTTTCTATGGCCACCTTTTTGCTCCATCATCATGGATAAACATTAAACTAGAGTCGATTCACTACCAGATTAACTCAAATTTCAATGAATGCACCTATGTATACATACTTTTTGCATGATCAATGGAATATTATGGTTGCAATATCGAGATAACGTGGGAATCTTCCGAACTCGGTGCGTATTGTGTGATTGGGAGTTATGAATGATTCAAGTTGAAAAATAATTTCCTCTCATTTTAAATGCTTTGGAAATTGACCGCTTATAATTTTCTCACGGTCAAGCGCTACCTAATAAAAACATTTGAACATAATTCTGTTTACACGGACAATTGTAACTATATAGTTGATTCTTGTACCTTTAATTTACTTAAAATTAATATGTTATTTATTTATTACAATACATAGGGCCTATAAATGTGGACAACATCACATACATTGCTCTGAACCCAAAGTAAGTAGCTAAAGCACTTGTGTTATGGAATTTAGAGACAACGAACGTACGACATCGAACCCGGGAACTCAGAGCTGGTGACACCTTGAAATCCGGTGTGTACGCCACTCGACTACGAAGGTCGTCAGTATTTTTGGATCTTCAAAAAGGATACACAATAATAATATTCAATACGGTGCATTCATACTTTATAAAATGTTTGGGTCGCTGCAAAGTAAACCTGAGCAAGTGAGGCATCATAGAACCTCCACATGTCTTATCCAATGTGAATGTGCCCCGGCGCAAGACATGGCCCATCTTCTGTCCTGCCCGTCTTGCACTAACACCTGCACTCTCCAGATGAAGGCTAAAGACTGGGCCACTTGGTCGGAAAGAGTTTGAGGGTCATTTGACACGGGAAGAAGAAGAAGAATAATATGCTTGTGTCTGGTGTGCTCCTTCAGTTACACAAGACCACAACCTGCACTTACTTACCGCTCGGTGAACATAATATCTATAAAAAAAAACAAAAGTGAAACACATATAATAATATAGAAAAAAAAAACAATTTAACAAGATTGTATCACAGTGATGGTAAGGTGATACCTACTACCTAGGTACTATATCTTAAGCCTTATACCGGTACTATTAGTTTTAAAAATAAATAAAAACATTTAAATGTTAATACAAATACACACTAAAGATACAAATAAAATCGCTAAATGTGTATGGGATAAATGGATTTTAGTTAAAAACCTTTTCCCAAACTATTTTGGAGTCGGATTTCTGTTTTACCAAAGAACACTCCAGTTTTGAATGGACATTGATTTCTTAACGAAATCTAATTTCATCAGTAGGTACTAGGTAGGTACTGTCACGCATAGGCCCTAGCGAAGAGATAAAAAAACCAGAGAGAGTAATCGATAACAGATAAATTAAAATAAATTATATACCTACTAAATCTTCTTATCAGTTCTTATCAGACCCGTAACTATTTAATCATCACGTTTTTGTATTGCACAAAGAAATATTATCAGTATTGTTTATAATCATTACAACTAATTAACATCGGTTATTAATATGACAGAGAAATACTTTAATGATGCAACAAAGAAACACTCAATTTACTAAATGCTTAAAGATGTGAAGTAAAATTAAAAATAGTATCAATAAAAAAGATAAAGAGTTGAAATTCGAAGTACATACCTACGTACACTGTACAGTCGACCGCAAAGCAGTGGTAGGTAATACTAAATCAACAGCTGCTTTATTTCAAAGTAGAAAGGATTCTTATCGTAATTCCATATTTATATTCTGACTGTACATAATATCTAACCCCCGATTACTGAAACGTAAATTAACTTTAAAACGTTCTTAAATGTATATCTGTCGCTACTTTACACCTTAAAGTGAAAGAGACAGCATGAGACTGAACAGCGAATAAAAATTTATTAACTTTTTAGTATTGAGTCTTAAGACCCGGAGACAGAATAATCATTCGAACATCACAAGGACAGCTTATCAATTAAGATATACTGACCGATAAAACTAGGTAGTGTCTTTACACACGGATTAACAATTAATTCAAAACTTTCCGATTATTATAATTAATTCACGCATTAACATAAATATGTTCGATTAAGAGAGAAAGTAATACAATTTATGTCGTACTACTATCAGTAAACATTTGAACTTTGGGCTTCCCGGCCAGTAGATCTAACGCAAGAGTTGGAACCGGGCGTGTAGTATCTTTGTTTGATAAAACAGTATCAAAACTAACGTGAAACTTAGTTATCAAATGCACGTAGCGTTGAGTAATATTATAAAATGATTGGTTCAATAATTGCTCTTAACATTGCCTGGTTTAATGCATCTGTGAACTTTTTTACGCGTCTTGTGTTGATTTTGCTGACTGCGTGGGTGTACCATGGATTCGTTTTCGCTGAAGTGTTTCTGAACAGCTATAAGTTGGTGTATCCTCCTTATTTGGCAAAACCGATAGCTAAGATAGTGAGTGTGGTTACTGCTGTTGTGGGTTCTGTTTTACAGATATTTGCGATTCAGGTAATTTTATCTATACTCTTACTAATCTCTTTAAGTAATTACTAGATTGTTTTGATTTGTTTCTATGCAATTAAAAGCCAAATCCTTAGGAATGTATTATATATCATGCTACCTTTAGAAGCCAGTCAAAAAAGCGGGGGAAACTACGGGACACAGCTAGATTAAAGCCAGTTTTTTAAACTTATATTAGGAGTGTGATGTTCAAATGTTTTTTTTTCGCCAAAACGTAAAGGCCCTTTTTGTTTTCTTACAATTTTATGTTCAAAAACTGTCACAGCAGATGCTGCCGGCTCGTGAATAAAATTCCATTGGCAAAAGGCTTTAAACATATTGAAGGAGCGTTTGAGAGTAGAAAAGGGTACCTCTACTTCCAAACTCTGCTTCTACCCGCAGTTGCTTAGGTACTTATAAGATAATTAAATAAACAATGTAAGTACCTATACCTAAATAATTATAAATATGCATAATTTTAAAACGTAACATAGGTATATTTTTGGAAACATTTTGATTGATGACAAATTTTGTCTGTAATATTGAGAAGCTTTAAATTCGTAAAAATTACACATTCTTCTTTTCCATTGTCTGATTTATAAACAACTTTAATATTTAATTAATTACAGTGTTTATTGTTGTATTATACACGGAAAAAAATAACAATAACAATTGACGTTTCACGTAAGTTTTTGTTTGAGATGTTCAA
The DNA here is from genome assembly GCA_932294365.1 of Diachrysia chrysitis. Lineage (NCBI taxonomy): Eukaryota > Metazoa > Arthropoda > Insecta > Lepidoptera > Noctuidae > Diachrysia > Diachrysia chrysitis. The sequence continues at coordinate 3,819,899 of OW028647.1, forward strand.
CGATCTAACGAAAACCTTCGCAAATATCGATGTCATTCTCATTTATGGATCGTGGTCATTCACATTTCTCTTTTAAAATTATTTTAAGCCTTCATGATAGACAGACTAATGATACAGCTATTGACTCGTACCACTGTGGTTTAAAACTAGTACATCTAACGGCCTAATCGGCAGATATAATCGTAGTATGAAGAAACGGTTCTGTCGGTATCCACTTGATGTTTTCATTGCAGGCACAGTTATAAAGTGTGGTACCTAGCTTGAAGAGTATCGGTGTTTTTAATCACAAGTGTAAGGTACACGTAGGTATTCTTATTCAACTAGTTAAAAAAATACTATATGCCAGCATGAGAAGAAATAAACTTCTAATAATGGGATATACGTATTTTTTGCTTTTTCAAAATAAAAAATCTTAAAACAATAGCCCTTTTACCCTATTGGTAACACAGATGTAGACCGAGACCATTACGTATCAGATCAATTCAGGGTGGATGAAATGGCGACAGGACACTGTAACAACCTGTGACCCACGTTTGCCCAGCAAGGTAAAGGGTGAGAGGTCTAAAACGGTTTTTCATTTTTGCAACATTTTTCATTTATGCTCCCCTCCTATTGGTCGTAGCGCGATGTTATATAGCCTATAGCCTTCCTCAATAAACGGACTATCCAATACAAAAAGAATTTTTCAATTCGAACCAGTAGTTCCTGAGATTAGCGCGTTCAAACAAACAAACAAACAATCAAACAAACTCTTCAGCTTTATAATATTAATATATAGATTATTAATTAAGACAAACATATAAGTAATTGGATGATGTAGGTACCTTAGTACCTACTTGTCACGACCCGCCGCCGCCGGTATAAAATGGCATAAAATTTATTTCGTTTTATTTTTACTGTCATGAATATGATTAATTTTATATCCTTGAAACATATATATAATTGACGGTATTCAATAAAGAATCTGAACAACATTTTCAATGTCAGTGATTTCAAGAAAGGCGTTAAAAATACAATAAAAATTGTGATTGTTGTCCAGAAACTAGACTAGAATGAATTCTGAACCTGGTTTTTACGATTTTAATAAGCAAGTCTTGAAGGTTAACTTAAGGGTTATTAAATTTTTTGCCTATTTTTAGTAAAACCTTTTTAATATTCTTTATGTATATTGGATACATTTCGATGCGATACATACCTACTAGTTGTAAGTACCTACTATTATAGGTATAAGTATACTCTATACTAGTTGACCCAGAAAACGTTGTTTTGATAAATTGAAAAATCAGGTTTGGCGGTGGAAGGGGTGAGAAGGGAAGGGGAATTAAGGTTCAGAAGTACCTACCTATTTTTAATGCTAAATCATAAAAACGAAAATAAAATTGGGCTGCGCCACCCTGATTACTTAGGGGTTCAAAAAATAGTATACAACCTATTCTCAGACCTACCGAACATACACAAAAATTTATACATAACATACATAAAATACGGTCAAGCCGTTTCGAAGGTTAGGTTACAAACACTGTGACACGAGAATTTTATAAATAGATTATATTATCTATACTAATATTATAAAGCTGAAGAGTTTGTTTGTTTGTTTGTTTGAACGCGCTAATCTCAGGAACTACGGATCCGATTTGAAAAAATATTTCAGTGTTGGATAGCCCATTTATTGAGGAAGGCTATAGGCATAACATCACGCTACGACCAATAGGAGCGGAGCATAAATGAAAAATGTTGCAAAAATGAGAAACCGTTGGAACTAAAACACGCGAACAAAGTCGCGGGGGACAGCTAGTATATATATACTAGTTGTACTATACTTGCAATTCCGCCATTTTTTATTAAACATAGTAGGGTATTTTATAGGCCGTCTCTATAAAATGTTATTCTTTACTCGGTATATAAAAAGAACTCTAAAAATGATTTTAAATAAATATACAGCTCTTACTTATTTTTATTTTGTAACTGCAAGGTGTTGTGAAGGTTGTTTAAACATAAAGTTGCAACATTTTTCATACAAAGATTACATCTTATGTTCATTTTTAGGGTTACTTAACTCAAAAGAAAAAACGGAACTCTGTCTGTGATCTTTGTTGTTCCGTCTGTCTGTCTGTCAAGTTTTTTTAGCAGGACCGCGTGTTTGTTTCCTGTTGAAATTAATATCAAGTAGGTACTCACGTTTAAGGACCCTTGAGACGATAAAAACTTCTAGCTTCTGTGTCAAAGCAACTAAAAATACAGCCATTTTTGTTGCTTTACCCATACATTTCCGAGAATAAACCGATAGGGTACTTCATGACGACACAAATACTTACCCACAGAAAAAAATACAAAAATAGTTTTTGTACTTAAAAAAATACCTTTTTGCGATTACAAACTTATATTTACAATTGTAAAGATACTGTCATACATCGATGTATTGCTTTTTTTTTGAAAATATTACCGTGGCATTGCGGAACCCTCGGTGCGCTAGTCAGACTCGCACCTATCCGGTTTTTTATTATTATACTTTGAACGTTTTGTAGTCTTTTACGTGTGTTATTGCGACAGTTAATGTTGGCTTAATGGTAGTCAACGCCGACAATAATGTTAGTTAGTAAATTAGAATTTCTTTGTGTTTACGAAACGACTCCTGCACTAGGAAATAGGAATGTTGACTGGGTATGAAAAGTAAAAATTTATTAAGTCCGTAAATTTGATAATAAAAAATATTCAGACAAGTATAATAAACTTTTTCAAAATAACTAAAAACTAAGGAGATAAAGCTCATCAAAGTTCAGGAGTGGGAGCTAATTACGTCACGGTGTTACACAAAACGTAGGACATCGTGACGTCATGTGTCAATTCAATGTATGGTCGTAAGTTTCTGGTAACATAAAAAAAGAAGTCAACATCCCTACTGTCGCGGTGACCACTCAGTACCTATCCCCACTAAGATAGTTACGAACTGGACGAAGCTTGGGACTCGCCTTAAGTCAGTCCAATCCGCGCACCTAGACTCGATACCGGACAATGTAGAATCCGCGACAGACGCTATAGGCGCGATCGACTCCCTCACTGAGCACGTGCAGTCCCTGGTGAACGAGTGTTCGCGGTCGGTACCGGTGACAGAAGACTCTCGCTGGCTCCTACCGGACGACGCCCGTGCCCTATTGACGGAGAAGAACGCGGCTATACGCGCCTACGACACCTATCCCAACGACTCTAATCGCGCCCGTATGCGTTCTCTACAGCGCGCTGTTAAGAAACGCATAAGGGCTCTGCGTGAGGATCGGTGGGATAGGTTTCTCGACCAATTAGAACCTAACCATCACGCGTTTTGGAACCTTCAACGTAGATTACGTAGTTGCGACGAAGCGGTCATGCCCCCGTTGAATCGTCCGAATCAGAGCCTCGCCTTTGAAGACGACGAGAAAGCGGAATGCCTGGCCGACAGCCTGGAGGCTCAATGTACGCCCAGTAACCTTCCGGTCGACCCGGCCCACCTCGCCAGAGTTGACGCCGAAGTCGAACGTAAGGCCACGATTCCTCCTTCAGAGGACCCGGAACACCCTCTCGCGCCGGTAACAGTAGACGAAGTACGTTCTCTTATCAAGGACCTACACCCTCGTAAAGCGCCCGGTTCAGACGGAGTCACCAATAAGGTGATTAAACTCTTCCCTCCAGCATTAGTTATCCTCTTGACAGGCATCTTCAATGCAGCATTAGGCAACAATCTCTTTCCACAGCAGTGGAAAGAGGCGATAGTCATCGGCATCCACAAACCCGGTAAACCGAAGTCTGAGCCAACTAGTTATCGCCCTATCAGCTTACTCAAAGTCCTTGGGAAGCTATACGAGCGAATCATCTACTCCCGTTTAATGGATTATGCCGAGTCCAGGAGTCTCATACCCGACGAGCAGTTTGGTTTTAGAACCGAACACTCGTGCGTCCAACAAGTCCACCGTATAGTCGAGCATATAAGCGCTGGTTTTCAGCGTGGACGGCTCACCGGTGTGCTCTTCTTCGATATAGCGAAGGCCTTCGACAAGGTCTGGCACAACGGCTTGATCTACAAGCTGTACCAACTCGAAGTGCCAGATCGTCTCGTGCACATCATCCGTGACTTCTTGTCGAATCGCTCCTTTCGCTATCGCGTTGAAGGCACACTCTCTTCCCCTCACCCGATCCTCGCCGGAGTCCCGCAAGGCTCCGTCCTCTCTCCACTCCTCTTCTCGCTGTATTCCAGCGACATTCCACGCGGTGGCAAGCCCCAAGTAGCTCTGTACGCCGACGACACGGCCATTTATTATTCAGGTACCAGCCCCTTAGCGATAGGTCGAACTCTCCAGACCGCGGTCACGGCCCTCGGGAAGTGGTTCACGAAATGGAGAATCGAAGTCAACCCTACCAAAAGCGCAGCCGTACTATTTAGTAGAAAACGGCGGCTTCCCGTTCCCGCTCCACCCATAAGCCTCTTCGGCAAGCCTATCCCTTGGGAGCAGCAAGCCAAATACCTGGGTGTGATCCTTGATCAGAAGCTTAGCTTCGTACCTCATATCAAAGCGGCACGCGCGCGAGCCGCCTTCGCCCTCGGCCGACTTCATTGTATGTTGAACAAGCGCAGTAAACTCTCTCTTGCTTGCAAGAAGAGAATTTACACTGCGTGCGTCAGACCTATCATGACTTACGGCAGCGTCGTATTCTCTCACGTACCCGATTATCGACTCAAACGAATGCAAACTCTACAAAACCTTTTCATGCGTAGAGCCACGGGCGCTCCAGGTTACGTTCGTAACTTGCAGCTGCACTGTGACTTAAAGCTGCCCACAATCAAGCAGTTCATGAAACGCGCCGCGACCCGTTTCTTCGACACCGCCGAAACCCACCGTAACCCGCTTATCGTAGCGGCCGCGCGATACCGACCTTCAGTCATCTCCAAGATAAAACGTCCTAGACACACTCTCTCCTATCCCGACGATAAGACAACGCTTCTACAAGAAGCATTCGACTTAGCTAGCAGTAGCAATACAAAACACAACCGCCGTATACTACGTCCTCGCCGGCGAGGCCCGTCGCGTATTATAAATAATAGTAACGTAAATGTTACCCCCCCGTCCCTAGATCAAGCTGGCCCGAGCCGGCCAAACTAGCAATAAAAATATGTCCCTAAATAATAATAACTCAAATCCAGCCATCCCTTGCTGTTTTTGCCTTATTAAGATAGTCAGCAACGCACTAAGTCGAGGTCCGAACCCCGCAGGGGGTGCCCTTAGTGAACGTTGCTGACGTAGTTAGTTTATTTTACTTGCTCTGGCTGGAGGCCTTACGGTTCTCGCCAAAAGTCCGGTGAAGCAGTCAAAGCCTGCGCTCAGGCTAACTGCAGTAGACCTCATCCAAAAAAAAAAAAAAAAAAAAAAAAAAAAAAAAAAATCAGTACCTATCCGTGACGCCGTGAAACCCAATACAGAAAACTTTTGCATCCATCAAAATATTATAGGATATGTAATTGTTCTATACAAATGATTATGATCCTTAAAATTATTTAATTTCTAATTATTAAAACAAAATGGTTTACTCACATATATTCTCGGGATCGCCCGACTAGTTTCAGACTCAATAGGAGTCCCTATTCATGAGCTGACGCCGAATGACGCGGCGGTTGTGGTGTAGCGAGTCAAACTGCATTTAATTTCTAATGCCTAAACCAGTAATAGACGTCCAAAAACCAACATTTAAAACGAACGGACGAAAATTTCTAACTCTTCGATTCATCTCGTTCCAGACATTCACAATGAACGCGTTCATGCGAAGATTCCTGAGGTTTATGGTGTCACTGCTGGCGATATTAGTCGTGCCCATCACATACCTGCTGAACATCAGACGGACCAGGAAATGCCCGCCGCCCACCAACCCCTTGCTCTTCAAGTCAGCTACCACATTAGCTGCCATGATAAGGGCGCGACAGGTAATATATTTAATATATGTTATTTATCTATACTTCTATACTAATATTATAAAGAGGAAAGATTAGATTGTTTGTTTGTTTGTTAGCATTGAATAGGCTCCGAAACTCCTGTACCAATTTGGAAAAATCTTTCACTGCTGGGAAGCTACACTATCCCCAGGTTACATAGGCAATGTTATATTTTTTTATTTTGAAATTTTTGTTAAATACCCTTGCGAAGCCGGGGCTTCTATCCTAGTATAAGTTTAATTTAGTATATGTAGAAAGGATAAATGTTGAGAAACGGTATGAAAAGTGTCATCAGACTATACAATAATAAAAATCGCATTCGTACAATAATAAAAATTCGCATCAGTATTCTATAACTCTGCTCATTAACTTTATTTAGTTTGGACTTCGTTGTCACATTATTTAGGAGTTGATTAAATCACTCTATGCAAGACGCTAAAGAGATCACTATCTTAGAACAATTAATTTTTATTACCTACACTACCAAAAATCTAAATAATATTATTTTTTTTACTTATCCTAATATTTTTGCATTTTCCTCCAGGTTACGTCAGAAGAAATTGTAGAAGCATACATAGAGAGATGCAAGGAAGCTAATCCGTATCTAAACGCTATCGTCGAACCACGATATGATGCCGCACTCAGAGAGGCCAGAGGCATCGATAAGATGATTGCATCGACGAATAGGTCAGCTGAAGAGCTGGCTCATGAATACCCGCTGTTAGGCATACCGATGACGGTTAAGGAAAGCTTGGCTGTTGAAGGTAAGACTGTAAGCATAACTAAATACCTGATGCATATAGACACAAGTCATTTTAATAAAGAAGTGACAACACCTGAGGATACCTTTTTTTTTGTTACGGGGTGAAAATCTAATGACTTCAGCCCACGCCGAGGGCACGACGTGGGGATATGTCTTGCACCGACTAAAACACCCCGGTCCCGTCCTTGCCTTTGCTGGAGTCCCGGGTTCGCTAAAGCATGCTCGGCGTACCTGAAGATACCTAACGACTAACGTCAATGCACAAGTCGTGTATTGTTCGATAATAAAATATCTTTCAAGTTGAGAGTAGTTAGAAAAAGTTTCGTATCATTATTGTGTTCCAAATTGGATAAAATACCGTATTTTTTTATAAATTACAACTTAGAAAGTGCACAAAAAATGTTGTTTGTTGTTCAACAAGTAATGCAGGTCTTATTATTAGTTGATAAATTTTTCAAAAAAGGTTGTATACAAAACTTGTCTGTAAAAATTGTATAACATATCTTGTACAATGGTTAACAATACGTATTCAATTTTACATCGACGATAAACGTTAGTTTGTTGTTCGTAGCGTTTTCTATGCAGAGAAAGCAGAGAAAGTTTGGTTAACTAAAATTCACGATGATGAATTCACTGTTATATTGTGTTCAGTCATGCCGCAGCTTAGAATCAAATACCTAACTTCAGACACTTAAAATCTTAATGTTTGGATATCCCTATTCCGTAAACATTTTATTTGGTTCTATAGACTGTTGATGGTGCAAAAAAAGCTGAATAACTCTGAGTTTTTTGCCTTCATTTCAAAGTTTCCATCATTGTTTTTTGTTAGGGACCGTTATAACAATTTTCTCTTAGGTATTTAAAGACTCCAACACTCTTCCTTAACATCTTCTTGTCGACATCTGCCAAATATGCGCACTTTGCGCCCGTTATCATCCACAGCAAACAAATAACAATTAAAAAACAAACTGTACTTAGTTACATTTAATAATTGTTACACACGATCAACCTTTAGAATATCAATTCACTCAATCTGTGCTAATAATAGATAATTAAAATTCCAGGCATGAGCAACGACTGCGGGACTGTGTACGCATATAGGAACCCTGCAAAGAAAGATGCGGCTATAGTACAATTAGCCAGGGCTGCTGGAGCCATTCCTATTGCTGTGACGAACACACCACAGTTATGTATGAACTGGGAAACATATAACAATGTCATAGGTATCACGACGAACCCGTACGATCAGAAGAGGACAACAGGAGGATCTTCCGGAGGAGAAGTAAGTTTAGATAGAAATTATTCAATTACGACATAACTAAAAGATCAATGCAGTAGCGCAAGAAAATTCGAGGCTGCTATAAATTACCATCAATAGATTGGCAACTAGTAGACATGGTTGAGGATCCTTCTGAACAGAGGAAACTCTATCGTCTAATGCCAAGTGTAAAGTACGGGAAATGTTAGGCTTCTATAATTCATCTAAGTACCTAACAGTTAAAATTATTATATTTATATATTTCATTTTTTACTTTTCTTTGAAACTACCCTTAGCCTAAACCTAAACTTAAAAATGTTACAAAATAAAAAAGTCAAATTTTTTGGTAAGCGACGTTTTGAGGATATTGAGAATGAAAGATGAAATCACAAATAACGGTGCAAGTAGCGCTGACACTCAAAATATCTTACGTAAAACCCACTCAACTGTGCAATGTAATTTAGGTAACAATTCTTACAAAATAGATCGTAACTAAGCAAGAGAAGTGTCCATTAACACGGCAATGGCTTTCACAAAACACTTAAGAAACTAATTCAAATTCCAAAATAATATACTGTTCCTATAAAAAGTAGAGCACTGTATAAACGACATTTCAGTGGTTTTGGATGATAGTGCGATTAAGGTTTAAAACCTTCTCGAGGTCAACTACCTTAATCTTTTAGGTAATAAGTAAAGTTTTGGATAGAAACGTCCCCTTTTTTTTCAAAACTTTCCATTTTGTAGTTATTTTTCCGCAAATGAGGATGACTGGTTTCTCATTATTTTTCAATTAGGTTTATCAATTTTATTTTGTTTTCAGTCAGCACTAATCTCAGCAGCTGGTTCAGTTATTGGCGTTGGATCTGACATCGCTGGGTCACTCAGACTTCCGCCCATGTTCTGTGGAATCTTTGGACACAAGCCAACACCAAGACTACTCTCCGTTGAAGGTAACTTAGAAAAAAGAAGGTAAATTGATGATAATAAGAAGTTACTTAAATACAGTTACTGGAGTTCCACCTTTGTCCTTTTCAAATCCAAACAACGGCCCTAATTTTTATGGTACTTAATACCATTTTTTTGTATTATATTCCTCCAAGATACATACTGAGAAGACTGGCCCATCCATCTACTAGAACCATCCTAGAACATCAGTGCTTGTTAAAGAGAGAGAGGGGCCTTTGCTTTGCAGGTGGACAATATAGGCTTATTAGTTTAAATAGATAATATATGCTGGTACCACCCATTGCATCTACAAAACTCTTCTTGGAAATTATTCAAATAGATCTGTTATATTACTGGTTCGTTTCAGGCCATGTCCCAGACTGTTTGGATCCAGATTTTGAGGAGTATTTTGCAGTCGGGCCAATCGCTCGGTATGCGGAAGACCTGACTCTACTCTTGAAAGTTTTGAAGCAACCTGGTGGTCTTGAAGTGCCGTTAGATAAGCCAGTAATTTGCTTGTATTATTTTTAATATTAAAACTATATTACGATTGTTATCTGTCTATGGCTAAGCTGTAGATAATTATTGGCTAAATCGTCCAATTCCACTCTGTTATGAGTGAAATGTATACATTTAGGTAAACACAAATAAAAATAATTTCGTTACTGTAAATAAGTCATAACCTAAAATGAATCCCAACAATTAAGTTGGCACAAAAGTATTCCTAGAGAGTATCTAAACAATGCACATGGTCAAATAAAAATAAATCCTATCTTAAATAAAACATTCTAAACCAAGGTCAACAATCAAATTATTTGCCTTCAATTTATTTGCCTGATAAAATTCCTATATCTAAAAAAATAAATTAAAAAATATACGTGCGTTATTTACCAAAAAATTATTTAATAGAATCAAGGTACATTGATTACGACGTGTCTGGTAGTCTTTGGTAGTAACACCACGACCTACGACGGCCTGACTCAATGAGCTTACTATGTCGATCAAGGGTAAGAGGCTTAACTGAAGGCTGCGTTCGGCTAGAAACAGTGTGTATGAAGGGCGTTTCTAAGTGTAAGGTGAATAGCACTAGCCCGAATTAGCACAGCTGACGGTATAAAGGTAACTAAGCCACTAAAGCCACAAAAATAGGTTAAAGTTTGGAGAAAAAAATACACACAAATTTAAATAAAAAATGAAACAAAAAAGGTCCACATCCAGTTATTTCGATCGGATGCACAGACAACGATGTGGTTTTATTTTAAAGTGTAATTTCTAGGAATCAAAATAATAAATCCTAGTTACGTCCCTAAAATATCGGAGTATTATACTTAGGCCTTACAAATATAAGTACGTAGATAGTATATAATTAAATTTTACTTATGTATTTACAGGTGGACATATCAAAACTAAAGTTCTACTATATGGAAGGGGATGGCAGTAACGTTTCAGATTCTATTGGCTCCGAAGTGAGACAGGCCATGGGAAAAGCTAAGGATCATATTCAGAACACATACAATATTGAAGTAAAGCCGGTAAGTTGAAAACATTAACATACGCTTAACGACCTAAGGATTAACTGTGGCCAAGCTGATTATAACATACCAAGGATCAGTTTTTTGTTGTAATTTTAATGCGATTGTCGGAGTTTCTTTTGAGTCGAGCTTCTTTATATTGTTTTACGACTCAAATGGTTGCCAAAAAACTTAACTGCTGCGCTAAAAACAGTTATATTATTTATACATACCTATAACTGAATACAATCCTGAGTTTCGGGGATTGTATCATATATTTTTTTAAATTTGATAATGGCTCAAATTTCCGTAGGAAAAATTACTTAATAAAGTATCTCACCCAAATATCAGTATCCTCCTTATTATATTAAAATTTCTCTCTTCTTATATTTTTTTTCCAGCTAAATATCAAAAACATAGAACACATGTGGGAAATAAGCATCAGGATTCTTATGAACATAAAACACGTTCGCAATATCTACACAGATCCTGAAAAGCGGGACCAATGGGTCTCAGTATGGCCAGAAGTTTTGAAGACAATGGTGGGCCTATCGAACCACAACTTCCTATGTGTGTGTTACGGGCCATTAGCTAAATTCTTCGATGCGCTACCAAAGAGTTATTACAAAAAGCTTCTCGCAATTTTCGATGAGATTAAGGCCGAATTTGAGGTAAGTTATCAGTGGTTAGAATCCTAATTAAAATGCCATTTATTTAGAGAAAATAATCTTAGAGAACCAACTTACAATTTAAAATTGTGATTTTGTTTTTTTCTTTATAGAAAGTATTATCAGACGATGTGGTACTACTCCATCCAACATTCCCAGCACCCGCCCACCTACACTACAGAATATACTACAAGTTCCTAAACTGCGGGTACCTGACAATATTCAATGCATTAGGGCTACCCGTCACGCAGTGTCCAATCGGACTAACTAGAAAAGGTTTGCCTGTCGGTATTCAGATAGCAGCTAACAAATGCAACGATCATTTAACGATAGCTGTCGCTAAGGAATTCGAAAAAGCTTTCGGTGGATGGTTGCCACCGAATAAAGAACTGGATAATAACGTTAAGACTGCGTAACGGTGTTACAAACGTGAAAAATAAAGTTATACTTGCCCTTACCAAAAAGTCATAAAATAATGACTTGTTAAAAAATTTGTTATGCATAATTTGTTATTTTATTTGGTTATGTTATAAAAAAAATATGTAATATGAAAAGAAATAATTGATTATTTTTTCTTTTTTAACTGAGTGTGGTAGAGGCGTCATTAATATTTTTATAGACTTGGAATAAAAGTTTGATTTTGGAGCAATACTTTATTAAGCTAAGAGGACTATGATTATTTTACTCTACACCTCAATAAAAGTATTATTCTACTTTCAATATATGTATTGATACAGTCGACCACACGTCAGTGGTAACAATGAATAAGGACTACCATTTTTGCGCTCACCAGTTGGCGCCACTGGCAAGTTAGCTGTCAAAGCCCACCAACAAAATACGGAATTTGATATTTTCGGACATCACAAATAACTGTAATTAGCGACTCCGGCGGTGAAATTGATAACGATTCGTATCGTATAAATTTTGCTGTAAATGTGGGTAATGTCAAGACGCTGTCAATGTCAAAGAGTACCATTGATTTGCGGTCGATTCTACTATTCCGTCGAAAATAATTTATATTTTTGTACATAAGTATAGACTTTAAGCGATTATGTATACGAATTTAAATAATAAGACTACGTTCTTGTATTGTATAACTTTTAGGACAAAATACATACTTTTTGGACATTATTGGATATTATAGTGGACTGCTTGGAACGTTAGTTCTGCTGGCGTTAGTAAAATGTGATATTAAAGACATCTATCTTTCAACGATGTTTGTAATTTTAACCAAAACTGTAATTTGTAATTTGTATTAAAAATAATAACGACTATCTATGAAGTTTATTTTACGGATCATTAACCCACAGTTTTTTTAACTGTACTGTACTTACCTACATATAATCAAAGCCTACTATCTGTTTCAATCACAGGTTACAAAAGTTCAACTCTAAAAGTAGGTATGTGGTATTTATATAATATTATATTATAATAGGTACTATATTTTGTAGTATTTTTGTATGTGGAGTACGTATCTTAAATTGATAGCTATCATATAAATCAAGACCTTATTGATAAAGGCATATCTAAAGAAAAACTAAAATGGGTCAAATCCCACGTACTGATTTCCAGCAATCCTTGGCAAAAGATTCAATGAGGTCATCGTGTAATAACATCATGAATGTCATGTTTATAGCTAACTTTAAAAAAAAAAAAATTATTTACGATTTTATAAACCTATGCATATAGGTACTATGCATATAGGTTGTATCTTCTATGTACAGGATTATACATACAAACGTACTTTTTCAAGGTTAATCTCTATGTCTAGGACAAGCACACGACATTGTATTGTAGTTGGGTATTACGTTAACTGTAAGGTTTCTTTGTGCACTATTACTTAAATTCTTTCTGTTTGCTGAACAAAGTTTAAAAAAAATCGAAATTTGTCCTTGCAGTTTAAATCATTAGTTATCTTGTTCATTGAAACGAGCGTTCCTAAATACATTAAGTAACCAATTCAGCATCTATATGTAGGTAGATACACAGTCACTCGAAACCATTTATGTATTAGATTAAATTTTTAATTCTTTAAAATAACTACCTATCGTAACGTAACTAAAAAGACCTGAAATCTTTTTACTCCTATGTTAGTAATAAATAACTTCGAAATAAAAAATTACTTTTATAGATTCTCAATTTTACAGAACAGATTTGTAAATTATAAAATTAAATCTTTCCGTGTAAGTGGTTAAGCGTGTCTGTACAAAATATTGGCGTGGCGTGGCGTGTTATATGTATGTGTGTTACTCATAGTCATAATCTTTTATTAAGAAAAAATTATACATTATGAATTGACTACGTATTAGTAAAAAAAATATATCCTGCTAATAATTAAGTACTTCTATTTTAATTTTCAACATATAATATAGGTGGCAACTTTCAGCAACAGTATTCGGTAAGATTCGGTAGCATCACGTTACTTTGTTACGTTCTATCGTTCTATGGTCGTTTTAAATCAAAGACAATTTTTATGTACTTTTTTTTAATACGTTCAGATTCTAGTTATTTTAGTTTCAATAAAAGTATGTGTGAAATTCGCTAGTAAATACGTTCCCGGATTAAATGGATGAAAGAAAATATTTCTACTTAATTTAATCACAATTAAACATAAGTCATTCAAGGAAATATATTGAATGACAATTAAGTTGACAGAATCTGTCACCTAGTTAGATGAATCTAATGAAAATTAGATTGATTTTCATTTCCAATTCAATTACTTAAATTTATTGAGCATTCATCAATATTTATAACTTTATAAATTTTTGCTACGTTCAATCCAATTTTAGTCTATTATTTTTTATTTGCTAATACACGAACAACGCACGCGCAGTACACCCATCGCCCAAAATTACCGAGCGCCATATTGAGAGGCAGACGTTGTATGACTTGAGTGATAAATCGTGGTTAGTGCAATAGTTTGAAGTGGAATTTTTGATCTTGCCCTATGGATATACTCTCGGGTACGTAATAAGTGAAAAAGTATATTTGTAAAGCGTCTGTGTTCGCCCAGTAAGCCCTGGCAAATCACATCGTAACCTAGACATAGGCCGTTCTAGTTATCAGTAGATTACCTAGGTATCATCAATCCACTGTTTGCTCACAGTTTTAATCTTATTAATAACACGTGTGGGGAATAGCCATAGGTTTCTTGAATCTAGTTACATTAACAAGATTATGCGATCGCTTTGCAAGGTTCCACGCTCGTATATAAACGGATTTCGATGTGTTTATGTCGGCAGTTGACAGAAGCGTTTATGTATATGACCGATCATAAGTCACCACACCCAGTGACCGGATTGTCGGTTTTAGTATTTGATAGTTTTTATTTCGAATGATTGTTCGCGCGTTGTCGCGTCGGTACGTGATTTGTGTTATTAGTGTCGTGTGTTAACGTGATACAGTGAGTGTAATAATAATGTAATTTCTAGGAGTGGTGTGCCTCGGTTGAAAGGCCTGCCGAAAGGACAGGGCTCCACACGCGAGGAGGAAAGACAGCGGCGTTCCGCACTGCAGCACCATGGAGTGCTGTATGTCGGAGGAAGCGAAGGAGCAGAAAAGAATCAACCAGGAAATAGAGAGGCAGCTCCGAAAGGACAAACGCGATGCTCGGAGAGAACTCAAACTGCTTCTGCTTGGTGAGTGCTTATTTTGATTAAAAAATAATGATAAAAATTGCAAAAATCCATGATTATAAGAGTGTTGCTGTTTGACAGAATCTGGCAGTTTTTTAGGTGTACATCTTCCTTATCAGCTCAAAGTGGTCATCTATTATAGAAACATTAAATAATTTGCCCTAATGTGACCAACTCATTAACACTGCTCTATATTACAATGAGGTAATTTTCTGTGCCCATGAAGAGCTACTCAAAAATAGCTTGTGAGCACATATTTTGAAGAACTATAGTGACTCAGAGGTTTTGTTCAAACCTTTAGTGAACTGAACTGGCAAAACAAAATTCCTGTCTTTCATATATTGCAGTGCAGTGTCTGATTTCAATAATTTTCTAATCAAACCTTATTTAGGTACAAATACTTTTTTTATGGTGGTCGCTATAACTATAGTTTTAAAAACCAAGTAATTGTTTTTTTTATGCAATTAATTAGCTTATTTTAATTGAATACAGTAGCAGGTTGTAAAAAATAATTAAATAGTTTTAATTTACCAATTGATTGCTTTAATGAGTCATATTTAGAGTTCATAGGTAGGGATAATGCTTAGTAAACTTGCTGTTAACCTGCATTGTTAAATATAACTTTTTGCATAGGTATGATTTATTTAGAATAATTATTTTTATTAAATGCCATGGTCTAGTTTTGAAAAAAAAAAGAATCGATTGAGGTTACCGATAATACAAATTTGGAATCAGATTCCAAATTTGTATTATCGGTTACCAACATTCATCAGCTTAATAAAAAAAAAAATGAAATTTTGAACTGCTGTAGGACTGTTCACATCAATAGATTACAATTTATTAATATGTCATATTATTGCTTATAACTCTATAGCTCCACAGGTATGTTTTACATACAGTAACCTCCTTTAACTTACCTCTTTATAAACATGATGTTGCCTATGTATAGGTACTAGCAGAAAAGAACAAGTATTTGTTACATTAATATGCAGAGTGACATGGTGGAAGAGTGCATTCTTATAGTAAAAAAAATATTTGTTCTCTAATTCACACCAAAGTATAGTTTATCATCAATCAATTCTAAGATAACATTTAAACAAATAAAAAGACCACTTACAGATTTCTAATGACCCATTCCATTTCAATATCAGCACAATTTTTCACTTGTTGATATTTTTGGACAAGCTGTTGCTATGGGCCAATTAGCGCTTGCCAAAAGCAACTTTTACTTGAAAAAGTACTTACTTTCATTTGTTTTCATAATTATTAAGTTGCTTAAGAGTAAATGAAAATAATAATTTAATATTTAAATCTTGGTCCTCCAAGTAAGTAAAGTCAAGTGTAATGTAATTAATTTTGATGTCATTCAGAAGTACTATGTTCTTAACCCAAATATTATTTAACTTGCACTAGTTTAATCAACAAGTGTAGGTATTTAAATTGTTACTTTTGAATAGCTACAGGATCATTTGCTAGGCACACAGCTCTTGTGGCAATTATGAATCAAAAATGATGAAACATTTAATATAAGATATGTGTACAGTAATTACACCTTACAATTGTAAAAATACAAACTTGAATATTATCAAAAAGTCCATCAACTTAGCCAAGGCTTCTCAAGGCTGACCATTATAACAATAAAATTAGTTAACCATCAAATCAAGTTCTGTGGTTGGTTGTTAGAAATGCAACCATATTGCTTTATGAACATAAGCGTTACTATTACAAGTTATGTTGATAGTGAAATCTGGTTCAACAAATCAAGGTATTCAACTAATCAGGTTTTAATAAAATTATATTTGAATATATAAAATTGATTATATTATACAAATTATAGAATACAATATAAATTTAAAATGTCTGCAAATCAATTTCAACTACTACTTTTTTATATTCTTTATTTTCATATTTATATCACCTATGGAGTTTCTTGCCAGTTCTTTTCCAAATTCCATTTTGGAACCACACACCTAGAGTCATAATTATAGTTTGGTAACTTTCACGTTTCTTAAGCGCTGTGTTGAGGTTTATGAGAGTCAAAACTTTTATTTCTGATTTTTTATTTTGACCATGAAGTTTGACCCTTATTTAATGACTAGTGTTCCTTAATTAAACATACTTGAAAGTGTGAAAAAATCTAGACCGTCTAATTTAATACAGTAAGTGTCTCTAGTAAATGTTCATGCAAATATCTATACAAATATAACCTGAAACAACAAGTTAGATTTTAAAAAAACTTGCATTTAATAACCTAATTTTCGAGGAAGGTTATAGGCTATTTTACATCTCATTATTTGACTTAGGAGGAAAGTAAAGTGAGTGAAACCGGGGGGCACAGCTACCAAATATGACAATGTGATCATATTGAAAACATATATCTTGAACTAAGTAAGAATAAGACATTGTCTAGCTAATATGGCTTATGCCATACAGCCCGCTGACAGACAGACGGACGGACGGATGGTCGGACTGCTGAAGCTGCTTAAAAAAAACTTTTCAAAAGTTTCAAGCTTATGGTTGTTTGAAAGATTCCGGATTGGTTACAAAACATTTTACTACATTGGAGTTAGGACTCCTTTTTAGAAGAATACCTTTGTCCACAAAATGTTACCAGACCTATGAGATGATGGTCTGACTGGTACCATTATGTAAAACTTTAATTATACTTACCTATATTAATACAACAAAAAATTTTCTAACTCAAAAGCCAATAGGAAATGAAGGTTTTAATAATTATTTCTCTAATATTTTCTATTTCTGAGTTTATCTATACTTAGATTGTGGTTATTCAGAACAGTACTTATGAATACAGGTACTCCAATTACACATTTACAGGTTTACATTTATTTAAATAAATACAAGTTATATATCATTATTGTCAGCATTATTATTGCAAGAGGGTTTCCCCAGCCTTGTCATATTAAATATAGGTATACATTAATTGTATAATATAGTAATTACACATTCAAGTTTGTACAAGTAAACAACTAGCTACTAGCCCTTCAGTTAAATATTTAATACCATTTTTATATTTAAACAAAATTTTGGATTGATCTAAATCACACAACGGGTGAAAAATTACATTAAAAAACATTTATTGTAGTTTTTCTTAAATAATAATTTACAATTCAGGATATTGACAACCATTTCTTATAAGATTTTAAAATTCCAGACACTTTTTCACTTCTTTAGTGAACTTAAGTACCTACAGTATTCATGAAACATCAAAAATGTGCCAAACAATTATTGTTGATGATTTTATCATAATAATTATGTTATGTCAATTTTTTATTATTGCTTTGTGGTACTTTACTTATTAATAATTTTCTTAAGCAAATTTTTTCTAAAATTCAAGGTAGGTTTACCTTACAAGCGACATGTGAAGATCATGGTGGTTGGTGTATAATGTACAATACTACATATTTCTACATTTTAACTTTATTTTTCATTATTTACTTTACAATCAACCTACCTTTATTTCTAACAAGTTTATAGAACAATCTCATAGTATAAAATTTTGATCTGTCAAGTACCAGGTCACTTTGTGGTCGTTATCTATGCTTATCAGCAAGTTGTAAGATCCTACCTCCATTGACAATTTCATGTCAGTGAATTTTAGAGGTAATTAGGCAAGTAATTTGTTAAATTATCACTATGATATCCCAGTGAGTTTTCCTAATAGCAAATAGGTCAAAAACAGACTACTTAAAATGCCAAGTTAATAACAATAGGTTCATTCTCTATTGCATATACTGCTCATCTGATGAGTGTGGGTGTAGGTCACTATACATGTATTTTTTAATATACATTTTTAAACTTTATACAGTTACCATTCGTGTAGTTTTTCTTAGTACATAGGCACAAGTTGTAACATTCGTTCGCGAATCTAACGATATAAACGTCACGTGACAAAGACAGGCTTGTTTAGAAGCACGCGATGTCCCGCCTGTTGTTGCTAGGGACAATCAAAATGATCTGTTAGGCATTTACATGTCTACAATTAACTAGCGTACAATAAATTCCTTGGCTAGTTAACTGCACATTTTTTTATAATTGACTAGGTATCATGATTTACGATTCAATGCTAGTCACCATATCTTTTATAATCTGCAGACGTTGATTTATGCACTAAGATTGACAGATTCTCCCATAATTATTAATATTATAATAGCAACATTGTGCATTTTTGTAAGTTGTTATTCTTTTGATTTTACTATTCATATACAGAGTTAAACACAATACAATGTGGGTAATAAATAAAGGAATAATAAATGTGGGTACACAAGCTGAAATTAACTAGTCTTTAGCTTCAGTAGGTCTCGTCTGAGAACAAAAAAAATATCCTCTATTTCCTTGGTCCCGAACGCCACTTTGTATATTTTATCTCAATTGGTTCACTGATTAAATCCTTGCAAGGTCACAAACGAACAGACAAGTAATTTTCGCTTTTTTTTATATTTAAAACGTTAGTATCGATAAGTATAAGCATTAAAATAATAATAAATACCTTAGAGCCTATCTTATTAGCACAAGTCTTTGTTACATGAGGTGAAGACATTTTCCACCTATATAATAGGCATGCAAGTAGGTCCAAGACCTTGGTTGCAAAGTCTCTTATAACAGTGATACCAGGCAGTATCACTGTTGTGTTAAATTGATCAGTCTATCAAAAGACTCTTTGCGACCCAATTAGGCCACGCGATAAGCTAGGTTTTCTTCCTTTTAGGTCATCTCTTCTTAGTAGAGTTTTCTAAATTATCCGACCGGAAGCGGTATTACCTAAGTTGCAATAAACGGCGAAACTTAGAATTATTCTTGTCAAAATGATAATTTGTATTAAATATCAAACTTGACAGAACTAATTGTAAAATTTTCGCTGTCAATTCCTATTGCTATGCTATCGCAAGTTAGGCAATACCGCTGCCGTACGTATTTGACTGCAAAGTAAAGAATTCTTCTCGTACAGGGTAGGGACGAGATAATATGATCACCTCGCTTGATCACTTTCGGGTTGGCGATTTAAGATTCCAATTTCGAATCAAAGATCTTCTGTGGAAAGAATCATCTAAGAAAATTAATAAGTATTTTTTACACTTGACAATTTAATATAATACGGCTCCCATTACGAGAACACTAGATCAGTATCAACATATCAGTATGAAGTGTTAGCCACCTTGGTTTAAGTGTGAAACAGAAGTACTTAATGCAAAATGTCTGTATAGCTTCATCTCTGTCTATCTCATGGTTCTAAAATATTGTACTGAAGTCTACAGAACTCAAGAGAAAGGGAGAGAGACACTAAAATTTTTAGAGTCTCTCTCCTTTCCTCTTTGTCTGAAAGAAATAACATGTTTAATTTGTTGTATCAGGTACTGGCGAGTCTGGCAAGTCGACGTTCATCAAGCAGATGAGAATTATTCATGGCTCGGGCTACAGCGACGATGACAAGAGAGGTTTCATCAAACTCGTCTATCAAAATATATTTATGGCCATGCAAAGTATGATACGCGCCATGGATCTACTTTCTATACAATACGGAAATCCGTCCAACTCAGTAAGTATTCTTAACTATATCTACTTTGCAACTAATAGACTATCTATAGCTAGCTACGTTAATCTCTTTATTGTACTCATTGTGTCTACATTTCTAGTAAAAATCGGTTTTTCGCTGTCATTGATAGAATTTTTATTGCTTTGTTTTAAAATCCTATTTTTAGCACAGATCTATAACGTGGTAATCTTAATCTCTACAATTATGTTAGATACCAATTAAGGTTAGGTGGGTAAGATCTACTGTATATCTTAATGAACAATGTAGAGGTATTCATATAACATTTAAAAAAGAAAATAATTGCTATCACGATATCATTGTCTTGATTTCTAAGAGTAGATTAGGAATAAGATTGTCTATTAAACAAGAAAAGCGGTAGCTGAACTATATTTTAGAAAAAGTTTTTTTTTAATCAATGTTGTCACGAAAATTCATTAAATCTCAAAAAAGCGTTCTCACACAAGTGGAACTTAAACGAATCATAAAAAGTTGTGATACTTTATATCAACTTACAAAAGACCTACTGGATCGGATTACAAAAACACAAGTTCAACACTATTTCAATATAAATGAGTGCTGGATAAACTTGTAATGTAAAGCGTGTATTAAAGTAAGATTAGATAAAAATCCGAAAAAAGTAATAATTGGTAGATTTATTTAGAAACAATTACAAGTAGTCTTGAAAAAAAAAATAGTTTTGAATGACATGTAGTTTAGAAACTGAAATCTGTCGGCCCTGTTTCGTTGGAGAGGTATAATCAACGATAGATAAGTTCGAATTTTTGGTTGAGTCATCGGTACTTCAACGTTTTAGTGCAACTCCTCATAAAATAACTAATATAAGCCAAAATAAAGTAAAACAATTTTTAGATAAACAAAAATTGGCTTTGATGTCATTTGTCTGTCTCTCAATTTATTAATCATTTACTTTTAATCCTTACTAATATTATTAATGCAAAAGTAACTCTGTCAGTCTGTCGCGCTTTCACGTCAAAACTACTGAACCGATTTAAATGAAATTTGGTACTCAGATAGTCTAGAACCTGAGAAAGGACATAGGCTTTTTGCCGCGATAATCAACATCCACGCGCGCGGAGCCGCGGGAACCAGTTTAATATAAATAAACATATTAAATATATGATTGAAACTAGTCTCAAATACTATTCAGTAAAGTCATTACATTCAGAATGTTCTAAAACAAATGCATGAGTAATAAGGAAGAAATTATTGTTTAATGACTGTTGTAGTAAGAATTTTTACATGCATATCCAATATCCATTCTGTGACCTGTACACATAACTTTAATAACATATGAACTATTTCAGCGAGCTAGCTATTCTAATGACGAATCATATCGGGAAATTACAAAAACAATAATAAAATAATTGTATTAACGCATATGGTATTCTATAGTAAATAAAATGCTTATTAAAATTCCAGGAAAAGGCGGAATTGATATCATCCATCGACTTTGAGAGTGTGACAACTTTCGAGAGTCCCTACGTGGAAGCCATCAAGGGTCTGTGGAGCGATGCCGGCATACAAGAGTGCTACGATCGCAGGCGAGAATATCAGCTCACCGACTCGGCTAAATAGTAAGTACCTAACCTCCATAAAATTCCTAACGATAGCTTACATATAAAAGACCGTAGTATGACATCAAAAGTTTATAATAATCGACATTGTTTACAAGCCCACATTATGATTAGTGATTGAATACCGTATTCATAGCCGTATTGTATAATTTCTATATAATAATGGGATTGCAATGAATAATCTCGTGTAGGTATTTATCTCAAATATATTTTCCTACAATGCCAGCGACTGAATCGTCGCCATATCTGTAAATCCCGGTTACAGGAAACTAAATTGTCGGAAATGTCAAATTAACCACAAAGATTGCTGAAATCATATTTCCAGAATTGTGATGTCACTAAATTAGTATTTTTCTAGCCATAAAAATGTACACTCGTAGTTTGCCCTAAATACTTTTACAGCTTACGTGAAATACGAGTGGTAACATCAAAATGACTTCGAATAACCTGGAAAATTATAGTATATGCGGTCAGTTTGGTCATATAGCTGGGTCCCATATAGTTTTATCTAGATTTTTATTCTAGTAAATCCAGCAAGATATTGTTCTTCTAACTAATCAAACATATAATTATATTTTTTTCTTAGTAATTTAAGACAATTATAAAAAGGTATAATAAATAAATAATCTGAGTCAATGATCAAATCGTTCACACTTGTGCTAATGCATTCTCCTATGCATTGTTTCTCGAGAAATCTTGAGAACTGCAATTATTGTTTGTGATTAATTGTTGTATAAAGAAAAATACTTGTTTCTCCATATAATATAAAAACAGAATAGGATTCCTTTAAAGCGTGTAACACGGATTGTGATTCACATGCATAATTATGATGAGATCTAGTTTTTTTTACATTATAATTAGGGTTCGATTCCCGAATGTAAACTGCAAAAACATGAAAAATAATAAAAATTAAAGAAGTCATGATAAATATTCCACATTATAACTAAATTTCTGGTCACTTCTAAATTCTCCTTGCAAGCAGAAGTAATACGAGTAGTTCTGTTAACTGCTGAGCTATTAAAATTGGCGTACCACAAACATGATTGAGTATGGAACCCGCATTGAGAAAAGATGTTTCTATAGCTATTTGCAGGAAATTGACCGCGTGGCGGCACCAAATTACTTACCAACCGAACAGGACATTCTGCGCGTAAGAGTCCCAACTACTGGCATTATAGAATACCCATTTGACTTGGAGGAGATACGATTTAGGTAACAACATAAAAATGTAAAACTGCATGCCTTGCTTCACGTTCACAGGTGCATGGTACAAACTGGGACTCATAACTGTCTACATCTATCTCTTTCACTCTTAAGCCTATTGTGTTTAACAGGAGATATTTATGTGCATGTCTGCATTCTAGCTGTTAGCGCTGCATGATATATTTCAGCTATTTAAGTGATTTGGCGAGAATTGAAAAGGATGATTACCTGCCGACTGAGCAGGATATCCTGCGAGCTCGACAGCCAACCACCGGCATCCTTGAGTACCCTTTCGATCTTGACGGAATTGTGTTTAGGTATGTTCAGAACCAGGACTGTTTGGAATCGAGAACGCTAGTAGTATCCTGACCGATTCCCAATGACAATATAATTTCTTACCTTACTTAGACAATTTTGCACTGAATACCTAAGTATTGATAGCCTGGTTTAGGTCTAAATGTCCGTTTGTAATTATTTCCTCATTGATGCCAAGGTGTGGTTTTGCTGTACTAATTTAGGTATGGGGCTGCTTTTAACATGCCTGTGTATGCTTCCATATAGCAACATTTGAAATCGAATTATCATCTATGTTGCCATCATTTTTGCTTTAAAGCACCCAAAGGGCTTATTGCTAGGTCTTAAGTGTCGCTTGTCGTAAATAATAATTTTAAGTTTTTCTGGATTTTAAATTTACACTTCAAATTAACGCAACCTTATTTTAAAAGAACCTACTGCTATTAGAAGTAGTAAACAGGTTTTTTTCGCCTTTCTATATAAAAGCAGCTCTGTATAAAATATAATGATATCGCTGAGTGAAAATGCTTTACTGTGGGTGTGTGGTAGTTACGAAGCTAAAGTTAGATATTTAGCTGTTTTTCTTTTTTAATAACAGCTTTATTGGCTCTAATTTATATAAAGCTTTATAATGAAATAAATAAATAAAATAGTTTTGTTTTAAAGTTTAAAACATCCTAATCTCAGAGAATTAATCATTAATACATTTGATATCTGTCATGATTTTATCGGAGTATTGTACAACAGTATGACGATAAAATTGTTTTTTTATGTATTTTGCATTGTCACGAATTATGATTGTATTTTGCATCAAACCATTAAATCGTTGGGTTTTTCATGGCTATATTAATCTTGTCATTTAGCAATTATTCCCTACTGAGCTATTATTAAATGTCATCAAAACTTAACTTTTAGCTTGTTCGGCGTTTCGAAGATACCCGTTTATATTAGGTTAGAAAATACACTCTTGGTGTGCGTTTTGAGTGACGGCGCTCCGCGTATGGCGGTTTGCGGAGCGAATTTACACGTCGACGGCTGCTTAATACGCGGGAAAGTTGATGCGCGTGTTTAGTGTTGTGTTTATTTTACAATAATGTCGATATCAAATCTTAAGCGTTTACAATATTTAGAATTTAGCGGTTTCTTTACCGATGAGATCTTTTTTTAAAGGAAAAACTGCACGTAATTCTTTCTCTGCAGAAAAAGAAGCGGTGATTACGTTAGACTTACGAAGACTTAAGACGATACCCGTAGGATTGTTTCCAATATATTCGAATGTCACATTCGACGACATTTTAAAAGATATCAAAAAAGACTTTTAGATAGAGATGAATTTGCGACATTTCACGCTACTATCCGCGAGTAAAAATCAAAATACGCGTATTTTTATGCGCATTCGCAAGTTTAATACGCCGTGTAATGTGCGCGCCCGCTCGCACTCCTCACAAGTTCTATCGTGTTTTTTTTTTAAGAGATTTACGCTAAGGCTTGGACTGCTTCACCGGACTTAAGTTCAAACGTGAATATTTGTTTAATACGCCGTTCATTGCGCCTACGCGGTGCGTCGTTACTCAGGACGCACACTAAGACATTTCTCTGTTGTTCTAACATTAGTATTGCTACACAATTGCTCCATGTAACAGTTTTGTGTATTAATCAACATGTACTAATAAATGGTTGATTTTCGCTATTCACGCTACTTTTTGTAGTATTTAACAATTAAATTTATTTAATTTGTAAGAAAGAAATCTTCAGTGTGATTAAAAAATTACCTAAAAAACTCTACTTCAATGAAATTATCAAAGTACTCCAAGAACGGACATGTTTACATTTTTATACTCAATCAAGACTCGGTCACAAAAGTGGCTTATTACGAAGTCTTATTGAAATGTCTATTTAAACAAGTTAAAGAGCTGTTGCCTATGTAACTTATATGTTGTTCTCTATATAACTTCATGCCTATCTGTCCCTCGAAGTAGCTCCAGTGGCGGATCCAGGACTGCCCACGTTGAAGGTAGATTTTAGCAAAGTAAACACATCTTACAAGTTATACTTGAAAAAATAATATTTATTTAGTTAAAGATAAATAATTATTGATGACAATTGTGTGTTAGGTTGTGTAAAGTTCACTTTATCATTATTTACGAAAAAAATCAGATTAACAACTTAGTCTCCCCTCCCCCCCTGGATCCGCGTCTGACGAGCATGGTTTTAAAACTTCATGTGACGGGACAGTCCACATCGAATAGCATAACTCATCATAATAACATTCCGCTATAATAATCATTTCTTTTGTAGCTTTTCATCGCATTTTATATGATTTAAAACTAATTTTTATTATATCTAACAGAATGGTGGACGTCGGGGGCCAAAGATCCGAGAGAAGGAAGTGGATTCACTGTTTCGAAAATGTAACCTCAATCATATTCTTAGTAGCTCTTAGTGAATATGATCAAATTTTATTCGAATCCGAAAATGAGGTGAGTCGCTCTGTTATATAATTTTCTTCTTTACTTATGCATAATAGACAACCTCCTTGGTATAATGGTACACACCGGTTTACAATGTGTCGCCAGCTCTGTGGTCCCGGGTTCGATCCCCGTACGAGTTGTGGAAAACGACTTGTCTACACTGTCTGGGGTCTGGGTGTGGTACCTTCGTTGCCTCTTATTCCATGACACAAGTGCTTTAGTTACTTACTTTGGATTCAGAGCAATGTATGTGGTGTTGTCCACATTTACTTAATAATTACTTATAATTGTGTTTATTATTTGAGGATGTAAGATTAGTGAATATCTCGCATTGACAGGAAGGTAAGGGAGAGGCCAATGTTCTGCAGTTGACTGGTGTTTTCCAATTGTTTGATTTGCTCAATGCACTTTATCAATTTTTTTATTAGTTCTGAAGTCGATAAGCTTTCAGTTTAGAGGCAAAAAGTTACAAGTTTATTGTTTTGTAAACTGTGAAATTTTAATAGTGTTTCCATTTTCTAATAGGCTTAAAATGTAATAAAAACTAGGTTGGTAGTGTATTTCACTACAATATAATTGTTTTGCTTAATTTTATTCGTTTCCTTAAACCGGGTAAACCGATGCCTGTTGCCTGTTTGCGTTTTATTTCGTCATCATTTCAATTTTCAACGTCATAAATTGTCCTAATGACGATATCGGTATTTTCTGTCTTAAAGGATACTAATATCATAAATAAGTAATTATTTGGATCTATGACAAGGCTAGGATATTTTTTTAAAGAAACACCACATACCATTTTCACTTTTGTTTAATGTAGTTTCATTGAAATTTAATCCTCATAAGAAAAATAATTCGAAGCTTTTTCTGAAATATGTGTTGTATCAAATATAAATCAATCACTACATGTATTTCGAAGCATCTTTTAACAACGGCTCCATGGATTTGGCTGTTTTTTTATGTGTTTCTTTGTTTATGTCTCAGGGCATGTATTTTATGAAAGAAATATTGCGAATAAATTACGGGAAATGTCGAAATTACAGGAATTTACAGGACAGACTCTCGGGTCAGCTAGTTTATGAATATATAAAGATCATTTTATTTTGCATAAACATAGAATAGTACAGGATGTTAGAAAAAAAATACAATCTTAAGTACGTTCATGTTTAGCCTATATATATTAAGTTATGGTATATTTATGCGAAATATAATTAAATAAAGAACCGTTAATATCACATTAAACAAATGAGGATAATTTCGTTCCGACTTATCAAGCATTGCATTGTTTAGTACAATAATGTCGAATTTTGCTCTTTTTTGTAAGGTGCCAGTTTAAATTCAAATTTAAGTGCCAGTTTTAATATATTTCGCAAACATTTTAACCGTCACTGAAATATATGAAATAAAGCATCACACATAACTTGACAAGGAAACAGTTTTTAGTATTGAATATTTTATTATACGTAAGCTTGGTGGATATCTGCTTAAGCGCAGTCACAGCTTTGGGCGGTTAAAACAAAAAGCTAGGGGCCGAGAGGTGCTCGTGACGCGAAGGCGGTCGACTGCTCGAGAATGCGTGTATGTTGGTCACGGGCTAAGGCTGCCTGTGCACCGGAGCGGATCAACGGAAAAAAAATAACCAATAGGATTGAGATTGAAGATAGGAGCGGAGATTTTATGCAATAGGGGATCGGACTATTTCTTTTATTTACACGTCATATAAAGATATTAAAAACTTAATTCTTTTTTTAATTAAACAAACGGTGAGGAAAATACAGCGAATGGAAATGTCGCGTGACGTCACTTGTAGCTACTATTTTTACCCACAAGTGACGTCACAAGCCCACACTCCAAACTTTTAAATCGCTTTAACTTTATCATATTTCATTGAAATGATAAAAGAAAAAATACGATTTTTTTACTAGATAGATATTTCCTTTTCGATAGATATTCCCAGTCCGCTCCCCTATTCTGTTGGTTAATGTTTCTCCGCTACGCTCAACAGTCCGGTGGACTGGCAACCTTACTGTTTGAGCAGTCCGTGTGGGTGGCCTTACTGGCTAAGAGCACCAGAATTCTTTTCCCTTCCCTTTTTTCGAGAACAGGCGAAAACTAATTTACAATCTACCGCTACTATCTTGTAAGTTGTTTTAGTTTTACTTGTTAGTAAAATACTTTTGTATCGTTTCCAGAATCGGATGGAGGAGTCTAAAGCATTGTTCAAGACGATCATCACATACCCATGGTTCCAACACTCGTCTGTTATCCTGTTCCTCAACAAGAAGGATTTGCTCGAAGAAAAGATTATGTATTCGCATCTTGTCGACTATTTCCCCGAATACGACGGTATGTTACAATCTATATAATTTTTTTAACCTTTTTTTACACGGCCGTATTGTCTATGAGGTAATTTCGTAAAATTTTATATAAATAAATATCGGTCGTATCATGCATGAGGTAAGATATGGTATATTACAGGTCATTCTAAAGACGGGATGTAGTATACCTTATACTCATATAGTATAGCCTTATTACTCCTATCATCACAACAACTATGTTTCTAAATCGTTATAATAACACCTAAAGTTGTTGTATATAGGTTTGGTTGCTTAGGTATAGCAGTAAAACAAAATGTTTTTAATGAAATATAATTTATTCTCAATTTTTCTTCGACAGTAATTCAAAATATAGTTTTGCAGTGGTAAATTATTTTAAAAATTCACTTGTATGTCGTAAAAATCTGGAAGTATAAAATCTTGCATATGTTCTGAACGATAAGATAAGCTACTAGTTTATTGCTTTGTGGCACATCAGATTTGATGGCGGGCCTTAGTCCCTTAGTCGCTTAGCCATTCTACTTTGTCAGCAATTATAATTACTTAAATAAATGATATTACAACACTATCTCAAAAGATACAAGACTGATAACTGGTACTGTTTATCTATTTCCTTAAGTTATCTATATTTGGAATGACATGAAAAATTTTTCGGTGGAAAATTCATAATAACATGAGTTGAGATACACATTTTCGTGCAGTGGATGACTCTTAGATAGTGTTTCTATTTATTTAAAAAAAGTGCATTCTATTTGTACATAAGACACAGTTATTGTACACGAAAACAAGTTACCATCTATGTTACAACACTATAGTATTACATATTCGTCAAACCAGTAAGAACTAATAATTCTACCGTTAATGATATACAAATTACTAATTTAAGATATAAAACTAATTTATCCAATATAGGTCCGAAACAAAATCCAGTCCCGGCTCTAGACTTTATCCTTCAAAAATACCTTAAAGAAAACCCGGATCCCGAGAGATCGTGTTACTCACATTTCACGACTGCCACAGGTTGAAAAACTTATACTGTGTACAGCTAGAGTTGGCTAGGCTGTGTTTTATGCTAGAACTTAAATACATAATGCTCATTGGTATTAAAAAATGTTGATCAAAAAGTTTGGTTGATTTTACAGGAAGATTTTTTTTGTAGTAATTTGTCGTATTTCATTTTGAGCTGTATTTCCCAAGCCAGATAATTCTATCCGAGGAATAATTTTGAAGTTTTTGACTGTTCCTCCACGTATTCCACGAATAAAATTATTGGCGTTGGAAAAATCAGCCGTTAGTTAAATATAGGGCATAGTACTGCTTATTTTTTATTATTTTTATGAACTAAACGTTCTGTTTGTCTTGTACAATTAATATTTTAAAGTATTGCACTGACATACTTTTCTTTTTTTTTGTACCATCTTTATTGTTCTATTTTCACATGTGGTGTACTTCTGTTTGTATACTTAGTCCATACTTTTCTTTTTCTGTATCCTTATATTTAGTTATCATTTCAAGTGAGGCACTAAGCCCCGTTTCTGTCAACTAATGTTTGTTTTCCCAAACACTACATGAGTAACGAACTCCTATAAACTTATCATTAAAAAATCTTCCTGCATTTTCAACACAAGTAAAAATTTAAAGTTGTATCTTCTAGCCAATGAAAATTATTGTATTACCCGCTATTATTGTGTTAGTAGCAATGCTAGATGTGTGTGCCTACCAGGTCCCCAACGCGACGCCAACACGGCGCGCGAGTTCATCCTGCGAATGTTCGTCGACCTAAACCCGGATGCCGAGAAAATCATCTACTCGCATTTTACATGCGCGACAGGTTAGTTATATTATGATATACGATTTTAGACCTTATTTATAACTAAATTAGGTTTGCGAAGGCCCAAAACAGATTGAGTGGCCTTTGGGTGCCTTTGGAGGTATTTTTAAATGCGATTTTAAAGAATTATGATAATTATAACATTAGGTTTTAATTTAGGTTAGGTTGGTCTGAGAGACCTTTTTTTCAGTGGGACAGTTGTACCCTTTTTTTAATTGTAAGGTTGCAATAGACTTCTTGTGGAATTAGATCGAATTTGTGAATTGGAGTACCCAAACTATAACTTAAAGGATATATTTTACACATTTGTCATAGTATATCAATATGTTTAACTGGTTTCAAATTTACTGCTCTACTAATGATTAAGAATTTTCACTTTGACTTTGTTTCCGTGATAAATCAATATAGTTAATTAAGGAATTAAGCTGAATCCAGATCGAAGATATTTCTTTGAAGGTTAAGGTAAGGTGTAGTTCCATAGCTACTATGTTTAAAAATGAGTGTGTATTAGCTATTTTGTTTGAAATAACGCTACAGTAAATAGCACACAAAATAAAGACAGAGATATAGGTACTGCAATTATTTACCATAAATCTTAATACTATTCAGTAGCCTTATTGGCTATCTCCAGTTGACAACCCAAGCGATGTTCACCGAATTAAAATAACGGTAAAAGCGTAAAATTATTATCGGCTAACGTCGGTGACCAGCTAACTACGTTGAAGTAGATCTAGTTGGTCATTGCCGTTAAATGATATGAAATATGTGTTTTTTGTAAAACAATTATCGCTTTAGTTAACAACCGCTTAAGACAATAAGCCTGCTGATCCATTCATCACTATTTTTAATGCGTAAAGATTTAAAATCTACTTTCAAATAAAGCCATATAATTTTTACAATGTCTTCCCTCCGCAAACATAATTTTAATAACGGTAATTAATGAAGTAGAAGAATAAAGTTAAATAATGTAATATACGAAGAAAAGTTCCCTATAAATTCGTTTCTATTGAATAATGTCAGGAAGTATTCCGAGTCGACTAGGTCAGTAAATTTAAGTTTACCGGCAGAGACCTACAGAATGGTGATGTCCTTGGTGCTGTAATACGCTTAACCGTTAAGCAGCTTACATGTTACAGTCAAGGCAAGCCCGTAAGCTGGGGGTTAAAACAAATGCGCGTTTTATTGGCTTCGCTCACTATTGTCAATGTTATTGCCAAGAGAATTGGATACTGTCATAATTTTACTCTATAAAATTTTACATAAAAACAGCATTCTTTTAATTTCTTTAATAGTTGAGATTACTAATAATCAATACCTCTTATCAAAAAAAAACAAAAAAAACAAAACAAAACATATTTTGCTTTTTTCTACCTGCATTTCTATTTACCCCATTTTACCGTACTCAAAGTAGTAGTACACGCACGTGTAGAGGAAAGAATACAGAATAAATAAATTCTTCGTTTGTTGTTTGGCGGTTAATAAAATTAATGGCCTTAAACTGAAACGTCAATCATTTTTAAGTCCCCGTTAAGTATAATGCCGTCTCTGTCAGTTTAAGGTGTAAAGTAGCGACAGATTTAAGACAGACATTTAAGTTACGTTTCAGTATTCGGGGGTAAAACATATTAATAACTAGCTGTTGGTATTGTCGACTAAGATGTAAAAAAAACGCGTTTTGAATGGCATGTAAAATTAGATTAATTAAAAAGAAATACTACCTGTTATTTCGCGTTATAATACATTTTATTATATAAAATGCAGTACATATTGCAAATTACTGTTATCGGCTAAATACGTATAATAACTACGATCGAATTCTATACTAATTATATTCTATACTTTTATGGGTATATGACCATTCTGGGAATACAGTGATAAATTGAATATATATACTTGATTTATGTTACATGTGAGAATAATTATGGATTGCACTAAAATAACACTGACGTAATCTTATTTATGCTATTGTATTGTAGTTATTATTAGTGCTTTGTGTTCTAGTATTTTTATTTTATTGCTATTATGCATGAAACTGCTTTAAAAGCATGTATTTTTATTTATATTTTCATATATATCTCTGCATCAGACAGAAGTTTGTGTGATTTATAGATTTTTGTTCAGAGTTCATGTGTTTATAAAACGAATTGCCCTGCACATGAAAATATATTTTTTTCTTGATTTTCATAAGTAGAAAAGATTTGAATACATGATGAAGTTTTCAATACATAACTACTACTAATATTAGTAATTACTTGCTTATTATTGGTTAGTGCAATAATAATGTAATATTGAAGTCCTGAACGTAATATGGACATTTCTTTTGGATTTTTTTGCCAACAATAACCCAGTATTAATTAATGTTTGTTTATTTGTTGCCTCCTATCAACTTAGTACTTGTGTGTTTCGCTTTGCCATTTACTTATTTTATTTATTTTGCATGCTGCCTTGGATGTTTATTAAGATACTGAAAATATTAAGCTCGTATTCTGTGCCGTAAAAGATACCATCATGCAATCTGCCCTTAAGGAATTTAACTTGGCATGAAATATATTTATCATATTAATATTATACTATATTGAAGAATTAAATATTTATTTTTAATACTGTATCGATTGTTTTATTATTTATCCTTGTTTTATTGCTTTATTTAGTTGCATGAATTGCATGTGCCTTATTATATTTATTAGTAAACAGTGCATATACAATACTAATGCAATATGTTTAAAATATACCTAGGTATAAAAATCAATGCAGATTACAAATACAATTGTATTATTTTTCAAAGTAGTTTAAGGATATTTTAGTTACGACATATTTTTATAAAAAATAGTGATGAACTTGATCCAATTTGTTTTAATTAAGTATATTTATTGACCTAAGTCGAAGAAAGTCGATTTATTGACTTATATTATACAAGAGTCGGAAGTCTCTTTTCATTTATTTGTTACAGTAAAATACAGTCACCTTTAACCAAATAAAAGTTCCAGTACATATTAAGAATTGTTTTGAGGACAAAATGTCATAAATCATTTAGTTGTAGGTCATCATCATCAGCCTATCTTCGTCCACTGCTGGACATAGGCCTCTCCTATGGCACGCCACTGAGCTCGATCTTCAGCTCAGTGTCAGCTTAGTTGTAGGTATATCACCTATACATATTTACGGAGATCCGTAGGTTAACATATTTAGAACTGCGATGTTTGTATTACAGCGTATAAACCAATTGTATTTTAATTGATCGGACCTAAATTGAGTGTAATTTAAATTATGAATTTTAACACAAACAGAACTACACAAAATAGCTAATATACATTATAAAATATACAAGAAGTTGTTTATATTATATTCCGTAGAATACTTAATTATCTAAGTTATTACATAAGTGCAGTAATTTTGAAACCTAAGAATGTTTTATATTTCAGAGGAGTTCGTGTAAGTTCTCAAGTATTAATACAGTTTAAATAAAACTCGTGTACATTTGAAAAGTCCGTAATGTATTTGCTTCCAGACACTGAGAACATCCGGTTCGTGTTCGCCGCAGTCAAAGATACAATCCTACAATCCAACCTAAAGGAGTACAACCTCGTCTAAGCGAAACCAACAAGGTCACTGACACAAATCTGTGATTGTGTAAAACACAAGTTACACTTCATCACTTCATGACAGATGTGTGTGTAATTTCGCGAACTGAGATCAGATGGACGAACTAATTTCATCTTAAAATGTTTAATGAGAAAATAAGGATAGATTGTAAGTCATTTAACCCAAACACTAGAATTGGGAGTGTGGCGATGGGTACTCGCCGGCCGCATTCCCTCCGACACCACTCGTTCTCGATCCGTACGGATCGTACGACGCGTCAGGTTTTTTGACATGTTTTTTTATGAAGAAGTTATTCACAATTTATGTATGTGTCTGTATTGGTGAATATTAAATTGTGCATTTTAAAAGTTATGGTGAGTCTTGGCCTTACCATGAGCTGCTTTTAGTCATTGTTTTAGGGTTTTTTTTTGTAAAGTTTGTTGCCATAATATCTTTCTACATTAGTATACATTTTATTATGTCCAGACGGATGGATTTGAACAAACTAGTCCAATGAAACGCGTGTTTAATATCATCCTCGTGGGTCGAGACAGACTTCTCTGCGGTTTGATCTGGGGGATGCTTCTGTTACTGTGACGTATTTATTTGAGTGTGGCACGTCGTCTGGTCAGGTCGACCCAGGAGGGCGCGAGTCGGGCGCTCGCCTTGCCGGCACTCTCTCTACCTACCGATTATATTCACTAGACGTTATTATAAATCGGTACCCTATTTTCTGTTAAATTGAAAGATTTATAACTTTATTACTGTATTTAAATATTTCGTTACTTTTGTACATTGGAATTTTTGTTACTTGAATATATGTTAATATTTAAGCTGTTTATATTTAAATATGGTGTTTTTCTACACGAATTGACTTCACGCAAACTGTTTTATGTTAACTGTAGGCTTTGTGTACGCTGTGGTCTGGTGTATTTGGTTTCTTCCTATCGTTATCCGTGTATGAGAATCAATCAGCTAGCCGTATGTCAAAATATAGGAAGTTACTACGTTAGTTGTTTAAGGACATTTTTGATGCATTTGATATGAACTTTTTTTACTAGAAAAACCCTCGGATTAACAAAGCGAAACGTGAATTGTAAAAACCGAAACCGATGTTTTTTGCACGAACGCTTACCAGTATGTAATATATTGTACATTTGGTCTAAATGAGCTGAGTGAATTGAGCTGACAGTTCAGTGCCAAGTTTTGCTATTGGCATACTTTTTTATCGTAACGTGAAGCACAAAATATAATTACTACATTTTATAATTGTTTTCCATATTTTAGAATATTTTATTGTACCATGCTTAATTAAGAGTGTTGCTTCGTGTTATTATTTAGTTTTATAAATGTATAAGAAACCAAGTTTCGTTTTGAAGATATATTATTATTGTATTATTTGTTGTTGTGTCTTAATTTCTCTTCTATTCAAGTTTCTATATGGACCGCTAAGCACAATTCAAGTGACACTGTCAATAGCAAAACTCCATGCTTTAATTATGATACAGCTGTCTTATGCTCAAAGTAATGTGACGTTGAAACTTAGCGCACAATATTGGAAACTTTCTATTTGATGTTACCCACTGAAGTGCAATCTGTGTCTACCGTGTACATAAAAACTATATTTCTTTTGTGCAATTGTACAGCAATATTGGAATTAGTTAGTGGGCCGACGTGGGCCCTGTTCGCGACACACGGTACACCAGTGTCAGCAATGTCACGACACTGCACCGTGCAGTGTACACCGCACTTGTACGCCGTCGGGCCCACATCGGAGCACCGGCGATGCTCGTCTTGCAATCTCCGCGTACCTATGTACATACATTTTAATATGTTCCAATGTAACACGGAACTATAATAGATACATTCGTACTATTACTGGTCCACTGGTAATTTGACATTCAACGCATGAGCTTGAATTAATATTAATTTGCAGTAGAATCAAAACCAAACAAAGCACAATGAAACAATACATTGGTGATTAGTTACATATAAGACGAGCGTCGAATTAACGGTACTATGGTGTCGTTCGAGTATAAAGTGCCGCCAATTCGTAAATACCTTACGAATGGACTGAGTATCGTGTACTGGTGTGGTTCTTACTTATTTGTTTATACGGTTGGGCGATAACTACACAAAATATTGCTAAAACTATATTATAGTCTAACGTTGCTTTACCTTTGCGTGAGATTGTGAGAATTTTAGCTTAAGTTCCGACTGAAGATGGATGCATGAATGAAATATTGTAAATTATAATTTCTCATAAAATATAATTTTTTTCAGCTAAACGAGTTGTTTTCTTTATTAGTCATGTAAATACCCGAGGTTATTCCGTTTTCAGTAATGGCCGTGATTGCATTCCAATTAGTCTAATTATTTTTATGGAACAGATACAAATCTGTTTCGTGACTTAATGTTAAATACATGTGCACAGTAATTCCGTTGACGTGTTTACGGTCATTTAACATCAAACATGGCTATAAGTGACTTTCATTTATCTTCCAATACAAACGACGACTGTAAGTTAGGCGATGAAGCCGCCAAAGTTGCGCTACAAAATTTTAATTTGCAATACACTACATTCTTGTTTTTTAATACGACTATGTATTTTGGAATTGAAGTATTTTTACGTGTGTTCAGTAATAAAGTAGTGGTCAACTGGGGCTATTTCAGGCCAAAATTGAGCAGAAAAGTCAGCCAGTTTGTTATATTTGGAAGTGACACATCTGAAGTAGATCAGTTACTCGACCTGATAAAAGAACACAAAATGGACAACACTGGGAAATTTATTATAGTTTGTCAATCATCAGAGTTAAATGATTGTGATGAACAAGCTCTGACAAAACTACTTTGGGAGTACAAAATTGTAAATGTTGTGATTATCAAAACAGAAACAACTCAAGCCTCGTGTTATACTTATTACCCTATAGCTGACGGTATTTGTAATAACACGATCCCAGTGAAGCTCAAACAAGGCTGGTATGTTAGCACGAATTTTGGAGAGGTTTACAGGATGAAATTTAAAAATCTTCACTTGTGCCCTTTAATTGGTTCGACATTTATACAGAATCCATTCATGAACATAACACATGGGAAGCCTGTTGGCGCTGATGGTGACCTTCTTCGAATTATAGCGGACGGTTTGAACACTAGTCTTGAAATGATGACGCCTCTCCGGGGCGACGGTTGGGGATGGCGGGAACCCAATGGAACCTGGATGGGATCTCTAGCCGACGTAGAAGAAGAGGCAGCTAACTTCTCCATGACGTCAGCAGCTGTTACTCTATCAAGATTCTCTGATTTCCAAATGTCCCAAAGTTATTATACCTCCAACGTAGTATGGGTAACTCATCCTGCAAATTTACAGAATGTAGCTTTAAAATTAATGCATCCTTTTCGGACCCTGTCGCGAATTGCTTTAATTGTGAGTTTTTTACTGGTCGTTTTGTGTGCCTTCTTCATCAAAACGAAATGTTGGACTTATATGTGTCGCAGTATGGATGTAGATGAACCTTCAAAGAGTATAGTTTTTTATGCCTGGATGATATGCATGGGTCAAGCCCTCATCAAAATGCCAACCAAATCATCATTTTTACAAATGATTTTGGTCTGGGTGTGGTATTGTTTTCTCATCAGAACGGCGTACCAAGTTTATTTAATCAGTTCCCTTAAAGGGAAGTTTTTTGAAGATGAATTTGAGACAATAGAAGATGTAATAAGAGCTAACTATCCATTTGGTGGCGGTCCAGCGCTGAAGGACTATTACATCGACAACCCAAATGTTTACGATAACTGGATTAATGTTGATACCGTGAAAATTGTACCGACTGTCCTAAATATCTCACAAGGTATGAAATTCGTTATAGCGATGAATTCTGATACTGCTAAGATGGTCATTAAGAAGCATTCGGTCAATTTGCATATATTGCCTCAAAAGGTAGTGACAAGTCCCGCAGTGATATTTTTTAAGAAATATTCTCCACTCACAGAATCTTTCAATTTGGTCTTGAGTCGTCTTATTTCTGCAGGATTTCCCACTAAGTTACATCACAAATATACCAGTATAAGAAAGTTTGATAACAGCGGTGATGAGGAAGAAACACTCAAAATAGTTCATTTTACAGCGTGTTACTTAATTTTGATAGCAGGATGGATAATTTCCTTTATCTTCTTTCTTATAGAAATTTATTTCGGCAAAATTTATCAACACCCTACCGAGGATATATAAATATATTCGTGTATTAAATCTATTTATTATAAATAATATTATTTACTAGCTGTCCCCCGCGACTTTGTTCGCGTGTTTTAGTTTCAACGGTTTTTCATTTTTGCAACATTTTTCATTTATGCTCCGCTCCTATTGGTCGTAGCGTGATGTTATATAGCCTTCCTCAATAGACGGACTATCTAATACAAAAAGAATTTTTCAATTCGAACCAGTAGTTCCTGAGATTAGCGCGTTCAAACAAACAAATAAACAAACAAACAAACAAACTCTTCAGCTTTATAATATTAAGTATAGATAAAATAATATTTAGACATCAAACATTTTTGCTTTCATTAGGTACCTACCTAGGTACCTGTGTACCCTGTAATTTTACAGTTAAACCGTGAAGGTTAAGCCTTAAACGTAGGTAGGTAATCTAAAAAGATCTACAATGCATTAGGTACTAAAACCAATCTTATCTACTTACTAATGACAGGACCTACCTACATTGACGGTCATTCAATTTCATGACATGAAAATCAGTAATCAGTGCGCATTTGGATTCGTAGAAAATAACACTACTATATTCCAATTTGATCTATTAATTTCGTGTAGGTAATCGGACATGTAAGCTTCAAATACGAAGATGGACGAACTACTAAACTCTACTCATCTAATTTTCGGCAAAGAGTCTGCAAATAGTATTGGTGAACTCGCGGCTAAGGTGGCCTATTACAACTTTGAATGGCGTTTTGTAACCATCGTCATGTTCCATTCAATGAAGACCTTCGGATTGACCACGTTTTTAAGTAACTTCGAAAAACCCTTGGTTTTGAAATTTGGCAGGTTTGTGCCTTATCATCGTCTCACAGTTCCTCAGCTTGTGATATTTGGACAACATGACCAGGAAATTTCAAAGTCACTTGAATGGCTTGTTAAAGCTAAATATGATATCAATGCTAAATTTCTAATTGTCTGTACGCCCACAAGCGGAGAGTGTGATGAATACAACATCTTTAAAACACTTAAAAAACTTTTAATCGTAAACGTTATAGTTTTGAAATCTAGTCTTCACACTACGGAACTATTCAGTTACACGTATCAAATAGTTTTACCAGAAAAGTGCATAAATAGTATTCCAATTGAACTTTATTTAAACACAGATTGTAACAATAATAATTGCTTCAGAGACCTATATAAAAATAAATTGTCTAACTTGCATAAATGTCGAATTAGAATGTCGACTGTGGATCAACCACCATTCATGTATTTGTTTAATGGTACTAAAGGACCCGCCGGCATTGATGGCGACATCATGAAACTGGTAGCGAATATGTTAAACGGGACTCTAATTTTACAAACACCGCCCGACAGCGCAGATACTGGTCATTTTGTTAACAATAACTGGACAGGCTCCTTGGGAGACATTTACAACGGCCGTGCCCAAGCTTCCGTGTGTGCGTCACCACTAACTGTCCTTAAACATGAAAATTTCCAAATATCTTTCGCGTATTATTCCATGGATATAGTGTGGGCTACTAGACTGCCAATACAAAGGTCTTCGTGGGAAAAACTTTTGCATCCCTTAAACTTTTACCTTCGAATAGCATTGTTATTCATGTTTATTGGTATTATTTTCATGAATACATTATGCAGAACAAATATTTGGCGTAAAGTTAGAAGAGCTTTTAAAATGGAGCCACCGAAGTATAGTTTTTGTTTTTATTCATGGATCTTATTTCTCGGTTTGCCGATACTTAGAGAGCCTGCAAAAAGGAGTTATCTTATAACAGTTTATACTTGGATATGGTTTTGTTTTCTCGTTCGATGCATTTATCAGGTGGCACTCATTAATTCACTCAAAGAGCCGGCTTATAGCCGTAATATTCAACATTTTGAAGAAGTTCTAAGAGATGGTTCTCCTTTCGGCGGTCCACAAACTTTGAAAGAATACTACTCCGAGGATCCTGAAATATATAATAACTGGCAAGTTGTTGCCTTCAATCGGTTGTACGAAACTCTTGATGACATATTGGATGGTAAAACGGACTTTGCTATAGCCTCAAATAAGGAAGTTATAAAGCACTACCTTATGAAATTTAAGGGTCAGAAGCAACTGCAAATTATTCCAGAGAAAATTGTCAATAGTCCCATGGTGATATATTATAGAAAGTATTCTCCCCTTACGACACCTTTGAACAATGTGCTGCGAGTTGCTGTGGAAGCTGGTTTCGTACATCAATCGTTTAAAAAACACCTGGATCACGATAGAATTTTATTAAAGAGATATAAAAGTCACGATGCTGAACCTCTGAATATGGAACACTTTTCCGGGAGCTTCTTGTTATTATTTGCGGGAATGTTTTTATCAATCACTTACTTTATCGTGGAATTGATTTGTGGCAATCTTAAAGACGAGTAATCTTTGCATTCCATATCATTGATATTCCTAAATTAGTGTTTGAAAAGTGTTACTTAATGTGTGACTTCTTTACCTTTTCAGTTGATATAAGATTGTTCTCAAATATAAATAAAAATATAAACTTAAAAATATTTGTTTTTATGGAAATAATGTTTAGGTACCTATTGAGTTGAAATTATTACACTTATTCTTTTCTGGTCTGCCCTTTGTATATTTATGTCAATACCTTTAAATGAATATAACCTACCATGTGTCCTACTTCAAGCTTCAAGTTGAATACTTCATGGCAAATTTCATCAAAATCAGTTTAGGTAGTAGGTAAGTAGGTAGGTACCCAGTTGATTTTGGGGAAACAGGACAGACATCTTAAATTACATGTAAGTAGGTTTATTCCAAGCCAAGACACGGTTAATCACTAAGCATCGTGAGAAATGTTGACTCAAGATAGTTTGATACAAAAATATCAATACATATAATTGTTAATATTTTAATGCTCAATGTTTAGAGAATTGGAATGGCAGAAATCTAGGTAGGTAGGTACACTACCCATGCTCTAAGTTCTAACGTACATTTGATATCCGTTTCCTAATGGCCGATAAGCCTGCCGACTGTAAGGTCATGTTCGATTTTGATCGCGAAAGTGCTTTTAATAGTTTTGTTCTATTAGTACAACCGTTAAGTACCTATTGTAAGTGCTAATTCTAAAAGGCTTTCTTGGTGCCCGAATCTGAATTATTTTTTGTAGTGGCTTTGATTAATGAAGGTAGGCAGTAAATATTACAAAGGCTGCTGATATTTTGTAGGTATTTGTCATGTAAATTTCCTCATATTCTTCTAGCAGCTCTCTAATAAACGTAGGTAATAGATACTTGTATAATACATTATCTGAAAATCAGTTTATTACTAATCACGATAAAACCATCCCTTGTAGCCAAAACTTCGCACATAAGTAGTTTTTTTACTACTACGTACTTTCTTTTACTCAAAAGTCTTCAACGTTTTTGATCGCCGTGCATTTCCCGCGCTTGTCCTCGTTGTGTTATTATTCCAACATCAATATTTACATGAATTTTATAATAACTTATGTTAAGGTGCCCCGGGATCACATTATAAAATTCCGTACAACGTTGAAAGGCAAAATTTCAATTTTGTAAGACGTATCGCAGTTTACCTAATCCCTGCGCTCCGACCTGAACTTAAACTGCATTGAATATTTAAGCAATCCTTTGTTGGAGCTCAATTGTTAAGTTTGTCCTAAAACTGGGTAAAGCAAGGAAGTCGAGTCGATGTACTTATTAAATAAATACATCCGGATAGGAAACTGATTACCTACAAATTATTCAAAAAAAAAAAAAAATAGCTAATATTGAAGTCCAGTAGGTATAGGTACCTTATAACCTACCTCGGGGTGCATTAGACCTACAGAGTTGAGCAACCCCAGTTGGGCTTAAATGAGGAACATTTCGTGAAAAATTAACTGCGAGATATGTTTGTTACGGCTTTTGGCTTTTGAAAAAAATCTTACCGTATTTCGAGCTTTAAATATTTATATCCAAACAACATACCAAAAAACTCAGCCTCCTGCGATTTATTTTGCCCATAAAACCCACGGAGACTGGCCTATAGAATGCATTTCTCTATTGCAGACATTAAGTACTTATTCATTAATCTATATTCTATAAAATTAAATAAGTTACTACGTTCATAAGGACTCACTCTCTAAACATTAAGATGCTAAGCTGACGACATAAATAACTGCGCTTCACTATTCGGCGCCGAGGGGTAGGCGAGACTTAAAGCCTGGTGAAGCAGTTAAAGCCTGCGCTCAGGGTAAATGCGTAAATCTCTTCAAAAAAAAAAAAAAGGGTTAGGCGAGCATGACAAGTAATGAAGCCGTCAATTTGCGGTTAATGTGATCGCGGCTACCAATAGGCCGTGTGCACAAGGACTGCTTGAAGCAATTGCTTTGAGCAGTCGACGAAACAAAAAGCAAGCGGGCGGGAGACGCACGTGACGCACGAGATTGGCCATCAATTGCCCTCTTTGAGCAGTTCGTGTACTGGCGGCCTTAGTTTGTAGATAAGCAAGGCTTTTCTGTCCGGCGGACAAATAGCTCGACGCCTTCGTCTGCTCAGCGTCGAACGCAGTATTTA
Source organism: Diachrysia chrysitis (assembly GCA_932294365.1). Classification (NCBI taxonomy): domain Eukaryota; kingdom Metazoa; phylum Arthropoda; class Insecta; order Lepidoptera; family Noctuidae; genus Diachrysia; species Diachrysia chrysitis. The sequence continues at coordinate 3,862,277 of OW028647.1, forward strand.
TATTTTTACTAATATATAAAGCTAAAGAGTTTGTTTGTTTGTTTTTTTGTTTGAACGCGCTAATCTCAGGAACTATAACTGGTCGGATTTGAAAAATTCTTTCAGTGTTGGATAACCTATTTATTGAGGAAAGCTATAAGCTATATAACAATAAGCTGCGCCCAAAAGGAGCGGAGCATGAATGAAAAATGTTGCAAAAATGAAAAACCGTTGACTCTAAAACACGCGGACTAAGTCGCGGGGGACAGCTTGTTTATAATAAAATATGAAATTAAGTTTTGATATGGATTTAGAAATAAAAAAAAATCGTTTAAAACAATTCAATTCAATTAAAAATTCATCCAAATGTCACTTATTATATAGTTATATATGTACCAGCCATAGACAACAATAAACAAATTCGGAAAAGAACTTCAAAGGCAATATACAAAATAATGTTAGAAACAGTTGAAAAACACAATTATAACGCTACACAGGATTCATTAGTTCCTTTTGTTCAAATCAACAGAAACTTTGAGCCAGAGACAATTCATTTGTTTTTCATGACGAAATAACAATCATATTTTGTTAGTTGCAAAAGGCGAGGATTCTGTACAAGGTTATGAAATATTTCAAATTCAAACCTACTGAGTGACTATAGCACATTAGCTGTTGCCCGCAATTCTACCCGTGTGGGTGTCAGTTAACGTGAAAAAAAACTAGCCTATGTCCTTTCTTGAATACCAAATTTCATCGAAATCGGTTCAGTGGTTTAGCCGTGAAAGCGTAACAGACCGACAGACTTTCGCATTTATAATATTAGTATAGATTACGAATTATCGCATGCGAAGCGTATGGGAGATAATTTTATCAACCATAGGTAAGTTTGTTTTTGGAGAATTAACCGCCGCAATTTGGTTAATGACTGGGTACGAAAAGTCAAAATCTAATTAGTCCGTTAGTTAGATTACTACTTAGTAGGTAACTTTTTTTAAATAAATCATAAATCAATCAAAGTTCGGGAGTTGGTGCTATGGGATGCTGACGTAGTACATTATGCACGAAATTGTAAAAACATGAGAAATTTCAAATCAGAGTTTTTGGTTAGGTACCTAAGAAAAATATAAAATAGGTAGGTACGTGTCTAATATTTTTTAATACGATATCTGATGGACATTCAAATAAAAATTGCATCTACCCCATTGTACGTTTATTTTAATCCTATTCATGGAATACCAATTTAAGAAGGTAGGTACAGTCACAGCCTAACTTCCACTTTGCAAAAAGTTAGCGCCTGCGCGATACTTGTCTACCAATCTCCGATGTGGTTAGCCCAGAATTTCGGGACAGTTTCTGATATGAACTCAACCAACGCTGTCGTCGACGGTACCGACCGATGTTCCGAGCGAAAGTTTACGCCGCGATTGTATTCCAAATTCAAAGTTGTGTGCGGCCATTATTGAAATAAAAAAGTTGCGTGAATCCGAATTTAGTTTTTTAAAAATGAATGTGGTTTTTTTCACTGTTCCAGTTTTATTGTTTTGTATTGTTTATGCCAAAGGTAAGATTATATTTTTATTAGATTAAAGTGTTTAGCTAAGTTATAAGTAATTATTTAGTTTTAACCGTCTCCTTAATAACTTGTTCTGGGGAAATTTAATTCGATTTCCGTAGTTTATAATTTTAAGCTGTAAATTTTGTTCCATTCAGAACATTTCAAAAGATTTTCGATGTTTTCCTGAAACGGCTTTATTCAGTAGGTATAAATAATGTCGCTCCTACTAGTCTAATTTTAGTACAAAAGGAAGTTCAGCTTTATTTCACAATAAGGAAATAAACAAGTAGACCACCAACAAAAGAAAATATGTATTTTTTAAAGAACTCTCACACTAAGGAAGTTATGCCTTGTGTCGCGGAGGTATTATTATTAAAGGAGTAATTATTGGAAATATTTTGTGAGACGTTTATGACAAAATATCGACGATTCCGATATCATTAGGGTAATATTAGGTTTTGAGGTAGTTTTAATAAAACTGTGCGCTAAGTTTTGATACTAAATTTACGATTTTATATGTTCATATTAGTGCCAACAGTTCATACTCCATATGCGCACTATAGTTTACTTATTTATTCCTCTAAGCTCTCAACTTTATTTTATCCATTCCAAGTATGTTCTAAATATACAAATCGCTTTGAATTTTGGATAAACGGCACGCGCTTTTCTTTAAAATGATTCTCTTTTAAAAGTATAACGATATTTAAGAGAGACTTGGTTTGGATGATATTAATGATGACGGGTTTTAAAATATCCTATGTCCTTGTTTGTATGTATGCTACTGTTTTCGGTATATCTCAACAAAGAGACTTGTCAACTTTTGAGATTATTTTTATTTAAATGTGGCAGATGAGTATTTTACTGTATTTTCATTACTGTCCATTTACCAGCAGGTACAATACTTGTCCCAGCTTTTGTACAATATTCTATAATTAAAGGAAAAGATGGCTACTTTCTCTATGGGGGACATTTTTCCCATCAGTGGGATAGAAATAAAAAAAGAAAGAAAAGTATTTATTTGGACATAAATCTATTTAACACAAATCTTAAAAATACTTATTACATTATGAGGTTGAAAAAAAAACTAATTAATAATGAGAATAATGAAGTGTGTGGATAGTAAAGGCTATTAACTCCGATTATATTGTAGAATCTCAGATAAGGTTTAGGATGTAATTATATATTCTGTACTCATTCGTCTAGTGATAATGATGGCAACCGTAAGTGGCAATAATGGCTAACATAAAAGGCAGTTAATGTAAAGTATTATCCTATTGTGTTACTCGTAAAATTCAGTAGGTTTATTTTGTATATATATTGTATAACGGAATATTTAACCATTTTTATTAATACAAAACCATTTTTTAATAAAAATAAAAAAGGGATTTTATTAAAAAGCAACATCCTTTATTTTACTAGGGACTGGGAATCTATTATTTCGTAGGTCACCAAATAATTGAACCGTCAGATGTTAACTCGTAGCTCCGTAGCTGGTAGCGGTCGTAGCTGTAGCACTTAGATAAATTGCTACACTAAACGTTACTTTATGAATATCATATTTTGCGTACCTACAATTAGGTCATTTGTATTTCTATTACGGTATCCATTTCATTGTTTTTACTATGAAGTATTTAAAAGTATTGCCGGAAGAGCACAGAATGAACTGTTTACCATATTTTTTGCAGTACTTTTGTGTTTAAAATTATTTATTACATAATAAAAACATTGTCGCCATAGATGCCATTTTTATTAGCTAATACTACAAAAAAGTTGTATATTATCAGCCTCTTCAATAAATGCGTTTGTCATAATCATAAGCACGAACTTATATACTTCAAACCTTTTTTTTTCTTTTCTATTTCATTTCTCGTACTCCGAGCAAACATTACCTTTGGCTAGAAACAGGACTGGGTACTAAAAATATATTTAGTATAAATTCTACCAAAAAGGTAAAAAATACTATATTCAGCCAGACAAAAACAAAAAAACTATCTTCAAACTAGAACAAAAAGTAGTTTTCATTACACGCCGTAAAAAAAACTATGACAGATAATAATAACGGGTAGGTAACTTTTGACTGGTACTTTTTCGTGTAACATTCGCATGATGAAATTCTGCATTTCTTTTATAGGCATGTGCAGGTTCATAATTACCTTAGTATGTGCAGATTTCAAAAGGATTTATAATAAAGAAAGAAGAATTAGTGGAATATGTTTTGTTCTAACCCTAAATCTCACAAGGGTTTCCAAAAAAGGAATTAATTATCATGAAAATAGAATACCACAGTTCTATTCAAGGCTCTTAATTTGGAAATACTTACGTATTAAAGTATAATAATACAAGTAAATTGTCAATAGAAACCAACCAAATAAACCCTAGAGATGGCAAGAGATTGTGTAGGTGAGCCTTCACAATCTCTTTCTACTTCAAAATGTGTGATTCAATAGAGATCTTTTTATCTGATACTAGCGACACGCCCCGGCTTCTAACGGCTACACAAGATATTAATCTATACTATATATAATATAATATAATATATTTAATATTATAAAGCTGAAGAGTTTGTTTGTTTGTTTGTTTGAACGCGCTAATCTCAGGAACTACTGGTTCGAATTGAAAAATTCTTTTTGAATTGGATAGTCCGTTTATTGAGGAAGGATATAGACTATATAACATCACGCTACGACCAATAGGAGCGGAGCATAAATGAAAAATGTTGCAAAAATGAAAAACCGTTGAAACTAAAACACGCGAACAAAGTCGCGGGGGACAGCTAGTAAATTATACACACAAACCTTCCTCTGGAATCACTCTATCCATTGGTGAAAACCATATGAAAATACCTTGTGTAGTTTTATAATTTATCGCGTTCAGACGGACACAGCAGGGGACTTTATCATATCTATAGATGGATAGATAAGTGTCCAGTTCGCTGACGAGGAAATAAAAAGGCGAATATTTTTTTAGATCCTAAATCAAAGTACCTGAAATTGTATTACCTAGTAATGTTTAACCTAACCTTTAGATTAGACCATCATTGAAATACACGAAGAACATAAAACCTGTTGCCGAAAAATGGCAATGAAAAATGTATTTTTAACAGAAAAAAACCCATAGTTTTATGTATAGACCAATTATCAATAAAAAAAACTTTAAATTTTATTAAACTAACGTGTATTCAACTCCGCCTTCAACCTTGTATTAAAACTTTGTTTTTGTCAATCACTAAAACAAATATTTTAGAATATCTGCGTGCTTACTATGAACTCGTCGCCGTTGAGGAAGCGAGACGCCGCTACGCGCAGTGTAATGCGGCGTCTCGCTTCCACAACGGCAACAGTACTGCTTTAAAAGTTCATGGTACTGGTACAGATTTCTACGGTCTGGCAGATTTTTGGTTTTTTACAGAATATAATATAAAATGTTAGTGTCGCCTGCAAACTTAAGTATCTATTTTGCCGTGAGTAACTACCATATTGGATACATTACACACATTAGTGGAATACTCCAAGGTGTTGTGGTATCCCTTTGACCAAAATATTTCATGTCTCGTCCTTGTTCCACCGAATACCGTTTTCTTTTTGATGTCACAGTTTTATTTTATGTCTTTTTTTTGAGGAATTCGTCATTAGATACAAACCTTTCGTCCCGGGAAAAGTGAACCGTCAGACTTAAATCCCTCGGTGTCTGAGAATTGCTCAAGCGAAAAGGGCCCGGAACCTTGAGTCAAATACATCAGAGAATCTTTCTCAAATGTTATGATTGAGATTTATTTTATACCACCTTTCGCCCGTGGCTGCGCGCGTGTAGATGACAGTTGTCATTGCAAAAAGTCTAGACTACATCCTTTTATAATATCGGCCTATAAATAATAATAATAATATCTTGAGACATCTCAAATCTGATCCCAAACTAGGCAGAGCCTGTGCTATGGCAACCAGACAACTGATAAACATACTTATATATTTCTAAATACATACATATTATAGATAAATTACACCCAGACACAGAACAAATGATCGTGCTCATCACACAAAGATTCGTCCTGGGTAGGAATCGAACCCACGACCTCCGGTTTAGCAGGTCATAGCAGGGTCACTAACCACTAGACCAACAGGCCCGTCAAATGTTCGATTGCTTAACACAGGTCTCTTCTCATATAGAGAAGGAACGAGCATTGATTGACACGATTGCTCATTGCGGGTTGGCAATTTCAGATTTCATTTAGGTTTCCTCACGATGTTTTCCTTTACAGATTGCATTGTAAATGATTCCTTAGAATAATTAAGAAAGTACATATTACTTTTAAAAGTCACATTGGAGTTTTATTGCCTGTATTGTGTTCGAACCTGCAACTTAGTGCACACAAATGCTATTATTGAACCGCTAGGCCAACACGACATTTTCCATCTTTTTATGGAGTAAAATTTAATAAAGATCGGTTGTGTTGATATAAATGTTACTATACACCTATTTTACTATAACCATAAAGTCGTAACAGACAGACAGACAGATTCACTTTCACATTTATAATATTATAGTCAAAACTAACAGCAACCCACGGTTTGAACCGCATATTTCCGGGTACCGTAGACTAATTGGGATAAAAAACTATCCTATATGTTTAACCAGGTTATAAACCATCTGAGAGTCAAATTTCATCCAAATCTGTTCAGCAGTTTTTGCGTAAAAGAGTATCAAACATTTATCCAACCACGCTAACTATTGCGTTTATTATATTAGTCGCGTTTCAGTTAGATATATGACAGATTGCGGCGGCCATTAGCAGAGTTAGCATAGGGTCTCTAATTATTCCCGTAGGTAGATAATCTGATTTGTGCTCACGATATTATTGGGAAAGAGAATATTATACGCAAATCTAATGCTATTTAATGCTCTTTTAAATAAATAGCAGAAGACACCTCTTTATCTTACACTTTTACAGTCAAAATTAATTTATACTTATTTTTAATCATGATTCCGTAAGGAAATGTAACTATAAATAAGAACAAAATAATACTTTAGTTTATACGTAGTACCCAGAAAAGGCTTGATGTAGCATATGAATGTAATAACCATACAATATTTTCATTAGATAAACAATACCAGAAATTCGATATCCTTTTCGTAATAAGATCGCGTGGCCAAAATAACAATGGCTATATATTGTTATCTTTGCCATTATTACTGTTTACGTACCTAAGTTCCCACGTTTCTGTGATTTGCAATATTTAGCGTTTTTTCCCGTCTTTGATTTTCCCAAAACCAACTAACTGATTTTCTAGTAAATATTGAAAAATTACGATGATTTTTTTTCGATTGAACTTGCCTTCCATTTTCCCACTTTGTCTACTTTGCCTTAGCCCTTTATTTCCTACAGTGCTTATAATTATTATCTGTAGGTATCTACTTTTCCACCATGTATTAATCTATTTAATAAAAGTTTATCTTAATTTTTCTCCGGGAAGTGAATGACTTCAACACGGCTTGGAGACATGTCGGAATTTCATCGTCTAAAAACACCCCGGTCCCGTACTTACCTTAGCCAGAGACGCGGGATCACATGCGTTTCCAGCGCAACTTTGCAGAATAAAACTTGACCTAACTAAAGAGTATCTACTTTACAAACATGTTAGGATAATACTAGGTATGTTTCTTGAAACTATGAATAGTAAGTTTTTGAAAACTTTAGTAAGAAACAATTTAGAGTAAAACACTTTGAAAGTAACAACTATACGACAGAACAGTGCCTGTACCATGAGCTCTTTAAGCAGAACTGTTGCGGTCGTGTAAGCGAGACGCCGCTACGCGCAGTGTAGTGCGTTGTCTCGCTTCAAGCGCTTGCTTGCTTTAAGCGCTCATAGTAAGTCCACAGAATTGTTCTGATTCGAACCTCTTATGAACACGACATCAATGGGGAAAGTTTCACTGTGAAATAAGTCTTTTAAATGGACTTTATTGCTGTTTCTAATTAAAATTGTGTATTTCCAACGACTCCATTCCTTTACAGACATCTACGTCACGGGTAGATTGAGATGCTTAAAATTGTTGGAATAAAATGTAGATTAATAAAAAATATTAGACACGTTTTTTTTACGGACCTTAATACTGTCAATACATTGATTTGAAATTTCGCAATGCGTCATACGTTCGCATGTTTTGTGCGAAAGTGAATGTAACGAAAGTAAAATGTAAAGTTCAGGGAACTTTGAATCACTTTTTCTCATTAGTTTTTACTTATTTTAAGAAGGAAATATACTTGTCTAATATTTTTTTTCGACTAAATTTATTTATAGATACGTTTCATACCCAGTCAACATCTCTACTCCGAAACATTATTTTGTTTATCATCAGGTATAATAGCAGTTTTGACAATTACCGATTTTGCTTTTGTATGTAAAAAGTTAAATATTTTATCTTATTTTATTAAATAGGTTCACCAACGATTGCACTTAAATCTTAAACTTATATACTTAACATATGAAATATAATTTAATATCTTCTACATCATCGTATATTTTAATTACCTAAGCAACAAAACAACGCTAGAAATATCAATAATTCAAATTTCCTCTGTTTTCTTGACAAAGAATCTTTAAACATTCTACTCATCGTTACAATCAGCAAGTTTCTTTATGTAAAGTAAGCATCTAGGCCTACAGTTGACCGAACTAAGATAATTAGCTTTTCATGTTCCAGATCTCTAGCTATTCCGTTCCAGTTCGTAATTTAAGAAAGCATTATTCATCCTCTTTCTGTTTCAAGACACTTGAACACTCAAGTGACACTTCAAAACGAAATGTAGATTCAGAAATAATAATAGAATTCTCATCTCAATGTCTAAGTGATTAGGTATTTATTTTCAAGATTAATTTGTTTATTCTTTAATAATTTTTCGGCAATTTATCATTGTCGCTGGATTTGTAGGTATTCGGTTTTGGGATTGCCTAAGAAAATGTAATAATTTGATTGGTTAGACATTTTCTTATTTGCACGTTTTATTGTGAAGTAAAATATTTGACTGCGGACTAGGAGGTTACCTGTAAAAAGGTTTTAAGGAAAACGTAGGATGCAGAAATCGGAGAACGAATGTCGTATTACAGTTTGGAAGAGCCGTATGTCCAGCATCGGAAATTATCATTATAGGCTAAGTTAATTGATAGATTAACTTCAGTAATGGGTATCAATAAATTAATAATTTTTTTGGTCACCGCAAACTTCGCCGGTCGTACAAGCGTGTAACCTACATCCAACGTTATAATTGGAAGAGCTGTCATGAATGGGGTAAAAGCAGGCAGCAAGTTTTTTTTTCAGATTCATCATCATTATCAGCCTATCTTCGTCCACTGCTGGACATAGGCCTCTCCTATGGCACGCCACTGAGCTCGATCTTCAGCTCTTCGTCTCCAACCACTGCCAGCCACTTTGCGGATGTCGTCGCTCCATCTAGCCCCCGGTCGTGATACACTACGTTTGCTGAGATTATTAAAAATAATAGACACGTATTTTTTCTTATTTTATATAGGTAACCAATGTACGCATAACCTCACTCTTACGATTATTTTGAGCATTTTGAGAATTATGTCGTTAGCCCCCACTCCTGAACTTTGATTCTCTTTATCTACTAGTGTTTCCTTATATTGACCTACCCAATTATAAATATACAATTATACTATACTACCCAATTATATATAAAATATGAAAATTATAGTCACCTACCCCATTGTTTCTATAACAACCACAATCAATACAATACCAGCAAGAATATTCCCTTTAATACGACAAAAAACATTTAAGTACCTCAAACGGAATAATTCCGCTCCAAAACATAATCTCCTTTGATTTCTTGTGCAATAAAAAACATAAGCAGCTTATAATAATGCGGAAATACCGACATCCAATCTCCCTGAATATCGAAATATTTTCGATTCAATTCATTTGTAAGATCGAGAATCGAAATTGATGACGTAAATACTAAAAAAAACATCAGAATACTGAAAAATCTATTCAATGTTACTTAGTATAATCATATTGTACTTAGATATTGCAGTAGGTACCTATTATAATGCTGTATAATTACTTTTTTTCAGTGATTTTAACATATTCATGGCCTGGCTCAGATAGGTTGACCAATAGTGTCAAATAACAATAGGAAAATAAAAGAGTCAAGGAAAAATATCAGGAATCAAGAGAAATAAATAAAAATAAGTGACTGTTGATTCTGTAAAATTTTCAGGCAGTTTATATTATTTGACTGCACGGATAGCCGAGTGGTATAGTATAGGTCACCACGCCAATTACCGCAGTGCGCGACGTGCTGCGGGTTCGATCCCCGCATGGGACAAGCATTTGTGTGATCCACTAATGCTTGTCCTAAGTCTGGGTGTTCTTTGTGCATGCGATTTGAATGTTTGTGAAACCCCCCGCGACACAAGGATTAAATTACTTAGTGCGGGGTCGTATTTTTATAAAAAAAATGCCTTAAAATAAAGAATCTAATAATATATAACAATGGCTAGGTTCTTGTTGAGTGCCTATATTTTCATTTTAGCTTGAAGCTTGCTAGGTATGCAAAGTGCATGTGGGAAATTCGTGTATCTCAGATTTCTGCTCTATATAGCAAGACCAGAGTCTCTCCTAATCATGATGTCAATATAGAGGATACCTTGCAACCGAAGCCTGTCATACTTCAAATGCTTCTCAATTGAATAGCCGGCCGTTATACTGACACTAGCCAAGTGGAGAGATAACGAACGATATATGTCACAAGCACCTTACTACCTATAAATAGTACCTACACTTTTACGTCACAGCACATTATTTCGATTGAATCCGTTATAAAAGTCAACAATGAAAACGTGTTTGTCTAATTTATAATATTAATAAACTGTAAAATAAAAATGTTTAAAAACAATTGAACTCGTGAGACACTGTTGCCGACAACTCTGTTTTCATGCATTATATTGTAATTGTTCAAGTTTTCACTTCTGCCGGCACTCCCGGCATCCGATTTTTTTTTAAGTTATTACTGTATTGTGTGTTGTTTGTTTTACGGTGAACCTAGTTATTACTTTCTTATAGATAACTAGCTTTCGACTGCGGCTTCGCCCGCGTGGTTGTCGGTTATCGCGACAAAAAGTAACCATGTCTTTGATTGAAGTTCAAGCTAACTCCATTCCAAAATGTATCAACATCGGTTATGTGGCTTAGCCGTGAAAGAAAAACAGACAGAGTTAATTTCGCATTTATAATATTTGTAAGGATAACCACGGTTTCTGTTTTATTATTATGATATTCAGGAATTGAAGGACTAGATACGTATTAAAAATTAAGACCATATCAATTTCCATAATTATGTAATTAATTGAAATTCTAACTGCTTTAATTTAGTTAGTAAAATATCCTTTATTATTTATTGTAAACAATATCAATTAAAAAGGCAATCATTACTGTTGAAATTAAATAAACCCAACCACGCGAATATCCAGATTTGTTACAGAATACGATCCTGTTCACCGTTCTCTATTGATTCCGAAATATTTTTACACTTTAAGTGGATTCTCGTATTTTTAACCAACTTTTTGCACGTTTTTCCTTATCTTGAGAACGGGATTTTGTCGTGTTGAACACATATTAATAAACCTGTGTTAATGGATTTATCGTCTATTTTTAAACACATTCACCTTAAAGTAGGTCTTTTAAAGTAAATACGATGACAGCCTGGATTCTATAAATATTCAGAAGTACAGGGCAATCCCTGCATCTATTACATGCCAAATCAAAGATCAGAGTGTTGATATTTTTGTCGTTAGACAGCAAACGACAGCACTAAATTATCATACAATATATTTGTGATTGAGTTGAAAAATATCACAATTTTCATAGCATCTACCACTTTTGTTTCTGCATCATCCAAAGGTCAACTGGCAGAGTATGACTTCTGGCATTAAGTCCATATGTACACTGTGCATAAAGCATTAAAAAAATCGACGCTTAATATTTAGAAATTGCTTGGCTATACCACTACTCCGTCAAGTGTTCACGACTAAATATTTGAGCTGACTGCACGGATAGCAGAGTGGTATAGGTCACCACGCCAATTACCACTGTGCGCGACGTGCTGTGGGTTCGATCCCCGCATTGGACAAGCATTTGTGTGATCCACAAATTCTTGTTCTAAGACTGGGTGTTATTTGTGCATGTGATTTGAATGTTCGTAAAACCTCCTGCAATATAAGGATTAAATCCCTTTGTGCTGGAGTCGCTTTTTAAACATAAAATATAAACAATTTCTTACCTCTAATTCTTATTAAAACACTGCCTTTTTACCTTCGGTCCGATTCCGCTAATTTAGGCTTCAATTATTTCAGTTATTTAAAAATAATGGTCTTAAGTAAACTGCCTTCAGGCAGTCTACCTCAGCCAGTGTGCAACCAAAATATGGTTAAAAACTTCGAGAAGTGAAACCATATATCATTATTAACTATTCCAATGTGCCAGAACTAAGGTATGAAGCTGACCTCCACCAATTAGGTCCAACCGTGGGTCACATAAAAAAGATTAATGTTATTACTTGTTTCTTTACCTTTTTCATTGTGTAGCGACCCGCTGTTTCATAGCCAAATATATTGTCTGTTTACTGTTTAAATAGTTAAATAAGTTTGGGATGAAAAAGGTTTGTTTTTATGTTAGTTACATAACTTCATGGTTGTATTTTTGGACGTATAGGCAAATAAGGTTCCCGTGTAGCGGATATGCCAGTAACAGGTTTTATTTGTCCATCGTAGACCAATCCGGAAACATGATTAATTTTAACAGATAGGTAAATTACCTTAAAGTTTGTGACCGTTGTTTGTTTTCATTGTAGGTAAAATAGTTCTTATAAAAACATTATGTTCTTTTTAAATTAGATAAAAATAAAAATGACACTTTTAAGGCCTTAATTTTTTTTACAAGGTACTCAATTCGACGGATTCTTTGTTTATTGTTTTATGTATGTTCCCGATCACTCGAAGGCGCCTGGACTGATTTTCAGTCGGTTATTTTTGTAATCAGTGATATCAGAAGCGTTCCCTTAAGTAGTATGTTTTCTACTACAAAATTGCTAATCTATTTCTTGGGTTACAGATGAGCCGACCTTTATCGGAAGAGAGTCAAACGTCACAGTGGTGACTGGACGAGATGCAACTCTCACGTGTAAAGTGGACAACTTAAAAGGACATAAGGTAAACACCCTATATTTAATTAAAAAATAAAGGAGCATCACGTTTGTGTAACTTGTATTTGCAGATACTTTTTGCTTTAGTTAAAAAATATGTTATTAGTAATTAAATACAAATAGTAGAAAGAAAAACTTAAACCTCAGGCAGGACTCAAACCTGAGACTACTGGCTTAACGCGCCAGTCGCTTCACCAACTAAACAAACGACGTCACGGCCTGGAAGTTTAAATTTTTCCTTCTACTTATTACGTCTTTAGGGCGACGTATTCTTTTATTAGCTTCTCGACATTACATTTTTACAAAAACTCGTTTGACAGTAATTTCATTTCAAGAACTTAATTAAATGTTATTAGTTTTAAAAACATATATAAATCACGTTAAAAATACAACTAAGCAATAAATTTTCTTCATTCTTATATAATTTGAAACATTTTCAGTGTAAGTATATCTTTGACATTAAATAGGTTTTGTTAAAATAATACGTAGGTACCTAAGCACAGAATGTTATTTTGTCTCCTATTTAAAAAATGTAATAAGGCTAGTGTTATACGAAATGTAATGTAAATTTAATTAAAACGTCTAGCTCTAGGTTTAATTTTAATGAATAAACCCAATGGAACACATTAATATCTGAAATTGGTTTGTAGGTAACGGGATTAAGCTGATCCGTCTGACATATTTTGTAAAATAATACTAAAATTTGAGACTCACTAAATGTGCTTGTAAAATGTTCCCATTTCAATTTATTTGGACATAAAATATTGTTAGTGGCCCTGACGAATAATTTGAAAACTTACACCGTGTCATTATGTTGTCCTAGTACAGGGGTAGCGAACCTTTACGGATTTACCTGCCATTTATTTTAAATATTTTTTAAGGAAGCCATAGACATGGCGTCAAAAAATAAACTTTACTACCAAGCACTACATTTTGGTCTGTATTGTAATAAATGTTACATTTAGGGCTGATTTTTCCAACGGCAGATAATATTATTATCAGACGAATAACTTTGAATTTTTGACAGTTCTTCCATATAAAACCTGTCAGACGTCAATTTTATTTAACGAATAAAAAATAGCTGGCGTTGGAAAAATCAGCCCTTAATCGTGTAATTCAATGTGTTAACATTAGTGTGACTACTATGTATATTGTATAAAATATTTTTGAAATGTTGTTATTAAACTAAAATGCAAACCGTGCCCAGAACATTGTGTCGCGTGCCATCAATGGCACGCGTCCCATGGTTCGCCATCCCTGTCCAGTATATCTACTCACGTTTCACTCTACAATTTGCATTATTCTATAAAAAGTTTTGCATAGTCAAACTTTTTAGTGAATTTAACACGATACGACTTACTCGATATTGAATACAGTTACAATTTTTTTTGACAATGCATACAAATTTTTGTATATTGAATGTCTACGTACATACTACTTATTTTTTGAATCAGATATACCTATACACATTCAGTTTGGATGACAATACATGGTTAGGTTAGCTTTGTGACGTTTTTCTAAATTGAAAGTAGTGGAAAACCCAAGATGGCTGACTAATAATTTTTTATGCAGTCTTACAATATGGTTATCAAATGAAAGGGCTTGCTGAGAATAAGTGTGAAAAACACTAAAAAGTAAAAACATAGATTAAAAGTAAAAAACCTTTTAAAAAAACAACCTTTTAATTAACGCTTTATTTGCACTAAAAAGAAAAAAAAACTTACTGTCGGCTTATAGCGTCATTACATAATATAAATGATATAAAAGCTTGTCGCGAGATTTACTCGTAAAGTAGATAAACAAGTAAATTAAATAACTTGATTGATTTTAACTATTAAAATTTCAAACTAAGTAAATTTATAACGAGTACTTAGTCTCGGCTACTTAGAACCCGAGGGATAATGCTGTAAAATTGATTAAAATTTTCGCTATTAGTAAGTTCTAGTGGCATTTCGTTGAACTTTCTTACGTTAGTAGATACGTAGTTGGAAGGTAGGTAGGTAATCTATACTCTATCTATACTATACTAATATTATAAAGCTGAAGAGTTTGTTTGTTTGTTTGAACGCGCTAATCTCAGGAACTACTAGTTCGAATTGAAAAATTCTTTTTGTATTGGATAGTCCGTTTCTTGAGGAAGACTATAGGCTATATAACATCACGCTACGACAAATAGGAGCGGAGCATAAGTGAAAAAAGTGGTAAAAATGAAAAACCGTTTTAACTTAAAACACGCGGACAAAGTCGCGGGGGACGGCTAGTAATGAATAATTACTGAACTGTTACTTTAGATGTGATATTGATTGCGCCTAAGAGCTAGTTAACACACTAGGGAATTAGCTAAGCATGTCCAAAGACTGTTGAATGGCACAAATCTAACCTTTGATGTTATCCAAATACCTCCAAACGTTAGCTAGTCTAATGACCGAAAATTGAAACGTCAATCAGTTTTAAGTCGACGTTAAGTCTCATGGTGTCTCTGTCACTTAAAGGTGGAATATAGCGACGGATATATATTTGAAAACGTCTTAAAGTTAATTTTCGTTTCAGTATAAATAATAAATAATTAAATAAATGTGGACAACATCACATACATAGCTCTGAACCCAAAGTAAGTAGCTAAAGCATTTGTGTTATGGAATTCACAGACAACGAAGGAACCACAAACACCCAGACCCGAGACAATGTAGAAAAGTGGTTTTTCTACATTGCCCCGGCCGGGGATCGAAGCTGGGACCTCAGATCTGACGACACCTTGAATACCGGTCTGTACGCCACTCGACCACGGAGGTCCTCTAGTATTCGAGGCTAGTTCTAGTAATGTTACCATACAAAGTCAAGATAAATATACGTTACATGATATACCTTACGGTGCTTGACACGCTATCGCGTGTCTTGATAAATATATTTTTTTCACTATTTCCATGTTTGTGGTACTTATTTGGCAGTAGGTACGTCTATTGTGACAACAATATAACTTAGCCAATGAATCGTCGACCGTACTTAGTGTTAACAGCAATTTAGAAAAATCAACAGCGTTGACACACTCGTACGTACAACGAATCACCTCACCTCAAATTGCCATGGAGAAGAAACGGCGCAACAATCGCCCCAGCACGGTATTACCTATACGCTATACAGTATGTAACAAAAACCCTGTCTGATCCAAAAAAGGCGCATTCCTGGTTCAAAATACGCACTAGAACAAATGTCTCGCTCAGGCGGCTTTTTGATACAATACTGTAGGACTGTAGGTAGTAAACGTGAACTTTGTTAAACGATCAGTGTTGCCTTTGATCAGTTTTATTATATTCACCGAGGAAAAATAATAATCTCAAATCCATTCCATAGTTACTTATATGTGTACGCAGTACGATGCCGAATAATACTCATAAGGATCGGACAGGGTTTTTGTTGCACGCTGTATACTTGTGATTATTATTAATATAAGATCATGGTGAAAAGCAGTCTGTCATAAAGAAGTCAAGTTCATCTCGCTCGTCTACTATCGTGAAGTAACCGTTATTTATCACGGCCTAAGTCTTAGAGAAAAGGTTTAGCTTGGAACTCGTAAATATTTGCGTGTAACGGTGCCAACGTCCCTTCAGACCAATTAACTGGGGAGGTAAACTTCATAGTTAAGTACAACAGATGGTTATGAAATACGGCGGGAGCACCGTTCAAATATTTGTACCCGGTTATAGGTTTCTGGTCTCATTATGCGATCGTTTTCAATAACCTGTCAGTTTGTTTCCGTCCGGCGATAGGATTTTGACAGGTTGTCAAAATTGTGTTTTGAGTTGTGTATAATATCGATGAAACGTTATAGGTACAACTATTTGGATTGTTTACAATTGGATTTTGTTTGTATGTACATTATTTTAAACATTGACTTTTTTTAGTGGAAATTGTTTAGCTTATTAAGTCAGTTAGTACCAACTATTTGACTCGCCTGTTGTTTAATGACCCTGACTGCTAAAGCGGAGGTCGTGGGTTTGATTCCCACCCAGGACAAATCATTGTATCATGCGATGTTTATGATTATTTGTTCTGTATCGGGGTGTATTCTTTCTATAATTTCTGTTCTTACAAATATGTTTACTAGTTGTCTCGTTGCCATAAAACAGGCACGCCCTAGTTTTGGATCACATGGCAATGTGTGAGTTTTCCCAAAAATTTATTTATATTATGTTCTATTTAGGAAAGAGCATAAATTCAGCGATAAATTTGCATTTTTTTTTGTTATACACACATTCACACGTATAAAAAATGACGAGCTAATAATATCATAAACGATTCGAACACATTCGACATTTGAAATACGAGAAATAGCGCACTTTTCACATTTCATGCAGCAATGGAATCCTGGTATTCAGTCACAGGCAAAATATGAATTGCTATAAAACATGGCGGTACTCAACGCAAAGGAAGCAATTTTCTAAGAACAAGTGCCTTTGTACGACGACCACTTGATTTTGATCCTGGCCCATTGTATTTTAATTCTCAAGGAGCATTTGAAAGCTTTTGACAATGAAATTACGTGTTAGTTTAAATAAATTAATGGAAAAGGTATTTCATATTCGTTAATTGTTTTATTTCGGTTTCGCATAAAGTATCAATTTTCAATTACAAGACGATTTGATCTCCCACTGATCGTTTAGGGACTTCACATATTTTTTTATTTAATTCGAAAATATTCCATTATTAATTTGATTCTGAATAAATATGTACCTTCTAATATATAGCTTTCATAGTCTTTTAATTACGTAATTTATATCCAATACCACAATCCTTAATAAAGAATAAAGCACAAAATTTGTAATAAGTAGATTAAAATTATTATTTAATTTAAAAATCGTTACCTAATGCTCTAACAATTTAATCGTCTATTTATATTAACGAGTTTGTTAAGATTGTAGGACATTTATCAAATAAAATTACGTTTCTTAGGCAGCTACTCAGAAATTTCTAATAAGTCAAACCTAATAACACTTTCCTGAAAAAAAATAAGTTACAGTCGATAGACATCCTTTGGGCATTTCAATAAAAAATCGGATGAATGGTTTTCATTATTGTACCAAAATTATTTAGAGTTAAGTTAACGAATTCCTAATCATTATTCGTATGTTTATTCACTAATGTGGTCAGCATTTCGCAGTTAAGTGAAAGTCAAAGGTTTATTTGCAGATTAATATGGTTACAGAAGTTCTTACAGTATGAGCATAACAGTACCTTAAAATTTGATATAAATTTATTTAGATTATTTTAATAGAATGAATTATTTTATACTATAGAAGGAATTCTTATTAACCATTTTCGTAAAGGCCTTTTGAAACGGGCCTTTGGAAGTTATTTATATTGGTTAGGAATCTTAGTCCTATCGGTATTGTAGGTATCTGGATCCTAGGTATATATTGGGAAACAATGTATTACAGTTTGGGAAAAGGCTAGGCAAAAGATGTCACATTTTCTGACCAGAGTGATCCTGCAATAGTCAAATAATATAGTCAAAATCAATAAATGAGTTTTTGATTTTGACTTGTTATAAATCTGGATACACATAAAACTTTGCCTAAATTATTCCGTTTTTATTCTAGGAATAATTAGTCTAGCCTAGCTTTTAAGTTATTGCAGGATCACTCTGGTCAGAAAATGTGACATCTTTTGCCTAGCCTTATCCCAAACTGTAATACATTTTTTCCCAATATATACCTAGGAACGATTGCCACAATCCTCTTTTAGGTTATGCTTATCTTGGTAAGACAAAAAATGTGCATATTATTTTTAAAAACTTTTTATGAGGAATTACTCAAATTCTCTGACACGGTAAATAAATTCTACTAAGTATAGTACAAAAATGGCTCACTGGGAAATGTGGTTTTCATTCAATTTTAGAGCCTGATGAATACATTAATTAATTAAAACCTCGGTCGTACGTGTTATTCAAATTTTAATCTACGGCATACATCATAGGTATTTATTTATTTTTGAATGTTTTTGATATCATTACTGAAATAATAAAGAATAGATTTTTTTATGACAATCTGTTAGTATTTATTTCATCATTTTTTTTTTCAGTTCTGGCTGTCTCCTAGTTACACTGATGATCAGCAGGGCTATTCGCTATGGCGGTTGTCAACAAAAGCGATAATTGTGTTATACAAAACAATGTGAAAACATAATTTTTGTATCGTCTAACGTCGATGGCCAACTAGATCTACTACAACGTGGTTGGTCACCGACTTTAGCCGATAGTAAATTTCCGTTTTTAAAGTTATTTTTATCTAGTAAACATCGCTTGGGTTGTCAACTGGAGATAGCGAATAGGCCTACTGGTCACATATTCACTTCCTGACTTGCATGAAGTTTCGTTAGTTTTCAAATTAGTTTTTGCATATCTTCTGATTTTATATTTATGTGCTATTCGGTTTTTGTTCATCTAAATTAAGCCATTATTAACCCTATACTTACCTAAAAATATCATAACTACCCTATAAATTTGACTACCCTTTTGGTGACTTTGGCAGCTAAACTGGAGGTCGTGGTTTCGATTCCCACCCAGAACTAATATTTGTGTAATGAGCATGACCATTTGTTCTGTGTCTGGGTGTAATATAAATAAATACATAAATTACTTAGGTACATATAAATATGTTTATCAGTTGTGTGGTTGTTATAATACAGGCTTTGTCTAGTTAGAGATCAAATGGCCGTGTGTGTGTTGTCCTACGTCCTAAGGTATTTTTGTTATAAATACGTAAAATATATTAAATACATTTTCAAATTTATTCTACATTTATTTATCTACATTTTCGTGAAGCAACGTATAATTCTTTACAATAATAATGAGAATTATCTACCTAAATCCTTTCTCGAGTGAAATTGAACAAACGCAGCTGAGATAACATAGAATTTATTCTTAGTTGGTTCTTTCCTTTACTTAAACACGGATTCGATGCGGGCAAGTACCTAGTAAGTAGTTCCTTCTGTAAACAAGTCGTTACAGTTAGGCGATAGCATTTGTTTATAAACCTATAGCATCTGTTCGTATATAATAACTTTATTGAGCCGTCATTTGGCAGATCTACTCTACATGATTTAGATGTTTTAGAATATGGAATAAATATTAATTGTTAATAAAATAGAGACAGGTTTTTTTCTATATCCCAGGATAAATATAGGATATTTCTATATCCCAGGATAAAGATATCCATTTTAGGTACAACGATACTTTAAGTTGAGATTTTATAATTACAATTATAATACTATAAGTAGATATACATAGGAGATATATAGATAGAGGGGCTCGTAGCTAAGCGTAGGCCGTACGGTTTGAACGATATTATAGGTTAAGCTGCGCTAGCCCCGATTGGTCTATGGATGGGTGACCATTTCTAAAAACATACCGAGACCCATCCGTGCCTCGGAATGCACGTTAAGCCATTGGTCCCGAATGTTATCTTGTTTATCATAATTATTTTAAAGAAGGCTTACAGACTAATTACATAAACAAATAAATGATATTTAAAATCATCATACCCGGTCCGGCCCGGTCTGTGGATGGGTGACCATTTGTAAACATACCGAGACCCCTCCGTGCCGTTAACGTGCCGTTAAGCTGTTGGTCCCGACGGTCATACGTCGATTTTTGACAGGCATTTAGTCATAATTTCGACAACCAGTCTTACTTTGGGATACTGCGTTACCCAGTAAAATGGATTGTGGTGGCCAGATAGGCGTTCGCTCCATTTAAAATACGGTATTCAGCTGAATCCGGTAAGACTGGAAGCCGACCCCAACATAGCTTGGGAGAAGGCTAGATAGAAAAAAGAAATATACTTTTTTTTTACATATGGCAAGTCCTTAAAAAAACCTGTTATATGAAAACGTAATATGTAGGCTGTTTTTCTGTTTATTAAGGCTTGTTGCTTACTTAGTGTAGTCCTATATTAGACCCTTAGTTCTGAACATAATATTACATTTGAGAGAAGACAAAAAAAGAAAAATATGCTACAAAATTTCAGCTTTATCGTGCAAATCTTGTACCTTTCAGGTATTTTCATAATAATCCTTTAAGTACTAGAGTTTCTTAGAAAAAAAAAACTACCATAAGTCTTTATGTATGTAGTAAAGAAAAAAGGTTGGGTAATTTGAGGTTTCTTTTGTTTTTATTTTTACCTATGTTAAAGAGATAAACATTCCCTTCGGCTGTGTAGGATTGCCTTTGCATTGGATTAAGGTGAAGAGCATTTGTTTGTCTACCAAGGAATGAATTTAGAACGCAGAGTTTGAAAACATTTCTAAGAACCGAATAGTGAATTGGTCTTGGAGAGTTTTCGTAGAAACAGCACAACTGTCTATCCTTTCGTAAAATCAATGTGGTGATGGAGTATGCAATTCCATCAAAACAAAAACAAATATTTTTTATCATTTTATTAATGCAAAAGTTTGGATGAAAGGATGTTTGTTACTCAATCACGATAAAACGGCAAATTTGAATGAAATTGGGTACATAGATAGTTTATTACCTGGAATAGCGTATAGGCTATATTTTTAGCATAATTTTTAAGAAACTGCGGGGCGCAGTTTATGCATAAGAGAGTTGTGAGATGAAATTTGCAACAACATCTTTTTTTTTTATTAATATTTTTGTATTGAACAAACTTTTCTTTTGGACAGTTAAAATTGTTTCGTCGTCTATATTATAGCTACAAAATAAAGTAAATTTATCTGCTAGTTTTCTGTACTTTGCCTGCTTTTTACATCAATTTTCCACGAAACAACTCAGTTTTATCAATTTAATATATTTTTTTTATACTTTGTAATATTTGTAATTATATTTATTTTATTTTTCATTTACTTTCCAATACAGGTACTCTTCATTTCGTAGTAATAAATACTATTAACCTAAAAGCCTAAAAGATTTTGCGGTTAAGATGGTGATCTTTGAATATAATAACACCAACATTCAAATAACATCACGTTTTTAAGCTTGCATTCTCCATATAGGATATTCTATCAAGACAAGTATCCCGATAAATAATAATAATAAATAATAACCATTTATTTCAGGCATCAAGGCCCATATCTATAGATACAATACTATATTAATATAACTTAAAAATACTATAAACACATAAAATTATATAACTATACTACACACGAATTGTCGGCGTCATGTTTCGCTGACTGGTGTCATGTAGCCGGCCACGAAACCGGCGATATACAACACCCTTCGGCCAAAAGCATAGCATATTATGGAAATGTGTAATTAATTTTTTGAAAAAATATCTATACCAGGTAGCAACTCCAATTTTTCTAATGTTGTCTATCCATCTCTTCGCCTGTCTTCCCCATTTCCTTTTGCCATCACGTGGTTGCCACTCTGTAATATTTTTGTCCATTTTAACTTAGGTACTGTCTCTCGTCCTATTATGTCCCTTAACCTCATATTACGTCTTAGTAAATAATACGGTCTTATTTTAATAGTAATTATATCATTTAACAGGTAGCATGGCTCCGTGTAGATACACAAACCATCCTAACGATCGGACAGCATGTAATCACGAAGAACCATCGCGTGGCAGTGTCCAGAGTAGACCAGACCTGGTCTCTGACGCTGAGGGACGTGCGACCGTCCGACGGTGGGCGATACATGTGCCAGATTAACACGGAGCCTATGATCACGCAGACACAGCACTTGCATGTTGCAGGTATGTTTATTGATGTCCTTTTGAGATCGATGTAAAACCTTTTCATTTCTGGACTTAAACTAGGACTTTGTGTGTCGGAAAGATGATGATTTCCTAGAAATTAAAGTGTGAGCTGACAGCGGTAGCTATGTGTGTAAGTGACCAAACTTTTTAGCTGCGACAGTTCTCTTTAAGCAAAAATAAATAGGAGTGAAAAACAAATGAAAAAGTAAAATGATAAGACTGGCCTGTTGGTCTAGTGGTTAGTGAGTATTCGAGGTCGTGGGTTCGACTGTCACCCAGGATTGTCTGGTTGCCATAATACAGGCTCTGCATAGTTTGAGATAAGATGGACATGTGTGAGTTGTCCTAAAATATAAATAAAAAAACTCACTGCCTTGCCCCATGTTATATATAGGTTGTGGTTTTTTTATCGAAATTTATTTAGTAAAAATTTCACTGTATCACGCCTTGAAACAAACTTGTCTATTAAAAGTGGTAGTTTAGAACCATTTCAGCAGTTACTGAGGTTAAAGAAAACTTAACCGTTAAGTGATATCTTTAAAAGTATTCAGAGTGAGTTATACCCGGTTGGCCTGCGAAGTTTATTATCTTGACTTCCATTAATTACTGCACACGAAGTTAGCTCTATAATCCGCTATTATCTCGAAAACAAAAGAATTGACAATGCACCAGATATTATTAGTGCTCTTTCATACCCATTCAACCGCTTTCTGTTGAAATAATTTGGAGTTGCATAATTTAAGAGCTAGATATTGTTTAGACTAATTAATTGAAACAGACTGTTTTAATTATAAATGATGCTCAAAATGAATTAGTTTCCAATTTTCAATTTGAATGGTGTTTAATGTATGTACTTTAGGATGGAGTTCGACTGTATAAAGCTTTTATGTTGCAACTTTAAAATGTTATATTTTTACAATTATAGGTATATGATACGGTAGCGAATTACAAACTTAATTGAACATCACATTACAGTAAAAAAGCTTTCATTTTTTATAGCTCCCAAAAACAACTTGTGACATAAATTAAGGTTTTTAAGCTGCAAGTCATGAAATCAAAAATCAAAATCAATAAGTTTTTATTTCTTACAAACCTCAAAAAGGCGAGAAAAAAGGATACTACAAAACGTTAAAGTTACAAATATAAATGACTTCGTAGACCTTGAGACTATGGAGAAGAATCGAATTGAATTTGTTAATTACATAATTAAATATCATCTTCTCTTGTTCAGTACCTCCCGATATTCTGGATGCGGACAGTAGCAGTGAGGTGATCATATGGGAGGGAGACAACGTGACGCTTCATTGTGCCGCCTCCGGTACTCCCGAGCCGACCATCCTGTGGAGGAGAGAGGACTACGCCGTTTTTAAAGTTGGCAGAGAAACTGGTAAGTCTTGAAAGGTTTGGTAATTAATAGTCGCTGAGGAAAGTAGATTTGTCTTTATGCCATCATAGCTTAATAGAGTAATAATGGATATGTAAACAAAATTCGGCCATGGATATCTTATCAATGGAATTACTACCATAAGGCAGTTTAGACTCAGTTTTACCAGCATTCTTTCCTGACGCATTTCGAGTTCGAAATCAGTAGGGATTTTCGCAGAAATGTGTGCTCACACCCATTTATTGAATTTTTTATATTATATCCACAATAAAAAAGCTTTATACTTAAATATTATGTCATATTCTTATGATTTATTTTTATTTTTTTAAAGGTTACTTACTAGCAATAAGTCTTACATTAACATTTTTACAATAATGTTGATTGTGGTTTCTTCTTTACGATGTCAGTCAGCAAATGGAGCGGTGCGTGGTTGAACATGACAGTTGTATCTCGGGATATGAATGGCGCTCTGCTCTGCATAGCAACGAACGGTGTGCCCCCATCGGTCAGCAAACGGATCCTGCTTCATGTCCTATGTAAGTATCCAGTCGAACACGTATATGCAATCGTTCTCACCCTTGAATATCGAATGAGCTCCCCTTTCTAGCTACGAATCTAGTTCCGAATGAAATATGTAGTTGATACGTGTCCTGTCGTATGTTAAAGCAAATACATTATTTATATAGGTTTAATATGATTTAAAATATTTACTTAGGGTCCTCAAACAAATATTTTTAAAACCACGTCACCGTGGCGCTAACACAAAAGACAGTATGACAAGCGCAAAGGTTTATTATTGACTTAAATTTAGAACCATTTTTTTCTAAATCTATTTTAGACGTCCACGTTTATTATTATGCCATATTTATTTATAAAAAATCTCGACGGTGTTTAGCAACTTCTTATTTATTTTTTTCTTTAGAGAATTTGAATTTAGACCAGCAAAGCAGTTGCTTAACTCCGTCGGGATTTTCATAAATACGGCCCAAGACGTAAACATTCCAGCCAGTAGTAACATAACACGTTATTTAATCAAAAGAAGCCCTTAGAATGTTCTTATGAATTTGGCGCGAAACATAACCTAATTATGAAGGCATCTTAAACGTTATCGTATATTATGTAGATATTTATTGATCAAGGATATATCGCAACACATTTCTATAATAAAATTAATAGGAAGATTGCTTCGTAGTTAGATTAGTTAAACTACATCCTAAAAGTATAGGTCTCATTTACCAATATCATTTTATTTAACGAATCTTAACACATTTATTTTTAACTAGCTGTTTCGCGCGGCTCCGCCGCGTGTATTTCGATTATTGCGGCCAAAAAAGTAGCCTATGTCCTTTCTCAGGCAGAGTTTATTTTTTCATGAACATGTAGTTCATGAAAAAATAAACTATAAAACAAAGTTTAAATATCTAACAGCCACAGGTATGGCGGCTAATATTGTAACATTGATTAGTAAACGTTCCCACTATTTGGAAGTTTTGGAAGTTTCTAAACTTTACTCAAATTTAATTACATGCATTCTCTGCCCTTCCAAACTCCTTTGAAAACTGTGGATCGCTGGAGGGCAATTAAATTTAACTCATTTGAATGGTTCGACAATCAAAGATCGATCTTGTGAAATCGCTCTAGAATATACTCAGACGTATTTGAATGATTGCTAATTAGGTTGTGAGCTTTTACATCTAGGTTTGTTTTTGATAAAACTACCTTTCATAGCTTATACACCTACCTGTTTTAATAATTTGCAAAGCCTGAGTATTAATACCATCAGTACCTTTTATTTAATTAACAAAATGATACAGATCAACTAAGCTAGCTTGAATTATTAAAGCAGGACTGTTGCCATCGTGTAAGCGAGACGCTGCTACGTGCAGTGTAGTGCGCTGTCTTCCTTTCACAACGGCAGTACTGCCTTAAGAGTTCATGGTATTGGTGCAGACACGATTACCTCTTAAACAATATTTTTGAGCCGGTATCCGTTTTTATTACTTCTGATATCAGAGGTACCGGACATCCCCATAGACTTCAGTCCTGGAGAAGACAAAGACTAATGTCGTGACAAACGAGTTCTACATCCACTAGAATTCACTAGATATATAAAATAATGTAACGTTCGTCTCCGTCAGAGTGAGCTTCCTCCAGTGTTTCTTAAAGGGTAGCTTGGTATGTCCCTTTAAAGGCTTCAAATAGTCCTACTCGTTGCGCCTGGTCTTGAAGATCTCCCGCGCGGGCATATTATAAAACAAAGTCCGTCGCCGCGTCAGTGCGTCTGTCTGAACGCGATAAACTCAAAAACTACCGAACGGATTTTCATATAGTTTTCACCCATGGATAAAGTGATTCAAGAGAAAGTTTTGTGTATAATTTATTAATGTATTGCTACCCGTGTAAAGCCGAGTCGGGTCGCTAGTATTGTATAATACAAAATGGTTAAAGAATAACTTAAGAATTTCATATAACGACTTCGCCCAATCTTATGTACTGTAAATATTTCAGTGAACTAACTACATTTATTATAACAAACTTTAATAACGTAATTATAAAATTTCTAGCTTCCAGTAAATCCTAACATTATATTCTTAAGAACTATTTACTCTATTTAAAAGATTTTCAACGAAACTTGTTTAATCTTTAAATCGTATTTAAGAGTACTCAGAATTCTTACCAAAACGAAATACTAAGTTTTCAATAAACCGTGTTTAAGTAGAAAAATTATATGTTACAAAAAATGAAGAATGAAATTATTTAACGATATAAAAGGTACCGTGTAAGTACCTACCTAAAATGTCTGAGAATGTATTGAATTTAAAAATAGATGAAATACATTACGGTTGTATTTTCTCGGTTGTTTGAAGTTAGTATAAAAATTGAAGTTGAAATAAATTAAAAATAAAACTCAAGTATGGCTTTAAATGTACCTAATCCTAATAATCTATGGTTTGGTGAATAAACCTTTTAGGTAATTATGTTTGAGACTTGTTTAAGTCACGCGTGTGTTTCAAGTATGTGTCTACGTAGGTTTAATACGTAAAATAAATTAATGAAATACTTTAATAGAGAAAGGGTCGAGAGGACGGTATTACATGGCAAGAAAGGATAAAGCTTTACTTTGTAAACGTATACCAAGTAGAACCAAGACAGAGAATTCAATAATTACATTTTATTGATTAAAAAATATGTATTAGATCGTGATAGGTACCTAATGTCGCAGATTCTATCGAAATAACACATAAAGATTGGTGTTCTACATAAGTGCTAGATGTATTTTAACACGAATTACATTGTCTTCCTAATTTGCCAAACTGGCCTGATAATACTGATTCATTAAATAATAATAACACATTAATCACGTATTATCTATTTAAAGATATTATATGTAACCTTGGTTATCCTTTTAAAACATAAATATAGCGATTCTTAAAAAATATGCAAGAAAATGTACCCGTACCATGAACTCTTAAAACAATACTGTGGCCGTTGTGCAAACGAGACGGCGTTACACTGCACGTAGCAGCGTCTCGCTGAAGACGGAATTAGTCCTTCTTTAAAAGCTCATAGTTAGCGAACATGTATTGATCTTGTTGGGCGTTATTAAATAAAGATTGTTACATGTTATACTATAAAGTTTAGATAGATTTAAAAAATCTCGATCTTATTAAATAAGATCGAGATTTTTGAAACAACGTGCTTAATTTTGGAATTGTTTAACTTTGAAGAGTAAAACCTCTAAATATTTTCTGGTATCCCAAAGTTCGATTTTCTGAATCAACTAATGAAATTAATATGTTACCCTTATAGTAAGGTATTTCGTAAAAATATTTTGATGTTTTATTAGGCAAACCGACGGCTCGAGTGTCACAGAAGATGCTGGGGGTATATGTTGGAGAGACGATGCTGTTAGAATGCAAGATAGAAGCCTATCCCACACCAACAGTGTATTGGACGCATATAGATCTAAATAAACTTTATAATGGTAAGTCATTGTTATATCATCCCCTATTACTTACTGATACACTACACTATTCTACAGGGTGTTACCCAAAAGGTATATAAATCCAAAAGGGGTGAAAACTACATCTGGTATAGAGTCAGTTTACAAAATTTCAGCTCAAAATGAGATCATTAAATAATTGATATCAAATTTATCGCATCAATTATTTGACACCAAAAATCAGAACCTGAATATTGATGCGATGTATCTTAACATTTAGCAAGTGACGTAATAAGATATTGAACCTTGCAGTGCGGTGACTCTTGTTATGATTTTGGGTGTCAAATACTTGATGCGATAAATTTTATATCAATTATTTAAGTAACTCATTTTGAGCTGGAATTTTGTAAACTGTCTCTATACAGATGTACTCTTCAATCTTATTAGATAGATATACCCTTTCCGCAACACAGCAACAGCCTTTTTGTATCTGTAATTGTGATATTATATGTGATATGGGAGTGTGTGTGGAGTATAAAATACTTAATTAGGTAACGATTTGTTTCTTAATTTTTTGAACTAAAACATCTTTACGCACGCTTGACTTGAAAAGTGGCTTAAGCGTTACGAAAAGTGTGATTGGGCGAGGTGAACTGAAGTTTAGAGGGAGATATAAGTCAGTGAAGATAGAAAGAGAGAGTTACGTTTCGTAAATTACTGTAGGGGCAAGAGCTGCGAGGAGGAGAGGAAGAGGTGCGAGCTTACATTTTCTTTTTATCTTTCTGTCATAGCCAGTTACGTTTCTTATATAAAGAAGGTTTACTTCAGTCGTGTGAAAAGGTTTTTATGAGTATCTCAAGTGTAGTGTACGTTTAAAATGTACCATTTTCCATTTTATAAGTCTGATTTTTTTTTTTTTAAATCATTTATTTAATGAGACTTTTTGCGCTGGTGCGCCATGTCAGCCTCGTAAGATAACACAAATTACAACAATAACCTTATCAATAATTATTTATCTACACACCACACCACGTCGACATGCAGCGCCTCCAACGACTAACTGACTATGTCATCACCATCGTCTGATTTGATGAATTGATATTGTTACATTTTGATGTACCGTACCGTACCATACCAGTTAACGAGAATGAAATTGTATTGTGCGGCAGGGTCAAAATACCAGATGAGCATAACTTTACAAGGATACAAGCACACAGCGACTCTCAAAGTGAAGAATGTGTCTCGCGATGATATCGGCTCCTACTACTGCTACGCTGAAAACTCGATGGGATCAGCCAGAGGAGGAATCACTATTTATAGTAAGTACTTAATATCTTTTAATACTGTCTGACACCAGTAAGCTAATTAAAAACCTTGCAAAAATCAAAAATCAAAATATTTTTTTTTTATTTCGAGTAGGCCTTTTCAGGCACTTTCAAAACGTTAAATGACTCTAGTTGCGCGGTTCCAAAATGTCACTCCTATGGAGAAGAACCGGCAAGAAACTCCATAGGTTACTCTTTTAAAAAAAAGGTAATATGTTGATACATACAATGTTAAAAAAGAAATACAATTATCTTAAAATATGCGTATATCGTAATATCTTGCGTGACTTGTAAGTAATCTTTTTAGTTCTGTCACCTGATTTTGAACTAAGTAAGTAGATATAACAGATATTATGAAATATTTTAGCTTATTTTCCAATTCATGTATTTTCGCCAACAGACTGAATAGAATTCAAAACTTTAATTTTTCATTCTGAATTAAGACAGTACATTATTTCGACTCGTTCCCAATTTCGATAACATTAGTTCGACTACTCATGGCTCCGACAGAACATAATATATTCGTCAATTATTAAAAGTGTCAATTATTATAAGTTTATTCTAGATGAAATAATTTAAAACAAATAGTTATTTTTATTCATTATTCAAATCTTTTGTTGAGATTATGTTTGATACAAATTTATATTGTCTCGTTAAAATATTTTTAAATCGCGTTATTCCGCCGAGTTTTGTCGAAAACTGTGTGCGTGTTACATTTATGGTAGTTTAAAGTAACTGTAAATATTTAAGAGTTATAACACTATATAAGTACTATAAGTACATATGTGACCCGATGGGTTCTGGCTTTGAGCCAACTAAGTCTTGCCAAAAGTTTCGTTAAAATCCAATTTTTTGATTTTTCACGAAATAGTTTAAAAAGAAAAGCAAGTTGTCGATTGTTCTCCATTCACAGTCAGCGACGTATTAAATTTACAATACGGCAATACCTTACTTGGGATTGCCCGCGGCTCCGTCCGCGTGGATGTCGGTTATCGCCGCAAAAAGTAGCCTATGCCCTTTTTTAGGATCCAAGCTTGCCCCATACCAAGTTTCAGTTTCATCCAAATCGGTTCAGCGGTTTAGCCGTGAAAGCCTAACAGACAGAGTTGCATTCGCATTAATAATTTTAGCTTCGATAATATTATAATACTTAGATAATAATAGTAAGTAGTATGGTGTATGGATATTATATAACAACTTAAAAAAATATTTATTTATTCACATGAGTGCACTCATGTGTTGGATGTTGAAGAATTATAAAGTCCAAACAAAACATGCGAAA
The DNA here is from genome assembly GCA_932294365.1 of Diachrysia chrysitis. Lineage (NCBI taxonomy): Eukaryota > Metazoa > Arthropoda > Insecta > Lepidoptera > Noctuidae > Diachrysia > Diachrysia chrysitis. Next base: position 3,892,679 of record OW028647.1, read on the forward strand.
AAGACTCGGCAACACTAGTTAGTCTTACACAAAAAGTAAAAAATAACAATGTCGTATCTACCAAACATTAATTACCTCGTAAAAATAAATTTCCTTTTTATCAAACTAATCTTTAATTAATAGCGGATAATTTTAATTCGTGGAATAAAATAACCTCTGCCAGATTTTGTATGGGACTGTTGGTATTTTATTATAAATAATAACTCCAAATAGACAATAGTAAAACGGTATATTGAGTTTGACAGAGTACAGTACGGAGAGAATACAGAGTAAAAATAAAAACGGCCTTATATAGACACATATAGTTTTCAATTAAAGTCGTCGGGTTTGGGATATGATTTCTAAATCATTTCATTTTTATCGGGAACAATTGTCAAAAAAAAAAGAAATCCTCGGATAAAACTATCTTTGCTTTGGAAAAATCCGTGCAATGTCCACCGCACACAGCAATGGCAATAATAACACATTGTTAATTATGACAATTTAGCCAACTTTATTTCAAACCAATAAGGTTTATTTTTTCATAATATTTTTGTTCTTATCGAATACTTGCGGTCATCCGTACATTCGTTTAGAAAGCCGCCAGCTTTTTTTTCAGCACAAACAAATTTTGTTACACAAAGAAATAAACTGGTAGTTAATATCTAGTTAACCCAGTTTAAGTTTATTTGTCCCACTTTTGTAGAGTATTACCTGTATCCTGTTGTTCTCATTGCACAATAGTCTAGTGACCTCATTCGTTTACAAAAAGGCGGTTCAATCCAAGGTGTAGCAATCTGACTTTTTCAGTACCTTAGTATGTGATTTTTTAGTTAGTTATCTACATCTGTTTAAGATATATTACATACTTACGTATTACCTACAGGTACACGTGTTCAATAAATGTTTGATATTTTCTGTTTTTATTTATTTATTCATAATTCCATACTATATTATACTATATACTACTCGACCAACTGCAACTATGCAAACTAAGTCAACCACAACAAATAAATCTACAACCAAAACAACACCAAAACAAAATTCAACAACCAATGCTCCCACCACGGCTGGTCACCGCGAGAGAAACAGACCATCACCCTCTAACAAAAAGCAACAAACTACACAACAAACTACACATTGCAACATTAAATATCAGGACATTAAGAACAAATGAATCTCTATTAGAGCTTGAGGAAGCGTTGAAAGAACTCAATTGGGATATACTGGGAATAAGTGAAACGCGAAGAGCTGGCGAATCAATAGATGAACATACAGAATATATTATGTTTAACAAGGGAGAATCTGGGGGACAAAGAGGAGTTGGATTCATGTTGTAAAAACACACCTAAGAAATAATATACTGAATTTCATTGGAGTTAATGATCGAATTGCAATTTTACTCATTATAATACCCGGCTTTGAAAAAACATGGACAATAATACAAGCCTATGCACCAACCGAACAAGCTGCAACATCTGAACACATTATCTTCTACAATAACCTTTCCCAAGTTATATACAAATATCCAAAAAATATAATTGTTCTTATGGGGGATTTTAATGCTCAAGTAGGGACCAAGCAAAACAAAGATGAATATGTACTGGGGAACTTTGGCCACGGCAAAAGAAGTACAAACGGGCAAAGGCTAATAGATTTTTCACTGGAGCACAACTTAACTTTCTTGAATAGTATCTTCAAGAAAAACAAGAAAAACAAGTGGACATGGACCTCCCCAGATGGCAAATATAAAAATGAGATAGATTATATTATGTGCAATCACCCAAGATTATTCACTAACACTTCAGTAATAACAAAGCTAAACTTTAATACAAACCATCGTATGATAAGAGCATCTCTCAAACTAATACCACCCAAAAACTCTAGAAAACATATTACAACATCCAGCATGGTTCACTATCCAGAAGACAGCAAAGTTGCAGCCCGTTCCTTGGTAATACTTGGCAAGGAATTACTGGAAGATTACAAAAGTGATGTCAAAGCAAGCTATGTCAAACTACACAGCCATCTTACCGGTACCAACACCAGCAAACCACCCAAGCATAAATATATACTGAGAGATAAAACACTACAACTAATCCAGGAAAGAAAATGTCTATTCAATAGCAAAATGAGAAAAGAGAATATTCAAATGATTACCAAGCTGAGTAAGAAAATCAAGGAAGGCATTAGGAAAGATAGAAAGGCCGTGAGGCTACAAAAATTAGAAAAACATATTTTAGCTACTGGAGGAACAAGAAAAGCTCTTAAAGAACTACGCGAGTCAAATCCATGGATACCAAACCTGAAAAATAACCACTGTAACATCACAAATCGAAAAGAAATAAACAAAGCAGCTACAAAATTCTACCAGCATCTATACTCCAACCAAGATGACACCAATCAGGGAATTTATGAAATCCGTACACCTAACCCATGCCCATCAGACCCAGAACCTGAAATCTTACCCAGTGAAGTCAGGAAAGCAATACTAAGCCAAAATTCTGATAAAGCACCAGGCCCTGACAAGATTACGAACGAGTTGCTGAAAGGAACACTTGAAGAACTGGCTCCTATTCTGACTAAAATCTTCAACAAGGTTATAACTTCAGGAATCATACCTGAACAGTGGGAAACATCTCATATAATCCTTATATATAAAAAAGGACCAAATTAAGATATAGGAAATTATAGACCAATAAGTCTGATGTCCAATGTCTACAAGGTTTTCTCCAAAATCATTCTAGACCGCATAAGTACAAAATTAGACGAAAACCAACCAATAGAACAGGTGGGCTTTAGAAAAAACTTTGCCACAGTGGACCATATACATACTATCAAACAACTCATAGAAAAATACAACGAGTATAATAAGTGTCTGTATATGGCCTTCGTCGATTACACCAAGGCCTTCGACAGCATTAGCCACAAAGCCATATGGGAAAGTCTTGAACACCAAGGAATCCCCACACAATACATAAAAACCATCAAATCTATCTACTCCAACACTAAAGCAAGAATACAACTAGAAAGTTTGGGGGAGACCTTCCATATAAACAGAGGTGTCAGGCAAGGAGATCCACTATCCCCCAAACTCTTCTCAATCCAAGACCTAAACAGAGAAAGCGAGAAAATAGGGCTATCCATGAATACCACTAAGACCAAGCTTCTGACAAACTCTGACAACCGAGTTATATCATTAAACAACGAACCTCTCGAATACGTGGAAGAGTATATATATCTGGGACAGATCATCTCTTTCAAGGATCAGACGGACAAGGAAATCAAAAGGCGAATAGCAAACGGTTGGAGAAAATATTGGTCACTGAAAGAAATCATGAAGGCCAACGACCTTAGCATCGGTACAAAACGGAAAGTATACAACACTTGCATCCTACCTTGCATCACATACGGGTGTGAAACATGGTCTCTTTCGAAACACCACCGAGAAAAGCTGCAGTGGTGTCAAAGAGCGATGGAGAGAAGCATGTTGGGCATCAAGAAGCAAGACAGGAAACGAAATACCTTTATAAGATCCAAGACAAGAATAGTGGATATACTTACGAAGATAGACCAACTCAAATGGAGATGGGTGGGCCACATGTTAAGGAGTACTCAGAATAAGTGGAGTAAAATTGTGACAGACTGGTATCCCAGAGATGGAAAAAGGAAACGGGGAAGACAACTCAAAAGATGGGAAGATGAGCTAAAACTTACAGCGGGCCCTTACTGGAGAAGGGTTACCAGAGATAGGATACAATGGAAAATGTTAGAGGAGGCCTTTGCCAGAAGGCACACTGAACTAAGGGATATCCTCCAAAAGAGGAAAACAAATACCTCATACACAACAGATAAAGTTCAGGATAGAGGGCTTATTGATTGATTGAATTCCATACTGTCTATATCCATTCTAGTCTAACAAATGCGAATGTAACTCTGTTTGTCCGTTACGCGTTCACTGCTAAACGCAGAACCGATTTTGACGAAACTTGGTATGGGATAAGCTTGGTTCGCGAGAATGGACTTGCCTCCTTTTGCCGCGATTGCCAAGCCCGGGCAGAGCTGCGGGTAACAGCCAGTTACCAATAAAGACGCATAATAGTTCAAACTTCATAATTTTGTATTTATTTTTCTACAATTAAGGAAATAACTCTTGAAAATTATACAATATCCTTATTACGTTACCTACACATTGTAATGGAAATTTAAACATTAAGCTTAAGTCAATTAAGCCACTGTTTTGTTAAATTAATTAATTAAATAACAATTGTTAACATTGATTTAATTTAATTATTGACTTTAAATCAAGTTATTAAAACAAGAACCCAAAAATTCCGCAGTGCGTAGTTTAGCGTAAAATATTATTGGAAAATCTATTTATATTCATTGGAATATAAACTTGTACAACAGACTTTGTATTGACATTTAGTAACAAGATTTTGACTTAAATCAGTTTTTATTACGCTGTAGGTAATTTGAAGTAATATGCTATTGCCTCAGAAAGAAGGTAGAATTTATTTTTAAGTACTAAAGCATTAAAAATCTTAAAATGTTTACTTGGCTATAAAAATGTTTAAAAATATCAGTATAAAGATACTGATCAGGGCGACCACCCCTTTATTTTATATATAACTAGCGAGTTATATATAAAATAAAGTCGGGTGAGTTACACCATTCATAATTCAAGAACAAGTGGACCGATTTTCATGATCTTTGATTTAATGGATTCGTCTCCACCCCTATTATCACAGTACCAAACTATAAAAAGATAAAAAAAATAGATGTATTACGGGAACGGGGATTACTTACGTGGGGTATCGCTAGTAATTAATAAAGCAATCTATGTTACAGCTCTAGCTACCAAATCGACAACATCGACGGTTATAACCACTCTAGAAGATACCACCACATTGCACCATATGTGTAAGTAAAACCATTTTTACCATTTAAACACCAGTCTGTAATTGTCTCACTGCTGGGCAAAGGTTCTTATAATTTCTTTTATTAACTTTAATTAACCGAGCATTGATTGACCTTATAGCGTGAGTTAAAAAATACTTCTATTCCAATAATTTTATATGGACCTGCACCTAAGCTCTCTCCGGTCGTGTCGTCTTGTCGTCTTATCGGACTATGAGTGAAGGAATGGAGAGTGCAACTGTGTTTGCGCATACACTGGTGCACTGTAATATCTCCTGCGCAGGTGGCTAATCTCTGTAGAGAGAAACCACTATGGCCGAAATTCGGTCTGAAGGACGTTTTTAATAACCTTTTTTCTTTTAAGGTATTTTAAGAAACATTTTAATTTTTAGTTTTTACAACACTTTATTTCCCATACTTGATTAAAGTAGGTACCCCTGTATTTACTAAGCGTAATAAATTGTAGCTTTATGAGGAATCGTCTTCTGTCTTTAATTAAATTTATGTTTATTGAAAATTATTCCGAGTGAATTCGGCAGTACGATTTCTCATAAATCTTAATTGTATTTAAATAGTTCTGTTGTAATGTAAATTACAAAATAAAAATAGTTACACTTGTCTATGAGATCTTAAGACCTAGACCGAATCCCGTCTTAAAGTCTGAATAATGTATTTCACAGTAATTTAGTTTGCTAGTAAATGTATTCAGCACAATCGGAGTTACTTTTCATATCGGAAAAGGTGCCTCTTTTATAAAAAAAAAAGGTTGTTTATCAGGCAAAAGTTCACCCGTCTGTAATATTATAAATACTTGAAATAAGTAACAAAAACATGAAATCTTTCTGCTTTTAATGACAGATTAATCAACCAGTAAACATATTTGTTTAGGAATATTGACGACTTACTCACGCACACTTTTGGGATCGCCCGACTAATTTCAGACTTAATATTATAAGTCCTTAATCATGAGCTGATGCGACGGCGGTGGTGTCGTGAGTCGAAATGTCGAAACTAGTCGGATAATCCCAAGAATGTGCGTGAGTAAACCGTCAATATTCCTAAATTATTATGACAATGCGTCACGAAATTAATTATACAAAAAAGTTTTTTTTTTATATTAATACTATATCAATCAAAGAAGGTTTCTAGGTAGTAACGATAAATTAAACCAACCCTTATTAGATTAAATAACAAATGACTACGTTCTGATCGATTTTGTTAGTATTCCAATATGAAAACCCACACAAGTCAACATAAAAGATTCAACATAAAATCCGCTAGCCTAGTTTAAAAATCCCTTACCGATTTAAAAAGTCTTAAAATCTTCTAAGAGATAATACTGCAGTGATTCTCAAATGATTTGTGACATAATAAGATAAAACTTTATTCAAGACTTTTATATTAAAATGTAGGAATTCATTACTGAAGATTCAGCACAGATAACCAAGTGAGTCTCTCGGTTCAGTCTCTAGATAGGTTTGTGAGAGTAAAGGGTATGTCTATGCATTTTATATATATATATATAGCACTATGTAGTCCTTACTCTTTGGTTTAGACTTTTTGTGTAGGTATGGGCACCGATTCCCTTCTACGCAAACTAATTCATACCATCGCTATCTTTTACTAACGTACAACGTGAGAAAAGGACGGCAATAGATAACAACTAACTTAGAAATGTCAAACTAGTTTTCGCCTTGAATATTGTGTGTTTTTAGTTGCACTCGTTTCTGCGTGTAGGCCAATTTGTATGCGAATTTTAGCCGGAACTAAATTTAACATATCTAATGTTCGTCTGACCTTTTCTAAATATGTACAAGCGAAAAAGATGCCGATGGCCTAAAATAGTTTATTGAGTGATGAATAGAACCGAGGCAACCGAGTTTTCCACCGAGTTTTTAACCGAGTACAAAAAAGAAAACTTATAAATAAACACGAATTACGTGAATTGCAATTTAAAAAATATAAAAGTTACGTTTTAATAAGGTATCATTAAAGGGTTTCGGTTGAGAGGATCTACGCATTCATTAGTATAGCGTCCTGTCTTTTAATGCACTTGAGATATTTATTTTGTTCTAAAGAAGAGATAGTGCTACCTGTAAGTATTACGTATATCTAGGTATAGCTCTATATCTCTTTGTGTCTAGGTTAATGCTGGCTCTAAAACATCAAACTTTTACAAAACATTTTAAACAGGTATTTTAGTTTCCTTAGTTTGAAACCATTAAAGTTATATTAAACTTCTTGATTACATTTCTTTGCGTTTTGTAATAAACTTTACAGAAAAAATGTTATAATTAAAGTTTTTGAAGTTCATTTGTGAGAGCTCGGAAAGAAATGGAACTTCTATTTGTATTTAAGCTTCAGTTTTTCACTTGTTTAATGGTTATCGTTCTAACACCGATTTGAGCGATTCGATCAGCGTTACCGATTATAGAAATGAGGGGGGTTTGTTAGAATAAATACGGTTATTATAATCTATATCCAATTATCCACTTTATGTACAGATGCAGAATCAGAAGGCAACGAATTGGAAGACCCTACCTTCCCAGATGAGGACCGCATCGTGGTCGTGCTGAGCCAACATCAAATGCAAAACTTAGGTAACTAATATATATTACTAGTAGGTTCTTATTTTGTCTATAATTTAAATGGTGAGTATATTAAGGTCTTCCTAAAAATTTGAAAATCTAACCTTTTCACCCGGGAAACTTCTAAATGGCTGTCTTCGCCCTAAGCAAAGCGGAGCGTGATATGCCCTTGCCGGAAAAATACCGAAGTGGCCTGTTTACGCAGTGCTGTGTGCTGCGCGCCGTAGCTGTTATAAAACCGCATGCGTTTTTGCTATGAGCAGCGTCTCGTGGCGTGCTTCAAACATTTTTATACTTTTGATCTCACCGCTCGCCGCCCCGCGCGTTGCTGACGCCCGCAGCGGCTAGGTCGTGAACGGGCCGGAACAAATAAGTAAACTCTAGAGCGCGCAAATTACCCAAATAATATCGGAACCGTCGATATTTTCGCATAAACATTGTTGTCGCACGGAAAATCACTTAAATTCGGTAAACGAGCGTAGTACATGTAGGGAAAAATGTGCTTTCGGCATAATGGGCTATTAGCGATGCACTCGCTCTATGACTGTCTATGTTTACACTAAGAGCTACTAACTACAGAACTTGACTTAAAAAAAAATGTGAAAGTTCTTTTCTGCTATCTGGGAGCGGTCTAAACATGTTCCTAAAACAATACTTTATAACGCGATCTTTGTTATAGCGTTCAGTAGTAAAAATAGTAAAGCCTTAATTGGTTGTTGTGTTATTTTTTTGTTATTGTTCCATAACGAACTTAAAATAAATGAAGAAAAAAAAAATTGTATTTCTTTTCCACGAATTCCATAATAAATAATTAAAACATTCCCTAAGTTCAGTATCTCATAATCTTTTTATTGCCTCTAGCACATTTTTATAAATAAACAATAATACAGCAACTACTAAGTTAGTAAGGATCGCCTTTGGCAAATTACTCTCGTAATTTATTGTTTACGAGTCACTTGTTCTATTGCCAGAGATGGGCAGAACTTTTAATCAATTGCTTCTAAATTGAATTATATTGTAACGTTTACAGGTAAAAGTTCGTTAGATATAATAAATTGTTATAGAGATATTGTTTTTTGAATAAGTCGTATTATATCTCTTCGTTCTACATTGTTCGATTTAGATTTTTATTTAACACGGATATTTATAGACCTATTTATACAGCATGCAACAAAAACTCTGTCCGATCCTTATGAATATTATTCGGTATCGTACTGCGTACACATATACGTAACTATTGAATGGATTTGAGATTATTATTTTTTCCCGGTGAATATAATTAAATTAAAATAAATCTGATCAAAGGCAACACCGGTCGCTCGACGAAGTTCACGTGTACCACCTACAGTTTTGTATCAAAGAAGCCGCCTGAGCGGGACTTTTTTTTTTCTAGTACGTATGTTAAACCATGAACAAGCCTTTATTGGATCGGACAGGGTTTTTATTACATACTGTATTTGTGTGATGTTTACCTTAACCCTTAAACAAATGCGACGCTGTGTAAGACTTATCAAAGATGTTAAAATGGATTCAGCTTACATTTAGAAGTAGTTTCAATTATGTAAAATTAAATATATATAAAAAAAAACATAGTATATGTTTTTTTGGGGTGGGAATATATTTCCCTATATTTGGGTAGGTTATGTTTTGTTTTAATGGTGGGAAATTATTTCCCTATATCCTTTACGGCAATGCCAACATGACTAGTTGTTGCCTTCGACTTTACTTGGTTTTTCGCATGTAGATAAAAAAAGAAGAAAAAAACAAAATCATAGAAAATAATTTTAATTCGTTGTTTTTATTTTTTTATTATAAAAACAAAAATATGAACAAAAACACAATATCAAAATGTTATATATATTGATAAAACAATGAACGCAAAAGGGATATAGGGAATTAATTTCCCACTTAGTATTTACCGAAATGGATATAGGGAATATATTTCCCACCTAGTTTAAACATGCAAAACTAACACATTTTTTTTCTTTTTACACTATTTAAACAATCATTATATCAGAAATATAGTCTACTTACAGAAATATGGACAATTACGTTCTTACAAGAATTTTTCTGCTCGTCAGACGAAAAACACTTTACAACAACTCAAATTTAGAGCTAAATTGCCGGTAAAAACGGAAGTCGTAAGTTTGAATCGATTTTGACGTTTAAGCAAATGACATTTAGGAAGCAAGTGTTGTCAAAAATTAAAAGAAATATGATATATTTTTTGATGGGACAAAATAATTTCAAGTTTCGATTATCGATTAAATATAAAATGCCTAAATGTAGATCACTGTCGGGTGGGAAATAATTTCCCTATATTTGAATAAGGGTTAACAATTCAAATAAGACATGAGTAAAATTGGTCAACTAAACAGAACCAGCTAATCTTTTTTTTTTAAAATCGTCCCCGTGCTGGCCGGGCTTACGCATGAAATACACCTCTCTAGCTATTACGATTCATGAGATACAGCCCACTGACAGACAGACTGACGGACAGCGAAGGCTTAGTAATAGGGTCCCTTTGGCACCCTTTTGTACGGAACCCTTAATAATACGCCGTGTAGGTATGTAGTATGGATAAAAATAATTGAAAGTACTTGTTTTGAGCATATTAATAGCAGTCGGCCGGTGTTGCCAGCTGTGCCCACTTGAAAAAGGTCCGAATTACTTACATAGTGAGTAGTGTATATCCTTGGAATTTAGGTTGTGTAGTCAGTTGTAAAAACGACATACGAAAATCAATCTTATTCCTTGGGCAATAAAGCTGCGGTAAAAATGTTCGCTACTGATGTGCTGTCGTTTGTCAAACATACATTTTCTAGTACAGTCAGCAAATGTAACGTGAGATACGTGTCGTTTTATAAGTGATCCAATCGTTTGATCCTTTTAAGGTTTTTTGGTTGTTAGTAAAATACTATTTGCATTCTAAGAAACCTATTATTTTTGACGAAAGAATATTTGAAGAAATTGATTATTATATTTTTTTTCTACTCCCAAGTTCGCTTGTTTTTTTATTTCGATGAAACGGATTTTATCCAATTTAAACATATGTTTTTTTCTGTTTTAAAACACTGAACGTTGTATTGAATCAGTTCGAAACTCTAACGAAGCTTAATGAATAAATGAAATATTTTAATATGAATATAACATAGTCAATTCATTATACTTATCAAATACAGTATGTAACAAAAACCCTGTCCGATCCAATAAAGGCGTATTCCTGGTTTAACATACGTACTAGAAAAAAAAGTCTCGCTCAGAAGGCTTCTTTGATACAAAACTGTAGGTAGTACACGTGAACTTTGTCAATCGATCAGTATTGCCTTTGATGAGTTTTATTTTAATTTAATTATATTTACCGGGGAAAAATAATAATCTTAAATCCATTCATAGTTACGTATGTGTCTAAGCAGTACGATTCCGAATAATACTCATAAGGATCGGACAGGGTTTTTGTTGCATGCTGTATATAGATGTATTTACAACCAATACTAACTAAAACTCAATAATTGCCTTTGATATTATCAATTATTTACATTAATAAAGTATTATTTTATTATCCGCGTGCTCATTATTGTGTTTTCAAACAATTTTATTAATGGCGTGCCACAAACTGCTATTCCAAAACTCAATCATGAATGATAACATGAATAGCTGCAAATTAAATGCCTATTCCAATATAAAATTTCGAGTCGTTTAACTGAATAAATATCTACTAGGCACACAATATTTTTTTAATAAATATGGGTGAAAGAACAAAGAGCTATTTTCATTTTCAGTAATATTATACCTAATTGGGTATTTGACAAGATTTTTTTCGAAAACCGGCTTTTGGTTTTTGTACAAAAATACAATAAAAATGTTTTTCAGTACGGTAGCAAACGTACTTGCATATAAAGTGATTTTATTTCATTAGAAACGGTGATAAAATATTAAAATCTCTATATTTTCAGATTTGTCGCCCTCTTCGTGACCGGAGGACAGTCAAAACGAGTCGCCAGTGTGGTCTTTAGGACCAAAGCTAAGACCACAGACGCGCCTTATACCAATTGTTGTGCTTTTTGCAACGACTGTGTCATAAAGTGTGTAGGTATATTGTAAAAAGGACTGTTAATAAGTTTATACTGGAATTAAACTAGATTTAAGCCCATAACCTGTAAGACAGATTTGCTTTTGAAGTTTTGCAGATAATAGAGGATCGGACTATTTATTTTTTTATTTACTCGTCACATAGATATTAAAAAAATATTGGACACGGATTTTTTCTTTTTTTAATTAGGAAAATAATGAAGAAGATACAGTGAATAGTTGTGTCGCGTAACGTCACTACAATTTTAACCAAGAATGACGTCACAAGCCCCTATTCCAGACCTTTAAAGCGCTTTAACTTTGTCATTTTAAATTGATTTGATAAAAGAAAAATTACGAGTTTTTTTTTCTTTTTTTATTTATCTGGTGGACTAATTAGATATTTCCTTTTATACCCAGTCTGATCCCCTATTCACGGGTTGGTTTTCATTGGCTGTGAATTGTTATTAACTATCGTATCTATAGATTTAAACCGAAACTCACTAAAAATGTTTTGAACTCTACAATTATTATTACTATTATTATTTTTTTAGTTTAGCTATCTTTACGTCTGAGTCCAATAATGTTTTTATGTCAGAATATTTACGAAAACTGTTTCTCTTTTAATATTTGTATATTCTGGTTACTAGTTTAAGTCAACATATTGTGTTTTTTTTCTTCATCACTTATTCATCAAAACAAAATCTAAATAAATAAAAGAAAATCTCAATACTTTAAGTACCTACGCTTGTTTTATTGAAAAGTTTTACAATTCCTGCTCCCTTAGTTCGTAGGTAATACAAGTATATAAGTAGATACTTACCTAGATATAGTTTTTAGGAAGTAAAAACACAGAATCATTAATAGTACCTACTACGTACAAGACGTTCATTTTCCGAACGCGCTAATGATTGATGATCAGGAACTACGGGTTCGAATTGAATAAAATGTTTTTGTTTTGGATAGTCCGTTTATTGAGAACGGCTATATAACATCACGCTACGACCAATAGGAGCGGAGCATCAATGAAAAATGTTACAAAAACGGGTAAAACATTATTTATTTCTGAGGTTATGGGCTCAGGTTATATTATTCATATGTACCTTCTTTTTTAGAAAAAAAAATAGGGTTTCGCGCAAAACACACGTAACCCATGAAAGCAAAACACGCGGACAAAGTCGCGGGGGACAGCTAGTATAATTATTAATAGCAACTGTAGCTGCGACGAAACAGCAACAGCTACGACAAAATGCAAATTTACCTCGCATAAGCTCTAAAATGCGGAGTGAAAACCCTCCTGGTAAAAATGTGTATTAGGTGCAACATACAACCTTACATGCCTACATAACCTAACCTAGATAAATATCAGTGTTCTGTATTATCTAGTTAAACTAATGGTGACGTATAAAACTATAAAACAACAAAACTCCACATAATTTTGCCACTTAGGCCCACTTGCACGAAAAACCTAACTCAGGGTCACTTGCTAACACGAGGAAATTGATAATATTGTATGACGATCTGTCAATTTAACCTCGTGTTAGCATTGAACTCTGAATTAAAAAGATAACCCGGGCTCGTGCAAGCGGGCCTTATTTAAGTTATACACACCTCCTCAATAAAACATAATAAATGACGACCGCCGGGGTCGAGTGGCGTACACACCGGTTTTCAAGGTGTCGCCAGCTCTGAGGTCCCGGGTTCGATCCCCGGCCGAGTCAATGTAGAAAACCCCTTTTCTACATTGTCTCGGGTCTGGGTGTTTGTGGTACCTTCGTTGTCTCTGAATTCCATAACACAAGTGCTTTAGCTTACATTGGGTTCAGAGCACTGCATGTGATGTTGTCCACATTTATTTATTTATTATTTATTAATCACTCTATAATATGTACCATTGAATTCAAAGCTAGTACTAAGTAGGCTAACCTACTTAAAAATTAATGAGTCGTCCGACTAAGCTTTAACTCCTACACGTCATCCGACAAGAAATCAGTCGTAAAATGTATAAAAACCTTCATCGTGTAACTTCGACAGGTGGCCTTGATTGATTAATTTTGAAATGGAGGTTCAGTCGTCAGAAAAAGGTTCTTAATAATACCTATGCCGCGAAATGCAATACCTACGCTCAAGTTAATTAAAGTTAATTCGCAAGCTGGCTACAAAATTATAGAATAACTAGCTTTTGCTCGCAGCTCCGCCCACGTGGGTGTGGAATATCGCGGCAAAAAGTAGCCTTGGGATTCGAACTTACCTCATACTAAGTTTCATCAAAATCGGTTCAGTGGTTTAGCCGTGAAAGCGATGTTACTGCGATGTTACTGTCTGTCTGTTGAACAGACAAAGTTACTTTCGCATTTATAATAGTATGTACGTTGTTTTAACATATTTCATGGTTTTCCTTTAATTTATTTTACCATCTTTGTAAGAGAGACCCTTACTCTACAATTTAATTTTAATTCTAATACAATACCAATGCGAAATTGATATTATTTGGTCCTTATGATTTTACGCCATCGATTGAAGCCATAAACACAAAATAGAAAATCGGAATGAGAAGTAATTTAAGTAAGTATTTTTTTTGGATTTTTGTCGGTTCGATACTTCAGATAATAAAGCGAATTTTCTAAAATCTTCAAATACCATTTATGTTTCATTTAAAAAATAAAGGAATATTTCATTTTATACAATTCGCTACGTCCAGTATTAGGAGTAGGTACTTTCACTCCAGGTGGCATTCAAGAATACACCCTGTATAATAAACGTGAAGATGTAAGAGATTAAAACACAATAAATAAATTCCACCATATTTGTTAAGAGAATACCTGTTCAATCAAACCTTCACATTTATAAATTGTGTTCATTCCAAATCCAAAACAATTAAAACGAACACGACCCCTTTCCCTGAGGTTGAGACTGTTGAGAGGTTTTAATTGTTTTAGTTACAAAATCTGAAATAAATACTTCACAACAAAATTTTCAATAACAGGCAGAAATTTAACAGGAAAGATATTTATAGACACATCAGAAAACGTAGTCAAAGGTTGAAGAAAAAAAACAAAGATAATTTCTTCAATATTTAATTTTCGCGGTATTTTATTTAAAGATCGTAGAACGTTTTTAAACAAAGATTATAAAAATATAGCCAGTAAATTTAATGACGTAAACAGCTTTTTGCTTTTAAAACATTTATAGGCATTTAGGAAAGTTATTTAACATAATTATTATATTTTAAAGATGAACAACATTGGAAAACTATAAAATGAACCCTGCTTTCGTTTAGGCACCCTGGCTCTGTAGCCAAGTGACATTTCTTGAAGCGTTATTTATTGATGATAGAAATCGCTTTAATGACATTAGTAGTATGAAAATGACAATTCATTTCGATAAGTCACGTGACTTAGTCTCGTCACTTCCATACATTTGAGCGATTCGAACAGCGTTAAAGCTTGTAGAGATGTCACTAATTGGCTAGCGGGGCTAGTATCGGATACATGTTGCAAGCGTTTTGGTATTTGCTTTGAACTGACGCGACGCCAAAAGCTAATTCGAGTCTCTTTGAACTTATAGAAATATATAGCCGTCGGTTGTTGCGGCAAATAGGTCTATGTCGATTGTTTGAGGATTCATACCTAGTTTCATTAAAATCAGTTCAGGGGTTTAGCCGCCACCGGAGCTCAGCTGAGCATGTTTTAGCGAACTCGGGGGTCCGGCAAAGGCAAGGACGGGACCGGGGTGTTTTTAGTCGGTGCAAGTCCGACATATCCCCACGCCATGCCCTCGGCGTGGGTTGAAGTCATTAGATTTTCATCCCGTATCATAAAAAGGGGGTTTATCCACCAAAGCGACACAGAAAGGCAGAGTTACGCATTTATAATATTAATACAGCTACATTGTCAATACCAATTATACCAAACACGAAATCAATAACGAAAACAAAAAACATAGAGAAGGCATGCCTACATTTAAATATCTTACATACCTACATACCATTTAAGGTCGGGCCGATATTGCATCGTGTAGACCACTCCATGGATTCAATATGACTACGGAACAATATTTGGTCCAATATGCGTACAATGGCTGCTGTATCTAGCTTTTATTGATATTTACGAAGTCAACGTTTTTTTATATCTGTGATTGACGTTGAAAATTAGTCTTTTCAGACTCAATTATCAGAACCAGGCTTCATTGTTTTTGCTAATTTAATATGTTAAAACTTGATTATTTTAATTATTATGTAATTGTGTTTAGTGTCTTTAATATTATATTTGTTTTAAGCTCTCGTAACAAACAAAAAAGCCGCATGGCATTCTTTAATTTATGGAAAAACTGAAATTTTATACAAAAGAAACAATTTTGCAGTAAACTGTATTTAATTTGAATCTTTGATTAATATAATGATTTGTGTATGTAGCTTTATAATTATCATCATTCAAAATATATTTCTTACAAAATCCGTCGACAATTTAATTTTCTTTTTAATATTTTGAAAATGGAAGCTATTCGCACCCTTTATATCTCCCATTCATGATAAATGGGACAAAATAATTTCATATTTATTCTGTTTGAACTTGTTGGTAATAATTAAAATTTATTACTTCGTTGCAAATTCAATTATCAATTTCAATTTTACCGTCACACTTATTAAATTATTTGTTACGAAGTCATGCTATCTACCCCATTGTCAATTCATAAAAAGACGAAAACTAATAAATTAGTAAAGTGCTTTAATATTTTTTAGAATTATAACGTGTTTAACTTCACTTAGAAGATTTTTGTTAAAATTAAATGTTAAACAGTGTTAATGTTATGAGATCTATAGTGTTGTGACGTAGAATGATGATTGTGAGGTCAGTTAAAGAAATGATAGTAGGTAAGTAAACGTTTATGAATATCGAGAATACAAAGACGAATTTAGTGAAAAGCTGTCATTATTGTGTTACTGAAAACTACTTAAAAAGCAACTTAAAGAAATTACCTAAGAAAAAATAATTATGGGCAATGAATAATTCTTGAGATAAATTTAATGTTATAAGTGCCGTAAATAGCTAGAAGGTACTCTAACTTAACCTACTCATGGCCTCATTTTCCTGTTAATATGACATGAAAGTTTCCTTAATCTTTTTGCAAACAGTTTTATAACTGAAAGGTCTCATGACGTAGCCAAGACTTCTTAGTAATGTTTTTGAATTTACTGCGGCGTTATGTCTTAAGCTTGCCTTTTATAATTAGATGAAAGGTTTGTGGCGCCAAACATTTACGTTTCTTCAGGGATTAAGAAGAAATGTGCACACGTAATTCATTCGTCTTCAGTACATTTGGGAAAGTAGTTGAGACTAGGAAATGTTTCCAAGTTACTTACTGTAATGCCCCCTCAGTTGCATGTGTATAAACTAAGATGCAACTTACAAGATACCTCATTACTACATAGTTTCAAAATTTAAAGTAAATTTTATATATTTTTTTTTAATTAGTTGGCAACTCACTTTAATTGGATCTATTAGAATCTGCTCCAAAACAAAAATCAGCAAATGTAATAAAAAAAGTGTTTTCTTAAAAAAAATCGCGAAATTTTTACAAATTTTTATTTTTGTTCGTAGTTTAAAAAGTTCGTAGCTAGCCTTATTTACCAATATTGATATTCTCTATTCAAACGCTAGCGTTTTTATTTTTAATGTCGAGGCAACAATGGCGAAGTTTTTATTCCTACAATCCAACGGCTTTTTATTGTCCTCCCACGTCGTGATTGGGTATTAAAAACATGAAACCGATTCTAATTTCGATCTACAATGAAACATTTTTGCTTGTTTTAGTTTAAATAGAAGTCTGACATTGTAACGATTATGTTATTAGGGATCAATATACTACTTGTCAGGTTACGGAAATATATTTTTAAATTTATTAGTGTTATTTTATATTTCTTACATTTTCTTTTATGGAGGAAATTGCATATTAATAATTCTATTGATTTTAAATACGCGCTAAAATAGTGGTTCGCGTAACATTGACAGCTGTGACGTCTAATAATTTTCTATCAAATTTCTAAAAACGGACCTAAACGGTAAGGATAATACTAATTAATTAAATCAAAAATTAAAGAAAAATAATCATTAATCCTGTACATATTTATTCCAAAATAATTTCAGTCATTTTAATGTGGACTTATAATATAATACACATATAATATATACAATCTCATGGTTTTTATGTAGTCCATCTTCGTCTAGCAGTAGTTGAGTATGACGTCAGAGGTACAGGGCTTCAGACAGCACTCG
Source organism: Diachrysia chrysitis (assembly GCA_932294365.1). Taxonomy (NCBI): domain Eukaryota; kingdom Metazoa; phylum Arthropoda; class Insecta; order Lepidoptera; family Noctuidae; genus Diachrysia; species Diachrysia chrysitis. The sequence continues at coordinate 3,910,512 of OW028647.1, forward strand.
TCGACCAGACCGTCCCGCTTGTAGCGCGACCAGTTCGCCGTCACAGTGCCTCGGCGACCTCCCCAAGGCCACTCAACATCATTCAGCTGGTCCCCGAAGTAGTCACCTATTTTGAAAAATAAAGTAAGTGTTTTTATTTGAAGTTAACATCAGTTTGAGAATTTACAGTAGAACAATAGGAGACCGGACTATTTTTTTTTTATTTACTTGTCACATAGACTATTAAAAAATATTAGACGCGTATTTTTTCCTTTTTTACTTAAACAAACAATGAGGAAGATACAGTGAATGGAAATATCGCGTGACGTCTCTTGTAGGTACAATTTTTACCCACATGTGACGTCACAAGCCTCTCCTTCTGAACTTTAAAGTGCTTTAACTTTGTCATTTTTTATTGATGTGATAAAAGAAAAACTACTTTTTTTTTCTTTATATATGTATCTGGCGGACTAAATGGTTATTTCCTTTTCATACCAAGTCCGCACCCCTATTTAGACTCAGTTAAGCTGAGACCTGATCAAATCGATGACAAAGAGATGGATTTGTGTATAATAGAGAATCAACAAGAAAATAAAAGCCACAGCTATTAGCAAAAAATATTATGTAACTAATTTGTAGGCTATGGCCATCGAAACTCGATACAGCTAGTGCTTAACCTAACATCCATAAAAATAAAAAGAGGATCTCTAAGGTATCGATCATACTTTGAGATGCAACCAAAGTAGTAGTTTGAATCAAACCTTGTTTAAATTTAATTTCTAAAAAAATAATCTGCCATAGTAAGTAGTTATTGGCAAAAAGCACTTTCTTCAATACACGAGGATTTTGCTAAAAGCATTGACTCCCTTCCCATTAAATATAATAAAAAAAATATGGAAGTAATATTAACGATAAAAAAAATCGATCCACAATTGAAGGAGAAATTGGCGAACATACATAAAAAAATACATACAGTGGAACAAAAAACAACCTCCTTTTTGGAAGTCGGTTAATAACAAGAATATACCCACCTACGTTTGATCTCTTGTTTATGTACTCAGCTCCAAAACAAACCAACACTCTTGCATTGGCCAGTTGCCGTCCGCAGAGAGTGACCGGTTTCTCCTTAGCAGACGCTAACGTTATGGCAAGGAGACAAACCAGGATGGTCAGCCTCATCTTGGAACTGTAAAAAGATATAGATAGGATAGAAACTCCTTTATTAACACCTCTTTCCCCCAGTTGATAAGCTTTGAGTTTAAGCTGTCGCCCTAGTGCGGTATCTAGCTCGTTTTTGTATATACAACGTGTCGTTTTGCATTCTCGTCAAATTCAAGGAGTATTGCTAATGATTCTCGACACGAATCTATAATAAAATAAGTAGGTATTTTTTTCCTTTTTTTTTTAATTTTAGAAAATCGGCATGTGTGGGACTGACATTTCAAAACGCGGCCCGTGTGATACCGCACTGTAACTGCTCTTTTAAACACACATAAAGACACTGCCTACCGCATACGCAACGGGGCTATTCAGTTCTTTAAAAGTGGTGTCTTCTGGAATACTGTCAAAATTAATAACTAAAAAAACAAATATGTATTAATTATTTAGCAGATATGATAATTTTATTTGATTAATAATGCCTTTCATAACAGATTCCTGAAATTTGACTAGAATGCAAAACGACACTTTGTATATCAATGTTTTAAGCGAATAAAGATAAAGATAAATTAATTGAAAACGACCTGCTTTTATGGTGAAAACTACTGAAAATTAATTAGACTTCTTTGCAATAGAATATTAAATATTGCAATTACGTCGTTGAAAGCATGGATATCAAAGTAGTTTCATTCACATAGTTTCATCACGTTAACTGTGCAGTTAACAGGAAAACCTCTATGATGCGCTATGTATTCAATCGTACTGTGGATTATACTTAAGTAAATTAAGAACTTTATATATTCTATAAATAAGTGCAATAGGTAAATATATTGAATACTAGCTGTTGCCGCAGCTCCGCCCGCGTGGGTGTCGGTTATCGCGGTAAAAAGTAGCCTATGTCCTTGCTTAGTATCCAAGCTAACCCCATACACAGTTTCATCCAAGTGACAGACAGACAGAAAAACAAAGTTACTTTTGAATTTATAATATTAATATGGACTAATCTCCGAGACCTAAATGGAGGTTATATTTCCTCTGCAGATATAGTTATTTTAAAAAATAGCACCTATTATCAAACTTTAACGTTAAAATTTGATTATAATATTGATAAATAATTTAACAATTTAATAATAATTATTCTTACCGTTTACTTAGCTGTTAGATGCGACGTTAATGAGAGCACAGTGTATGATAATTTCAAGAAAGTTCGTCTTATATACAGACCATGGGAGGAAAAGGTGAGGCTACATTAGACAAACTAGCGAATTATTGAAACATTAATCCTTACTAATATTATAAATGCGAGAGTATAAACTCTGTCTGCTGTCTGTCTGTCGCGCTTTCACGCCAAAACTACTGAACTTATTTAAATGAAGTTTGGTAGACTTGATTTACAGATAGTCTTGAGCCTGAGAAAGGACATAGGCCACTTTTTGCCGCGATAACCGATATCGATGCAGGTGGAGCCGCGGGAAACAGCTAATATAATGTAATATTCTAATAACAAGATATTATATTAACTACTTTTTTTACGTACATTACTTAAATTTTACCGGAAACTAAAGACAGCAGCAGCCATTTTATTGGGATAAGCCAACTTCTCACGGCCATCACTGGAACGTATGGCCTGCCATACTGGCTTGATATAATTTATAGGACCGAATACCATTAAGACATTTAAACTCAGTGTGCTCAAGAGAACTATTTATTATTTTATTGTAAGAAATGTACGATGAATTTAATTAAAAAATTAGTAGAAAAACCGATTAGATTTCTTTTTTATTTATTTATTTATGTAAACACAACGGACAAACAGTTAATGATTTAAAAAACAAACAGGTACAAAAGTACTTTTATAAAACTTTTCATTAAATTTTCATTCGAAAATTAAGCTTACAAAATCATTCTTGTTCCTTAACTTAAAATTAGGTCAAATGTCTCAAAAGGTGATACGTAAAAGAAAGAATAATTGTTTACACATAAATTTAAAAAGGAAACGACTTCAATCTTCAATGAACCACCTCTGAAGTATATATTCCCTATAGAGTAGAAAAACATTTGAAATCGACCCACAATTACCGTAAATAAACCGTCAAATTGAGAAAGTTCTGTGTTTTGAAGACGGTAAAAAAATTTCAAAGTATAGTACATAATAACTTACTACAAATTATTTAGTAGTTACTGTAACCTCACCCTAATTCTCATCTGAATGCTTTCTCGCGTGAAACATGAAGGGTTCCTACCTGAACGACTTTTCATCATAATCTGATATGTCACTAATTAATTCATTTTATGTGGTTTGTAAGTAAGTACCTACAGTTTTACGTCACATGTTCTATTTTCGTGTCTATAGGATTAAAATAATATATTCGGCATTGTTCAACTTACTGAGGAAATTTAAATAATCACTCTGATGTTTAATGTGTAACTTATGATCATTTTATGCAGGTACAAAAATTCTGATAAAAAATAAAAAATGAAATATCATTATGTCACCCATGACTAGATTCACTAACTACACTACTAATTAAGAGCACTTATTCATTTTTTTTCTGCTTATTTACCAAGATGCAAAAAATATGACATCTTAAACCGTATTTGATACAAAGCATAAAAATCGTGATAAATTTATATTGAAAATCGTGTTCATTAATATAACTTTTGGAATCAGGATATCAATAAAACTTTATATAAACATCAACAGGACGCAACTCAAAAAATGTTTAAATAAAATATAATCTCCGAGAGGTCAGCAAAAAAAACGGAATCGTTCAATTTGTATTCTGCGCTGTATTCACATAAATAACGAGTAAATTAATTTCCTTCGGGCCAAAACTCTTCCACAAAAATGCTGACCCTCTGCATACACGGAATAAGAAAATATTTTTACCTGAATCAACTAATTAGGTACAGCAATTTTCCTTCATAAATAATGTAAAATCTTTTCACATTTCTGAGTTTATTAAGACTTTGTTTGTACCTAATGTTATGGTATAATAAAACTCCTACATAAAGCCTTAGATTTCTAGTAGGCTTTTGTTAACATGGCCAACCTTTACTTTCTACTTCTTAATGAGCTTCTCCGACTAGTGAAGGTGGGCGGTCAGCTGCATATATCGTGTCCTATCCTATCTGTTGCAAGGCTAGTTATGCAGTACTCGCAATTCCAGTCCATTCCCTTAATTCCTCAGCCATGAGTTCTTCTTCCGCCAAACCATTCTTTTGCTTGCAGCTTTTACCTTTACCCCTACAAGTATTTATCAAAATGAAACTATAGAAAGGTACAATATTAAAGTAGTATAATATTAGTATTTTGAATTCAAGGTTGATTAACAGTGGTTAATCAGCCTTGAATTCAAAATTACCGGTTTTTGCTAATGTAATCCGACAAATCAAATATTACATAAAGAATATTAAATTTTATTATTATATTATTTATAAAATGTCAATTTCCAGAAAGTTACGTTTCTTGCTTGTCATACATAAGGCAGGTCAATTTCACTGTACATTATTTGTAGTTTTTTTAAGTTCATATTTAATATATTTGGAACAAAAACAAAGCTTATAACCATTAACTGTGCCAATTTCTGATTGTTTAAGAATTAATTAAAGTTACTTGTTAATCTTTTTACAAGATAAACATTTAAAAAAAGTTCCTGAACGATTTTGGTTAAAGATATTCCAGTGAGACTCAGAATGAAATTAAGAAACGTTTTAAATGTTTAATGGATTCGTCATGTCAAAATCTAAAGTTAAAATAATGTTACTTATGAGTTCAAATTGCTACACCACCGCCGCCCTAATGAGTTTAAAATTATGTGTGGATCGGAAAAATGCGCGTGAGTAAACCATCAAATACTTCTTGCTACCCTTTTCCCAATTTATTTGGGGTTGGCGCACAATGTTTTACCTTCCCTTCCTTAAATAATTATCTCCACTAAATATTATAAATTAATTATCTATTTATTCATTCACACAATAATATTACATTGAAGTTTCAACTTTTACGACATGAACATGCTATTAAATTTTAACGTAAATGTTCATATAACTTACTTCAATATAATAATCAACAGTAATGCCAGGTAAAGCCTAACGTAAGGTATTAGAAATTTTGTGTTGTGTTTCAAAATTTAAAAGGACCGAAATGATTTTGAATCTACTTTGTAACCGTTTAAAAAATCTCTGGCGTGCCTAAGTTACCCAGTTGACAGTTGCCCAGTGACCGCTTATTAACGCCATCTATGCACTATATCGTAGGTTACTTGACCACGTAAGATTAGAAAAAAAATAATATGAGTTATTTACTTAAAAGTTCAATGACAGACGAAACAAATTAATCATAAATTTATTTACACTTATAAATATTTATAAATAATAATACTCGTCTAAACAATTGACTAACGTTTTGCCATTTAATCGAATATGTCTGGGTTCTCCTGTAACAGTTTGGCGTCATTTGGACAGTACATTATGATGTCTGCTACTGTACAGGGTCTTAGGCAGCATTCTGTGGCTACTTGTCTGCGCACGCGCCGCCACTGGTGGTCATCGACAAGTCGCCGCCTGCTCGTCTCCCTTTGTAAGTCTTTTGGGGCCATTTTATCTAAAAACATAAATAACATACCTTTTAGTATAAATACCAATGAATTATGAAATTCGTATATCTTTTATTATTTTGTTGTGATTTTTATTATTAATGTAATTATATCTCCAATCAACTAATAAGGCTAATCTAATTCTATCTAACTGTTTCAGAATACAGCTATTCGTTAAAGTCTACGGGAAGTAAGTATAGTGTTCAAAAATATTAATTTAATAAACAAATTGCGATAAACGTTTGTATTCTATCCATGACATGCAAAATATACACAAAAAATTACCTATCATTAATGATGTGTCCCTTTTAACTATCTTATAAGTATTATTACAGAAATTAAATATTATAGTGGAGAGCCAGCCACTGCAGCTTAATACTTGGTCATTTATACTGTAGACTTTGTCACCGTAAACCAAGCTTTCATTGCTGTATAAGATGATGACGATGCAGACCTGAAACAAATAGAAAAACAATTTTAATATTTAGACTCACAGACTCCAAAATACTGTACGGTTGACCTTATTGGAGTATTTACAAGAAATGATGAGAGTCATATTATATTAGATATAAATGACACTGTCAAAGTGTTAAGTGTAATAATACTTTAGGGAAGTATGGTCGAGTCGAAACTACTTCTGATGTAGATTTCTGTTGGCCTATAACTTCAAACAGGATCTAAGCCTCACGCCAAAGTATGATAAATACTAATTTTACACAAAAACTTAATCACATTAGAAACTGTTTCGATTATGAGTCAAGCCGACTGAGCCTGTTTTATTAAATATTTCATAACTTAACTTAGAAAAAAATCATTATAAGGCCTATTAATAAGTATATCTAATTGTAACTTTAAACTTTCGGACCTGATAAACAAACAATGTTATGATTTATACATATAACTTCCAAACTAGATCAAAACTAATGTTTTTTCATTAAACCCAAAGTAAAGATTTCGATAGTACCTATACCTACTTTAAGGCTACAACTTGTATTTATAGCGACGGTTCGCGAAGGTTCGCACGAATCCAGTCGTATTAGGATCGTCAGACAAACATGCGAACACCTGCTGTTAACATAAAATTTTACTGAGACCTTTGATACCCTGATGTTAAGACAGTTTGTGTTCAATTTGTAGGCATTTAAGAAGCAATTTAAAAAAAACTATTTGTTTTACCTCAAGGGAGTGGTCTTGGTCCTATATATTTTATAATTTCAATAGTTTTTTGACTACTTTCTGACAATATTAGTAAGCCACTTTTTGCATACATATTCACAAAAGAAATATAATGATATACCTCCATTAAATAGAGCTAAGATTAAATAATTGCATTGTTTTTACAACACAGCTCTATTATTTTTAATTGTAATAAATATATAATATTTCTACTTTTGCGTCTCTAATGAGTATTACAATAAATTATGAAGGCTCACGATTCTTTACAAACCTTTTAAATTGTAAAGATTTTTTTTTATAATAGTTGTCAGTATGAATTATATAAAATAAGCTTTTAAATTTACAATAATAATTTATTTAAAATGTTTTTATTTTCTAATAGTAAAACACTACAGCGGTTCCTTAGAAGAAATAATATTACAGCAAAATAATTAACTAAAAACTATATTTGAGAAAACACTCATCACATTGACACATTCCCACGCAAAGTTAACATAAATTAATAATTAAATAGTACTTAATCTACTGAGAAGAAACACTAATTACATAACACGAACAAAAGTTATGACATCGCCAACACAGAGCACGAAACTTCATAAATATTAAACACAACAAAACAGCGAACAGAACTAAACTTAGTAGCCGACCTAATTAAAATTGGCGCTTTAATAATTATAAAAGGAAACGTACGGAATATTTCAAGTTCATCCTTGTTAAATTTCTCGTCCGCACTGTAACTGGCTCGCCAACAGTTACCTGATGAATGGAGTCGATGAAACACTACAGCTCTAAAAATAACTTCCTAATGGTCCATAGTACGGAATTACTTAAAATTTGTTTACATCGATAAACTCGTTTACAAAACATTGTCATGGAAATAAGATAATGGTGCGTCTAAGAATTGATTTATTTGTTTAGAGACTTAAGGGGAATTTAGAATCGGAACTTTTAATTGTTTTCTTCTTATATATTGCGCGAACTTTATTTTCTTACAATTTGTTTGAATTCCGAAGATTTTGCTTTTGTTTTATCGAAAATCATAATTAAATAATGCACTATTTGTTTATTGTTAATACACTGTTTCAATCCTTATTCTGTAACTACTTCAAACACAATATAAGGTTAAGCACATTTATGTTATATTCATTCGAACCTCAATACGCAACTGCGCCAGACTGCTATTGTATAAGTTATTTATACTAACCAAGTGCAAAATAACAAAGATTCAACTTTTATCGTTTCCGTTGCTCTCATTCTAAGTTACAGAAGAGAAGTAAATATTATTTATTGTAAATAAACCGTTATTTATAACAACAACATTGTGTATGGATAGAATATGACTAATACACTAAAGAATTTAATATATTTTTATTATTTTAGCAGCTAGCTTTTCTCTGCTAGATTCTCTGACCAAATGATCGATTGTCACACGGAAAAATGTTTATATATCTACACATATTTGTGCCGGTGGTATTGACCTCTAGATATATGTATTTTGGGCGGTATTAAAGTAGGTCCAACGTGTGACAACGTCGAAACCTAGTGATAGGTATTATAACGCTTATCACGGTAGTTTGCAAATGCGCTCCCGTCTGTCTGTGTGCTGTGCGTCAAATCACAATAAAAAATATATAACTAAAAAACTGTCCAAGGTACAGCAGGTTCCCCTACTCCAAAAAAAAAGGAATAAGTTTTTATTAAAAATGGATTATTAAATACAAACTTTCAAATCCACTAAGGTCAAAGAACTATTAAAAAAAGACAAACAAGCGTAAACACGATTAGATTCCGTTGTTTTGTTAAAAAGTTCCTATGGCCTCCTTCCGGCTCCAGCATCAAACTACCATAATATTGAATAGTCACGGAACTTATAAGTATGTAACATTTGATCTATCATGACGAGAAGTGCTTCTAATTCAGGTTCCAAGATTTGACCTAAACATATATATACATAGCAATTTAAGAAAAGCTTGTTATAAACCGCAAATCTGCAAATGCACCTGAAGAAGGTGGTTAAGACGGACTGGATGCGGAAGGCAGAAGACAAAAGGGCCTATGTCCAACAATACAACGGTAAGTTATTTAGATACGTCTAAAATATTAAAAAATAAAAACTATTGTTTACCATTCCTAAGTCTTCGAAACGTTATCAAAACTGGCCAGAGCCGAACGTGCACATAGCAACAGTCTATATCAGACACAGATAGCAGACGGAAGTCACCGATACTTACTAAAAATAACGGGTTCACAGGTCGCTATTTACTCACGACTCTATATGTACTGTTTACATAACTATGTTTATAAATTACACTGTTATGCCCCACATTAACAAGGATACGTTTCACTTGTATAGTCACTTGTTTTGTTTATTATTTTTTATTTATATTATTATAATTGCTTTTTTATTTGTCTAATTATAGATAGGATACATTGTGTGTGTATTCAATTGTTTTCTACTTGTTTTTGATGTCCATGTCTTTGTGCCGTTTTTAAATTGTTATTCTTATTTTTAATGTACAATATTATTATTCAGTTTGTTTGTCATTATTAAATTTAGGTCAACTGTATTTATGCAGTTGACGAAAAATATGTTATGTCCTCTATCATGTGCGATTTTATTAATGTAACCATTTAGGTACAGTGTATTTAATCTTTATAGACATTAGACCGCATAGAGATAGCAGGCCAAGGTTTAATGTCTATTTATATTCCAATCTTTTTTCTTCATATTTCGTCTTTTGATGACCTCCGTGAACGACCGGCGTATACATTGATTTTCAAGCTCTGAGGTCCCGGGTTGGATTCCCGGACGAGTCAATATAGAAAACTTCTTTTCTATATTGTTTCGGGTCTGGGTGTTTGTGGTATCTTCGCTGTCTCAGATTCCATAACACACGTGCTATACCTACTTACTTTGAGTTCAGACTAACATATTGTGATGTCCATATTTTTTTAAATGAAAACTTTTTTTGGCGCATTGGGCATTTTTTGAGATCGTCACCTATAACCTCCGTATATAAGTATGTACCTATTGTAATTGTTCAAGTTTTTGGTTTTTTTTCGAAATGCCAGTGTTTTGTTTTTCCTTTGTTTGTTAAGTTGCCTTTAAGAGTTATAGGTTAAATAATGAGCATTCAAGAAGTGGACGAGATCTACAGATCTTTACCACTTAAAGCTCCCGTAATGTAGCATTCGACTACTTGGTACCATTGGTACTGAATATTGAACTGTCAATCGCACAACAATAGGATAATTATCACGAGAATTGGAGCTCTGTGATCATTATTAATTAGGTAACTGAATGTTGTGTGAGTCTATTGCTTCCTTTCTACATATTTAACCTTATACAAGTATTTGATGACACTAAGATATTTTCGATACTAGGCACAGGCTATCAACTGATGTATCTTAGGCTACTGCAGCGAATAATTAAAGATAAGATATTGAAAATCAAACCTGTCATTGCAAAATCATTAATAAAGAAACAATGCTATCAAATAAAGAAACAACAAACAGACAACCGACTCGTATTTAATAATCATTAGTAAATTGACTAACTTTAATTTGTTGTTGTTATTGGTTTGATAAGAAATGAGACATTCCCAGCGGCGCCTGATAATATTAAAGCTGTAAACATGTCGGGTCCAAGCGTACGCGCCGCCCAGAGAAACAAGATAAATAAAGGATCGATTGACACAGTTTTCTGTACAAAATTATTATTCGATAGCCACCCGATCCACCGTGACCCAGATGATAAAACTGTGTTGACTCATTTGCGAAACATCCTTGTTTTGTGTCGTACATTAGATTGAGAATTGGGTATTTGACTACTATCGAGTTATTTATTTGTCACAAATATTTCTATTAATAGTATTAAATTAGCACGCACTGCGAAAGAACATCAAAAAATATAGGTACACGAATACAAAAGTTAGAAGCTTTTAAAGTTAGTAGATGACGCATGTTCTCTCTCTTTTTCACAAAACGACAACTTGTACAGGGCAGCCCCAGATTAGTATGGAGAATTACAATAGTGACGTCACCGTAGGATATAGCTCTCTCTGTCTAATTAGCAATAGAAAATGATTGCAACTAGTCCAATATGAAAGTAATTAATCTGCCGTTTTTACAACTCGACATATTCTGTAACTTTTGTTTTTTTAATGAAATTAAAATACTTGCCAAATACCCAATTATACTAAATAATACAATATTCTGACCAACATAATATACGTAGGTAACCTTCGACGTTCACTGATAAACAATTGACGATCAGATTACTAAAGCTCAAGATGTATATTGATACACCACGTATAAGTAATTACAATTCTTATTGTACCTATCTACAGTATGTAACAAAAACCCTGTCCGATCCAATAAAGGCGTATTCCTGGTTCAACATACGTACTAGAAAAAAATGTCTCGCTCAGGCGGCTTCTTCGACACAAAACTGTAGATAGAACACGTGAACTTTGTCGAGCGATTAGTGTTGCCTTTGATCAGTTTTATTTTAATTAAATAATATATTCTCAAAATAATAATCTCAAATCCATTCAATAGTTACGTATATGTGAACGCAGTACGATGCCGAATAATACTCATAAGGATCGGACAGGGTTTTTGCTGCATGCTGTAAGTATATTGTCTGTTTCAGAGCTTAAAAACTTCTTATTCCTATCTGTAATACCGTATCGATAGTTGGCTACAGCTGAATCTGGATATGAATATAGTTAAAAACACTGAAAATATTCATATATGGTTGAAATTTTTAGGCTTTATAGACGGTTTAGTTATGTATAACAAAAAAATTGGTGATTTTAACATTATTTGTCTTTCATATCTTCTCAGAAGCTTCTTCAATTAGTAGCCAACATAAGTCAATATAAAAAATTTTGTGCGATGATAATTGCTTTAAAACAATATGCCTTCTTCTTCTGCCTAGCCTCTTCCCAAGCTATAATGAAGTCGGTTTCCAGTCTTACCGGATACCTATTTGCCACAAAAGTTTTGTTTGTGGCAAATAGGTATCCGGTAAGATAAATTTGACAGCTCATATATGTTCAAAATTTTAAATAGATCAATGAATGAACTGCGTATATTACACAAATATAAATTATACAGAAAATACGAGTCCAGTTGGTTCAATTAAAGCGGGCTTGTATAGGCTTGGAGGATTAGCTTTTCTGCAGCCAGCAAATAAAAGTGTATTCAAAACTGAAATAGAGCTGCCATTTGGGCGATTGATGGAGCCCTTCGCTTGAAAATTGTTTGTATCGGCCGATATTATAGATGTATCTATGTATATACAATTTAGTTACGACTTAATGGTAGATAGTTTGATTTTTTTACCAGCTTGTTAAACATATACACCAATATGAATCTAATGATAATTCGCATTCTTTGAATAAAGTTGAAAAAGGGGGTCGAAAATCAAATTGAGTGATTTTTTTTTATGTTTTTTATAAATAGTATTAAAAGTTTCACGTCATCTTAAAACTTTTAACTAACGCTCCGTCTATAAATTCTCTTGTTTGTGGTTTGTGAATGTGAATGAATTATAATAACACTTACTACATTATAAGAAACAAAAAAAATAATCAGCAAAATACTGCTTTACTCTTATTTTTGTTAACAATGGTACTTACCTAATTATATGATAACAATGACTCCTACGATGTTTACATATAATTACTTCTATAACATACTTAGGTTCTGTGATAAGTTTTTTATGATTTTTCGTGTTGGATAATTGATGCGAAAAATTAATGAATTAACTAATTTTAGAATGGAATTTTGTAAACAGACTATACTAGTATACTCTTCACCCCTTTTGGATAGCTATAAGTACCTACTCTTTCTGTAAGTGCACCTTAAGACAAAGAGAAGTATCAATTGAAATTTAATTGATTTCTACTGTTTTTTTTTCACAATTTATAATTAGCCTCACTTTCCTTTCTATACCTTTACTAGACAATATCATCTAACTGCAATTTTGTTTGCATAGAAGAAATAAATATGTTTTCGATATTAAACGTATCTATTGGTGACAAATAATTAGATCACAGGTCTCGTAAATAATGTTATAATAGTCTTTCCTTTACATTGTCGCCGTTAGTACACGTGTAGGTATTAATGCCAGACTTTAATAACACACCAGACAGCTATCACACAAGACATTTAAATTTTGTTTTTACAAATAAAACCTCTTTTTCGTGCATAAAGTTTAAATAAATAAATAATTTGAGTACATATTTGAAGTTGAATTCAATTAAAAAGAATTTATTCAATCTACCTTCTGAATTTAAACTTAAATACTTCTTGTAATTAATAACAAATATTTACAAATATAAAAAAAGGCAACAGATGAGGTATATTTTTTTTTACGCTACACCCACATTAAAAATAGTTGAATGCTTCGCTCTGTGGTAGATATAAATAAAAACAAGAATGTTTCTCTTTTTACCCTTTGTTCAATGGAAAGTCCAATTATAAGTTAATTCTCGCATTTATCACGGGTTATTCTCAGTAACGAGAATACCCGGTCCTTTGAAAGACTTACGTGGGGTCACAGGTCCAACACGCAGCGGCCTTGTTGAGAACTTTAATATCAAATGGGGCATCTACCAGAGGCCATCCACCACTGTCCTATCTAAGAAGAACAGACATAAATGTTAAGGTTTATGAAAATTAAATGGGCTTTTGATTGGACAGTTTTATGTGCATAAGTTACTTTAACAAAAACGGAAAACTATGGCATCTTCCTTTCACAAACATATTAAATAGGCAGGTGGTGACTCGCCAGCTCAGTAGATGGGCCCCCGAAAACAAACCGCCAATGCAGGCAGCAGGGGGCAACACCAGTGCAGTTATTATGGTTATTATTATATTATCTGGAATTCCAGTATTCACAGAAATATGCAGACATTAATTAATAAATAGATAAAACACAATAACAAGTAAATTGAAATAAATTTCCATTTGTAATGAGTCTTATTAAGATTACAATATTATACATTGTTGTGTACTCTGGGTAAAGTCGATAGCACATCAATTGTAACACTCTGATATGGAAACACCTTTATTTTATTATTATTCATTCTTTATTGTACTCAAAAAATACATATGTAAAATATTATAATAATAAATAACGTGCAAAAGGCAAGCTCAACCCAATTTAGGGGTTTCTTTCAGCAAACCTTGGACAGAAAGAAATAAATTTACTTTGATGAAACAATAAATTTTCGAAAATAAATTGTATTCACTGCCGTGTGGATGACCGTACTTTTTGAATACACACGTAATTATCAAAGGAATGTAACATTCTTGTTGCTAGGTAAGGTAATAATTTTAAACATAAATATGTTGTTCTTTTAAAGCATTTACTTGAGTGTCAGGACAACTCTACAGCTTGATGAGGTATTAGCCATTTTTACCTGGGGAAAACCTTTTAACTACCTAACTCTTGCCCTGGGATAGGCGGAGGGGTTTTCTGAACTCTTACGCCTTTGTAATATACCGTGGTCATGACTCTAGGATGCAAAACTTAATACTTAGGTTTCAGTTTTCGTTAAAATAAGACAAAAAAATAAGTGTAAATATTCTCAAAACCTGAAAAGTGTTATGGTATCTTTGCATATTATACAAGGTGAGTTTATTGTCGTTGTACAAACGACAACTATGGCCTCTACCTATATCAATTATAAAAACGATTGGTATCAAAAATTAAACAAACAAAAGAAAAACCTCATGTCAGTACTGTTACCGTAAAACTCTCACGGCTACAGAATTAAAATTCGATTTTTTTTATATGTTTTGTGTTTTTTTCTTATACCATGCGATTTCGTAACCGATATAGAAGTCAAAGCTTTCCTTCTTACAAAATAAAATTCGTACATGTCGTTGAGGCTTGCTATTTTTATAGGTTCCTCATTGGGTGGCGAGTGCTTTATATTTCTTAAATACCGGATCTCCTGACTTCCTCACAAAATTGGTTAGCATGGTCCTGCAGGTAACTTCAATGTTGCTCCACAAACGGGGTCAACGTCCAAATAATAGGTGTTCCACGTGCAGTGTTTACGTAATACTGTCGTATTTGTCGCATCTGTCGCCCGTGTCGTGAGTACGACATGCCAGTGATTAATGTGCTGTGCCAGTGAAGGCCTTCGTAGAGTCTTTGACGATTAACTTGAGACTTCGAGACTTCGTTACGACGTAAACTAATGTACCCCCCTCGAATTCTTCCTTAAACCTTCCAAAAAGGTAACCTGTGAAGAATTACTTTAATTGCGTTTATTTTTGGAGACGTTTTGCCTATTTATTTTGTTAGCCAGAAGTAGGGTTCCATGGGATTCTTCATCACTTTTTCCCTATTAAAAAATCAACTATTGCTACCACTTTACCGAAATAAATGGCAATTTTGTACGCTCTGCCATATATTTTCTGGCCGTAGATAAAAGACTCCATATAAGTCATCAAAGTCATAACCAACATAGATCTATTTCCATAGATAATAATGGGCATACCCTAGCTATTATAACAATATCTATGTGACAAAGTTAATAGAATTTTATTGTTATATGATGCACTAACAAACCATCGCATGTTCGCAGATATGCATCAGAACCACAAATGATCACAAGGCAGTATGGGGTTATTAAGGTTTGACCTTACATTAGCAGAACAACACATTTAAAGTCCTAGTTAAACACACAAACAGTCTATAATATCTACGTAATGACATTGGCAAAAGGTCTTATTCATCAGTATATATAAAACAAAGTCGGGTTAGTTACAACATTTATAACTCAAGAACTGATGGACCGATTCGTCTCCGCCCCGGATAGCAGAATAACAATAAAAACGTTACGGAAAAAAAAAAAAGAAACCGCGGGTGAAATCGCGGGGCACCGCTAGCTTTTTATAAATATATACGGAATTTAATCATCTTAAGCAGCAATAGCCTAATGGTTATGGTGACAGCCTTGTGATCGAGAGGTCGCAGGTTCCAACCCCACTCATTATTGACGTGAACTTACTCCAGACACAAGCATTATTTTAGTTGGAGGGGTTACCAATATTGCTAGTAATGTGAATTCCACATTGCTAGCAACCTTTTAAAAAAATATAGTACTTTTGACTTTAGGATATTTATCCTAAAATTAAACTGGATAGATTTTCATCATTAATCCCTAAATTAAAGGCTTTATAGTCTTTGCCAAAATATTATTTCGCCACTATCTAATACAGGACCAGAGCAACATTTTCTTTTCCGGAAAGGTCAATCCAAAAGTCCACACATTTTTCATGGTCCAAGATTACATAAGAATAATGTAGGTCCGTCAGTGTTGCTTAAGGGACAAAGCCGGATAGAGTCGACATGTCGCAGCAGCTGGCGCGTACGAATCACTCATCGTGGGACAACTATATTTTATGAATCTTGACCGACTGTCGCTTGTCTATGTACGGATGGAGTGTATGTACTTTCTTCCGCGGCTTTGCCCGCTTAAATTGTACTTTGTTTTTTTTAGTGCATAAAGGATATTATAGTCAGTTTGATGCTTTTAACTTGAAAGCGTAACAAATGTCCGTCTATCCTTCCATTCATCCTAACTTTTACATGAAAGTTTGAACTACTAGCTGCGCCCCGCGGTTACACCCGAGTAGTTTCCGTTCCTGCGGACTTCTTCATCTGCCTAGCCTTTGTCCAAGCTATGTTGGGGTCGGCTTCCAGTCTTAACGGATTCCGCTGAATACTGTATATTACATAGAGCGTCTGCCAATCTGACCTTTACAACCCATTTTACTGAATAACACAGTATTCTATAGTAAAACTAGTTGTCAGAATTGTAATGACTTAACGACTGCTAAAGATCAACGTATAACAGTCGGGACCAGCGGCTTAACGTGCTTTCTGAAGCACGTACTTATACGTAGTTCTAAAATCGCCCGTGTTGTTCCAGGCTGTAAACTATCTGTGAACCAAATTTCCTGTTATTCCATTAAGTAATTTTTGCGTAAAAGAGTAACAAACATCCATCCATCCACACAAACCATCACTTGTAATGTCTATGAGTAGAATATGGATGCAAGATTGTGTATAGTCGTGACGTAGTAGGTAGGATTTTTCTATTCCTGATCCTTCATTTCCTGATGCGGTAGTCCCATGTTATAGAGGCATTTATTATGGATGGTATAAAATATTAACACACTAGAGTTTCCCACGTATCTGTACCTTCAATATTAGTAGTATCCTATATCCCAAGCTTAGAAGTTTTTCGAGTATTACACGCAAAAATATCATATCAAAATGTTTATCTAACGAACCACTCCTCGTATGTTCATATCCTGAAAGTACTACGTATATTGCATTATTCTGAGTATTTTTTAAGTAAAAATAACCATTCATTTCACACATCCATCTCATTCATACTTCAAACCAAAATTCTTTTCCCTTAAAGCCCTCAAACGGAGTCATTAACACAAAAAGCAAAAAACACATCCTGACTCAAAAAAGAAAAAACATTTTGACATTATCGTCATACTTGCGTGAATATAAAGTCTCTTAATATTCACATCTTGTATTAAAGTGTGATCTTATAGCAGATCTTTATCGTATGAGCCAATTTTGGCAGAAACTGTAACACCTTGTAAATGACAGAAAGTTTCTTAATACCGAACATTATCCAACATACAGGGTGCTTAACGAAACAACACAGTTTTAAAAGTCGTTAAAACGTTAGCTATCGTCCTTCGAATGGATATTACGAGCGGATTTAAATCGTTCCAAAAGTTTTCTCGACAGCAAAACCGATTTTTAAAACTTGGTGGTTAATGTATTGAGGCTAGGTAGGTATTTGCTGTTTGTTTACGTATTATGTAGGTTAAAACGTACTGGCAATGGAGGCTACCGATATTAATTTCGCCGTCAGGGGCTAGTCCTGTTTTATTAATAATTATTAATTGTATATTGAGATTTTTGCCCACTCGCAAAATAACAGTACCCACGGGTTCAGCTTGGATACTAAGAAAGAACTATCCTAATCTAATAATATATATCCTAAGAATGGCTACTTTTTTCCACGAAAACCGACACTCACGCGGGCGGAGCCGCAGGCAACACCTAGTTCATTAATAAAGTCTCACAAAATGTAATAGATAAACCTGGGTGAGGCTGGGTGCAACTGGATAGAGACCGGCTGGTTTCAATTACTTTAAAAAACGTCATAAAGCCACGCTAGAATTATTTACAACAAAAAATACGTATTGGTATTGGCATCACATATTGCTAAAACTAATGGATTCACGTGTTGCACGCCCAATTAATTCGCATGGCAGAGTATCTGCCTTTGAACGTATTCCATCTGAGAAACAAAAAAAAATATTTTTTGGCAAAGAATCAGGAAAAATGTTATCCGCCCCGCACGTCCCTGGTGTAATTTGAAATAAGCAAGGCCCGCTGAAAGCGAGTTTCAGGTAAAAAAAATCACTTTATATAAAAGGATTTACCCAAAACTTTCTCCAAGCCCCGAGTATGATTATTGGATCATGATTATATGATTATATTGCTCTTTCTTGTTTGTCTTTTTGCTAAAGCAGCAAATACCTTGTAAGCGTTATGTTTGTTAGTTTTACGAAATATTGTCTTATATAATAGATTTTCCAAGTTTAAAAATTGGTGAGTAATTAAAATTAAGTACGTAGCAGTGATTTCTAGATGACGTATAAACCAAAGCAAAATATATTGTATACACTAGCTTTAAAATAAAATTAGTTACTGGCTAACCCCTCGATAGCTGTAAGCTTTGATTTACAGTACCTTTAATTAATAAATTTAAAAAAAAACTGACTAGCAAATTTCTTAACAATTGTATTTATGTAGGTACCCAGTGACAATCACGCTATCGAGATGAATCTAATGATGCATCATTTATCAAAATCGGTTAAGTCGTTGAGTAGTTACGAGCGGATATAGATACATACAGACATACAGGTCACACACATAACCCCGCAATTTTTGGCTTCGCCACAGTCGGATAAAAACCTTGACCTTGTTAATGATTCTTATTTTGGTCCTTCTTTCTCTCCACTAACGTATGGTCAACGGTACTTGGAGTGACTGACCTTTTTTAATAACACATTCCAACCGAAATTATGTTTGTCCGAAACAATATTGTCCTAGCAATGCTTGGGACTGACCACTTAAACGCTAAGACAACGAAAATATTATTACAGAAATCACAAAGAAAATAGTTATCCGAGCGAAAATGGCAAGACACGTTCGAACGCAAATAGGCACTTAGAAATTGGTTTGGATAACAAGTTATGTGTATTTATCTCTAACTATTATAATTATTAGGAGTTTGCGTTTAACTCCATAATAAGTTATATTTATGTAACGTTTAAAGTTATACGCTCAACTTTAGTTATCAACGGATTCGCAATAGTTTGTTTACTGATTCATAAGTTAAGTAATTCGAGTATTCAGTTAAATAGTTTTGCTTATTGGGGTATATGAGAGAAGCAATCTCATACCAAGAAGTTTTTAATACAACTTTCGCCTAAACTTTCAAGGAAGATTTATGTGGCTTTTTCTGTGAAATGTTTACTGATTCAGTATGGTGGAGGTTAAAGATCAGAGAATTAAGGAAGTTCTAAGTCTAGTCAATTTAAGTAAATGCAATACCTGTGCTAGGAGATGTATGAGTGTGCGCCCACATACGCGGACATACACACTGACACACACACATATGTGAGTGGATGTGTGTCGGTATAGATGTTCAAACGCTTAAATTAAATTAAATTGTAAACCTTGCCTTTTTTTTATTTGGTAACAAAAATATCAATCAATTAATAAACTCAGACTACCTATCTAATATAAAAGTTTGAAATTAAAACTAGTAACTAATAATTTCTAATTTCAAAACCATTTCCGTGCAAAGTTATTTACCAAACAAGAAGCAAGAATTTAGCAACTGCAAGTTTAAGTTCCCACTATCGAGTATTGTATTGCTTTAAGTAATTTGTCGAAATACAATAGAGCAAATTGTTCGAAACACGTACAAGGATAACGAACATTACACCTCTGAACCTCTTCTATAGCTCGTAACAATCTCTTCATCACTTATCAGTTCCGATCACGTACAACTTCAAATGAGAGAAAATCTAATCTTTTTTCTACCCTCTGAAATGATTGGGACCGAACTGTAGAGTAGGGACCAGACATAAAACGAGAATGTTCGCGGGATTCTTTGGTTCATTCATTTGTAGTGTTCGTGGTCAGCGCGATGTTTTCGGTGGTAAAATTGAAATATTTAAGAGTTTTGTACCTAATGTTTTCGTATACACATGGTACCTGCAGACAATGAACTCTTAAATCAGTACTGTTACCGTTGTGGAAGCGTGACATCGCACTACACTGCGCGTAGCGGCGTCTCGCGTCCACAGTAGCATCAGTCCTGCTTTAAGAGCACATAGTAAACGCGCAGGTTTGCATATCAATTCTGTACTGTTATTTTTGACAGTCAACTTTTTTTGGTATATTTGAAATATTATTTACTGGTTTTTTTCGATGTTTGTTGCAGATGCAAAAACAGTGCTGTAGATGCTTGAGGATGTCTGGACCCAGTTTAAAATACATCATGGATGGACATTTATACAACGCTATTTGACTGCGCGGCCTTCTACAAAGCTGGATCTCTTTTGCATAATAAGAGTCAATTGGGAAGTTCGTAAGTCCAACTCAAGGTAATTTCATATTTATGATAATGGCTGTGCAAAACATGTGTAACGTGTTTATCATCTATCATCAAAAGGTTATGAATGTCTTCATTGGGCTAAATACTAATGAGTCTAATTTTAATTTTATACTTAAGATTTTAATTGATCTCAATCTCAATATCATCATCATTAGGTACTATTGAGGCGTTAAATTAGATGGGCCGTATCTATTATTATTTTATTATTTGAATTATTCAAATTGTATGTTGCAAAATATTTTGAAATAAAACTATATATATAGTCTTTTCTAATTTACGAAGTTTTCAATTTAATTGAATTTGTTGAGTTAACCTAAACTTCAGCAGAACGAATTGAATTGACGCTCTTAACTAAGTTAGGAGGGAAAGGCTTTTACAAAAGAAAATAAAAAACGTATGGAAAAGTTTTGAGAATCTCACACCACTTGCTCGAAGCCAGGGGGGGGAATAGTAAAGTAATAAATTATAATATCCTTCTAATCGTCTGTTATACGAATATAAATATAAATTAATCTTAATTCTAATGGTACCTACTTGTAATGTCATTTCTTCTACTTTTGGGCAATGACCAATCTTGATTTTGCGCTTTTACCCACAATTGTTCATAATATTTAACATTAATTAAAATATGTTTAGACATTATTGACGACCTTCGACCTTCTTTTATAGGTAGTCAGATGTGAAATGTAAAAGTGATTCAACTTTATTATGTGAATAATCAATTAACTTTAATTTCAATTTATTAAAAGGTACATTGGTAACTTCCAGACTTTAGTTATATCTGCGGTGATACTACGCAGAAACAAGTTAATAAGCTACTCTTAGTTATTTTCCTGAGTTTGTACAAAGTAGTTCAGGCAAACTTAACGAATATACTCATTCGTACATTAACATCGAACGAGATTAAAAGGATTACGGACTTAAGTGTTACTTAAGTCCAATAAATACCTGAACTCTAAGCCCTTGTCGAAGTCCGTGTTACTTTTTGTTTTATGTATTTTGTATTTGGGAAACCCTAATCTTATATTATCTCATCCGAAACGTGACAACTTTACTCGATTAGAGTGAAACACTTCCCTTTGGGCTTCATGGAATTACGGATGTAGCTGAATAAGTAATGTAATACGATGCTCTAAGTAAACTCATTTTATAATAAGTACATATGAAGATGTGAAAAGCAGTATAACCTTAGCAGTATACTGATTATACCTACGTCAAATAATAAACACCATTTATTTTTTAAAGTTAATTTGATTTTATTTTTGCATAATTCTCTATATATTCCCTATATTGTACTCGAGGATCTGTTTGTGTAATATAAGTGATCGAGGTTAAAGCAACCATTTTCTTTTTCTTGGATAACTCAGAATCTATCATTTTTATAATAACGGATTAATTGACTAACAAACATTAAAAAAAATATACAGTGTAACATAGAACCTTTCCCTTTTTGGAAGTCAGTAAAAAAAACAATACCGATTAAGTATTTTGTCGTGAAAGCGTAGCAGATATGATAAAGCTATAGGATACCGACAAAATACTTTCGCATTTGTAATTAAATATTAGTATGGAAAGTAAAAAATTTAAAAATATCAAATTAAATATGTTTTGATTTACCAAGTATGGACCTATGCAAATTTTCAATTCATAAATTGCTAAGTATAATCTAAATTTGAATGACACACTTTTTCATATACCTACATATTTATTTGCTGTACCGAGTGGGGGTCACTTGCTACAGTGTAAAAATGTCTATATTAAAGTGTGTTTCGCTGTCCTCCAGTGGCTGTAGTCGGTGATTGAATAAAAAGCTCTCCATTGCTTATTTTCTGCGTAGCAAAAGTGTAGCACGTGCTACGTAAACTGCTACAACAATACAATATTATTGGTCTAAAACCAGGGACCGGACAACCCCGCTTTAGGGTTAAGCCTTTTGACAGGGTAACCCGTACATGGGGTAACTCATATCGCAGTGTTACCTTTTGTTCGAGTTACATCCTCGAAACCCAGCGAAAGGGTTAACCCCTTCATTATGGTAACCACGTGAAGGGGTTAACCCCTTCAATGACTTAAGCCTTTGAAGAGGTTACCTTTACGAAAGGCTTTTATTCGTGTTACCCTGAATTACCCAATAAACTTGAGCTGCATGAAGGTGGGGATACTTGCACCCGAGCGGCGCCTCATTGCTTTACAATTTTTATTTAGTTATTGCGAATTTGACCACACGTAACGATAATTACGATGAGTAACACAGGTAAGTGATTATTACTTAAAGTACTGAGTTACCTTCATGTTAATATTGTGAAATGTAATTGTATTTGTTAAATAATTATTTTTATTATGTTAAGTCACAACTGAATTACATAGTCTTGTACTTATTTAGTACAATGGATATGTTATTATTACTTACTTAATTACTAATGTGATTGATTGTGTTTCAGGTAACGCTGGCGATACTGATAATGTTGCACCTTTCCTAGAATATAGTCAGCCGCTTTTTACAGCACAGGCGGCAATGATGGTAAGTAATCGTTAAGAATAAATAGGATAAAATTTAGTAGGTATAGCATATTTGGTTCGATGCAAACTCTATGGCGGTTGTGAAGAGAAGCGATGCGCGCCGCTCGACACGACGCCGGGCAACATGCGGCGCTGTTTCAAATTTTAGGTATAACTACGACCCGCGCTAGTGGCCTTCTCAATACTTACCGCACTCGCAGCGGACTTCACAGTTTGTAAGTAGTTTTACCTACTGTAGTTAAACTAATATCTACCCTGCGTTCCTGCCTCTCTCCAATCGTAGCGGACCACCGTTCCATTGGGTGAAGGGAGGTAGGGATAAGAGTGCACCTGTGTATGCGCACACACTGTCATTTTATGATTTGTACACTTAAATATATCCTGCGCAACTGACTTGGCTTTTCAAATTTGACTCCGATCTTTACTATGTCCTGCGGCGATGGACTGAGGTAGAGAGGCTTGGTTGTGATGCTACCAGGCTTTGTCTGATGTCTGCACGTGGGCGGTTCAGGGTAGATGGTCGCTTCTGCACTGCACTGGGCTAACACTGCAATTCGGCAGCTCCCTGAACGACAAAGCAGCTCTATTAAGAGGGGCCCTGCTTTCCCCAATCCGGGGAGGGGACTAAAAAAAGATGTCCTAAAAAAGGCTTAACCCAAACAAACTCGGAGATAGTAACCGCGGCTGTCATTGCATCACTATTAACGCGGTCGAAAGAAACAAAAAAAATGGTTACGAACCCGGAACATGACTTTTGCCTCTTGGAACGTACGTACCCTACTTGATCGCGAGAGCAACTTATGCGCGCCCCCCCCCCCCCCCCCCCATCACATCTAGCTGAAAAAGGTGAGAAAGTGGAACTACTGGGTGGGTACACTTTCTACTGGAAAGGGACCCCACTTACGGAGACGAGGAGATCAGGAGTTGGCTTTGCTATCAAAAATGTCATTGCTACAAAAATGGATGAGTGTCCTATCCACATCTCAGACCGTGTTACTACGCTCCGCTTACGTCTCTCTGGCGAAAATCACCTTAACATCATCAGTGTGTATGCGCCAACAATGGACAAGAGTGATGACATTAAAACCAAGTTTTATGAAGAAGTCACGCTAGCCCTCTCTAGAGTTCCTCACAGAGAACAGATACTGTTAATGGGTGACTTCAATGCGAGAGTGGGACGTGATTTCGAGGCTTGCCCCAAGGTTTTGGGACGACATGGTGTTGGTAACATGAATAGCAAAGGATAACTCCTTCTGTCCCTATGTGCTGAATTCCAGCTTGCTGTCACCAACACCATGTTCATACTTCCGGCAAAATATAAGACGACTTGGATGCACCCGCGATCGAAGCATTGGCACCTGATAGATTATGTGATTGTACGGCAGCAGGATATCTCTCAAGTGCATATCACACGTGTTATGCGTGATGCCAATGCGATTTGCTCCACTGATCACAGGCTAGTCGTAACTAAACTAATGATCTGCTCTTACCATCCGCGTAGATCACAAGGGTTTAAGCCTGTACGTCTAAACACAGGAAAACTACAGAGCCTGGAAGTACGTAAGACATACGCTCAGTCAGATGGTTATATGATCCGGTCGCTTAATCTGAGTGACGGTACTATTGTCAACAACTGGCAAACTATATCGTCTAATCTAGTCGCCACGGCTACGAATATTCTGGGTATGAAAGCTAGTAGGCATGATGATTGGTTTGATAACAATGACGAAATTCTGTCCAGGGCAATACAGAAACATCGGACCCTCTTACGTCAACATCGTGGCGTCCAACAGGTTGAGCAGGTTAAGCGAAGCTGTGCTGAGCTACGTAGATATGTACGGAAAGTTAAAGACAAGTGGTGGCAAGATCATGCTGCTCGTATGCAGTGACTTGCTGATACCGGTCAAATAGGCGAATTTTATGACGAAATTCGTAAACTTAGTTAGTACTAGGACTCGGACTAAAGTGCCTTTACAATCATCCGACGGCACACTGCTTACTAACAGGCGAGATGTACTTAACCGTTGGAGTGAACACTTTAAGAATCTGCTTAATGTCGATCGATCAGTGGACTTCGCACATATTAACTCATTGCCATCTCTCCCCACGATCAATGTACTGGACGAACCACTGTCTTTGGGCGAGGTTGTTACTGCGATCAAGCAACAACAGAACAAAAAAGCGGTCGGTATTGACAATATTCCTGAGAACTATTAAAATACGGTGGGTCATAACTGCACTAAGCTATATTGACCCTATTTACTGGCTTATGGGACGAAGAGCGGGTACGTGACGATTTTAAAGTGTTAATTATTCGCTCTTTGTATAAGAACAAGGGTAACAGAGCTGACTGCAATTCTTATAGAGGCATCTCCCGACGACCTCCGTGGTCGAGTGGCGTACACACCGGTTTTCAAGGTGTCGCCAGCTCTGAGGTCCCAGGTTCGATCCCCGGCCGGGTCAATGTAGAAAACCTCTTTTCTACATTGTCTCGGGTCTGGGTGTTTGTGGTACCTTCGTTGTCTCTGAATTCCATAACACAAGTGCTTTAGCTACTTACTTTGGGTTCAGTGCAATGTATGTGATGTTGTCCACATTTATTATTATTATTATTTATTATTATTTATCTCCCTGCTATCTTCGCCAGGAAAAGTCTTTGCTCGAATTTTACTTAACCGCTTGATGCCTTTGTCTGAAAATGTGCTACCAGAAACACAATTTGGATTCCGACCCAACCGAGGCACCTGTGAAGCCATCTTCTCTATTCGTCAACTTCAAGAGAAAAGACGAGAGCAAGGTCAGCCTCTATATCTATGTTTTGTTGATCTAGAAAAAGCTTTCGACAGTGTGCCTCGGGAAGCGCTCTGGTTTGTACTTAGAAAACTTGAATGCACAGAAAAGTTTGTGAGAATGATCCGCCTCTTGCATGATGATATGCGGTGTTGCGTCAATGCTCAGGTTGAGAGCTCAGACTTCTTCACGGTGAACTGTGGAGTGAAACAGGGCTGTGTGCTCGCCCCAACTCTGTTCGTTCTTTACTTTGCCGTTGTAGTACGAGAAGCCTTGCAAACTTTATCTGAGGGTATCCGTGTTCGCTTTTGTACTGACGGAGGCGGAATCTTCAACCTGGCTAGACTAAAAGCTTACACTAAAGTGTCTCACGCCACTCTCACTGAGATGATGTATGCAGATGATTTGTGTTTTGTGGCAGAATCCGCAGAGGGTCTGCAAAGGCTTATGTTGAGTCTTAATGAGTCGTGCCAAGGGTTTGGCCTTAAGATAAATGTAAAGAAGACTGAAGTGTTGACGCTCAACGACGCTCCATCCGACATCATACTCGGGGAAGACTCACTAAAGCTGGTAGACAAATTTAAGTATCTGGGCAGCACCATAACTTCGAAGTGCCTCCTCGATGACGAGGTAAATTGTAGGATTGTAGCAGCTGCTGCAGCTTTTGGCAGGCTTCGTCACAAGGTGTTCCGTACACATGACATAATGCTAGACGAAAGTGTATGTATACATGGCTACAGTTCTGCCCAATCTCTTATACGCCTCTGAGACATGGGTTCCATACCGCAAGCATATCCGTATGTTAGATAGATTCCATCTTAAATGCCTACGCGCCATTATGAACATCCACTGGTCGGATCGTGTTCGAAACACGGAAGTTCTACGACGAGCCAATGTCAGCGAAGTAGAGGCTTATCTAATGCGAAGACAATGTACTAGTAGTAGGTCCTAGTTATGAATGTTCGGTCATAAGCCTATTATTACTTGTTGGTTGTTTAACCCCCGGTTTCTGGAAGGCTAATCAACTTAATCTTCTGTCAAATCAACTGATCACGACTGTGATTCGTTGACTAAAAGACTAACAACCAATCTTAAACACTAACCCCCAGTTTCAGTTTCATAAAAGTAGATATTAGTGTCGACCTAGTGAGAGGACTAAACAAATGTAACTACCTACTTTGTTTTTTTAAACGCTTTTAATAAACAAATACCTAACACATTTAAAATGGGATGTAGCCAAAACTTACGACAAAAAATGGCTAATATACCTAATTAAAGGTTTACCGTTTAACTACAGTAGGTACAACTACTTACAAACTGTGAAGTCCGCTGCGTGTGCGGTAAGTATTGAGAAGGCCAGTTGCGCGGGTCGTAGGTATACCTAAAATTTTAAACAGCGCCGCATGTTGCCCGGCGTCGTGTCGGGCGGCGTCGCTTCTCTTCACAACCGCCATAGAGTTTGCATCGAACCAAATATGCTATACCTACTCAATTTTATCCTATTTATTCTTAACGATTACTTACCATCATTGCCGCCTGTGCTAGTAATCGAACTCGGCAATTCATCTTGGTATTCTGTAAAAAGCGGCTGACTATATTCTTGGAAAGGTGCAACATTATCAGTATCGCCAGCGTCACCTGAAACACAATCAATCACATTAGTAATTAAGTAAGTAATAATAACATATCCATTGTACTAAATAAGTACAAGACTATGTAATTCAGTTGTGACATAACATAATAAAAATAATTATTTAACAAATACAATAGGGATGTTTCCTGGGTATGAAAAGTTAAAATCTATTTAGTCCGTCAGTTAGATAATAAAAAAATATTAGACACGTATTTTTTCTTTTATCAAAACAATAAAAAAATACAAAGATACACCGCTTTAAAGTTTCGGAGTGGGGGCTTATGACGCTACGCCTCGCAAAAAATTGTAGCGAGGAGTGACGTCACGCGTAACTTCCGTTCTCTGTATTTTGATCATTTTTTGTTTGCAGGAAAAAAGAAAAAATACGTGTCCAATAAAATTCATTAATCTACAAGACGGACATTAAAAAAAAAATAGGAAACATGCCTATTACATTTCACAATATTAACATGAAGGTAACTCAGTACTTTAAGTAATAATCAATTACCTGTGTTAATCTATAGACATGAAAAAATAAATATCACAATGTTTGAAATGTGCGACAAGCACAATTAAACTGTAAGATCATATCCACAATGATTATTATTCCATGTTTACAAGTCGCTCGGTAAATGGGGCCGCCGGGCGGTAAGATGTCACGTGCGTTTGTGGTTATACTATTTTCAAACTAATGTCTATTACAAAGAGTGCATATTACATTGTCTTTTGGTTGGAATGGCTTACCCTGTTACAGTGTTACAGGGTATTGAAAGGGTAACCTATTCGGAACGGGTTACAGTAATCCGTTCGAAGGTGTAACATATGTCAAAGGGTTTTTTCTTGAAGCGCTTAAAAAAACCCCTTCAAAAACCCTTTCAATGGGTATCCGGCCGGTCCCTGTCTAAAACAACTAGGAAAGTACTCCGAAATTTTATTTCAATGTTATAATTAGATAGCCAAGGCATGATATTATTTTTTTCATATATATATATATATATTAATTATCATTTTGTTTCAAAATTAACCTTAAAATTCCATCATACAAACCGTTTATTGTTATTGTGTATTAAAAAAATATGTTACAATAAAATGTCTCGTGGATTGTTTATTTTTACTCTACAATATTCAGAACACCGAAAAATAACACCCTTGTATATTTAAGCTAATTAAAACTGTATTTCTTTTCTGAATTGAATATCAGGAAACGCATTCAATTGATCTGAACAAAACAATATTTATTTTGTTATTGGTTCATTATCAGTCCAACGAAATTTATATCTTTACTAAGAAAATAAACTAGGTAATACTAAATAGACGATTCTTCGCTAATCGAAAGGATTTTTTGCCCTACAAAACGCTTTCTGTCAAGAAAAAAGACAAGATTAAAAATGTGGTACTAGCTGTTGCCCGCGGCTCCGCCCGCGAGTGTGTCGGTTATCTCGGCAAAAAGTAGCCTACGTGCTTTCTTAGGATCCAAGCTTACCCCATACCAAAATTCATCCAAATTTCGGTTCCGTTTAGCCGTGGAAGCGTGACAAACAGACGGAGTTACTTTCGCATTTATAATATTTGTATAGATAGTTCTGTAGGATGACCGACTTCTCGGCGAATAAGTAAAAAAAAACTATTAAAAAGAGAATAAATGTTTTTGGACTAGGCCCAATTATCAGTTCTACTTCAAATAAAATTCTACTTTTAGGAGTTATCATTCAAGTCGGACGTCTACTCTGAATATAAATGAGTTTTCTAATAGAATTTAATAAAACTTTTCTCTAAGCGAAAACATAAATAAGCCGGTTGAAAAATAATCCCATGGCAGGGAATATCCCTTATTTATCAAAACATTTCCATATAAAATATTGTCAAAACTACTTTAAGATAACAAAAATATATATAAATATTACACATGCTTATTATAATTATGATTATCATTTTGAAAGAGTGACTTCAGAATTCAACAGGCATAATTGTTATGGCTGGAAGCCGACCTTCACGAAGCTTGGAAAACTTAAGGTTTCTTTTCAAAAAGATTCTAAATTAAGTTAACTTGAATTAACTAATAAACACTTTTAATTATATGTTTATAGTCAGGTATTCATTGGCTACACAAATCTCAATTTCCCTCAAAGATTACGATCTAATACAAACGTCGACTAACCGACAAAATAGTGAAATACTATTGCACGAAGCAATATCACAAAGTTTGCATGCTACACAAATGTTCTGCACCTATTCATCATGGCAGTAAAGTTTTGTTGTTTTCGAGTTGTTTCCCTGGCCATTATTTTCAAAACAATCATAACAAGGCAAAACTACGGTGTTTTAGCTCCGAATGGAAGTGTCAACTTAATCCATACAAATGAGTTTGCTAAGCAAAATCTATTCGAGTTGAGTGTTACCGCGAGTTTCCTCTGCGGCTAATGACTCGTTATTGTTTACAAAGCTCTGAAAAAGGAAGGTTTCATCTCTGAAATACCTATAACTACTGCCACTGCCTAGTAGCTAGTAGGATAATCCCTGTGATACGCGGGACGCCGATTCCCAGAAAAAAATACACGTAAGTTAAATAATATAATATCTTGGGATAACTCATACACAGCCATCCGATCCCACACTAGACAAAGCCTGTATTTTAGCAAACAGACAACTGATATACTTAGGTATATATTTCTAAAAACATACATATTATAGATAAATTACAACCAGACACAGAACAAATGACAATTGCTCATCACTCAAATATTTGTGTCGGGTTGGAATCGAACCCACGCCCTCCAGTTTAGCAGTCAGTATCGTAGCCAAAGTTACAGAAAGTCAAAGATTTTTGGAGTGTTTGTCTATCAAAGTTGAAGGTTCAACGTAAACGGGCCTCCATCTACATTATAAATGTTAAGATTTAGATTCCACGCGATCATACTTGATAGGTAAATATTTAATCTACACTAATATTTAAATTCAATAATGATATCCTATATCTTAACTTCAGCCATTTAAACATCTCACAGTTATTAAGGTACTAATTAACTGAAATTATTTGGAAGTCTTTGAATCAATCGTAGAGCTCGTATTCAAATGATTTTTATTTATATTGACAACATAGAAACTTTTGTATTATCCTCGCAAATAAATAAATTTAATAAATAAATGTTTACCGTGCTCTCCTTTGCTTCATGTTTTCCTTTTAAATAAATTTAACTACGTACATATACAATCCCAACCGCATGTCCGCAGCGTCCTGAATATTGAAAAACCTTTCATATTTACTACGTGCAAATAATTGCAATACTTAATTGGTATTGGATATTTTACCATTTTATTTTATTTTTATATTCATTTGAATTTGATTGACTGGCCTTTTGGTCTAGTGGTTAGTGACCCTGACTGCTAAACCGGAGGTCGTGGGTTCGATTCCCACCCAGTACAAATATTTTTGTGTAATGAGCACGATCATTTGTTTTATGTCTAGTGTTTATTTATGATTAGTTATGTATTTAGAAATATAGTATAATATAGGCAAAGCCTAGTTTGTGATCAGATGGCCGCGTGTGAGTAAACCCAAGATATAATATTATTTAATTTATATATATTTTTTCCGGGAATTGGCGTCCCGCGTAT
The DNA here is from genome assembly GCA_932294365.1 of Diachrysia chrysitis. Taxonomy (NCBI): domain Eukaryota; kingdom Metazoa; phylum Arthropoda; class Insecta; order Lepidoptera; family Noctuidae; genus Diachrysia; species Diachrysia chrysitis. The sequence goes on from OW028647.1 coordinate 3,941,735, forward strand.
CAGTGGGACTATCCTACTATTTCCTTTGTTATATAAGTAGAGTTTATACTGTTTCTCTGTATGTGTAGTGAGAATACCAACAGGTACTTGATCTTATTAAAAAGTGTTACCTTGATTTAAATACATAATAATAATCTTTCATTTAAACTAATCGCGCGAGTTAACTTCGTTATTTTTAGTTGATAGGTGCATTATTCGTTTAAGAAATGTTGTATTAGTATAAGTTAGCAGAATTATTGGTTTGGTTAATAGATAATTTCGTTTAACTTTTTGTAGGAAAACGACCTTCAGCAAGGAAGATACCAACTAAGAAGAAGAAGAAGATAAGTTTTGTTTGTTGTATGCTTTTTTATGTATACATTTGTTGAGTATTTATAGAACGGTATTTACGCTAAGCGACAAAGTTCTATCGTAATTAAATAAATAAAAAAAGATTCCCAAAGCATAACGCAAACGGAAAATAATAAGACATTATTTTTTTATCTTTAGCTCAAAATTATTAATATTGTATTTTATATTAAAATTAGCCATCCCAAAAACCTTGTATTCAGATCACGACTCATTCAACAACAAAAAGTAAAAGATAAATAAAGAGGAGGGGAAAAGATTTTTATCTTAACATAAATTATGTGTTACTACTGTTTAAAGTTTATTTTTGGCTGTGATAACGAAGTAGGTACTTTGCATATCAATGATATTGATATGAAGATACGTGAGATACAAAAATTCTGCACAGCTGCAGTGACAAGGGCACGGGCGAAGACCAATTGACTGAAAAATATTTGTATAAATTATATAAGGAACATGACAACAAAGGAATATAAAAACAATGTAGGTACATTTGTTCAATATTATTATGTTACTGTTAAGCCCCGAACTTCAGTTAAAGCCAAGATTTACTAGTAAAACCTATAGTAATCCGAAATGCTCGGTGATTGTCGTTCTTTTCGAACTTTTACTACCATTCAGTCGATAAATCTTAGGTTTAACCTCAGAGATTACCATGGTCACTGGCACCGGAATGTTGTGGATGCAATTTTTTTTACATGCGGATGCGGATCTTAGGGTATTTTATAAGGGCTCGCCTCTGCCCGCCACACCGCTCACGCTAACGATCCCACAGAAACCTGGGCCTTAAGTTTGCTATTTCAATTGGGTCACAATGGTCTCAGAATTACTTGATGTTGACAGTTTGATAATAGGTAACACAACTGTCAAAATCATGTCATTTTGAGACCATTATGACACAATGGAAAAACAGACTTAGGGCCCTGTTTTTCGGTGATAAATTGTATCTAAGATTTTAAACCACGCAAAAGAAATCACGTTTAATAGATTTTGACTGATGTGCGTTCAGCAATACACACGTGCATAACGCTTGCGGACGTCATCGGCTTCGCCTATTTTCTTTTATGTCGCGGCTTGTGTCTGCATGAATATCCGCATCGATTATTGCGGATGCGGATGCAGATGCTGATGTTCAAATTGATGCCGAAGATCCGCAATTGCGGATGCGGATGCGAATATTCGCAACATCCCTACTACATATCGCAAATCATAAATCGGAGATAGCATAGGCTTTTTAGTTACTAACTTTAGTTATGATTCTTTATTTTATCCTAGGTGGTGACTCTCTTTCTGTATTGGTCGATTCGGACTCATACCGGGTAATACCACCAAAGTGCTTCTCCCTTATCTATAGCGGAAAACGCAGTTACAATCTACATTAGGCTTATCATCCCAAAAAACCATTCCTTTTTTCTTAAATCTATCAAAAGAATTAATTGAACTTTAAAAAGTATAATAATAAATAAATAAATAAATACAATAAAAAATAAAATAAAAATCTTTTATTCTCAAGCTTCAAGGCTCATAGTGTGTTAGTACAATTACTTAGAACTATGTTAGTAAAAACAAAATGGAATGCTTGACCTAATACATAAATACAAAATACAAAATAATAATTTAAAATTATATAGCAATATCAGGCCCAGCATGTGTTAGTGATATAATGATTTTAAAGAGACGGTATAGATACAAAATAAATGGTGATTTTTGTTCAGATATTTGCATTAGCTGATAAGTTATATCGCACTATTATTCATCTAGTCTATAAATACACAAGAAGATAAATTTTTAGGGTATAGATTTTTATAAAGAAACAATAAATCTAAGACAACCACTTGTAAAAAGGAAGGTTTAAATATTTAAATTTTTGTCTCACCTTGGCAGGAGTCCGTACAGATATGTACCTTTAATCGTATGTGTTTTTTTATTTATTGCTAGTTAAAATAAATATTTGTGGATTTAATTTTTTTGGGTATTTATGACATTATGTAGATCAAAAACGCCATTTCAAAGTAGATACTATCTCCCGGTTTCTGAAAGGTTGATCAATTTAATCTGTTGTCAAATCAAATAATCACGACTGCGATTGGATGACCAAAAGACTAACAACCAATAACATGTTTGACAGGTGATTAACGATTTTTTGTGTTGATCAGCCTTCCAGAAACCGGGGGTAGGTAAGTATTTTGTGGGTCCCTTTTAAACAGAAACCGGTAATTATTCAGTCTGCCTGTGATATGAGAATAAAAAGGCTGCGATGTCGAATATTATTATCTAAACACTAGATTTATCTTGAACATAGATATATTGAGACAGTTGAGGGTTAAGGACAAGCATTTTTACATCCGGTTATATGTACGAATTTGAGTCATCATCATCTATACTTAATGTTATAAATGCAAAGTAACTCTGTCTTTCTGTTTATCTGTTTGTTACATTTTCACAGTAAAACCGCTAAACCTATTTGGATAAAACTTGGTATGGGGTAAGCTTAGAAAGGACATAAGCTTCTTTATACCGCGATAACCGACACTCACGCGGGCGGAGTCGCGAGCCACAGTTAGTAATAGGTTTATTTACGTACAATCGCTCTGATGCAATATTTCCTTTTAAATAAAATACTTATGTATTGTATCAAGAAGCAAGCAATCTACAAAAAGCAATTCTGAAATTTCCACAAAAGATTTTTGACCCTACTATAGCCTACCGATTTCTTTAAATAACTTACCATTAAGGAAGAAATTGCGAAGGTTGGGTGAAATTTACTAATTGATTTATAGACTTCGGGTCTCTTGGAAAAAACCAAAGTGATTTACCATCTGTAATTGATTTCCTCCGATTAATCTTAGAAGTGACAAACTCAGCTAACATTAAATGGTTAATAAAATAGTTTGTTACGATTGGGGAATCACCTCGAAAAAAATCACATGATGAAAACGAGTGATAAATAAAAAATTCGTACGTGAGTGCAAACAAAAAGTACTTAGGTTAGTTGTTGGTGAGCAAAACAAGAGACAATAAAGTCTTCAAAGTCGGGTATGAACGCTCCGACCAGCCGAAACGCCATTGTCTTTATAACACTGAATTCCTGAAGGTTATATGTAAATCTACACTACACTAGTTAATCACATCACTACTTATAATGAATGACGCGAAATAGCGATAAGCAAATATCGCACAAGTGCAGATCTTTGATACGTTATCACCATATATTATTTTAAGTATCAAAAATGTGTGGAGTTTTCTGCTAGTGGTCGTGTTGTGTTTTGTTTCTAGTGAATTTATATTTATATGTCCATTATAAAAGTTATAAATATGATTGTAAGGTTATAAAAATGACGTTTCGAATCTTGTTTTTTTGTTTATTATTTGTGTTAGTGTTTGGGCAGAGCCGTGATAATGAAGGTAACATTTTATTTTGATAAGTTTGTTGTATTTATAAGTGATAACAACGTCAATATTGTGATACGTATTCTGGAGATATCTGTAGTTATACCTCGTATATTGCAGTAGTCATTTGGTAACTTGTCCTGAAAACCTAACTGATACTGAACGAATTAATAACGCAGTTAATAATGAAAATAATCTACAGGAAATCGTTTTAAAAGTTATTGAATATCTTTTATTATACTTTGTCGTTGTCGCGTATTTTAATTAGCAATCTTATCAATCGTTAAAGGTAAATAGAACTGTGCCGTTCTGCCATGACTGTTGTTTATTTACTAAAGATGTACAAACAATAATTCGTCTATTACAATTTTAAATGTACCTACGATCAATTCTGAATTTTATCATAAAACTGCCTATTGATCATAGTTTACCTATCTACATTAAAAGTACTTGCTTATTACCTAATATATATTTACATTGTTACGTCAGTACCAATCATGTATTTTTACATTACCTAGGTACCTAGTAAGCATTCTCAAAAATTATTGAAAACCATTGTTAAATAGATAAATATATAGTACCAAGTAGGTAGATTAGTCCGACTTAATTAGGCTAGGACATTCTTTACGTTTTAAGTTATCTGTGTGCTAAATTTTATAAAAACCAGATCAGTAGTTTAGGCTCTTCTAGTGTGTTTGATTTACTTAAAATCAGTGTTTCTAAACCAGTAGGTATTTAGGTAAAATAAACATTAAATACTAATTCTCAGAGCAAGACGAGAATTATTTTGTATTTCTCCTAATCAAGAGGTCATTAACACCAGCCATAGATAATTTTCATGTAGATCTAGAATTCTACGTGACAACCTAATTGTTTAGAACAACATTTAAATATTTAAAACTACGACAGGTATGTAAGAATATCTAAAGTCTATGTGGAGTACCTACTTATATCTGCTATACCTAGGACCATAGCTGACTACCCAATCGGTTATAAGATAGCCCTTGATAATTGGGTTTCTTAACAAATGAATTATAAAGACCTGCATACCTACCTACTCTTGAAAATTTCCTTCAAAAATTACCTTAAGTTTTATAAGGCAGATTATATGCGTGAAGAACAACATGTACCAATGTGGCCATGTTTTACAATGTCATGATCAGTTATTACACAGAAATTGCAATTCGTATATTTACCTATAGAACATTTTAACAATTTAAGTTCAAAGTTAAATAGTATGTACATTTATCCAAGAGCCTTACCCTTGGTTTCTGGTAGACTAATCAACACAATAAATTTGTTAATCTTCTGTCAAACCTCATTGTAAGCGATTGATTTGATGTAAGTCTTTTGGTCAACCAATCACAGTCAAGATCAGCTGATTTGACAACAAATTAAATTCATCAGCTTTTCTAAAACCGGAGGTAACTGAAACTTAATAGGTACCTACAATTAAAGATAACATGTGACTTTAGCATAATGACCTAAATGATAACCTTGTACATTTTGGATTTTCCAGAGATCTACTTAAACATTTATCATTTATTCCATCTTCTGTTGGAAAATCCACATGTATACAATAATGTACCTAAGTTATTTACTTCGGATATAATAACCAATACTTTCCTTGTTATATATACCTAATTATGTTGTATTGTTCAGACAGATGTGTTGAAATAAACTGCGTCGGAAAGGAGTACGATTGCAGGGACGACCAGTGTTACTGCGCAACCGGCTACGTACCCAACTACTTGCAAAATAAATGCATAAGATGTCCTGGTAAAGTATTGACATTATATTTTGTGAAAAAGTTAGTATTCTACTAATCTAATTCATTTTTTTTTATTAAAAACCTTATTTTAAATCAAGTAACATCGTGTACACATACAATAGGTACAAGTCATAGCACACATTATTATCAACTCGGAAAGGGATCGTCACCGTATCAACTCGAGCCGTTCAATATTCTTTGTATGAAACTCCCTTTTTTTGTCGCTGTGAAACGCTAATGACTTCAACCCACTCCGAGGGCACGGCGTGAGGATATGTCGGACTTGCACCGACTAAAAATATCCCGGTGCTTCCTTGCCTTTGCCGGAGCCACGGGGTCGCTTACGCAAAAGCTCTGCGCGGCCACGGCAGGCCTCGGTCTTTACTAGACCCCTTCTTGAGACCCGTCGCTCCTTCCAAGGACTGACGCGTGGGACTTCGTCACCGCATTCTCCGTGGCTTGATAAAACTTCCTACTGCAACGCACACTAATAGGAATCGTAACGTAATTGCTCTCGTATCGGGGACAAGTTCACGAACCTTTTTCGATGTCCCATTTTGACTACCTATGGAGTTATTAAAAACATTTTGCTATACCTACGTGCTATTTCGGTTATCCAACAGATTGCTTTCAAGGACCGGACGCGTTGTTTGATATTTGGTCTGACCGTTTCTGATTGGTACCTAAAACAAAAAAGAGAGTATTAAAACGAAAATCCATGGTTCAACCGAACGAATTTTTTGTAGAATTAAGAATGTTTGAAGAGTTTAACTTTTTTAATATTACCAGTAATTCCCGGATGACACTGTTCGCCTAAAAAAAAACACAAATGGAAATGTACTGAGAGCAGAGGAATTCTAAAAAAGAAATCCCACCAAAAACATTTTCTTGTCAATTGTTGCCAAGACAAGACGAGTTTTCAAAAATTTATCAGATCTCATGTAGAGCCTAGCTTCAAACTTTACACGCCCTAAATCTACAAGGCCTAAGTTAGCTATCGATTAAAATTCTTCTGCTACACCAATACAATTATCTACTGCTTTGCTTACCATTCATCGAAGACGATATCTCAGTACCTAAGCTTTGAGCGGGTTTTAACTCCTTTTTAAATTACTTTCGAATAATGTGATAGTTATGTGTGGTCACAAATAATCTAGGAATAGTAACACAAGGAAGAAGAGCGATAGCACAAGATATATAAGTACCTTTATTGTTGTCAGTCACTTACGTGCATTATAATCAGAATTCCGGGTTGCACAAACACTCAATATCAAAACACGGTATGTCGATTGCGATAAAACGGCCCATATAATAAGGCTATATATAATTATATAGCGTAGGTACTTAACTCTCTTTTTATATCCAATAGACTTTGTCCAAACTTGAAATTTCTGGGTGTGTAGGAACGTAAAAAACATGAAATGTAATAGAAACCCATTTAGATAGAGTCGTAAAAAGCTTTTGAAATTCACATATTATTTGTGACTGCGTGATTTGCGAATGTCATAAGGCAAGGAACCCCCAAAAACTTGGCAAAACATTTGGACTACAAGGCTATGGGTTGTGGATTCCGGGAGGAATCAGACCAGGGTCAGATAAGGGATCAGACTTTCACAGATGTGGAAGTCCGACTCGATAGATCTACATATCCTAAAGATTACCAGTTACCTGCAGAGATAGACGAAAGTATCTAATCGAAACGAATACCTTAGATATTTTTCATTCATCCTTTTTTATATTACTCAAATGTAAGATAGAACAGTTCCAACATTGATTCCATCGTATCTAAATGTACAAATAAATTATGTCCCTAACATGTAGGTACTTACTGTAGATTAATCGCTGTATTAAAGCCATGACATTTATGAAGCTTGCGATCGGTTATTGTGCTGATAACAACCTATATAATGCTTCTCTATCAGTGTACTTAGCCATTAGATAATATCTAGTGGAGCTTTAAACATATCGAGTTAGAACTTCAATAGCCATTGACAGTCGATCGTGGATGGTCTTGTCTCCATACAAACGTTCTCGCTTGGTTTCTTGCAGCCTTATGACCTTAAAGCTATATTTTTTTATAGTAATATAAATATTAAAAGCACTAGAACCTTTTTAACTTTCTTTAAACCACTTTTCTTCATTTTGTCCGGTCTGGGGGTTTGTGGTACAGTACGATGCAAACTTAAAGGCGGCTGTGAACACTTGTCGAGTCGCTGCGCAGTTCCAAACTTATGCGCCAGCGGGGGTGCGGGCCGAGGTACTGCGCAGCGTTTAACGCACTTCACAGCCGCCATTAAGTTTGAATTGAACTATACCTTCGTTGTCGCTGATTTCATAACACTTTTGCTACTTACTTTGTGTTCAGAACAATGAATCATGGATGAAAAAATCGTGATGATTGTCCACATTTGTTTAATAATTTGTTTATTTATTTAATTATTCAATTTGTTTATTAATTTATTCAACGAAAATAAAAAAAATACTTCTAAGAAATATTCTTTGACCAATAACTATCTTTTAATATCCCGATTGATTTAGTGGTCTCGTGCATTGCAATTTTTTTCTGCTGTAGTAACTAACCACTAGTTCAAATCCCGCAATTAATGTTATACTTCTAAAGTCCGGTAAAGCAGTCAAAGCCTGCGTTCAGGCTAACTGCGTAAATCACTTCCAAAAAAAAACCTTTTTTTTTAATTTCAGGACTAGGAGAGAAATGTCTGGGCCCCTGTTGCAACATACATGGGAATGGAACGCTTCAATGCTGGCAGGGGATTTGCCAGCCATGCTACGACAGCTTCGGTGAATGGACGTGCAGGTTCGCATACTGACTGATAAGGATGTTACTAGTAATCCTTGAACATCGATATGTTTAAGGATTACTTGATTCCGAGGTCAGGTAATGAGAATGACTGAATGAGTCTCCTAAACCAACGGGTTAGTGTGAAACAAGTTTTGAAGCAAAACAAATCAGCATGCCGTAGCATGTCTTGGGATATGCTATGGGTTTTAAATAGAGAATCGGTTGAATCTTTGTGGTACCTATAGGCACTGATATACAAAAAAAACCCATAGGTATCGATGCCCCGATGTTACGAAACTTTACATACAGAACTAATAAATATAACTAGGTCTGGACTAGAGATCATTTTACCAAAGCCAGATATTTTTTCGGAGGAACAATTTTGAATGTTTGACAGTTCTTCCATAAAAAATCTGTCAGACGTCAATTTTATACCACAATAATAAAAAATCTGGCGATGGAAAAATCAACCCTTAAAATAGTTTATGAGTAACCTTAGAACTAATCTAATTTCGATATAGCGAAGGCCTTCGACAAGGTCTGGCACAACGGCTTGATCTACAAGCTGTACCAACTCGAAGTGCCAGATCGTCTCGTGCACATCATCCGTGACTTCTTGTCGAATCGCTCCTTTCGCTATCGCGTTGAAGGCACACTCTCTTCCCCTCACCCGATCCTCGCCGGAGTCCCGCAAGGCTCCGTCCTCTCTCCACTCCTCTTCTCGCTGTATTCCAGCGACATTCCACGCGGTGGCAAGCCCCAAGTAGCTCTGTACGCCGACGACACGGCCATTTATTATTCAGATACCAGCCCCTTAGCGATAGGTCGAACTCTCCAGACCGCGGTCACGGCCCTCGGGAAGTGGTTCAAGAAATGGAGAATCGAAGTCAACCCTACCAAAAGCGCAGCCGTACTATTTAGTAGAAAACGGCGGCTTCCCGCTCCCGCTCCACCCATAACCCTCTTCGGCAAGCCTATCCCTTGGGAGCAGCAAGCCAAATACCTGGGTGTGATCCTTGATCAGAAGCTTAGCTTCGTACCTCATATCAAAGCGGCACGCGCGCGAGCCGCCTTCGCCCTCGGCCGACTTCATTGTATGTTGAACAAGCGCAGTAAACTCTCTCTTGCTTGCAAGAAGAGAATTTACACTGCGTGCGTCAGACCTATCATGACTTACGGCAGCGTCGTATTCTCTCACGTACCCGATTATCGACTCAAACGAATGCAAACTCTCCAAAACCTTTTCATGCGTAGAGCCACGGGCGCTCCAGGTTACGTTCGTAACTTGCAGCTGCACTGTGACTTAAAGCTGCCCACAATCAAGCAGTTCATGAAACGCGCCGCGACCCGTTTCTTCGACACCGCCGAAACCCACCGTAACCCGCTAATCGTAGCGGCCGCGCGATACCGACCTTCAGTCATCTCCAAGATAAAACGTCCTAGACACACTCTCTCCTATCCCGACGATAAGACAACGCTTCTACAAGAAGCATTCGACTTAGCTAGCAGTAGCAATACAAAACACAACCGCCGTATACTACGTCCTCGCCGGCGAGGCCCGTCGCGTATTATCTATACTAATATTATAAAGCTGAAGAGTTTGTTTGTTTGTTTGTTTGTTTGTTTGTTTGTTTGTTTGAACGCGCTAATCTCAGGAACTACTGGTCCGATTTGAAAAATTCTTTCAGTGTTGGATAGCTCATTTATTGAGGAAGGCTATAGGCTATATAACATCACGCTACGACCAATAGGAGCGGAGCATAAATGAAAAATGTCGCAAAAATGAAAAAACGTTGAAACTAAAACACGCGGACAAAGTCGCGGGGGACAGCTAGTAAATAATATAATAGTAACGTAAATGTTACCCCCCTGTCCCTAGATCAAGCTGGCCCGAGCCGGCCAAACTAGCAATAAAAATTATGTCCCTAAATAATAATAACTCAGATCCAGCCATCCCTTGCTGTTTTTGCCTTATTAAGATAGTCAGCAACGCACTAAGTCGAGGTCCGAATCCCGCAGGGGGTGCCCTTAGTGAACGTTGCTGACGTAGTTAGTTTATTTTACTTGCTCTGGCTGGAGGCCTTACGGTTCTCGCCAAAAGTCCGGTGAAGCAGTCAAAGCCTGCGCTCAGGCTAACTGCAGTAGACCTCTTCCAAAAAAAAAAAAAAAAAAAAACTAATCTAAAATACCCACTATAAAACAAAACGACGTAGGTACGCAAAGGCAGCTACAAAAAAACCTGTCTAAAAATCTGCTCTTGTTATTCATTACTTTTTTAAACAATACAAATCCGAACCGAATTGGAATCGGTCCGGTGACTGACATTCTTTTGCATAGCAATATATTGCGATTCGTCATGTTGTAAGAATTTATTCATAAATGTTATTTATCGTGTATGCAAGCTACCTATAACCATACTAAGTAAGTATGGTTATACTTAGGTAGCTTGCATATAACCATACTTAGTATGGTTATAGGCTACAAATTTTATTTGTTTAAAGTATCGTTTTTCTGTATCAGGAAACTAAGGGCAGTATAAATGGCACAAACTAGGAAAACAACTATTTATAAAGTAGGAATCAAACCCGCTACTTAGGCACCTACAGCACAGTAGTTAAATAGTGTCTAATCAGAATTTTAATTTCACTGAGTATAACTATAAGGTTTTAAACAGTTTTACTACTTTTAAATACCAGGCATTACCAGGTAAAGTGATCGTGTCGCGAGTTCAATTGTTTAAAAAATAGAAAAGTCCGATTATTTAAAACAAAACCGTTTACTCACGCACGCATATTCTCGGGATCGGCCGACTAGTTTCAGACTCGATAGAAGTCCCTAATCATGAGCTGACGCGGCGGAAGTGGTGTCGCGAGTCGAACGATGTTGACGGCACCGCACCGTCTTTTTCCACCTCAAAAATGCCCAAAGCGCCTAAAGAAGTTTTCTCTTCAAAAACAAGAACCTCGGTTGGGTTAGAAACTATTTGGGCATAGGTACCTACACGATAACCAACTGCCTGTGATCAGTCCTTTTAGCCAAGGTATTTACCTATAGGTACCTATCTAAAATGATGCTAAGCGCATAACCCGAGAATGGCTTGACCAATTCGGCTACTTTTTTTTTCGTATGTTCCTTAAGTTCCACGGAAGGTTTTAATAATTATAAAAAAGGTGGTAGGTAGGGTAGGGTAGGTAGGTAGGTAGGGTAGGGTAGGTAGGTAGGGTAGGTAGGTAGGGTAAGTAGACAGTTGACGGGAGCGAAGCCGCGGGCACAGCTAGTTACCTATACATGTTGCGTTGAAGCATGGTGCGGGAGATTTTTAAACAAAACGTTCCTATACACTAATGTATATATCTGTGATTGAAAAGGCGTAATTTATATCTTCTCTGACATGAATACTGCGGGCGAGGAATATAAAATCATTGTTAAATAACTCCTCATACCCTAGTCATCTCATACTAACATCTGTCGTACGCACCATGCTAGAACGCAAATAAAATAACCGCATTTGATATCACGTTCCAGGGAACCCCTAGAACAAATTCTTCTGATTTCCAGCACACAGGTGATAATGGGCGCCGCACTGATACTCGGGATTATTGCCACATTCATCCTTCTCTACAAACTTTGCTCTACTACAGATTTAAGGTAAACGTAGCTACAATTTTTTTTTTTTCCAAGGTCGACGCATAAAATCATGAACACAATTTATTACACACCACAAATCTTGAGACGAGTTGAATGTTCCTACGTGTTACAAATTTCAAGATTTACATAATTACTTCGCCCGATGTATAGGCTCGTTCGTCAGCGACCTGCAGCCACAGAAAATCTAAAAAAATTACGTTCACTGATCAAGAATGATGGCGTTATTTACAGGGCGCTTGGCACCCGAGGCAATGGCGATGGTCGACTCTCAATCGGCAGTCTTCAGTTATACATCGATGAGCGATTGCGAGATGCGCCGCCAAGGTACCTACCAAATACCGATTCACTTGTCTTTTTTTCATAAGGGACTAGCCCACCACACATGCCCATCATTGCAACTCCTGTAAGCCAGGATCTACAATGATAACCAATGAATACCACCGAAACAGTTAGCTCGGTGTGTCCCAGGGAAACGATTGACTGTCTTAGAACCCGCAACGAAATTAATCAGAAGTAGTAAATAGAAGGAATAGGAAAAAATTGTTTCCACTTCCCTCCATTGCAAGCGGGGCACAAAAAGAAAAGGTAGGCCATAGGCAAAGAAAAGATTAACAACTGAGTTAGGCCCAGTTGCCAAACAATACGGATAAAATTTTAACATGAATGGGTCCTAAAATTCATTTAGGAGCTATTATTTACTTTTCTACAGTACATTAAGTAGACTTCACATAAAGTAGGTCCGTATATATAAAAGTTCTCTGTGGTAGGCACGGTATAGTTTTGGATTCACCGAGCCAGCCTAGTCTGTATCTTAACAGCCGTAAAATATAAATTATTAGGCCAGCTTGCGCTGTTACAACCTAGGTTGTTTGGTAAAATCTACTTACAACCAAAATGTAATTATAAATGTTTCAGATATTCGCGAACACCAGCTGCTGGATCTGCTACTTATCCTGCAATCGCTTTTCTTAATGCTGGATTTGTAAGTATATACCTAATTTAGATATATCTACTTTGATACACATACTAACTTTAACTATAATAAATTATAATTTCTATCCACAAGTAGGTAGTAGATACCTTTCTTTTGGGGACTGAACTAACAGCGACAGTGGGTACCAATCCATTTTACAGATTTTTATAATAATAATAATATCTTGGGACCACCCACACACCGCTATCTGATGGCAAACTAGGCAGAGCCTGTAATACGGCAAGCAGACAACTGTTAAACATAAGTGCTTATATATTTCTAAATACATATATATTATATATAAATTACACCCAGACACATACCAAAATGATCGTGCTCAGCACACCTATTAAGAATTCAGTAATGAAACTGACGCTTACTTCTATGATATCTCATTACAGATCCACGATAGCAGCATTCCGCCTCCACCGTACACAGAAGACGATAAAACAAATGAGAATCAAAACACAGCTGTGCACATATAGAAACTATTTACAAGAATGTAGCGTAGTTGGGAACAAATGTTGTTCAAATATAGTACGTAAAGTTACGATGTTATGACTGAGATTCAAACGAACTTGAATGCTGATAACAACAACTTAGTCCTAGATTTTATCAACTCAAGTTTAATAATATATGTTCCACTAAAGATTTTAGTCATGGCAGCACACCCTCACGGATAGTTTTTTTTGGCAAAAGCAGTCACTATCTTTATTGCCACATTCTTATGAGCGGATGTCAGAATCCGACACAACCGAAGAAAAATCATGCGCAAGATCAACAAGCAACTTTTTTTAAGGCATGTAGAGTACCAATTTTATACAAAGTCACCCATCCAGGGACTGACCTTTCCAATCGATACCGCACAGCTCCTGCTTTGCCACAAGCACCAGATCATCGACTATAACACGGTATTTTCATAATTTATTTAGGCATCAGACGGCAGACGTTCGGCGTTCTGTGATGCAGACTTTTCCTGGCGTTGGAAAGCATTAGAACGTTAATATACTAAGTACCTAGCTTAGGTTTATAAGTTAGGCCATATGGCTGAAATTCAGTAAAGAGTTTTGCTTAGACATTATTATGATCAGTTGTTCTCAATTTATCCATTTTTGTTTGTATGCAATCCTCACATACTATAATAGTTAATTTTTAAGTTTTAATAGATAATGTATTTAATGAAGTAAAATGTAAGTGTTTTTCCTGTTTATATTTTTATTAAGTAAACTTGTAGTATTATTTCCCTTCTCGTTAAATCCATCACATAAAAACAGCAAATGAAGTATATTTATCAAAAAGTTCGTACATCCTTGAGTCACGCCCAAAACTTGTTTAAGTTGTATATTTCGCTATCCAACTATAAAAATGTTACCAAGTATTGCGTTATTTACTGCACTAGAAGAATATCAAATTTAAACATCTAAACTTTGTCTTTGCCTATTTCAATGCCTCATCACCAATATTGGTACATAAAAGAGTGAACCGAGACATACAATACGCAAAAACGATATATACAATAACTTGAAAGCAGTAATTAAAAAGTAAAAATACATACGTTTTCTAAAATAGCATGTATTTCGAATTTCAAATTTTATGTTACCAGCACATGGACCAATCAGCTTGAAGTATTAACCACAATAGTGATGCTACAGATTCTGAAAACCCGGTCACCAAAAAGCCTCATGTGAAAATCACTGTTAAAAATGTTCTCTAGAGTTTATAAAAACATACGCTACGTATCTTTGGATAGAAAAATCTATTCAAATAATATTAACACTGTTTGTTTGTGAACATTGCTTATATATATTATGTTATAATATAATTCACACTAGTTCGTAAGTGTAGTCAGCGCGGCCACCACGTCGCCTCGGTGTTCTCTTAACGTCCTCTCTGCTAATGTTCTTGAAATCTCCATCTCCTTTACCTGAAAAATGTTAATTTAATTATGTAATAATTGTCTTTATTTGCCACTTGTTAATGGCTGGTTTGCTTTAATTTTGGGTATTTAATGATTCATAAAAGGAAAGAAACAAAAATAAATATTTATAAAATACATACACAAGGTTTACTCACGCACATTCTCGGAATCGCCCGACTAGTTTCAGACACAATAGGAGTCCTTAATCATGGGCTGACGAGGCGGCGGTAGTGTCGCGAGTGGAACAGAATGTGTGTGAGTACCATTGTATTTTCTAAATAATTAAGAATAGATAATATTTTGTGCATCTAATTTCAATCACTAACACTGTAATATAATCTATATACCTATATAAAACAAAGTTGGATTCGTTACAACACTTATAACTCGAGAAAGGGTTGACCGATTTTCATAATCTTTGATTTGTTGTGTTCGATCTACAGACAATGTTTCCTCTTATTGTTTCGTTGGTTGCCTTGCAAGTAAGAGATTTAATGGTAATTTTCAATAAAAAGATTTACGCAGTAGACCCTACTTAGCATAAAGATAATTTTACTGTTTATTAATGGGCTGATATGCTTATAGAATATCTGTTTTAAATAAATAATGTTACTATCAGTTGTCCCAGCAATACAGCATTGCTTCATGATATGTTTTGTAATGAAAACAACTATTGTGCTCTGTCAAGTTTATAAATGATCTCTTGTTTATGCTACATGAGTTTTGTTGGTCAACATAAATACATACATTGAGTATCTGCTCAGTAAATACAGAAGCTTGGAATTCTGTATGTTTTACATCACAAACTATACAGTAAAGTTATACTGAAATGTTTTTAGTGAAAATGAAAACTGGAGCAATATAAGCCAATTGTACTCAAGTCATCAGAAGAATGTTTACATTAACCCTCTGAATGCGACATTAAAAAAGCAAAATGGTCTTGGTTGGACCAAGCAATGTTTTTTTTTATTTTTAATTCGGGCAGGTGTGCTGGACACATTTTGCTGTCATTATAGATGACTGGTGGTCAAAAACAAAGTAGAAGTACAATAAAAATTAGTGATGAATTTAGTTTTGTAAGTGTTGATATTATCTATGGGTTCATTGTTTAATTACTATTAGACGAAGTGCTTGCCTTTTTGGCCCTTATTCTAAAAATGGATACAGGCAGATGTTTACATTATTGACTCTTGCTTCATTTCCTCTTTTGTTTTAATGTCCAAGGTCATAAACTCTCTGGAGGCACAACCGGTTCCTCCAGAGAGTCTGTTAAATACCTGTTAAAAGGTGTCAAGATTGAGTCTCATACTTGCCTGGATATACTTATTTTACTAGACAAGAAATTTTATGCCTAACATTGTCTTATTAAAAAGAATTAGTTACACTTACAATTAACTCTATGTCATCCTTTTTAACAGAAACCTTTTGAAGTTCTTTTTCTTTTTCAAGACGTTCGGCTGCTTCTTTATTTCTTCGATCACCAATTAATGATAGAGCCTGGAATCATTTAATGTTTATGATATTATTTTGTACAGAGGTTATGTAAATTATAATAGGTTGATAGAAATCTGCAAAACAGTAGGACCTACAATGGTTACACATACAAAGGTTACACACTCCTGGTAACTGAATATTCTGTTTATTGACAACCTTTCAGGTTTAGCGACTCTGGCTGGCCTCTATTCACTCAGGTGTTTAATACTAAATTTAATCCATGTCAACATTGGTTGTAATGTCTACAAATTAACGACTAGAAGAACATAAGCCCGTTAAAAGCGAGCCAATAATTATATTTTTTATAATCATTCAGATCCTAACCTATATTCAGATCAATGTTAACACAAATGTTTACGAAAAGTCTCAATTATATTTATTCAAACAATGCTTACCCCAGATATGTCCTGAGAAGATATCTCCTTCTCTTCTGCATAATCTGTAACCTTTTCTAAATCTGCTACTCCGCTGTCGTGTTTTGCAGTCTTTTTTTGAGTTTTATCTTTATCATGTTGGATATCGTCCGTATCACCGTTAATTTCTTCGTCGGCCATTGTGTTAGCTTATATACAATAACAGCAATTATATTAAATAAATTACTCAAGCCAGTCCACTAAACAAGCATTTTTCAGACAAACAAAACTGTCATACTGTCAAGAATTGAAATGAGATCGCTTGATGAAAGGAAAGAAAGAGGTTAGTTGTATCGTTCGTTCTGAAACCATTTTTATTTTATACTGTTTCAATACATAATTATGTACATTGAGCATTAATATTGCATTTAAAAATATTATGCGTTAAATATTAAAAAGCTAACAAATACCATTTTGTGATAAAAAGACAATTTTCTTCAATATTCCACTATTACATAAAAAATTAAAATTAAGAATTTAAAAAAATGGTTTTTGTGTCCCAAAACACTTGCTAATAAATATAAAAAAAAAATCTAATTCTTGATAAAGTTTTTTTCTGTTAACTGTAATAAAAACAAAGAGAGACATTATATACATATTATCATGGTTTTTATAAAAGTTACAAGGCCTACTTGATTTAGGTGCAAATAAAATATATATGTTTTAAATTAACGTTTTATTATTCAATATAATAATCAAACACAAAATAAACAGAATAAAATAGAAAAAGAAATATTGATGTATTAAAGCAACATATTTTTCACATGAATATCCCTCTTCAAGGCAAAAGCTTTCTTGGGCAATGTAGGAACAGAAAAGAGCATTGATTTATTCGGCGTAATCGGATTATTTCAGATTTCAATCTAAAATCTCTATCTATACGTACTTACCTACCATACCTAACTATAATATTTTAACATGTGCTAAATGCTCACTGCAGTGGCAAAAACTAAATTGTGAAGTTTTTTTTTTATTATATTATTAATATATTATAACATTAAAAATTATAGTTTTAATAAGTTTTAGATTTATATATTTATTGACTCAAGGGCTCGCTTTAATCTTGGTCAGAGGATAGCTGCATTGCATTGCCATACAACGCATACAACGTGGCAATTCCTCTGCTAGCTGCTAGCCTTTTGGGCGTACTTCCAGTTTTTATGTGTAGTTCGTGTAAGTAAGATAATGTTTATTTTTAAACCAAAGTTTAAAACTAATAACTTTTTATAATTGGAAATTTTATTTAATTTTGTGGCCTTTGATTGAATGTCTTTTCCTAAAAAGAGTAGACCTTCATGTGCTTGATTTGGCAACACCATTTTTTTAAATGTAGAATTCATTTAGAATATTATAATAAAGAGAAAAAACGATATTTTCCCCTTTTAAACCAAAACAAAGTTACTGAATTAGTAATTGAATTTTAAATAGTTCTAGTTCTCATAAGCTAAATAGTTAAGTTTTTGTACAGCATTGACATGACTCCTTGACACTCTTGACAGTATATCTATCTATGCTGTGCATTGCCCCTTCCATACCTTTACTGTATATTTCTTCTTCTTTTGTTTTTAATTCCCTAATTTTAAGTAGATTGTAATTAAATACAAATTTTCTTTTGATTTTATAATTTCAAGTGTGTGGTGATAAAGTTAAAACTGGTGAAAACGGCGAATATCGGTAAGTGGGTAAAATTAGATTTCGCGAATTGTCAAACTTAAATTGGTATTTTGCCCTTGACGTTTTATTTTTAATGTATTTATTACAGGTTCATGCTTTTATTTTGTAAAATTTAATAGTAACACATTGGTTATTACTCGTTAACTATTGTTTGGTATTTCAATATGACGTCAAGGCAATATGGAGAATAAGAATAACGTTTTCATTAGCTCGCTATAGCTCGTGCTAAGACCCAAGCTATACTCTTGGATTGGTGTTAAAAACGTATATTTTGGTAATAAACCTAATCTATATTTAAAAAGTCACCCATCATGATATCAATACTCCTTACAGTATTCTTTATTGGCATATGACCTTGACTTATGGTGTTTTGAGACATGTATGTGCCATGTGTTACCTAGAATATGGTTTCATGTGTTAAATCTGATATTTTTTATTATTATTGGTTTAGACTGTGCCACATTCCATCCTTTGGCATGCTTTTATCATGTGGTGGTCAGTGTGACTATTTAATGACCCCTGCACTTTGTTAAAAAGATAAGCAATATTACTAGATATATAAATGATAAAATATTATGGCTACACACCTTTAAGGATTTTTTATTTATAAAATTTTACTAGATAGTTTCTTAATGATAGGAATTTAAGTATATATTATTTTAGCCTTATTGACACCAAGTACCAATTCAATATATTTAATAATATTCTAACTTATGCATATATTGCGGGTCGGGTGGTAGAGATTTCTCTTGAAATAAGCAGTACCTTTGTACATCTGTTCTATTATGTTGTTGTCTCTTACGATTTTGTGTGTGTACATAAATTATTAAATAAATAAATATATTGACAGTTTACACTAGATGTACTTGTATGAGTAATTTGTGCTTAATTACTACTAGACTGTATGTTAAGACTGATGCGATATATTTGATGTTGATTATATGAAAATATGGCTGTACTGATCTTTAGTATGGTTGTTACTGATTCTAAAGTTTATTTATCATTTATTTTAGCCCTTATCAAGTAGGTCATTGCTAACTTTTAGGCTTAACAGTACCAATTTGCATTAAATATTTTCTGGATTGTTGCATATTAATTCTGTATGTTAACTCTGTAAAATATTCTAACACAATTTTAAGCTTTGTTCTTTTACTATCTGTTCATCGTTACGGTGATACAGTTAATAGGCAACTGTACCCTTTTTAGTTCACATCATATAAATAGGTATTTTTTTTTATCAAACACCTTTATTGAACCTTACATTTTTTTTTAAATAATTCTAACAATCTCAAGTTTATACATTTATTTATGAATAGATAGGAAAGTGCTTGGGCCGAGCTGCTTATAATTTTTGCATACTTCACGGTGTTGTAAATAATACCATCAATAATTGTTTTAGCATGAAAGTAATAATTGATGTATGTGATTGAAAGCTTGCCTGCTTTAATATAAAATAATACTGGCATATGAATGGCCCACTGCTGGGCAAAGGTCTTTTCCCATATAGGGAATTAACAAGCAATAGTCTGCCTTCTAGACCTATCAAATTCAATTTAGTTTCTTCCATGCTTTATATAAATCCTGCTCTATCTGAAATTAGGTAGAAATGTTACCGACAATCTGTATACCTAGGCAATGTATAGAATAACTAAAATTTAAAGTTATGTATGAAATATTATTTTATACCATTATTGGACCAGCAGAAACTCTATACAATACTTTACTTAGGCAAAGTATGTAATCAACAATTATAATCATGGTTCATATGTTGCCGAGACACTCCAGATATTCCACATTTTACCTTGGTATTGTATAGAATACCTTAATGCCATTAAAATACGTATTTATAATGCCATAATCACTACCGATTAATGGTTAAGCAAATCCGTATTTAATAAAATATACCAGTCTCATGTGTTTAGTCGCAGAGACCAGAATACCAGGAATTTATAATCAAAAAGTTCAATAATTTAAGTTCATATTTTATATTGTCATTTCCTTTAATAAGATTCAAGAAAAATATACACAAATCACTTAACAAACATAATATGAATTGTATTGTGTTTTCCAATATATTATGTAACCAACATTTGTATCACATACATCTAAAATCAATATTCTAAGTTATCAATGTTTCTAACGTTATGTTGTTGATGTAAATGTTTGTCTGTTGTTTTTTAATTTAACTTGACACTTTTCCATTACCTCCTTGACCCAGTACTGTTACATATACAATATTATTATTAGCTGCCCTACATCTGTTTGTTTCAATGAATATTTTGAACAAATATGTTGTTACAAATAATACATTTTACGAATAATACGTAAATGTAGATACAGTTCAAATCAGACTGTAAGATAAAAAAGGGATATCTAAAAAAATACCGAAAAACAGTTGCTAAAAAATCTCATGCATTTTATTACCAACTAGATGCTTTATATCACATTTCACGAATTTGTAATAAATTCTGTAATTTTAATCAAGAATAACAAACACCATTTTGATACATGATACTCATTAAACATTTCTTACCACATAGGCAACCAAGACCAGCCTATTCTTAGGCGGGAATTACGCGGTAAAGTAGATCAATATTTAAAAAAAAAACTTACGGCAATGACATACAATGTTCAAAGGTCGTGATCGTGCCTAAGTAATGTATATCTAGACCATCGTTTACAGCGAGTGATTATAAGAGACAACAATCAACATCGAAAATTATTCAACCTGAATAAGTACGTAAAAAGGTTACTGAAAAATTATTTCTATATTGCCTAGTCTAGGATGATTTTTGAATATATAATACCAGCCTATAAATGTCCCACTGCTGGGCACAGGCCTCTTCTCATATAGAGAAGGAACGAGCATTGATCACCACGCTTGCTCAGTGCGGGTTGGCTATTTAAGATTAAATTTTTTGGAATCCAGGTTTCCTCACGATGTTTTCCTTCACCCATTTTTGAATATCTCAAACGAACATTTTCAGATTGAAATCTTCTTCAAATTTAAATCGAGTCCTATTTTTGAGAATTGTATGGGCCTAATAACGGGCTCTAAAATATAATAAAGTCGACGAGATGCTGGTTTTATACATGTAAAATCATCATGTTACATTGTCCCTAATATTTTTGGACAGGCTTGTCTTAATTGCAGACACTCAGGTCATTTGATCAACGAGGTTAATGTTATTTTTTTATTAGCCCAGTAAATAACAGGACGTGTTACTAGGCAAGTTCATATTCATAACTATAGGTAGGTATGTGTAATTACAGTGTGTCTTGCTGTCATCCTTTTCTTTATTATTTCAAGGCCAGTATTTCGTAGACCTAGTTCTTGGGAGATTGAACTAATTTTGCTTAGTGTATTTGGCATTTTTTCTGGTTTATTATGAGAATGTTCACATACAAATACTTCAAGTTCCTAAATAGACCATCCCATTTATAAATTTACGGTAAAAATACATACGTATAACAATATATTTACTGAAATTTAACCTGTTTTTTTTTTGGGAATAGGGTAATGAGTCTAATGAGATCTTTTATTAAATTGAGTACAAGAGTGATAAAGAGGTATTAAACGTCGTCTTTTAAAAGTGTAACCCTAATTTTATCGTATTATAGAATATAAGTAGGATAATGGCGGCGACAGCTGGTTTCGGTCAACATCTTTATTAATCATATCTCTTTGTAACTCATGGCCGAATCTGTCTTAAGACACGCAATTCACAATTGACTGGCGATGGGGCTTCGCGTGTGACCCAGTCATATTGGGCCCTAAATAAAGTGGCTGCGTCCATCTGCCAGGTTTGTGTAAACTTTCTCGTATCCGTTATAAAGGTCTTGCTATCGTTATATTTTAACTAATTAAATTCGAATAATAAAATGTTAAGAACGAATTAAACAAGTTAACTAAACTGGTTAAACTTCTTGAAATAATT
Organism: Diachrysia chrysitis; assembly: GCA_932294365.1. Lineage (NCBI taxonomy): Eukaryota > Metazoa > Arthropoda > Insecta > Lepidoptera > Noctuidae > Diachrysia > Diachrysia chrysitis. The sequence continues at coordinate 3,964,102 of OW028647.1, forward strand.
TACTTTGAGAGGTAGGACGTTTTTTTTTTTTTGTTACGGGTTGAAAATGTAATGACTTCAACCCACGCCGAGGGCACGACGTGGGGATATGTCGGACTTGCACCGACTAAAAACACCCCGGTCCCGTCCTTGCCTTTGCCGGAGTCCCAAACGATTGAAAGTTTAAGCCTCAGACGAATGCAGGAGTTAAGAATAAATTGTTTAAGTATACAGTTGCATATCAAAGAGTCATATTTAAATATCTACCTTATTAAAGAAACTCATTTAGATTTAAATAGCAATTTGCATATTAAATTATACCTACCTGCTTGCAGTAATTTTCAGTGCTACTGTTTTATGTATCAAGTACGATACAAGTAGTAAACTATCAGTTGTTCATTGTTCAGGCTCAAGGACTTTGGCGCACGATGGCAATATCGATCATTCTATATTATTAGCTTTTCATAGAAACCCATATTGAATCATTTCAAGTAAGAAAATAGAACAAGAATGTTCTAAAAAAATAATGTCGCTATATTTTTGATGTTTGACATAGAAGTCCATACACGCAGTAGAGTAATTAAAATTTTGGCACACTGAAAGCTCTAATAACTGAATGTTTCGTATCAAAACGCTATTACTATAAAACATACATTTGTTTCCATCGATTTTCCTAGATGGCGCTAGTGGCGCACAATTACAAATTATTTGCAAACTCATCTTGAGCTTGAGGGGCTCGTGGCTAAACTTAAGCTTACGGTTTGTGCGATATTAAAGGTTAAACCGCGCTCGCCGCACTTGGTCCATGGATGGGTGACCATTTGTAAACATACCGAGACCGTTTGTGCCTCGGAATGCACTTTAAGCCGTTGATTTCACTGTCATAATTATGATAATCTTTGACAGTCGTTAAGTTTTTACAATTCTGACAACCAGTCTTACTGTGTAGGATACTGTGTTACCCAGTAAAATGGGCTGTGGAAGTCAGATAGGCAAACGCTCCACGTAAAATACGGTATTCAGGTGAATCCGGTAAAACTAGATAGATGGCAACCCAATAGCTTGGGAAAAGGCTAGGCAGATGATCTGATAGAGTAAAGTTTAATGTTCTTTTTTGTTATTTATCAGAATCACACATTGTTTATACCTAGGTAGTAAAATATACGCAAGCTTTAATAGAAAATCTTGATTCTAACGCTACATGTCTCTAACGCGGAAGATGGTTTCTGAATAGATTCAATGCCACTACTTGATGAATCATTGAGTTTATTTTTTTATTTTTTTTTTCCCTTGGATGTGTATCGTATGTCGCTGGCATTGGGCATGTTTTATCTATGATATATTAGGCGGAATGTGTAAATTTATTTTACTTTATGAAATGTCAAATTTTTATTAGGATCACAAGGACTTCTTTTATGCGTTACCCATTAAAATAGCTACCTATATCTATAAAAATATATTTATATTTTATATGAGACTAAGTAGAGCTTTTAAAGCTTATTTCGCCTACGATTTTTAGGATACATAACATTGAACTGTACCTTAGCGCAAGCAAAGTGCAGTTGTAGTTTAGTAACAACTCACTAATTGGTTCTATATAGTATAGCCAGAATAACAATATTTCTTTACGTTCTATCAATTCAGATACCTATAGCTACTAGATTCTAGATTTAAAAAGTAGGAAAATCTATGCCTAAACTACTCATACACAACACACAACGGGACACTAGGATCAATTTATAACCAAAATAAGTATAGGTAATATCTATTACAAAAAATATATATTTTATTAATTTAAGTTAGTCCCTTGGTTTAGAATTTATACCTATTGGAATATTTAAATAAAAGATTTTAACATTATATCGTACATATATATCCATTTCGTAGTTTAATAATCATGCATTAATAATTGTACTGTACATAATACAGTGTACTACAACGTTATTAACATTAATAAGCAAACATAACCTATAAAGGAAAATGACAAGATTACGTACGAGTTTTAGTTCTGATATTGATACTAGATGGAGCTGAGGAGCCGCACAAAAATCTTTTAGAGCCCTATTCTATTGAATAAAAGATTTACAGTAAACTTATATTATTATGAATTAGTAAGACCTCGTATCAGTTATATCTAATGCTGTTCGTATATTGACTTATCTTTATTTCATAATCTCCCAAATGTTGGACGTTTATAAAACTGATCTGAACCCTGACATTAATATAAGTAATTATTAATTTTCAAAATATTTATTTTGAGAAAAGACACAATCTTGATCGGTATGTCATTTGAATAAAAATCGTAAGCTAATTAATAACTCTCGTACTATGAACTTTGTGGTCAATGGCAGCCAATGCTTTCAGAATTTGTTTCTTAGGGTGACGGTTGATTGTAACGGTCAACCTCGGACTTAATTATTATGAATACATTCTCAGAATCTTTATACATTTTTCTTTAAACGCACTTCTCACGAGAGTACCTTATTACTTATGCACTGCGTCTTAAATGGTATCTTGTAGCATTTACATAAATTTATTTCTATGTAAAACTAGTATTTTATATAATACATGCATAATGTATGAGTCGAGTTACGATAATTTATATTAGATTTTTCTTAATGTAGCATGGTATAAATAGATTCTATTTAACTAGAATTCATGCATGCATTGACCGATCAAAAGTCACACGAATACTCAAGCTGACCGCATAGCATATCTACTTATTCTGTTAGAAATGCTGATTTTAAAATCAATATTGCTTTGGTTGGCTATCAAAGGTTGACTAAAATCCAGGTCAATCCCTCAAAGATGAAAACCTGCCATAATTTGACATAGTTAGGTATTTATTCACGTTCTATAAACTGCTGCGTACATTTACAGCAAAATTATTCGCTTACTCTACTCCTGTTATTGTACGGTAAATCCATGGACTGATTGCACGACTAGTCGACCACATCGATAATGAGGTGACCTTGTATTGTGTAGAACAAGGACATCCCTCTGAAGGATCTTTTTGGGGTACGAAAAGGCCTTGGACTTTTGTCTCAAGGACTTGGGAAGCTCAAATGATAAATGACATGATTTCAGTTTCTAGGTCAATTCGCCCACTACCCTGAATAAAGAATATGTGTGTCACACCAAAATTCGAAAATATCGTGCTTATCGTACTTGTAACATTCAATGATATTAAATATGTGGTAAACTGCAATGTAAATTATAATTATTATATACCTATACTTACTAAAATATAATTAATTGTAGTTCCAAAATCTGTATTAAATCAGTTAGCAACAGAAAGAGAAATGTTGAGCATTTATTTCTGTAGAAAGTATACTTTCAAAATACGTATAGCTTCCTTCATTGAATACGGAAGTCCTATAATAATGGATTATACAATGTAATCAAAATTACGTAAATATAATAATATTTTCTTTGATACGAATTGCGATACGGCTTTTTTGTATAGATAATGTAACCATTTTGTTCGTTACAAAAGTAACTAAACTTCCGCTCTCTACCTTCAGTTAAGCTATTTAAGCTATTTCAATGTGTGTTCTGGTGTGGATTAATTTGCTAGACCTTTCAGAAAGTTAAAAATAACTGGACAACTGCTAGTCCGACTCGCGCACCGAGGGTTCCGTACAAAGTTTTCTGATCGTCACGGTTAATTTTCCAAAAACAAACAAACAAAGGTAACCTATAAACCCTTGTAGGATACCTTTGTTGGCTGTTTTTCCTTTTGAGGTAGGTACGAAACCCTAATAAATGCCGAATGGTCGAAAGCTTTGATTATTTCATGTAGAATATTTAAAACTTTCAATAGAAAATAATCTATAAAAAAATAATAACACTTCTTATATTACGTATCTTAATATTTTTTTTACTGTATGATTATTTTCCTTGCTAGTTCTGTGAAAACAAACAATTCTGAAAATTATACGCAGTATTTAAATTTAAATTTTTAATGGGTTCAAAATATTCAGAATTCATCGATTAAATGTCTTAGGCACATGAATGTTCTTTCTCAAGAAAGTTCCCTTCTCTTTCCTAGTGCTACCGGAGATTCCGTAATAGAAAATAACTAAAACAAATGTACTGGGAAGTTTCTTGCACCTTTCTTCTTTCTAGCCATATTACTAGAAAGCGGGGAAATTAAGAAAAGTATACTATATATATAATATACTGAAACTAATAAATAGGCAACTAAGATAAGATACATAGATGACTAATTTTTATTTTAATGTATTTTAGATAGATGAATAAAAATATTAAATACATTTGTTTGGAATGTCACACTACGTCACGATTTTGTGAGAAAGCATGACGTTATTAGCCCCCATTCCTGAACATTAATTCGCTTTAGCTAACTACAATTTTCTTATTTAAAAAAATGCTAAAAAATATTTTCTAGCTGACCGTCTAAATAGGTTGTCTTTTTAAACCCAATCTAGCCTATTGTAATAGGGCTGAATTTGATTAGTACTGAAACTGCGCTAGACATTTACAAACTATTTTTCAGATTTGACCTACACCCCAACTTGATTGAATTTTTATCCGGTAATTAAGTACCCACAGTCATTAGGAACGTAGATATTTAAAATTTAAAAAAAAACCGCGTTATAGGTATATTGCAAAGTTTACCGTAACGTATAACCAAATATTCATAGTAGGTATATATGAGCCTGTTATCTACCCGTATGTGTCCTTAACAGGCGTCCCGATCCCAATGGCCGGTACAATGTATGATTAGGGACATTACCATAATCAACACGCGGTTCGCGATTGCAGTAAATGAGGGCTCTATTCGTTGCCAGAATTCTGTTGTAGGTACCTACATAATAAATTTAACAGACAATATACGGGAAATGCTAGTTGTAGTACTAACAGTATTTTTGTAAATTCATCGTATTTGTAACAAAATTTTACAAGTCTTATTCTACAAAATCTGACGACCTCTTTGATCGAGTGGCGTAAACACCGGTTTTCAAGTCGCCAGCTCTGAGGTACCGGGATCGATCCCCGACCGGCCATGTAGAAAAACACTTTTCTACATTGTCTCGGGTCTGGGTTTTTGTGATACCTTCGTTGTCTCTGAATTCCATAACACAAGTGCTATAACTACCTTATGTAGGTTTAGAGCAATGTATGTGATGTTGTCCACATTTATTTATTTATTCTACAAAATAGCTCTAAACTATGTGAATTGCATTTCATTATTAACTGACATTTAGTATTCTAGATACATTTCAGGTTATTGTATTTGAATGTAAGTAACAACGAATGCCAAACTATCGCATAATTAATTAATTTAAACGTTTAGACTAAGGAACGAGGAAACATTTTCGCTTTAATTACTGTAGCCAAAGTCACATGCGACATATAATTCTAAATATGATGTTATTTAAGTAATTATCCTTGTAATTAAATCATCGGCTAAATGTGTAAATTACAAAGGTTATAATATTGATTTAATATCAAATCGTGACGGCAGATGACCCTGCAAAGCGTTCACGCGTAGGAGATAACAATGTTAAAATAATACTTCCTTATGTACTCAACTGATTCTTGTTAGTACTATTAAGTATTTCGTACCTCATTGTAACAGGGTTTCTAAGTAAACTGTTTCGCATAGTGTACACACTGATAGAAACGTTATCACACTTGTTATCGGATTTGTCATCGTTTTACCTCGATCTAATTCAGTACAACCGCACATAATCTGTTAGATGTATTTAGGGCTATCAATCGACAAGCTAACGGTTTAACTGACATTTCACTGTAAACAGTTAGGCGACCGCGACACGAATCCTTTGAACCTGAAAGCGTTAATTACTGAGTATTTATCAAACAAAGTACAGATTAAACTTATTGCTGATCAGACCAAATATTCGTTATGGCACTTGGCGTACGTGACATCTTGTCTGTCAATTAAAATCAGCTAGAGCTAACTTCAGAAAGTTACACGGAAACATAGGCACGGAGATTGAGACCAAATAGATTAAATTCCTGTTGTTGTATTGTAAGAAAACCGAGAATAATAACACTGTGATGAAATTTTTAATATAATATTATTACGAGTTACATTTGTGTGTTTGCATATAATATGGATCTAAAGATCAGACTCCAAAAAATTTTTTTTTCCAATTACAGATAGCTACTTGTTTCTTTAAATTAAGGTGTCAATGCAAACAAAGCTGCGAGCATATGCTAGTGAATATAAAATCAGCCTGTTTAACTGCTCTACAACAAGGTAGAGACGAAAGTTTCACACAACTGAACAACATTGATTGCTACGCTTGCTCGTTCGCTATTTCAAGCGATTAATCAGATATGTAACTACCTATTGACGATGTTTTGCGGAGTGAAGGAAAATAAAAACTGTATTAGGTACTGTAAAAATATGTCAATTACTCACTTCTCAGGGTTATATTGTGTCCTCGCCTTTAAACCTAATAAAATACCACAACTTACTAAATCATCACCTAAAATCCATACGTCAACAACAGTTTACCTACATGAGCTACCAAACAACTTAAATCGTTAATATTTCCTGTACGTTTGTCATCAACTAGGTTATTGGTACCTAACTATTTATTGTGTTTATAGGCGTTATACCTATTAACTACCGCAAATGCGCAAACACCAGAGGTATGCGATAAATTAGTAACATCTACAATTATTAATTTCACAGTAAACCAACTTTTTTCAAGATATTTTGTATGTATAGTGTGTAGGTTAGGTTGCCTAGCTTTGTCATGCGTTTAGAATAATAAAGAAAATTCGGTTCCTTATTTAGAAGTTTGTTCTTTAAAATGTACATGCGCACGTTAGATACTTCCTGTATGAATATGCCGTTGATATCTGCTCGTATTTGAACTTTCAAAGTTGTGGACTCGTGGTTATTCTAACCGGTACTTGCCGTATTCTAAAACAGACTTTATCCTTATGTGTATCGAGTTGCAAGTGTATTGTTGACAGTTGGGCACGAGAGGGGTCAGTATTCCGCGGTTAACTCGTCCGCCGGCAGGGCGTCGACCTCGGATTGCACGGACCTGGCTGGCCTGGACACTTGCATTGTCCCATCAACTCGCATCGCATTACAGTTGTCGATACCTATACCTTACTAATTAATGTAAAAGCTACTTTATGTTAACTAACATACATTTTATATTTTTACCAAAAGATCACTAAACGTGACATCTATCAAGATTTAAAAGGAAATAATAACTTATGTTGTGATAATTAGGTTATGTTAAACCAATCTTCTAATTAGTTGTTTTTACTAATTTGGCAAAAAAATATTATATTATACTTATTTAGTCTCGGTTAGTAAAAATATGGTTTTCAAATTTAATGGCCTTTTAGTATTAATTAAGAAAGAAATACATATAACGTACAGACAGTTATTAATTTAATCAATCCTATGTAATATTGCATATTGCGGCTCTAGGGATTGCTACTATAAATAAATAATAATGCGAGCCGGACAGTGGAAACGCATCGAGATAGGCGTGGCAATTAAACATTAGTTAATTCGGTTATATGTCGGGTGAATCATGACTAGTGGTGTATGAGTACTGCAAATCAGGTTATCGATTTGTGGTAGTGTAAGCGACATGGGCCGGGCATCGACCCTCCTGGTTGCAAGCTATGCCACTTGTATTGAAGCGCATCGTGACCCTACGAGGACTGGTGCCTGCTTGGAAAGCATAAATAACGCGTTCACCTGTTTCAAGAATCATTCACGATTCACATACGAAGCAACTTTGGTTAATCCAGTTAGGGCGGATTTTTCCGACGCCAGATAGTTTTAGCGGAGGAATAATTTTGAATTTTTGACAGTTCTTCCGTACAAAATCTGTCGGACGTCAATTTTAATCCACAAGTAAAAATTATCTGGAAAAATCCGCCATAAGTTTACTAAATAATTCTCTTTACTCATTTAAAAAAATATCAAAATAAAGATGTTGGTGTCTCTTCCTGATTAAATAAGATACTTATTAATAGAACCACTAACGTACTTATGTTTAAAAGGTTGTAATTTGTTATTTTTATGGAAATAATTTAGAACAAAGCTATTAAAGCCACATTACTTAATGAAGATATCGTTAGGTAATCGTTCTAATTAGCAACTCTTAAGACCACTTATCTCATGATAACCTTATCGAAATGAACTAGCTTTATTCCGCGACTTTATCGATTTAGAGTTCTTATAAACATATAAACAAGGGGTTTCAAAAATAACAATTTGTCCTGTTCTAAAACGAAAGACACCAGGTACCTGAATAGCGGTAGCCCTAGTGTTTTTTTAATCAGTAGGTAATGCTTTTTTTTATTGTTTTTTTTTTTGTATTGTTAAGCCATATCAGTTAAGAATAGTAATCTCATGCGAAAAGGTGACTTGTTTAATTTTATTCAGTCCGCGAATGTGAATTCCACCACACACCACAACTCTGTCAACAATAAGCCTAAGTGGTTATAAAATATACATTAATAATTACAAGTTAATTACGTACTTATAAGCTATAAAAGCATACACATGATAATTATGTCTACTTTATGATTTCTGTATTAACGAACACCACTTCCGAACCATTATTTAACATTTAATAGCTGTATCAGGAAAACTGTAATCATTAATGAAGTTGATAATAAAATTCGACATTGATCAACAATTTGTTCATAACATTGGAAACTTTTGAACAAAGTTCAAGAAAATGTTAATAGGAAACCAATATCTCGTGATTCACAACAATAAACATTACTTCACATAAAAATAACCCTTCATAACAACAAGTACCTATATGTATTGCAATAACATGAGATTATAATTATAAAATTGATCCATCAAACAGTTATTATAGGACACCGCATTAATTCATTAGGTAATATTATGTAGCTTTAAACAAAAAAGAATAGTCATTTTTGAACTCAGTTGTTGAGGAGATAGGTACTCATTTAGAAAGGTGAACCTAGAGTTGTTATCTAACAACGTTTGACGTAACGGGGTCCTCGAAATACAACGAGAGGTCGGAAGGGAGGGCTCCGGGTCACGAATTTTACGGGTCCGGGTGCTCTCGACCCCAGCCGTGTTGGTGTAAGTGTGCCACCGATGTATGTAGGTTAACATCAGACGCGCTCGATACACCACTGCTGCCGATGTCGACCACATAACCTAGATCAGGGTGCGGAGAGAATGCTTATGAAATCTGGCGCACGCTGACTGCATAAATGAAAAGCCACTTTGTATGTCCGTTTGTGTTAATTTTATATGCCGTTCATAACTTTTTATCCGATACCAAGTGCTATTTGGGTAAACAGCAATGTGTATGAGTTTGTTTACTAAAGGCGGATTTTTCAACGCCAGATATTTTTTTTATGTAAAATTATTTTGACATCTGACAGATTTTGTATCGAAGAACTGTCATAAAATCAAAATTAACCCTCGGATAAAATTATCTGGCGTTGCAAAAATCAGCCCTTAATAATCTAAATTTTATTCTTTAAACTATTAAGTATTAAGTATTAAGAACTAGAATCAGTTAATTACTTATGGTTTATATTTTGGAAATTGTAGTCTAGCAATTATAAAAGTTTTAATCGTACTACAAATATTACTATGAATCACAAATGATCATAAAGTTTCTCTGAACAGCAATAGTTTAATATTATGTAGAGCGCTATATATATGTATATGTCTACAAATATGATAAACCTATATTGAACAATAAAACTTAAAGCCAGTTACATATTACTGTATCACACATAAAAATAATAATAGTTTCGCTACAATTATGTATCGCAAACGACGCTCTTTCTAAGACAAAACGCAAAACTAGCGAAATTATGTCACATTCTCTGTAGCGGTTAATGTAACACGAATTGCAAAAGTCGTGAGGTTTTGCGCACAACGCACGCCTATTATTTTACTAGAATAGAAAACACAAATTTCTAATGAACACATTTTGAAATACCATGTGGCCCAAATTGTACTATCATTAGTAGGTACTGTTTTGGCGCTCTATCTCAATAATGATATAAAAATGCGTTTAACAGAATGAAATAGGCAATTTTATTTACGTTGAGATATTTTGAATTGATTAGAATAACATTTGTAATGTCATAAAGTCCTAGTTTCCATGGTTGTACACAATAAGTGAATGGCAATAGGCTTGCTCGTTATTGCATGGGTGGGACGTACACTGGTTTATGTAAAACCAGTATGTAGAAACTACAATATCACGTCTCTCCTTATTTAAACTTATGGACTATCGATGCGCAAATATGTCAAATAAATAATGGGAGCGAAAGCCACAAACGTCATGCTCTCTAAATTATTAGCCGAAAAGTTCTTCAACCTATAACAGTTTCATACTTATTTAATAGTAACTTATCTATTTAATAGTAGTCAAATTTATACAAGTTACAATTACCTATCTAAATAGTACGGTTTTGAAAGTTGTCACGATCATCGATCACAGCCGGTAGAAATTCTTTTCATGACTAACTTTCAATAGTTTTGGGGAAAAGAATACAAATGAAAGTTTTTACATGGTTAATTTTATTTTATTTTTGAAATCTCTTCAATACCTGCTTTTTTATTTCGCTATTTAACGATTACGCTATATGAAAGTTGGTTTGACAAAGTGATATTTGAAATTTTGAAAGTTATAATTGCTTCAATCTTAAAACACTAATTAAGTGCTTATTTGAAAATTAGTTATTAGTTAAGTACTAAATTAGCATTTTAATGGAGATTCACTAAGTATCCTGAATTCTGAGAAGTGTTTTCTCTTTAGAATAGAACGTTGTAGGGTTAAATGCAGTCCAAATGTAATGACGGCTTTTTCAACTCAAGGACTTTTTTGCGTTAAAGTTTTTAGGTGATTGCACAATGGAGTATAAAGCAAGGGTGTGTATGTAAGTGGCACAGGAATGCGCGGGCGACTGCTCGGCCGAGCTGTGCACTGTGCAGCTGGTCCGCTTCTGTCTCGATACGGCCAATTGTGCGCGCCGATTTCAAAACGAAAGTACCGCGCATCTAGGACGGTGAACGTATTTCTCGCTCAGATCTCTTGCAATTTACCAGCTAGTAGGTAGGCACTTTGTCAGAGAATGCGGCATAGCCAGATTGTTAGATATTCATAACTTGCAACATATTACAACTAATCAACAGCATTAGAAACTTGCAAAACTAGCAAGTTTCTAATCTAGTACGTTTGTTTATTTGATGTGTGAGCTGATGTTTCAAATAGCAACTGACCCTAAAGACGACCACGGTGACTACTTGACTACCTGCTCTATCCCGGTTCTAATATATACCACTGTAGACAACATTTAATAATCCAAATATTTACTTTGTTTAGTTCCTTAGTCGACATGCTTCTATTAAACATACATTTACAATCCGAGGTTAAATATTTTAATGAATAAACCATTTTGACTTATAAGGAAGAAATAATGAAGTCTAAATTATAACATTCTTCATTATTATTTGTTTAGTTAAGCCAAAACAAATGAGAACAAAGGCACAAAGCAACTGGACCGAGATATCTGTGGACATTCGGCTGTGTCAGCCAATCCACTGAACGAAAGCGGGTGACATAATCTGGACCGGGAGGGAACCCGAGTTTCACCGATATTTCAACCGTCTTCCATTGTTATTGTCGAACCAGGAAGTTTGTTCACATTTATGATTTCATATTTTAGGTAATAACGTTAACATGTTTTTAATTTAAAAAGAAATGTAGAGCATTTTTTATATTTTACATTTAAGCAAATAAACACGATCATTTGTAAGATTTACCTGAGATTGTTCGTATTTTAGAAGGGTGTTATGAAAGGTGAATGGGGCGTGAAATCGTTGTATCGCTCGGCTTATACTGCATTGAGCGGTGCGACTCGCGGTTATATCACACGAGATATCGTAACTTTTGCTCGTTACTTTTGTTCAATGTTCTAGTAGAAAGTGCACGAGCCTCTCGCCTTTCTGTTACTATTTATTACTCCTGATCTGAACGTTAAGAGAGGATAATACTAACAAATAGAATGTTATCTGTGGATTTGTCATTAATTTACATTGTTTTGTATATTGTAGAGTCATTATAATACTCGATATTAATAATTTAAGTTCGCAAAAGAGGCATTTATGATATTATGCGAAATTATTCGATTTCAAAGCTTTCGTAAAAGTTGTTTCTTTTGATAGACCATAATTAAATCAAGATTTCGCTTTGATGTAAAAATAAGGTAATCAATTACAAAATTCTCATAGAAGATATTTTTTAACGTAAATTAAATTAACGTAGCTCTCCAATTTGCCTAAACGTTGGAAAAGCTATGATAACTTTTCTGAAAACTTTATAGTACCTAATTATTTTAAAGTATAAACTAGCAATTTACTATGTAAAAAAAAACAATATTACTAAATCAAAATGGCAGTGAGATCCTCAAGTAGACAACTCGTTTAGAAGTCAAATATAAATTAAAATAATAAAATAACGTAGTAAAATTAACTCGACGTAACTTTTGATAAAAATATTTAAAGCTTCTAAACAAAACTTTGCATCTCTCATTAAATATTCATTTTATTGTTATTTGTATATATCAATGTGATAATGACATTCATCTTTTTGATTTTTTAAGGCATTTCTCTTATGATAATAATGTTATAAATATTTTAATAATCATTGCGGTTTTAGTATTTTTTTCTGTGATGATAACCATTTGTAATTTTTTTTCGTTATCTTGTTTTTTGTAAAAAGTCGGATGTTTTTTTTGGGAAATCTCGAACATTTGTTTTTTGAATCTTATGAAAAAATGTATTTTGCCAGTATAACCCCGGGTACGTACAGCTACTTAAATATAATACGCGACCTCACATCAAATTGTATCTAATAAAAAAAATCATAGAGTTCATAATTGACAATCACAACACATCTTACACCGATGAGTTAATGAGTCTTTGTGATATACGAGTGTACTAGACGTGCGTTCTCTCAACCTACTTCTTGAATGCCGCCATCTTGTACACAGAAGTCGACTCTATATTAGAGGATATAAAGATTAAAACATTATATATTCACTAACGTTCTCAATCCTACATTTAGGAACTGCTTTAGATGCGCCATCGCATTATAAACTCTATTGTCGTGGGAAAAGGTGTATTATAAGATTCAGTTGATTGTTAGAATACTGTACATGTTCCATTCAACCATGAACTCCTTTGAGGAGCGTCCCGCGTTGAGACCTCAATTTTTTAACTCTCTCACTTATTGGTCAATCGGCGTGACATTTGTATGGCATGGCATATTACTATTATGTGGCTATAAATCGGTTGTTGCAAAAATAGGTACCTACCTTACTTTAGCGCGCACGTAATTTACAAGTTACCTAAATTGATCTAGGGGTGATTAAATTTTGATTACACATCTCAATGCTAATGGAAAGGCGTGTTGATCATTATGATGGATTATATATTTTGTTGTTATACTAATAAAACTATTTAGGTATAAGTAGAGATTTTTTTTTTCTAAAATACAAATATAACTAATATCGAAATACCCATTGTCTTTGACTTTTGCTACCTATAGGTACATAAGTAGCGCATTTACAATTTATTATTATCATTGTACCACATTTTATACTGACACACGCATCCGTCGGTCTGTAAAAGCAAACAGTGTCAAGGCGGCTTATATTGATTTCAAGCTTGTAATGAGTACAAAATTACTGCACAATTGATTTTATTGTTGTGCAGTTAAATATATAGATATATCTCGGTCATTTTTGATCTCAATGATACCACAATCTAATATTTTATACGTAAAGCTGACTGCGGCATTGGCACCAAAATACATTTGGTGGTTTTAATGCAACAGGAGTTTAATATTGCATTACCTTCCCTGCTCTGGCACGGCACAACTGTACAAGATAGTTTTGAATTGTAGTATAGAAAATCAATATAGGTCTCGGTAGTGTAGACTCCTAGGAATTAAATCTTTTGATAGGCGAGCAATTACTGATATATCAAGGAATATTATTAATATTTATTTTGAGTATGTTACGTAATCCAATTGCCTTTGTACCTACGTCATATTATGCTTTCTCTATACAATGTCATTAGTAAATTGATATCGTTGAGCAAGACATTGAGACTTAAGAGGCACACTAATGTTAGCTCGACAACCCACTGCACCATACAAACTCTTCAAGGTGAGTTGTTTATGGCGCTCTCTTCCTCAGATCTATGAAATACTTGCATTGAAGTGCTCAATGTAACGGACCTTCGAACACACAAACTTTAAGTAAGGCTGTTATGTAAATAAAATATTTAAATTACATTATTCATGTATTATGTTGCGGCAATTTCGCTAGCCACCATAGAATTTGAGTCTTACCTATTCAGCCGGGATATATATAATAAATTGATTTGTGTTTGTCCTTCTCCTTGACCTAAAATGCCCTATCGCACATTTCATCACATATACAAACCATGGCTACATTAAGACGGCACCATTAAATAACAAATCGTTTCTAGTATTAGCTAAACATTAGTTATTGTGGTTAACAATGACTTTATGATTAAATTATGATTTGTTAATGTTGAGAGTTTTCTAACGTAATAATTGTTTTATTTCAGGTATTTCCAAACGGCCTAAGCACCTTAAACGTGTAAGTAGATCTCTTAATAAATATATAAATACTAGCATGGCTTATGTCCGAGATGCATGTCTGTTTAACGAAGCACCTCGTCCACCGAGTCAGTGGTTGTGCAAGCGCATTGTAAAGTTGATTGCTCAATCAGATGCATCTTGTTTCGTATAGCCATGCGTGAGAGTATAATTTCCCAATGGTTAGATGTGTGGAGAAGTCGAGTACTTGTCGCGGCTGTTTCCCAATAGAAAGTCCTCAGATGCAGGAAGCGCAACACTACAGTGCACGTGCATTTGTTCGGCTGCGGCGCCTGGTGGGGCGCCGGCCGATGCACTTTCATGCTGGTGACGTCACACCTTACCTTTCGTCAGCGTCACACCGCAGCTCGTAAGAGCTGTTACGCAATGGACGCACGCCACTCAACTTTCCAATTTCGACAACGCGCTATTGTGTAGCGCTTTCAAATTTTACTATACCTTCGCTTGAGCGGCGCTTTCTTGCATTTCTCTCTTTTTAAGCGCAACTGAAAAATGGTCTAAACTCGGTGCGACGACGCTATGTAGGTACTATGCACTTTCACTGTTGCGTTCCGCCGCTCTTCTCTGATAAATAATATGTTATTAAAATATTAAATTTCTAGTCAAAACTGACTGTCATTAAAAGTAATTTTAATAATCTTTATCAATGATGTGTGAATTATAAAATAGTTTAAGTACAGTTTCCACCATATTGATATTAGTTATCAGATCAATAAAATATGTTTAATGCAAGGCTAAAAAGCAAACATGGCTAAACGTAAAGAGGTAACTACCACGGTATTGTAGGATTTTCACCCAACACGAAGTGATAGCGAGCTTTCCACGTAGCGAGAGTCGAGGAGAGTGAACCGCTGCTCTCTCCTTACCTTTATATCGCATCCATATTAATAAAAACATTTAGAACGAAAACAGTATCGACATAAACATTTCTGTAGGTATTAAACATCGTTCATGAACTTAGTGCTCTCTATAAAATACTTATTGCTCAATGGCCTCCTTTTATATAATGTAGGTTATGAACTAAAAAAAAAACATTTATGTCGTTTATTTATGATTGAACTCTATATAATGTCATTACTTAGGTTAGACATTTATCTCAACCTTCCCAAAAAATACACCTATTAAAATACAAACTTTATCAAAAAACCTTCTGAGCAGCGAATATTCCTTCGTTTCCTTATCACTTATCACTTTTATGCCTAACTATCAGATTGAAACTTTTATTTTTATAGATTTACCCTTTTTGGGAGTGAGCGCCATAGAAACGAAAGGTCAACTCGTATTGTAAATGAGAAAGTTAATCGTGGAAAGTGCGAGCGAGCGGATCTGTGGCACCTGGTGCAGTTTCTAAAAAAATATTATACCAGGCAGCCTTTCGCACCGCTGTGAGATTTAAATTGCACGTCCTTATCTAGACTTCTAGACTCACAAGTAACCCCTATAACGGAACATATATCCTTAACTGTGACAGATATATATTAGACTTTAATGCTTACAATCACCAGTACATTTATGTTTAAATTTGAGCTCCCACAAATAGGGATGTTGACT
The DNA here is from genome assembly GCA_932294365.1 of Diachrysia chrysitis. Taxonomy (NCBI): domain Eukaryota; kingdom Metazoa; phylum Arthropoda; class Insecta; order Lepidoptera; family Noctuidae; genus Diachrysia; species Diachrysia chrysitis. The sequence goes on from OW028647.1 coordinate 3,980,325, forward strand.
GGGTATGAAAAGTTAAAATCTATTTAGTCCGTCAGTTAGATAATAAAAAAATAATAGACACGTATTTTTTCTTTTATCAAAACAATAAAAAATTACAAAGATACAGCGCTTTAAAGTTTCGGATGGGGGCTTATGACGCCACGCCTTGGTAAAAATTGTAGCGAGCAGTGACGTCACGCGTAATTTGCGTTCTCTGTATTTTGATCATTTTTTGTTTGCAGGAAAAAATAAATAATACGTGTCCAATAAAATTCATTAATCTACCAGGCGGACATTAAAAAAAAGTTAGGAAACATGCCTATTATGCAACTAAATTGCAAATCTACGAAAGCTTCGTTTTTCTAGAGCTTTTCCCAGGCTTCTGATAATATTTTATTAATTAATTTATTATACGAATTCCTATTTAATTCGAATGTTTTAAATAGTTTTCTATTTTCCATCATTTTTAATAAACGCTGTAATTAATGGTACGACTTAGACGAAAGTGTTCTACATGTAAAAAATTAATATGTTTTCTCCATTTTAAATGGTATCAATTTAAAACTGAGTTCGCAATCAATAAATACACTTTCCCTTTAGATAGTTTGGCTATTTAACTAGTTTACTTTTAAATACTCGACTAGAAATACGAACACCTCTTTTGAGGTATTTTTTGCTTTATTTAATGTAACCCAAAAATGTTTTCTATAGCGGTAGGAAAAGCTAGGGCCATAGAAAAAGCAATTTTAGCTTCGTATACAAACAAACACAAAATTATGCAAATTGCTGACACACGCTCCGCACATAAAGTAACTAGCTACTGATGCTACTTTGTTTAGTGTGGGGTGATTTATAAAGTTTGTGTAAATATTAGAGGTCTGTATTGATTTTATAGCATTTACATATCTACGACCTATTAAATTAATCGAAATTGTGATTTTTATTATTGAAATAATGTTTTCTGCGTATTTGTTTGAAACAGAGAGATAATTTAGATTGACTGTGGAATACCAAAGCTGGTCCGCATTCATAAGCACAAGGTTGCGGGTTCAAGATCCTGGCAGGTATCAATGTGACTTTCAATGTCATTGTACGTTTAAAGTTATTCTAAAAAACCACTGAGTCCACTGACTGATAACGAAAAAAAAAATGATATATCCTGAACTCCACAATTTTAGTGCGAACTAAACAATCTTGGATTAATGCTAGTTTCTTTGCATGAAAATAAGGCTTTTATGCAATTTGACCTTTACAAAAACTGTTTCTTGGTTATATTTTTCAAGGTAGAGGATCTTTTCCGCGTTATTATAACATCATTAGTAACGATAATTTTCCCAAACATGTCAATCTTAACTCTCACCGGATGTATCTTAATACGAGTATTTAAAATGGTGTCAAATTTATTTGTTCCCTGTATCTACATAATTATTTCCATAATGACTCATCCAGATACTTATACGACTAGTTGGAAATATAGACTGGCTGATTCTACAAAACCCTCTTACAATCTTGTTTAATTTGTATAGTATGCACGTATGCAGTTTAATTAAATGCACTGGAAATTTGCGAACACGTATTTTCGTGTAATCAGCATAATATAGTCACGTATGTTAGGCATATTTGTTTTAATAGTCATATTTTTCAGTGCTGAATCATAATACGGATGAACTTGTTTATGATTCTCTCTGCTGAATATGTATCGCGGCACGTTCTCAAATAATTCAGTCTTTAAGGTTATAAAAGTTGTGAGTCATGAACCAATATATACATACTAGAATTTACAGTAGAAAGCACGCACTTTTAGGGTATTATACCTTGGGTACTTTTTATGTGCAAGATACCTGAAATACAAAACGGTTTCACATTTTGACTACCAATTGATAAGAAAAATCAATATATACCTATCTGTATTAGTAAATGTAAGCTCATACGATTTATAATCTAAATTAATTACCATACCAACCATTATTCACTACGTATTCCGAATATTTTCTTAGAAACACACCACGAAACGATTCAGTCGAAACAAAAGAGCAAATAATGTGAGCAGGTAAGGCGGGTTGTGGAATCCGAGGCCGAGGGCTTTTTCCTTCGGGAGGTTAACCCTGAAGGCTCAAACCAAGGTCGACAAGTGTTTGAGACGCCTTAGAGGGCGAGATGACTCGATGACTTTGACTAACCCTTGCGGTCATATTATTTATATATTCTGTTGTTGCAGCCAATGCACGCGTTATGACTGCAACTAACCTCCCGGCCTTACCAATCGACATTTTTCGTTTAACTGCCGTATCTCTACCTACGTATTTTAATTATATTTTCAAATATCGGGCTTGTTTTTAAAAGAAAATATTTTCATTACATGCGAAGGATTTATTATTATTTACAATGATCCCCTTTGTGATTCAACAAGTAAATAAAGTAGCTAATAGTATTAACTTCAGTGTGATTGAAAATAAATCAATAGATCTAAAACTTCCTTCGTTGTGAGATTATACCTCCCTAAATTCAGGAACTATTTTATTTAGTATCCTACATTCGGGATATTGTAATAAGATAAATAAAGTTTTACGATGCTGATTTTTAAATTGATACTCATAAGAAATCTAAGGATGCATAGTCGCTATAATTTTATAACCGTTGGTACAAAATCCAGCAATGCCTACTTTTACTTCCTGTAGTCTGAAAATGACGCGGGATGCTATTCTTGATAATATTATATTTAAAAAAAATACCAGCTTTGCGTACAGTACGCAATTCAATTGGTAATATTGACATTTGAATGTAATTCACATCTATTTGTTAGCTGTGTCGAACAGGGCTGCTCAAGGCTCCACTCGGGGGCAACAACTTCTCCTTACGTGCACTGAACAAAGCTGCAAGTCAATGCTCAAGCTTGATATCTCATTGTTCGGTAGGTTAAATATAAAGTAACAAGCGGTATTTACAACACCGCACATGTACACTACTTATCAAATGTATTAAGTAAATGTACCATAATATAAAATACTAAAATATCTTATTAACTTATATATATTTGACGCTCTAAAGCGTGACTAAACCATTTAAACCAAACCATGGTAATATAGAATATACATTATTCATCGCATTTAGTAAGGCTCCCTAAGTTCAACTTTGTAATCACACATCCGTCAAAAAATCGTATAATGCAGGCTAAAGCTTTCACCAATACAATTGAGTCTGAACGGAGAAAGGGTCCGTGGTGCGCAGCTGTCCCGCAGGCGCCCGCTGTCGGGCGCTCCGCCCTCGCTGACCCCGCGCCTCCGCTCCGCTCTCCGCGAGCGGCGAGCGGCGAGAGAAGCGCTCACATTCACATTACAGCCGACTCCCCGAGTCGCGGCATTCGAGACTCCAGTACACTCGCCGTACTCGGCAGTCGCCCGTCATTTGTCGAGCGCAGCGTACGTCTGTCTCGTCACCGCGCGCATCTTACCAGCCATGTGGTGAAGTGAAACTGTCAAACGTGATACACTTTCGCATACCGGTGTTATTCGGTATTAGTGGACTATTGCACTATTTATACATTTGACTTGTGATTGTTTGTGTTGACAAAGTGGTGCAACAATTTTGGAAAATTGGATTATACGAACGTATAATGGCCTTAGCCAGGTGAGCTATTTTGGTTGTTGGAGTCAACGCGGAACTAGTTTATTTTATAATGTTCATCGAAGGACTTTTCGTCGGTTGGGCCGTTACATGATTAGAAACAATCACGTGTACGGTGTTCATTTGGAAGATGGTGGACTAAGTTATTAGTGTGGTGTACTTAGCAATGACATTAATTCATTATGTCAGGTATGCTTTCCTGTACTCCCTAAATCACCAATATCTGTTGATTTCATGTAGTACTTAGTATCTATACAATGGGCGAAAGTTGCTTTGCCCCGCACGCGCATTTAACTTTCCTTGTTGTGTAAGCTGAACGTTAAACGACAGGTAGAGAGAGCAACTTAGAAATCGAGTCACTTTTACTGCAACCATTATCATTAGTAATAATAAGCATTTTAAAATTAATTCATTTATAAATTTTAGTTAATCATTAAAATTCCAGACTGCTTTTTCTTGTCACTCCCACAGCGCCCTCGAAATGTGTTCATTTTATGGTGTTTCGATGTTTTCTTTATTCCTTGGCACCCTCATTCGTCACGGTTACCCCAAACAGTCGAACCCCACTGTTGCTGGCTAGACGCTTGTTTTATTTTGCCCGTCGTTGGCTCTGAGATCGTTTTGTTTGTCTGTCTGTTGTCTATATTACCTATTATTATATTGAAAACTTTGTTTTCAGAAACCAACAAGGTGAATCTAGATGTCCGATTGTTAATTATTGCTCTGCTTGCAGCTGCTTTTATAGAAAGGCGATCCATGTTTGAGCAAATGCTCGAAATGATTTTATTTTTGGTACCTGTATTCTTTTAAAATGTTCTAAAACCAGATCTGTTACAAAGAAAATACTTCGAGGTAGCTATAATACAGTGTCATAACATATGGGTTCGTTCCTTTCCTTGAGCAGGTAGTCAGTCAGCCGAGGCCGGAAAGCGCTCACCTTCTTATGTCCCTATAGCCTTTTTTTTCATTCATGATCCTCTTTTTGTGATGGCAAACGAAACGTTCCTGTTTTTGTTCACATAATAAAGAATTGAATTATGGTCTTGCGAATTGTCACTGTTTAATACCATTTTCGTTTGTTTTTTAATAGTTACTGCAACAGTAATACTGTTTACAGTGATCCTCTGGCATGTCAGCGTCCAAACTTATAGAATTTTACTAGTCTTCATTACGTGGATATTCCCAAAGGGTCCCATGCAGTTAAAATTTCTGTTCTATTTACTACCTCTCTACTATAACGTCAATGTAATAGAAACGCATATTATCTCAAAGTGATACTGTATCAACACTACTTGTAATTATTTCGTCGTTGGTATCGGAAGTCTCCCTCAAAACCTTAACGTCTATACAAAGTTAGAATCGTATTTTGTTGGACAGAATATAAAGATTTGCAGAGATGCTCCTTCGTGGGGGTCGATGAACTTCCTTCGCGCAGAATGCACGGAAGAGCATACAAGTGTGCGTAGATGCTTCGTCTCGACCCTCTTTACTCTTATTTGTTACGAACACCTCGGAGCCCTCGCACCCCATATATATTTATAACGATCCATTTATTAAACTTGTATTTAAATCACATTGGCTTCTTGCGGGTATCGGTAATCCTTCATAATCGTCTTATATTGACATTCTTATATTTTGGTTGATTGTTATCCCTTTCCTTGTTTTTGTAGCTAGACATAGTTTATTAATAAACCTGTGTGAGATGAGTTTTTTTGTTTCTTTCTATAATGCTTTTAATAAACGGAGCAATAGAAAATGATATGCTTTATTAAACTATACTAAGTAATAATCTAATTAGTAACAGTCATTATATCACAAGAAAACGGTATTTAACACTTAAGAAGTGCGTTTTCCAAAAATATTCATTGTTAATTCACCATTACTAATGTTAATTGGACCAGTGTAATGTCGGCTGAGACATTGTTGTATAGAGCGTAATGTATAGGTTTACAATCTAGTATGATTGTTTGAATAAATTGGGCGAGGTTATTTCGCAAGAATGTATCAATTTAGTTCGAGGGCCGGTGAGCGTTTACTAAGCGAAAGATTGCGGCCGAGCCCGCACTCGGTGCTCCTGTTTCGTTGACAGCGGAATGCGATAACTAAGTGGGTTTTGGCGGCACCGTCGCTGAATTTTGGTTACGATAAGGCCAGGTTAAAAGGAACTGTCTGTTATCAAAATAGAAATGGTGTTACGCTTGAATAATGAAACGTAAATCGTAAAGAATGCAGTCATTGAAATGATAAGCTTGTTAGTTCTGGCTATAATCCAACTTGTGTTAGTGTCTTGTACTCTTGTACGTACTGATTTACGGTATATTGTATAAGCATTAAAAAGTGGTCACGTGTCTCTCTCTTGCCGTTACACTCTACTAAAAAGAAGGTTATACCTATTTAAGAATACTTTTGAAGTAAGTTCTTGATTGTTAAAATATAATTTCGAACATATTTCCAAACTTCTGGAAAGTTTAATAACAACGTTGCAGATTAGCAACATAGAAACATGACCGGATGCCCTTTAACCGATTTACGGAATCGATTACACGTGACCAGTACTTGCGACCAGTACCGTTATAAAACTTTTTTATTTAATTAATCTACTAAATGGAGATTTTTAAATAAAAAATGCTGCAGGAGCCACGCCTAGTTATATAATAATGTTGATTATAAATAGCAAATTTATTGATATAGCGATTACATACGTATTCAAAGTCTTCCTTATTATCGTGTTGTATATTATACAAGGCCAAGGTTATCAAAATATACACTACTAAATCTTGTTAGGGAAATCAAATGTATTCTTTTCCGTTTTTATGCCATCGTACAACTTTTACGAAGGAGAACATCGTTTGATTTCGAACAGATTCCAATATTATGTTTGTTTATGCATGGATCGCTTTCAAATCAATGTCACGAATCCATTTGTGAACGTTTGTTTTACATTATGACTTTTTTTTAAATTTTGAGAGTATGAAGAGTCGGTAGAGTCGATCAATAATTTAACGTTCGACAGTATTTAAGTTACATTTAAACAAAAAAAATCTAGTTATGACGTATTTACCTACTTATCTTGTGTAAATAATAATTTATTTATAAGGCAGTACAGACATCAATATTAATACAAACTAGTTAGCGCAGTAGTGTAATTTTATTAATTGTTCGTAGGGACATGGGTTTAAAAGAAAAAGTTGTGCGAAAGCCAGATAAAGAAATGGAAATTTCTAATCGTCTCTTTAAGGTATCTACAAAAATGATGTGGCAGATCTCAAATATAAAGCGTCAGCCAGAAATTCTTTTGTTAAACTCTTGTAAATCTTTAGAAAATAAGAAGAGAATAGGTGTAATTTGTTTTGTGGCCATTGCTAAGGTGAAACCACATAATTTGAATATAGCGTCTTTGTCGATGGAAAGTACGTCGTTGCGTCTTTCTTCGGTACGGTGCGTGGCGCCTTCTCTTTGTACGATGATCTCGACTAGTTTCACCAACATACGACTTTGAACGACTTAGATTTCTTTTAATATCTCATGTTCAATCAATGTAAAACATTCTGTTCTAGTGGCCTCGTGGTTTTTAATTATTATGACGTTAGCTTTATGTATATTAGATGTAGTTTTAAAAGACCAGTGACGTATTTAGATAAAATAAAATACACAATTTAAAGCTTTTAAAGAATATACCTACCTATTTTTATTTAAGCAATCAAAAAGATCTGTTTTTAGCTCAATAAAGATGTGTTGCAATGTTGCTGTAACTCTGGTCCGACGTCATTACTCAGCTGAAAGTAAGTCATAAAACTATGACAAGACCCACTCACGTAACATCTTTTAAATTATGTACCCACGCCGCTCTACATACTTTCTGAAACCTATTTTTCATAAATAATGTTCGAAACATATAGGTTAGCAACACGTACTTACATGTTTAATTAAATTAAGAAGACCGAGTGTTTGAATAATGATAAACGTAATATTTACATTAAGTTTACTATCAAAATCAGAATAATTATGTAGAGCGAATATTGTTCACTTATTGTCAGGTATATAGGTGGTATTTATTATTTTATCCGAAGCCGATTTAGAGCACAGTAGCGTGAGGCGTTAATTTGCCGAGGGAGCAATTCGGAACGGGGACATCGCGCGCACTCCAACTTGGTCGGAGAGCCGCGCGCGTTGACCCATTTTGTGCGTAACGCGGTATGGTGCGTGGAGGAATCGATGATATAGCAACCAAATCTCGAGGCCTTCGCCGCTTTACTGATGAGTTTGGATCTGTGTCAGGGTCCTCCCCCGCTCGACGTCCCTACGCCTTTCAACCTCCCTCCGGTAGGCAGCCCCTGCCTCAGTTGACCCGTAAAACTCTAGTGTTTGCATTATACTTTCTGCTGGCTCTTTAATGATTTGAGGTCACTTGCTCTACCATTGTATGTACCTTAAGTAGAAACATATCTGGGATATTGCGTAGATTTCGAAAACCTTTTTAATTAAAAATTATCCATAATATAAAGGTGATATATAATACACAATTAGATGTCTAAATTTTCTTTAAATTGTCTAATATTATGGACATATTATATAATTATTTCAATGATTATAATCTAAAACAAGCGTAATAACGCGAATATTGCGTTAGAATTGTTAAACTATTCATACTTTGTGAGAAGCTTAAGCTAACAAACACAGAGGTCACTTATTTTGGGGCGATGTATACTTGACCAAGTTTTTGATATTCATAATTCTTATACTATAATTCTTCCATAAAATACTTGACATAATAAAAACAAAAGGCCTACGCGATTATCCATTTGATTGCTATCAGTATCTTTGTATAATGTTCTTAAAACCAATTAGTTAATAATACTTAAAGTTAAATAAAACATTACATCATTAATAAAATAAAGATAATATAATTTGGTGTGGCGCTTAAGTAACTGTAACGTGACTAAATTTGAATAGTATTGAATGAAACCGAGCTTCGGGTTAGCGATGGAGTGGTGATCGACCTTTGCAGCTCCGTCACCTTCGTAGCAGCCGACAGCGCTGTTGGCATTGTCGCCTCGACGCCAATAGGAAGCAACGCGGTCGCAGATCGCTATTGGGCTTAAGGCCATTTTCAATGCACCATCTTTTACCTTGTGCCCCTTACTGTGAGTGACCCGAAATCGACGCCGGCGGTTATAGAGCGCGGCAAAGATCTGCATGCCTTTATCAATATTGTTTTTATCACGCAGGTTAATATTGACCCGGTTTATCAATGGAGGAGACCTTTGCCATAAATAATATCTTTCTACTCCATATATTAAGGATTGACTTAAATTTCCACAAATAAACAGCACATAAACTTGTATAAATAAGTATACGCATGGTGCATTCAACAGTACCAAATATACATTCAAATAGCATTGATTCTGCTAAGCAAATTGCTGCCCTACAAATAAAGTCGTATAACACACGTAGGCCTTGCCCAATTTTTTTCAAATGCTTCTCTTTTACCATGTAGGTCAAATGCATTACGATGTCAAAATTGACCTGGTTTTTTTCTGCTTGAAAGTCTTAAAAATATGATATAACGTTTTTTATTGTTAATTGATATACTATTGTCTTAAAAATATTGTATTCATAATATAATTTGCACCTGCGCTAATTCATTACCTCTGACAGACATATGGTGATTAAAGAATTGTTAAGATGTAGGAAAGTAGAACGGGGGCATCAATTTCAAGGTCGAGCGTAGCTGAACAAATTTATTTTAACTGGTCAAATTTAGCGTTAACATTTAAGCACCTTGGATATGAACGTCCTGTTTGACACACATGGATTAAGATCACTTCAGCAGATAAGTCTGTATCAGAACAAAAATTGAGGTCATCAAATGATTGCTATTGGACATTTGTACATACATAAATACAAATCTAGGTGTCTAAAGTGATTGTGTTTTAAAGTAGTTTTGTATGTTTTATTGTTTTATTGAACTCCACAATTCTAAAGCCATTTTAACTAACATAATTATTTGTAAGGTTAGTGAAAACATCTCTACATTTTACATAATAACTGATTTTAATAAATAACCTTAGAAATGGCCTCTATCTAAACATAAAAAATTAAACCTTGGAAAGTGTCTCCCCTTTCATTAAAAATGTCTTCCAAACGTAAGAATACTTAATTAATAGTCATGAGCGCGGTGTTAAGTTAAAACCTTTTCGTAATTTGACGGATGGTTTTTATCGTTTTTGTCTAGTGTTTCTTAATATACACAGTGTGCGCATACGAAGACTGAAAGTGTACGTCCGCCTGGTTGTGTGCGCGGCCTCAACCGAGTTTTGTCGATGCTTTCTCGAGCGGCGAACCGGGTCGCGTTCTCGATGCCCCTTGCTGAGCTGGCTAGTACCAACTGCTGCCCGTGTCTCGACGAGCCTGACACACGCACACCGACGACAGATCACAACATTAATACACCCACCTACATCTTAACCAGATGTTTTGAGTCAGGGTTAGTCAATCATTTCAATAAACGCGTCGAATGAGAACTCGCAAAAAGAATATCTTAACGTACCATAGATAGTTTGCTCTGCAAAACAAGTACTCTGTGAATTGCAAAAAGGAGGGCACGGTTACATTTACATAATTTAAGGTTAAAGGTAAAGATAGTTTTACCTGTAGGTAGAAGCTGAATGATCGAAAGATCAAATGTAGGATGAGTATCTTTAGTCTTGTTTTAGAAGAGGCATGTAAATCAGACAAAATAATTTATGTTTTATTCAAGATTCTTTGCAATGACCCCGCTGGTGTAATAGCTTCTATTTGCTAAACAAAGCACAAGGTTTTAGTTTGTGTTCCGGCTCGGCGTGTGTGTATACTGTATATGTGCCAACCTTGTGTTCTCCTTGCCGATGTTTAATCCTACTGGACTCAATATAATTCTTGTTACCTACATCATTACAGCATCCAATAAAATCTAGTTCTGTAGCTGAAACTGTACAATTATCATTAATCTGACTCGTTAGGAAGTAATATAATTGTGTTTTATTGACGACTACTGTCATGATAACCAATGAATTAAATATCCATTATATGGGTCTCTCATCTAAATGACCATCAAAATTGTTAAATAGAATTAAAGGCAATCGACAGTGACGACCCTCGCCAGTGTAGGAAGTAGGGTCATGCAATTTATATTAGGCTGAAGTCAAGGTCTCGCCAATCATTTTGACCATCTAGTATTCATAGGACAATACAAGTTAAGGCCAAATCATTTCAGCCTTCTTTGTCATTTGTAATGAAACGTCAGGACTTGTCGCGCTTCCTAGTGAACTCATTTAGCCTGCCTTGATATGAAAATGAGACACTTTAATAAATATTATAACAGATTCAACGTTTATCTATTTGTGATTGCATATTCATGGCAAAACAATGTAGAACTCGTAGGGCCGAGGTGGCACAGTTTCTTGTTTGAGTTATAAATCAATCTGTCCTAGTTAGATTAGCGTTGTATGTAGCGTTGCTCAGCCATCGATGTCTTCGCTTTCCAAAGGCAGTGTTGCCAAATACTGATGGTGTATGGTGGTCAGGCGAGCCGAGTTGCGCTGTTCGTGTATCGGTTTCGTTTCCCATTCGCGCACCTTTACGTGCGTATGATTCGAAGTATTACATAACCGGCTCGCGCAAACTCCACCTCACGTCACTCTTTGTATTTAAAACGTGTCAAGTGTCGTGATAATTTCAAAAACATTTATTTAAAAACACAAACATTTATGAATTTTATCTTTAGATTGTTTAAACTTTGCAACACTTTTTAAGGTTAATAAGATCTAAGTATTAAATAACTATAAAAACTGAATAGGTAAACATATTTTCCAATTAAAAAGCAATATGTGGGTTTCAATGTAACGGCGACAAGTTAAACCGCTTCAGGGTTTACATGCGAGGCATTCGGTTTGATTCAGAATTGGCCGTTCGTCCTCGTCCTCGGTCGAACGCTTCCGCCTTACAGCTTATCCTCGCCTGCGGTGCCCATGATAATCTTTTGTAGTATGAGCCTTGATCCTAGGTCTCTTCCAAAGTCACCCGTCTATTTATTACTATAACAATCTTGTAATTTCCTTTCTAGGTATAATCAGCAAACCGCGCGCGCCTCTTCGTTGAAGTACGTAATAATTTTAAGTAATTTATTTATCTTAACCAATTAAATTATTTAAGTATTATAAATTTAACCATTTTTAGTATACAGTTTTTAAATACCAACTAAATTGAACACTACATTTTCTAAAACACTTGTTGCAAATTTATAGCTGTTATCTTATACTTTCGAACTCAATACTAAAAGAATTAAAATCAGTAAAAAAAGAACAATTAGTTTTTCCTATCATTGCATTTCCATGTGAACAGTGGATAATAACGTTGGTTTTATTGAGCCACGTGCAAACAGGTAGGCGTGAGTGCGTCTACGTCACAGTCCAGCCTATGAAGGTCATGACGTAACAACGTAGTCTCACCATTATTCAGCTTGTCGATCCATCGCTCGGTTCCTCACGAGGCCAAACGTTCTATTACTCGACAGCAGAGGTTATGCGCGCTCGTATAATTCTGTCTCATTTCCTTAACTTCAAGTTCGTTGGCGGCGGCACTGGATCCCGTTTTAAAAGCCTAATAAGCTGATTTACAACCAGGAAATGTAGAGTTTCTGCGTAGCGAACTAAATGATGTTAAAATCAAATTAGTTAAGACATCTCTAGTACATCAACGTCTTTAGTATTTACAACTATTTAATCATTTCATATTATCGTTAAATATTCCACAGCGGATAACTTTCGTAATACATATTTGTGTGTTAGAAGCTCTCGTAGATATATTGCTGGAAGCTGGCCAAGTCTGACGCTGTTCTTTAGGTCCGGAATCTAATATAAATACTACAAATTTAAAGTAATCTATACCGGTATGTCTGCTTCCTTCTAATGACCTTTGCAAACACATTTTAGGTTTTACTAGAACTATAAATCATGAAATCGTGTTAGTAATATTGAAAATGTTTTTCGAAAGTCACAGAATCATGCCAAGAGATTTTTTTATTAATTAGTATCAAGGGTTTAAAAGTAGTTAACGAAAACCACAACCTTCATGAAAATATTATTAATAGCTACTAAAATATTTTGATATTTTTCGGTGCTTTGATTTTATCGTTTTATTCAAGTAGTAGATTTTAGTATTGCATATTTATTATACATCGTTTCTATTCGTTCTTAACAATTTGAGGATATTGATTAAATGATGGTAATACGGAAATCGTGTACATGTAGATAACAGCTTGAGCCGATAAAAATTGAAGTACATGTTGTTTCATATTCACTAGTCTTATGTTATTGGTGACTTTCATTGATTAATTTTATCTTTCAATGTCATACACAAAGATAAAGTTTCGTTTAAACTGGCATAAAGTTACTTGCAAAGCGATATGATTTCAAAACTACGAAGTACCTTACTATTTGCGCGAATGATTCGCTAGAAGTATTGAGCGTACAACCTGCGCAGTAGTCTGTTAAAATCGAGGTGGAAACTCGATTCACGATGTGATGTTATAGGCTATAGCTAAGTTGATCGCATGGCTTCCCCCAACGATGCAACTTGGAAATTTCTCTCGACTAGAAGATGAACAAAAAATCCCCTCTTACAAATATAATGATGATGCAATATTTCCTTCTGTTTCCCTTTATTACAGTAGCTATTATAATCGGGTAGCAGTAAATTTTAGCAGCAATAAAATGTCTTATAGGGTACCTATTAAAAATATGTATAAATACTATTAAAGTTAAACTAGCTTAAAGCAAATGTACTTAAACATAGCTAGTTATAAACATGTCGTTGATATATATTTATAAATATAGGTATCTTTCAAAGTACCTCAGATATGTAGTGATAACTTAATCGCCGAGCAATATAACTAATCAATATTTTAACGAACCAACGTTAATGGGATAATTATGTTCATGTCATGTGACATGATGGTTATCTGTGATATATTATATTTTTTGTACTAAACCATATTCATATTCATTAAATTTTTGAGGAAGTACAATTTCAGTTATCTTGTTCCTTAAATGATAAGGCACGTAGGATTGTTTCGATTTGTAAAGTAGGAACTTTAATTGTAATAGTAAATTAATTGTTAGGTTTGCAAACGAACAGCCATCGTCCGTAATGACGTAGCGTCGGAGCGCGGTCACCTTGCCCGTCCTCGCACATCGCGGACAAATAAAGGTGGTATGAGCATTTAGTTCCGCGTTCGCTAACACTATCTACCTATCTACTTAATAATATAATTCTATATTATACTTTAACCTACCTATATGCTCTCATCGTTTTAATTACCCTCTATATCCAAGAACTTGGTCCTGAACAATGTATTGCTGCCCGTCCTCTTGACATAATCACCTAAGTCGTTAAGTACAGAAACTCGGAATGTGTTCTATTTTTGTAGCTATGTACTTTATACATAATATGTATTAATGTCTATAGATATTATAATGTATGATTGTATGTCCAAGTATAATATACCAATAACCTTCTGTATAAATAGATAACACATACGTGTTTAACTAAAAATATTGTATCTTCCTACTTTGCTGTTCTTCGGTCTATAATGATCTCATAGTTCTCAGTATATGACCTATTCTAACAAAGGAATTTATTAAAATTATTATGTACCAATTAATTTAATGTCCGCTGAAGTTTATCGCATAGACCAACCTGTTATTGTTTTTTTGTCGCTACAAAGACTTGTGAATGTTATTTATTGCCACTAAGTTTATAAAATCGGTTCTTAAATGCATCTGCTAATAATATTATACATTTCATTATGAGCGTAGTCAACAAAGGAGAATAATAACAAATAATGTAAAGCGCAACCGCTGGCATCGTACTATCAAAATGTTAGTGACTCTTCTGCTGTTTTGTATAAAGACTACTTTCGTTCGAGTTTGTTTCAACTATTTTAATGTCTCTGCAGCCCCTTTGAATATGTAACTATGTTGCTATCGACGCTGACTGCTTTGCAGTTCCTTTCTGCTCTACCTTGTCTCGCGAGCGGGTGGATAAACTATACAAAATTGAAGCTATATTAAATAGCATACTTTGTGGAACATGCATTTCCACAAGTCATTTGTGTATGTCGCTTGTGAAGTTTCACTGTTTACTTTCCCATATTGCGTATTACGTTACACAAGTCACGGTTGCAAAAGCACTTTGGGGTCGCGTGCGCCTGTCAAGACAGTTGACTTCTTTCGTTACTTTTGCTGGGTATTAAATTTGCATTGATTGATCCTGTTATTTAATTTTGTGTTTTTATAATTTTTGAATAATTATGATAATAGAGTAGACGTACAATAATTATGTTAGAATGTTTATGATTTGTTTAGTAATGCTCAGTATTGCCAATTCGATTGCAGTGAAGAAAACATTGCAGTAATTATAATTAATCGTTGCTGTGTTTAACAGTAAATTATCGTGTCGATAGTGTTCAACACTGAATTCACTTTTGACAGTTTTATTGTTATATTTACAACGGACTATGAGACACCGACGGCCGCCGCAACCTTGAATACATCATGTGTTTGATTATTTCAAACGTCACACCTACAATTTGCTCTGTTTATATCTGTGTGATCCATCACATAAGCCACGTATATATTTGCTATATAATCTCTTAATCTCTTCTCATCTCCCACTGATCTGCAGTCTAGATTCGTTCGTTCAGATTATTTTATCGTTTGGCACTTCTCGTTTACGACTCATAAAGTGTAATGTGGAATTGAAAACATGTGACAAGCTTTTAATGATGTTCCTTGTTTTAGCAACATGTTTAAGTATACTTTTCCTGTCAAGAAACTTTCAAAAATTATCTGTGAGAAGCTCCTTGGCAAGAACCTCATTGCAGATATACTTATTATTTTTATGGTCTGAACACCTTTCATATAGAACGACAATACATTGAGATAGATACACATAGTATCTTGCTACATGTTATCGATTAGCATGGGAAATAATTTTATATAAATAGTTACTTCGCGATGCAGCATAATTATTAATTACAATGAATTGTACGGATCGATTGTCGCTTATAGTTATCGTAGAGATCGTTTATTTTTGATGATAGATATTTACTTACTACTAAATTTTGAATATGAGCTTACTGCAAAACCAGAACATATTGGAAACATGATCTATTCAATTAAAAACTACCAAAGATGCCTGTTTCATACACAAACTATGTGTATATTCATAATTTTCATTAGTCAACCATATAGGTATTACTCATACATTGCCTCCAAAATTAGGTTTTGTCATTTGGAACACTAGGTGTTTGTATCGCATAAGTAACCTCGACATCTGTACTTGTTGCGTCATCGCCGGACATGATACAATACCTCTATTATTAAAATGTCACAGCACAGAGAATTGCTTAGTCGCTTTGTGTACGACGAGAGGCGACCTCGCATCCACTTAAAACGTCTTCAGTCCTACCAAGAAACGGTGTCTTCAACAAACAAGAACTAAAAATCAATGAAACACTGCAGTACAAAATACACCCCCTTTCTGCGTAACATCATATATACTAGTCACGTTCATAATATTGTTCGTAAAGTTTTAATTAATTAAAGACTTGTGCTCGCGTCATGAATAACTCTATTCAACAAGTATTTTTCCTGTACACCTAATATGGAACGTGTGTGCATTATGTTACCGTATTTTAATACAATTCAATGCGTATATTGCAAATAGTTTCCCATTGTATTTACCAACCAACAAACGAATGAAAAAATATGTGCAATAACGTCGCCGATATCGTAGGACAATTTGTTCGGTAAACAAGCCGTCCTTCAGATCCCAGTCGAGGACCCTATAATGTCGGGTCGTCCTCAGGGCGTCTGAGTCACTACTCGCAGTCATCGTTAAGAGGGCATTGCTCACTTGGTTACTCCCCCCTTGGCACGCCCGCTGCATCAGCGAACCACCCGTTTAAAAAATAAAACCACTCATATGCGTATCAGTACATTCATTGTTCTATCGTCCTTATTCCGATTCCATTGTCTCGCAACTGTCCGCCATTATTTTTATTGATCGCAAATTTATGGTTGTGCAGCCTTATTGTAGTTATTGTAAACCTTTTCAGGGTTTAACATTTATAGGACATGGAACTAATTGTATTAACAATGTCATGTGTCGCGGAAAACCACAATGTTATTTACAATTGGACTTTTTATACTAAAATGGTGGGTTATTATTATTTAGCACACTGATTTAATTTTAAATACCTAAGTTTTATAACGTTTTCACAAATTATATTTATTTAATAAGCTTTTGTACATATTAAATAGAACAACAGTAATTCATTTTGTAGATCATTTATTGCTCAGTGCTCGGTATAATACGCAGCTATTGTAATATTTCTTTGTTATGCTAATAATGAGCTTTCACATGGCCACACAGTATTAAAATACGTTGCTGATTAAACACAGATAGAGTGTGTTTCTCTAAATACAAAATCAACATGCGTGACACAACAGAAATTGATGTAAATGTGACGATCTTTACCGCACAAGTACATAAGTCAGTCAGATAAATGTGCCAGATTTACCGTCACTCGATTTACAGCGCCTACTTACGGCTTGAGATTTACCAACCGATCCCAATAATGTAGTGAAACGACGTCGAGAGGACTTAAATATAGAAGAGGATGCGAGCTGGTCGGGTGACATCTATAATAAGACCACGGGAGACCGATGATACGTACTACGTAGATTGCTCAACATTTCACGGGTTGTTGACTCGTTAAAATCATATCAAAAACTTTTAAATGCTAAACCTTTCTGTACTCTATTTGACATTCTACAGATACGTAAACTAATACTAATATTTTTTCACGAAACTTTTAATGTATTGTCGTTAAAAGTTATAGCCAGTGTAAAAAAAACCGCTACATCATAAAATATGACCGATATTATGATAATTACCTATATGCACTTATTGTAGATAGGTGAAGATTCTACTTGACTTTGGCTTATCCTTAATATCCATAAAACTTGATAAAGAAAACTGAAGATAATGAAAATTTTTTATTTTGATATCTTTTTAATTTGTTAAAACATCGTAACAATGTTTTTCTTAATTGTTAAAGGTACCTTTAGGGCTTTGTTAAAAATAATCTTTTTATGGTAATTCATCTTGACGAAACGCTATCGATCGTTTACAATTCTTAATAGTATTTTTTGTTGTCGTTAGCAAGGTGGTCCCATCGGTGGGTGGTCTACCGCAAGGGCCATCAGGCCGCACGGTAACCTTAACGTCAATGTTATATTATGCTACAGATCAACAGAATCGTACTCGACTTACACAAGAACACTGTATAATTATGGCTACATTTTATGTAGGCCAAAAGTAGTAGATGAGTTGATATGATGATTCACCTATTGTTAATCGTCATAGGAGCGGTTTACTGAAGCTGAATGTAGGTCGGTCGGGCCGCTCCATTTGCCACAGTGGCAAATTGTTGATCGACCTCGAAGTGATCGCTGCGCGTACGATATCTTATCTGCACCCAACAGAATGACAAGTTATCCACCTATTAAAAGCAGATACAACTACAAATAAATACATTAACCTATAATTTTTTGTGAAAAACATTCGGGAACATAATTTGTCAGGTTTCAAAATAAAACTACTACATAAATACGATATTTTGAGACCAATCAAATAAACTATTGCACAGTCGTAATCGAAACTTTAAAGAAAAAGAAACGAGGTAAATTAAAATTTATTAGGTGTTAAATATTACTCTCCTTTAGCATCACACCACCAGACAAGACCCGCCTCTCCGTAGTCGCAGTTTCTGGGTCGTGTCGATTAATTCACTTAGCCTACTTTTATTTAGTGCTGTGACACTTTTTTATGTTTGACATACTTCATTTCATTGCTTGAATGCAGACCAGAACTGTCCATTTTATTCCAACTTACGTAGGCGGCTTCCGCTATAGCCCCGTATTTTTCTAAACGCTTAAGATTTTTAACATAGAGTAAGTCTTTGTATGCAATGATCTGGAACAACGTTTGTTTACTAATATTCCAGTTAACCCGTACCACAATCTGTTTGGGTACGTTGTACAATGGAATGATTATGACGAGTTCATCAGAAGTCCAGAGCATTCTATTATCAGCAAGTCGATATTTAGTGACATGTGTTCATGAATGTTTGTGACTTCGTATAAATGGTGAGCATTAACTGCTTACCATACAACACTAGACTATACGCTTACTATACAACCTTCATATAATTTATGCTCTACAGAAGTTCATAAAATTAGATTTACACGCGGATTTTTGCAAATTTAACACTTTTCGCAGTGTCCTTGTGATTTTACTTGTTTAAACTATTCTAAATCACAGTGTTTCCATAAACAATCTGAAATTGGCATAACCTTTACAAAATGGTAACTAGAAACAACATTTGCACACCGGTTATACGATAATTTTAAATTAAGTAATATCACAGCATCAAGAATAAACCCAAAAAAACAAGTAGGTAATATTCTTTTAAAATAATAAATTTTGTGAAAAGCTACGTACAGGTACAAAAAGGTCTCTTGTTACTGAAAATCGGGGTGACCAAATACGTATCCAGTTAACTGGCATGGTACGATTATACTTTTACAAAAACGACCGCACGCGGACTGTGAACGGATGCAGAGCGGTGATGAAACTGACACAGATTCTAACGCGTATTTGGTAATCGAAATTCAGTTCGTGAAAGTCTCGCAGGACGGTCAAATCTCGCACATTGTAAGTGTCCCACTTCGACATGCTCTCGACATTTTGACGGCACCGAAACCTAAAAGCCAAACGATACTAACGTGCAACTCTTCTTTCGCCGACCCGTCATTGTTCACGACCGACCGTCCTCGCGGCGCATGTACCGGTACATACATTTATAAAGTGTGTATAATGTATTGTGTTCGCGTCCCAGATTTGGGAAGCGAAACTACGATCGTTGATTGGCGTATTACGACGTTGCTACATTTTCGCCTTGCATTCAATTCTATGAGAATTTGCAGGTATTGCTTATCGGCCACTAGGTCACTCGTTAGCTTATTGTATTTGTTAAACGCTTCAATTTTTATCCGTGTTACAAAATTACTGGTACGACCTGACACATTTGTTTTACGATTACGGTTAAGTCTGATTGGAAGTTGTGCCTTAAAAATATTACTGAGATATTGTAAAATCTCGATGAAGCGAAACATTTCTTAGATGAAGTGCTTGTATATAATACGGGCGTCCTCATCATAGGTCTTAAAGCATAGCGATACGATTCCGCATACATATTAATCAATTACTACGAATGGTGTGCTGTTGCCTAGCTTTATTAAGTGGCAACCTGCACTGTGTACACAACCATTAGCCTTAGCGTGCGTATTACATACTTATTAGTTTGTTA
Organism: Diachrysia chrysitis; assembly: GCA_932294365.1. NCBI lineage: Eukaryota > Metazoa > Arthropoda > Insecta > Lepidoptera > Noctuidae > Diachrysia > Diachrysia chrysitis. The sequence continues at coordinate 4,000,405 of OW028647.1, forward strand.
TATCTATATTACTTAGGTTGTTGCTGTATACCAGACAAAAAGATACATAAAAGTTGGATTTTGTTTAAGGCAATATGGCAAGACAAGCTGGTGACATCATGTATACTTGTCCCGTTTGACTAACAAGTTCAGTTTTTGTCTATATATTCCACAGAATATAGTATAAATAATTCCTAATTCACATGTCACATTGATTCGTTTGTATCTTTAGAACTGATACCATATTAATTTTGTTGGGTACATGGGTGACCTGGAGATAAACAAATTCATGTTTTTATGTTATCGCGCATTTAGATTTTAGGACTAAACAAACTCGGTTATCGAGTGCTTTGTCTGTTATTTTTATTCAGCAAGGTTTGTTATGTAGCTGCTTAGACATTAGTATGCGTATCTATTTCTAGTATGGACGATCTCATTAAGATAATCAATGCATTAAACGCACATGGCGTTCTTTAGTTTCTGCCTACCATTAGATAAAAACGTGATACACGAGTATGTATAGATATCTATTTGATTATTATAATACATATGAATACAACATTTGTATAATATTTCAGATCTAGAAAAATAAAAACTGGCATTTTATACAGCTTACTAAATTTATTTAATACTAGCTTTTACACATAAGTTCAATAATAATTGTTTTCTTAAAAGTACAATTTGTTACTTTTTTTCTTAAAAGTACAATTATTGTAGATACTAACTTACTTACCTTTATCTTGTCTGTATCTTGTTAGTCAATCTAAGATAATGACATTAGTTATTTAACAAAGAGAAACAGTAACATTTCTTCTTAAATAATACTGATTTGTTCATATACCTAAATTTTTTGTAGAGTAGCTGCGATGCAAATGCGAAAGTTTTTTTACGCTTCGCTAACTGGTTGACAGTCGCTATCCGTGTTTACCTCGCTGCTTAATATGACGCTGTCGCGTCCGGTTTATACGGGTTTAAACTTTTAAAATATTTGTGGGCTTGAGTCAAGTTTCAGTTCAGTTGGCCACACACCAAGCGTTGGATAAAGTCGTTGAAGCGTCATGTTGTACGTGCGTTGTCTTTATTCTGAGATCGAGTGTAGGGTGTCGGTTTTTCTGATGGAGATGTGCATTGTTGCAGGCTCGGGTCGGGCAGCGAGTGCGGCGGTGGAGGGTCGGGCGGCGGCGCGCCCGCTCCTCAGTCGGCGCGCGTCTCCTCCAACGGCGCCGGCGGGATGGCGGTGAGCCGCGTGCCCAGCCCGCTGCACGACGGCAACACGCCCGTCGCGGAGAACTGGTGCTTCACACAGGTAATGCATCATCGTATCTTGTACGACATATCTACTCACCAATAAAACTTACTTCATCGTTCGCTGCTAAGAATGGACTTTTGTAGAGGACATAAAGAACCCACGCTCGACACTGGACACATAAGCCGTAACGATGATGCTATACCATACTTGTCTTATAGATACGAATAAGTTACACAGTTGCCACAATAGTAATAATAACGTCTATTCATTTAACTTTAAATAACAAATCCTACAATGAAACAGCTGTAAACTCACACTTGAGTATTAATACAAGTCATCTGTTAATGTGGTACGAATACGTGATAATAATTGTTTACCAAGGCTGTTATTGGTGAACTTGAAATTGTTGCGCGCATATGCATTTATAGAGTTAACATGTACATATTTAAAGCTACGAGGAAGAGTTGCAGACACGTGTCCACTGTACAAACTGGTGAGACTCGTGCGTCACGTGGTAGAGCTATGTAAGCGCACAGACGCGCGGTATTTATCGATATTAAAAATCCAATTGCCTTACTATTTTTCCTGATAAACAAATACCTGATACGTTAGTTATGCGAACCGAAACGTTTACACCATGCTAACGTCACTCTCTTACGCGTTACATAATTATCGTTTGTTCTCGCAGACGTCAATAAAAGGTATTAGGTGTACCTAATGTTAAACGTTGTAGCGATAAGAGTATATAGCTGCCGGAAAGATGTTCTTATTTTATACATTGAGGTATCACCTCATAAACGTTATTTTCCCGGTGGATGCTCATCAGTCATCGCTTAGGTAATTGGAACGACCGTTGTGCGACATAGACGTCGATCTGGTCTTACCTTTTTTTACCAGTTTTTGCCAAAAAATCTATTAAGTTCGCTATAACGGTATTTTTTTGTTGCTTTGAATAAGACGCAGCCGCGCGTACATTTATTAAAATCTGTTTCAACTTATAATCTCAGGGAATCTGTTTTTGGTCGTACTTTATGTATGTTCACCGTTATGTAACGGAGTCGACATCTAAATACGTGCCAGTAACGTAATTGATAGTGTACTTGTATTGTACTGAATGTATTGTATTGTACTCTTATTCAGGAGACGCATGTTTCCGCTTCCGCATGGGATTGTGAAGAGCTGGCTACTGGCTAGGCTGAAACACGTGTTGATGCGCAGAACTCCCGCGACACGTGCCGCTCGCCGATAATCACGTTCTTCATTAGTACTCGGAAACGCGTCAACAATAAACTTCGCATGTTATCGCGTCAATTAGAGCTCTCTTTGAAGTTAACTATACCAAACAACCGTACAAAGAATTCATTACATATTTCAAATCAACATAACTTACGTCAACAAAACTTGATGGCTATGGCGTCGTGTGCATTGTGGTCTAAAATGTGATTCATAACGAAAAGAAAGACGTTAAAGTTCTTATTATGTTTCTTCTGTTATTATTAAAACAAAACATGTTTTCTTGGAGTCTTAAAAGCTGGCTTATATGAAGCACACATAAAAGGCATTTATATGGCGGTGGAATCTGCAAACGGATGTTATCTATGTGTCCGCGAATGCGCGGGGACCGGGGATGATGCGGGCGGCCTTGTCGCGGGTCGGCGACCGGGCGAAGACCCCAGCAGCACCGCAAGCCAAGCAACGGTCGAGGGCAACGACCAGCGGCGGCCAGGTTGCGCCCGCGACTTTACTACTTCTATTCCTCCCAAGCCACGCTGAGGCCCAAGTGTCCACCCCGATGATGCCTCAGGGCCCCCGCACAGTCGGCAATCACGTACACCTGACTCGCACCATGCTAATTATATCATCACTTATAAATTATAATCGGTCTTACTGCCACCATAGCTTTTATAAACACAATAGGCCCGAGTAGTTACAACCGTACTGTATTATGATTTATGTTTATTGCAATTATTTGAACCTAAGATCAAAGACCGTCAAACTCAACGGTAAAAATAGCTTAACCTTGAATCATAAACTGTAGTAATGAGTGTTGTCCCTCTTTGTTCCTGACGTTTTATTTGCTATGATTTGTTCAACCAACTGTTTGTTTTCAATAGTGGCTGTCAGTGAGGTAATTAGAGACAAAGCACGCAACACTAAGTTGTATAGTTAGGATCCGTCCCGGACGAGATTTATTGTTTTATAGGTGTCACCCGGCTGCCCGGGGAACCTTGTGAAAGTGTCTACTGCGCTCGGTGATAAACTCCTCCATTATTTATAAAGCCTTGTACATCTGTCTTTCATTGTCAAACATTTAGAGTTGAATGTGTTTACTAAATGGTTAGACAGTAACTACCATTTGTGTAAGTCCTCAAAGTTGCATATAATATGATAAATTAATGTATATTTCCTTTGTTTCAGGTCAAAGTGGTTAAGTTCAGTTACATGTGGACAATAAACAATTTTAGTTTTTGTAGAGAAGAAATGGGTGAAGTGTTAAAATCATCGACTTTTTCCGCTGGTGCTAGTGACAAGTTAAAGTGGTGTCTCCGTGTTAATCCTAAAGGACTCGATGAAGAGAGCAAAGACTATTTATCATTATACTTATTATTAGTGTCGTGTAATAAATCAGAAGTACGGGCAAAATTCAAGTTTTCAATATTAAATGCAAAACGAGAAGAAACTAAAGCGATGGAGTCACAGCGCGCCTACAGATTTGTTCAAGGCAAGGATTGGGGGTTCAAAAAATTTATTAGAAGGTGAGTTTATAAATATATAAATAATGTTATTCAATATGTTGTGTCGACGTTCGTTTATTTGTTCTCAGTTACAACATGTTGCGTTAATAATGTCAACAAATGTAGAATAATATTTGTTTTGTAATGTTAAACGTTTGTCAAACGTATTGGTACATAATCCATAGTTACTAGTCCACAAGGCGCTACGACAAAACAACGGAATATGATAAAACTCAACCATTTTTAAGCCAGTATGGATTTTGTGGGAAGTGAAGCTTTTCGAAGCGTTCAGTTACAGGGGGCGGAGTGCGGACCCTATGTAACGGTACAGTCTAATATAATTTTATTCCCCACTTCAGATACTATATGGGTTGCTTGTGCGGGGGCAATAAACACCACGTTATGTAGGCCCCCGGCGACACACGTGAAATCTTTGTAGCAACAGCTGTTACGTGAAATGTTTCACGCCATCATGGCTCTTTTATTATTGGTCGGGTGGAAATCAACCCCTTTGTAAGTCACGCAGTGACTACTCACATTATAGTCACAAACTATTTACAATTTGATTCAGTATCGTAACGACTATTGTGTTCTAGTTGAAGAAGGTTTAGATAGGTCGCCGCAACCTCAAACTGAATACACGACAGGCAAATAGTAATGATGATATATTGCAGCACGTGTTGTTTTCTAACGCCTTTAGTTTTAATTTAACAATAGCAAAGTAAATATCTTTTAAAAAAATCTACTAATCTACATAGCTATTTAATTGTATGTGGACATTGGATGCGGAAGGCGGACGACAGAGTGATATGACGCAATTTAAAAAAAAGTCTATGTCCAGCAGTGGACTGCGATAGGCTAAGTTGATGATGATGATGATTAGCAAAGAAAGGGAAATGTACAAACGTAGAAATGTTGACTAACAAACACTTTAGTTCATAAAGCTAAAGTCCTAACGGTCCTAAGCATCGCTTAATGTGATCACAGATCTTATCTCGACTAAAATAATGAACCTAGATTAAAACAAATGGTTCGGAAGTTGTTTCTGTGTCAAGGTGCGCGATGTTCATAAATCTAACATTGTGTATTTTAATGCTTTAACAACGACGGTTTTATTGTTAAGTACCTGTTGGCTGTTGTTCCATGGCTACTACCACGTGGTCAGACATTAATATCGGCTACTATGTGTACAATACCTATGTAGAATAGTAGAGTTTTTTAAAAGAGATTTACTTTTTGTTTATTTGTTGTCTCGTCAATGTAACGTGTTTAATGCCTTTAACAATAATTGAAATAAACAACAGAACACACTATTTAACATTCAGTATTATAGTATTAACTAAAATATACAAAGATTACCCGTTATTTCGGAACGGAGCTTCCATTTCGTGAGTAATATAGGGAACGATCGCCGCGAACGACTGGCTCCGGGCTAAATCTTCTATTGCGGTGATGCGAAAACCGCAACTTATACTTGCTCGTAACTTTACCGGGTGCTAACGTTTTTACGACTGCATAAAAAACGAGTTTAGAACAAGAAAGGTTTCTTTAACTCATCTCTATTATTTTACCGTCTATCAAACAATGTACAGTCTATTTATTAAGTATTTTATGCCGCAGATTTACAATACGTAATGTATGCTTATTACTTTCTTTCACATTTCCAGAGACTTCTTACTCGATGAAGCGAATGGCCTCCTACCTGAAGATAAGCTGACGATATTCTGCGAAGTGTCAGTCGTAGCGGACAGTATCAACATTAGTGGTCAAAGCAACGTAGTACAGTTCAAAGTGCCAGAGTGCCGGCTATCCGACGACTTAGGGGCACTATTCGACAATGAAAGGTTTTCGGACGTAACGTTAGCAGTCGGCGGAAGGGAATTTCAAGCACACAAAGCAATTCTAGCAGGTAATTTTTTTTTTCTTTTTTTCCATAAAACCGGTATTCATATATGCCAGATCCCTACCTGAAACTATTGTTGGTAGTTATCTTTTACGTCCCTACTGTTTACGTCGAGCTTACTGGCACAAATTAATTGACATACTAAAGAAACAATGCAACCTACATTGTAATCAGAATAGAAATGATTATCCCGTTTTTATTATTGTACAGTGTTTTGTAAATGAGTATTACTGAAAAGAATATAGACTATTGGGCCAAGGAGAGGGCATTGGTTATTTTTATCCTATAAACCCCTGCAGTTTCCTTGTGCTACTCATTCGAGGCCCGATCTTGTTAACGAATTATGAACTTTATGCTGTCCGCCACAGAATCCACATTTGAACAAGAAGTGATCCTTGCCGTGATTTATTTAATTGGGGAATTAAATATTTAATTTATGAATTAATTTAAAAACATCTAACGTTTTACTCATTCAATGCAAGGAATATATTCTTTAAGAAGGTACAGAAGTAACAAACACATATCACTTAAGCATACATTGTATTGCATCTTGACAATATTAAGTTATATATTTATGTTTTCCTGCTCAGTCAATGATGTAATAGATTGTTTTACATGCATCAATAAAAAGGTTTTAATGTCACGTTTAGAATCAGTAATCATGAGCTTAGAAAACTGTTAATATTATTTTAACCTTCAATGAAACTTAGCTACACTTCAGCTCAGCCCTTTTTGAATAAATTCATAGTGCAGATTATGAAAATAAATAGAATAAAATATAATAAATAATCGGTATTTATAGTACTAAACATAGCAACGAGTCATATATTTTTGCAATATTGATTAGGAACTCTTTATTTGTATTAATGGGTTATAACTAACATATTTGTAAATTTTAATTGAACATACAACCAGATTACTAATGCGGCGTACAATAATAGAGGTCATGTTTTTGTAGCTTTATGGGGCTTCCCAAAATGCTTATCAAATTAGTCCTGTAAACAAGACTGGTTTAATTTATTTCATTGTTTATTATAACATTAATTATTGAAAGAATATTATGTTATTTATTGAATGTAAAATATATGTATTTGTATTTATTATAGAAAAGGTAGACGTGTAAAGTTATTTAGTTACATAATGCTCGGATTTTGCTAAACGCTGCAAAATATCTTTTGTGATAGGCAACTAGCCTTAACTGTCATTTTCTGGCACAATTCCAAAACTGGGGGTACTTTGGAAGCATATTCTAGCAGAAAACCTATATTAAAGAGGATATCTAAGCAAAACCTATTTTATACTGACAATGCAAGTTGTGAATATTAAAATATCCGCATGTTTTTGGGTAGATTTTTGATAAATAACAGGTATTACTAGTATTTATATGGGCCCCAATGCAAAGTAAAGTGAAACATTGATCTCTCCCTTTAAAATTTATTGTATTATAAACTATTTCTGTGAACAACTTCTATCTAATAATATAAATACGTTATAAGTAAACCAATTGAAAATAACTATAATAATATCTCGTTTTTATTATATTTTGCGTGAATCCAGATCACACGATTAGAATTTGTTACATTTACAAATTTAATTCTCGTATGTAGGTTGGTGATAACGTTACGGTAAAGCTGGGCTAATGGGATTTCCGTTGTTTTTCCTTTTGTTACAACTGTTTGTGGCGTTAGAGCTGACATCAAAAACGTGTTAGCTATTTCAACACAGGATTATTTTTATTGTTGTTTTTATACCGGGCCACTAGGGTTCTATTGGAAGTGTTGTATTTTTTTTTACATTATTTATGTCAACTATGGATAAAGAGTATTATCAGTTATTAATTCTGAAGGTGATTATCTAACAATAAATATTTTAAATATAAAAAGATATAAAAAATTATAAGAACCCTTAGGAGCTAAGAAAGAAATTATACAACTTTATATGTGGTAGATTTAATCTAAGTTTAACTCTTAAGTGAGATCGATCCTATTTTCAATAAATAAATTTGTTTTTTCTCTATTTTCCAGCGCGGAGTCCTGTATTCGCAGCAATGTTTGAACACGAAATGGAAGAAAGGAAACGGAATCGAGTGGACATCACAGACGTGGACCACGAAGTGTTACGAGAGATGTTACGTTTTATTTACACCGGACGTGCGCCCAACCTAGACAAGATGGCCGACGACTTATTAGCGGCCGCCGATAAAGTGAGAATATTAATTAATACTTAATTAGGTACTAAATAGAATCAAACTAATCGTTAAATCCATATGGTAAATACAGAATTAAATAGAGTAATGAGCGCTTAACAGGTGCTGGTCAGCCAGATATTCCAATGCAAGGCAATACCTTTGTTTTCTCATCTTTGCAAGATATATCTAAATAAATAGCTTAGTCTCGTGAAACACACTGCGACGATGCTAATTCATTAAACAGTTCAGTAAAAGACCATTTCTAAATTATAATCTTTTTTTATCATGATGTCACTCAAAATGAAAAGTTACATTCATGAAAATGTGTTTGAAACCTGTATCGATATTACATACAGTATACACATATTTCAGCTATCTTCTAGGTATGTAGATTTTATTAAGGAGATATCATAAACAGATTAAACCGTGTATTTCTGTATATATGTTAGATATTGACTATCCGTCACGCAGCACAGATAAATAATATAAATACCAACCAGAGATAATAAGACACGAAAGCACGTGCAAATAGAAATTGATATAAATAAAGATTCCTTGCACGATGTTCAACAACGTGATTGAATACAGTTACAACTAATAGCCGTTACAAAGTTTATGGGGTAAATTGAATTCAATATGCAATATTCCGTGACGTAGGCGATATAAATTCTTTATTTTAATAGCGAATGACATTTTTAGAATATTTATTTTTATCTTAGCCTCGTGTTAAATATAGGTACCTAATGTTTATTCTCTCTTTACTTACGGCATTATCTAATAACTAGCTGTCCCCCGCGACTTTGTCCGCGTGTTTTAGTTTCAACGGTTTTTAATTTTTGCAACATTTTTCATTTATGCTCCGCTCCTATTGGTCACAGCGTAATGTTATATAGCTTATAGCCTTCCTCAATAAATGGGCTATCCAACACTGAAAGTTTTCAAATCGGACCAGTAGTTCCTGAGATTAGCGCGTTCAAACAAACAAACAAATAAAAAAACAAACTCTTCAGCTTTATATATTAGTATAGATATATATTACGTCTATGTTATGTGAGTACTGTAAGTAGGTACATATAATTTAGGGAATAATGGGAAAACGAGGTCGGTTCTTTTCCTATCAGTTTAATTAAAAATATGTTACCCCGTGCTTATTACTCTGACCCATTTATAGTAAAACGACCTCTAATGGCGTTCTGAATTGATTACGCTTTTATTTTAATTGCGACCTATTTTTTAATGGCCTTGTTTTTTTTTATTTCCAGTATGCACTAGAGCGGTTAAAAGTAATGTGCGAAGAGGCATTATGCTTGAGCCTATCGGTAGAGACGGCAGCAGACACACTCATACTGGCAGACCTACACTCGGCCGACCAACTCAAGGCGCAAACAATTGACTTCATTAACACGTAAGTTATAATAACAAATAATTATCTTCTTTACGTTCTGTCTTAAATTGCGATTGGTACATTCATCCTCGTCTCCTTGCACCAATGAAATTATTTGGAGTCTGCGCAATACGTGTTTTTTTTTAAATTCATCTCTTCTACTCGTCACCTCAGCAATAACTCCTTTTTTTTCGACTTTCATTTTTGCATTTATTTGTCAATTTAATATTGACTCCTTTATTTACGCATAAATCCATCACTCATTCTATTGCGTGGATGCCCTGTTTTCGTATAGGTAATTTCCTTTTAATGAGGATTTTTGCGATTAAAACTAGTAGTTATTGTACAGAAATATGAAACATTAAAGTAAATTTGTGTTGTGATGACAACACGTATTTGATGTGATGTGGTGGTTGTTGCAGGAGCCACGCGACGGACGTGATGGACACGGCGGGCTGGAAGAACATGATCTCGTCGCACCCGCACCTGATCGCCGAGGCGTTCCGCGCGCTGGCCACGCAGCAGCAGCAGATCCCGCCCATCGGGCCGCCGCGCAAGCGCGTGAAGCAGGCCTAGTGCGCGCCGGCGCCCCCGCACATACCAAAGACACGCCACGCGCCACACACCTATTCCAATTGTACGTGCGCCCCGCGCATCCACAAGGCTGCATATATTATTACTATTAGATATACACCGTGTACCATAGACTGTGAGATTCGGAGTGAGAGTGCCCGGTGGATGTGTTCGTATCGTTAGTTCTGGATCCTCGGATTCAGCCCTTCGTTTTACTATGATTGATCTCAAGACGATATTCGATCCTAATGTTTTTTTGTCTCTTGCGGTTAATTAGTGTACCGCTTTTAATAATTACTTTTAATGTGTATGTTACGGAGAAACGCTGGACGCTTTTTGCGCGTTGATGTAGTTTGGATGTAGGCTTCGGGTTAATATTTTATGTATGTCGTTTTTGTGAACATTCTCTTGCAGCTATGTATGTAAATTATTACTATGTATTGAATATGAAGCTCGTGTCTAAAACAACTATCCATGTCATATAAATTTTATCATTAATATTATTATGATTGTAACATTCATTGGCTAACATAATGGCATAAATCGTAAATAATAGTGTTGTACAGATTACATAATATATCAGATATATCGACTGGTTATTATGCCACAATGCAAATATTTGAATTGGAAATCTTGGTGTTTCGTGTTCCCATAGAAATTACAAAACATTAATGTTAGACATTATAACGTAGGCCTTTTGAAAATATTTTGAAGTAGAGTGGTAAATGAATGCAATAAAGTTATGTATGCGTCGTGGCTTAGTACAACGTTGCTGCAATGCAACGGTACTTTATACGTACGTGCGAGAGGGTGCACGCATCACTTGGTTACGGAACAAGTGCTGGTTAAGTTAGAACAACGGTGTACAAAGCCGCGTAACATGTAGACGCTGTAGGGGACTCGAGTGATTGTATAAGTCTATTGAAATTGTTGGTATTGTATATAGATGAGCTACGATCCCACCATTAAAATATATCTAAGTACTAACCCTTAAGTGGTATCACAGATGACACCATTAATTTTTTATTGTATCTGTAGGATGATTATTCCAATGACATATTGTGATTTTTCTATCATATTTCCATAGGTTTAAAATACACGAACGCTTTTGTTTTGTTTCATATGTAGATGATCACTGGAATAATTTAAATTGTAAATGTATTATTATTGTTGTTGGTTTCGCTTCATCGATTGTACATTACTTCTCATGTCCATATAATGAAGTCGACGTCATGTGTCGCCCTTAATTTTGCTCACTCCATTACTTTTTAAATTAATATGATTCTAAATTACAAATTGATAAATGTTATTTATTAGTATTATTATCATTTTTTTTTTTCATTTTCGATGACAACTTAACACATTTTATAAGAAAATGTTTTACTTTTAACTTTGTAATATGATGGACCTACCCATAAGTACCTATTGTAATAATTACTCAATAGAAATATGTAATATACCGCGGCCAATAAGTAATAATATTTAATACCATTTTATACCCACTTCCCATTTACCACAGCTGATAGCTGTTATCATGTAATTGAATATTACAAAATGTCAAAAATAACTGTGATTTTCGAAATTGTCAGTAAGTTGAGCAAATAAATGAAATGATGATGACACAATATTTTCTTTTAAATGGAAGTTATTTTTATGGAAAACAAAAACAGCTTTCATTAATCAACCTTCTTTTTAGCTTGGCAAATGGTGGTGACTCGGTACCCTAGAATGGAGAAAAGGTATGTCCTAAATTACATGACTATTTTATTTGTACATCATTACATGAACATTTAAATATATTTATGGCAACGTATATTATTTGACAAGTCTTCTTTTTTCTTTATGTTGGTTTAACGTTACTTCTTTAGCAACTTTCATTTTGTCGCAACATCTTCTAAATTATGCAACATCTTCTAAATTATGAGTGTAACCAAAATCTATTAGACATAACATACAAAAATGACATCTTCAGGAGTTCAACTATATTTATCCTAGTACTATTGATTTTCCTATATAGCAGTCGAATTAATAACATGATTCTTGAAAGACACTTTGTAAAGAGCAAGGCTGGTCACTGAGTAAGGCCGTAACTTCCACGCTGCCTTGAGGAAGCCAGTTTTACATATTTCATAGCAATATTACACTCATTTCCTGCTTTTGTAATGGATTTTTAAATCTGCACCTGATTCTTTCGTCCAAATTATTAAAGGTCGTTGACTTCCCATACGAGTCATTGACTGATGAAGGTCTTGGAAGTTTATTTTATATTTCTATCTTGCTATAGACGTAGGATCTTTTTTCCCCACTTTTTTTTTTTATTTTATTAATTAAAGTGGGAAATCGTAATCGTAGGGTTTGTAATCGCTGATCCGCAATGGGCTAGTGATGTGTGTTAGGAGTCCTCAGAGTCCTTGAAATATCCTTCGCTGCACTCCTTATACACTCTGCCATCTCATTCCAACATTACACTTCGATCATCTGTGTTCCCCATTTCTATCATCTTATTTTAGGGGCTATCGGTACTATAGTTGAAAAAATCATTACTTACATCATTTTTCAAGAATGACTTTTTTATATGTCTGTCGTTCAATATCCGACTTTTCGACATTATTAGGAGACCGGTACGGGTTTCGAGCCTATCTAAAAACGATGTCCTGGAACTCAAGCAATTTATGAATTTTATTGACAATTCGTGTATTCTTCAGCCGGGAAACCCTCAACAGGACAAGCTGCAAAAGATAAGACCTTTTTCAATCCCAAGTCAGAGAACGACTACTCAAGATACCCAAAAAAGAATACCTTGAAAACAATCCGATGTTATTCCAGAACGTGAAAAACATATTGGAACCAGTAATAATGTTGTTTTAACAATTACCCAAGTGTTTTTGATAACGGGTTCACACGTATATTAATTAATGATAGAACTGGACTAAAAAGGGATCTTGCCTTTGGGAACAGTAAGACCTAATAGAATACCAGGAGCCAATATTATGATTAAAAATGGCGATAGCATTCTAGAGCTAGACTTTATAAATACAATGGACATTTACATCAGAAGGTTGCAAGTAGAGGGAAAATAGGAATAGGAAATAGAATATTTTAAACAAATGGGAAAGTTGGATTCATTGATATCTTGAAATGAATACAAAGTCTTAACCCAGATGTACCCAAGCGGACGGTCAACGCGCATGACGTCACAGCACAGCTAAATCTCTGTCAAACCCAGAGCTGCAACCGGTCGCCGCACTATCTCCACTTGATTTGAACCCTTTTTTTTGTGTTTAGAGCCTACTCGTGTATGAAGAAGTTTGATGATATACGATCTTTTACCTCTAGTTCAACAAGGTACAACTCACAATCAATGGGTATATCATGACGGGCAATTTTTTTTACATGTATAGGTACCAACACAGCAAAGATCACCTGGAGTGCTTCTTCAGCTCGATTTGATCAAAGGACGGCTATAATAACAATCAACAGCTTTTCAATCAAAGTGCCTACAAAAGAGTAGTGATACGAGGGGAAACAAAAAGGCATTAAGTCAGGAAACTGCATACCTCCTAGAGGATACAAAAATGTTCACACACAACAGTGCGACATGAAAATTAATATTCTCTATTATAAAATACCCCCTAATAATAATTACTTAGTCGATGATGACCACGATTATATTTTTAGCCCTACAAAATTGACATTCTTCTGGGTTCTTCTTCTGTGGATGGACAAAAAACACCACCACTAATATTGTTCAAGACCAAAAACGTATGGGATGAGTGGACTACTCCAGACGCTTATCCAAGTACTAAGTCGCCACTAAGAATGGTTGGATGGAGTCCGAAGTCTGAAGCATTTTGTTTAACTTTTGCTAACGATTAACCAACTTCCAGTACTTTTGATTTATGAATGCCACTCTACACATGTTGGTTTAAATATAATAGAAGAAGCTTGCAGAGCTAACGTAAATATATTAAAAATGCCGGCTCATACCAGTCACGTCTTACAACTAGATGTTTCAGTGATGAAATCCATTAAGGATATAACATTGGTACAGTGGCAAAGACTAAATGTAGGTAAGCCATTACCAAAATGGATTTTTCTAGATTGATTAGATCTATATGGACAAAAATGAATCCTCAAGTGTTACGAAATGGGTTTAGAAAGACAGGAATTTATCCAATAAATCGGAACGAAATCGAAGAGCGGCTATTCGATCCATTACAACTAAAACTTTGGCAACAATATTTGTTAAGCCCATCTGCACAATCGAAAAAGGAACCACAAAAGTTATAATGCCAATTATTCAAATACTCCTTATTAAATTCAGCCGTTAATTTGTACTGAAATCAAAAAATAAAAGATGACAACATCGACAGCAAGTAAGTCATAGTAATAAAGAGTACTTACTTTGCTATTTACTTTGTTACATGGAAAATATGGAAATCACTTCAGTTCACACAATCACAATCAAACGGGGGAGACCCCGTCTCCACTCAGCCGCTAGTGTAAAGCTGTGTCTGCAGCACTACAGTTTTTTCATAAAACAGTGTTAGAGGTTAGAGAACATAAATAAGGGTGTGGCCTAGCGTGTTGGACTGTTTTTATTCAGCAAAACATTTAGGACACAAATATAACCCTGGCTGTACTCAAACCCAATGGCCTGGCACGCGACGATGGCAAGAGACCGGACAGCATGTCTTTGTTCCCATGGAAGTTGGGTAGACCTGTATGGGACGCAACTGGTGTCGATACTCTTGCGTCATCCTATTCCTAGTTCATCAGGCTGTGCTGATGCGGCCGCTGCGGCTGCTGAGAACCTCAAAGGCGGAAATATAACAACCTAGTTGAAAGCTCTTGGCCCTTGGTCCGTGGGGTGAGCACATGCTTTTTAAAGATCTAGCCAAACGCCTCGTTGACACTTCGCACGACCCAAGGGCTGGGTTTTTATCTTGGACAGAGGATAAGAATTGCCATACAACGTGGCAATGCCGCCAGCCTTTTGGGAACATTCCCAGTGGACAGCGATGTGGACGAATTTTTTGATGCCTTATTTTAGGTTTATGTTTAATTAGATTAGTTTATTTTATTATTTCTTTTGTGTATGTATATATGGTTAAGTTTATTTGAAATAATTTGAATTAAATATAACTAACACTAATAAATAACATATGAATCGGACTCGGCTAAAAATTGTCAGATTGACAGTTCCAGTCCAGTTGTCATTGTCACTTGTCACAATTTTACTGCCGGCCTGTCAATAACTAGTGTTTATTTACGTAACTTATTTTTTAAGAAATATCTTAGAAAACTTAGGATATGTATGTTAAACTAAGATTTATGTCAAAGTTGAATATAATAGCAGTACAAGTTTCATTATTTTCATCAAAACCTGCAGCGTCTGAGGTTTTATCAGCTTACTTAACGCAATGCAATGAGCCTCCCTGGACTTCATATTTTGTGAAGGTAATATCCTCTACCAAGTTGTTAAAAGATTTTAAAAGCTTACAGGATTAACTAATAAGGCGTACGTTTTGGGTACCACGGACAAAGTATACATATTTGATGATTTTCACCAATTAAAAAAAAATGCCGTTCATGCACCTGCAAGTTGTCTATTTATTGTCCCGGTACTGTGCTAGATGAACTTTTATTAAACCGTTGTTGTAATTGTGTTTTTTACGAACCCTAAGTACCTTTTGTGTTTAGCGCCATTTTTGGAATACCTACAAAACTTTTTGCTCCACATAAACAAAGGGTTTATAAATTTACATGTAACATCACTATATTTGTGTATGATTTTTTTCAGTACAGTAGTGTGAAAAATGACCAGTTTGGCATGTCAAATTTCAACTGGCAAGTTGGAAAATCAAACTACCAAATATTGAGGACTGGATGCTTTCCCTACATTAAATATCACTGCTCTAGAAGAATAGTGGAAGACTTAGGAGTTTCTGATAAGTTCATGAGAGCCATCAAAGTAATTAATTTAGGTATACAATTTATACATATTATTTAATATTTTTGAAATAGGATTAAATGTTCTAACTAATATTTATTAACATAATTTGCAATTTAGTTTGTGGTTTAAATTGAATTGAATTGAATAAAATACACTGTACATCACACATTAAAACACAGTAAACACCTCAATATTGCTCAATGCGTTTAATTAAAATACTACAATAAGTATACACTATCAGTGAAAATAATTAAAAATTGTTTTTATGATTTTTTTCAGGTATTCCATGTTTATTGTATGGACTTGCTGCTACACAATTAATTAGGCATAAGGAAATAGTGCACACATCTAAAGGACCAGTCACAATATACTTTCTTCTTCCTGAACATAAGGGATCAAGTTATTAACACCTCTTTGGTTGGATTGCAAATGAAATTACTAGTAATTAAAAAAAAAGGTTATTGTTATAAATGTTATTCCACCTGCTTGGACCTCAATCTTGATGACAGTTGGATACTACATGTTTTTTTATTTTGAATATGCTTATTTCGTATTTAAATATAATTTTTGATATTAATTAAGTAAGTAATAAATGAGATGTTAAAGTAACATAATTTTCATTTAACTTTGTTTGTTACATTGCTATCATTTTACCATCAGGCTCACAAACAACTTACAATTTTTTTCCACAAAATACTTGTGAATATAGATAATTATATTAACAGGTTTAAAGTAAATAAGTGATTAAAAAAATAACTTTTATTGCAATAATTATACAAGGTTAGATATAGGTACTTTTAAATCTAAAGATGGTGTTTTAAAATGAGTTGTACTTTAAGGTGTAGGTAATAATAGAGCTGAGTACTATTGAGAGAAATTATTTCTTGAAACTTATAATGCATTATTACTTGCTGCTGTATTGCCGAAGCATATTAAAATATGAATATGAGGAACTCATTGCCTGGAAATAAAAAAAAATTACATAATTATATCAAAGACAATAAAACGTCTACGAGTTATGAAGAAATCAGTATTCTTATTTGCTACAGCGGTTGTCACCTAAAGCGATAATATATATAAATAAAAAAGATTGTATGTGTGTATGTATGTTCACCTAAAACTCGAGAACTGAAACTTCATATGGATTGCGTTAATCCAATCGATATGAAGTTTTGCACACATATAAAGGGCGACATGACCACTCCAACGAACATAGTTATGTGAGTGCCGGATAGGTGGCGCTGGTGGCAGTGATTTTTATCTATAGGTCGAATAGGCATGTTTCCTAATTTTTTTTAATGTCCGCCTTGTAGATTAATGAATTTTATTGAACACGTATTTTTTCTTTTTTCCTACAAACAAAAACTGATCAAAATACAGAAAACGCAAATAAAGCGTGACGTCACTCATCGCTACAATTTTTACCAAGGCGTGGCGTCATAAGCCCCCACTCCGAAACTTTAAAGCGCTGTATCTTTGTAAGTTTTTATTGTTTTGATAAAAAATACGTGTCTAATATTTTTTTATTAAGTATCTAACTGACGGACTAAATAGATTTTAACTTTTCATACCCAGGAAACATCCCTATTGTAGATATTTTTAGGTGAAGAGAAACGCACCGCACCGTGTACGAGTTAGTCGCTTTATAAAAACAATGAAAGCAAATTTCATATCGTCTAACGTCGATGACCAAGGTCTACTCAAACCTAGTTGGTTAACAACGTTAGCCGGTACTAAATTTGCGTTTTTACCGGTATTTTTATCCAGTAATCATCGCTTGGATTGTCGGCTAGATATAGCATTATAATCCTAATCATGGGCTCACTGGAAATTTTATTCTAATGCCGGTCACTCACCTGCGGACAAATACGCAAACCCACAATTGTAGGACGACATTTGCAAATGATTTCATTTCCAAGCTGAGTCGGTTTTTTAGCAGACATCAAAGCGCGCAAACCTTCTTCGAACGTTTGCGCGCATGTGACTGACCGGGGTAAAGAAAGTAGATAGTGGTTTTATTTTGAAAGAATTAAAGAGTTTTTAGTGATATAGACGGAAGATATACTTATGTCTTGTCTGTTAGTGCACACGTAGAGCTTATAATTACCATCGCCTACAATTTTTCACTAACTGGGAGCAAAGGGACTCAAGCCCCTAAACAGCAACTAACTTTCACCGTAACAAATCAGCGCTAAAATCTACTCTCAGCGGGTCAAAGCCTTGCCCCAGACGACTATCCTAGATCCGCCACTGAAATGGGGTAAGAAAGTAGGTACTTACAGATGAGAAAGTCTCCAACTGAACATGTGGTAATCCAGTGAACTTTATGGTTACAGGCTGTTGCGCGCGCAATATGAAGATAACTATGTCTGTGCGCAACATCAAGCCTAGCCTCGTCTCGTGCCATCCGCTAGTCCAACACGCATCTCCTACTGCAAACGCCTTGAACAAAGTTCAAAATAAAAATAGGTAATTTTGAATAAGTATTTCTTCTTCGCTGCAGACCGAGAAGAAGGCCGAGAGACCACATGACTCCTACTGAGAGGAATGGGCCATTCTAGCACAGAACGTAAAGTTATGATAACATTATACTTAATCATTTTATAAAACAATTATTAAGACGGCATCTGAAGACTACTTATACGTTCTTACATAATTTCACAAACATCCAGATATCGCACTATAATGACGCAAAAACATTTTTATCTTAAAAAAATAATACGTAATAAATATATAGCGCTCTCAATCCGAAGACGGTTCTCTTTCCGCACGTAGGTCTGTACCTACTCTACCTAGATACTGTGGTGGTGGATGGAAGAAGGTTTAAAAACCTGTCAAGGTTACCTAAATCGTCTAATGTCGAAAACACTAGCCCCGAATAGTCAAACGCATCTTTAAGGCTACCTACTGGACTGGCTGTCGCTACATTCCATCTCAGACTTAAAACTTAACGGCGTCTTTCGACATTTCAGTATTCGGCCGTTAGTAATGAATAATAATGTGTAAAAATGGCATGATTTGCAATAGATTGTTATCTCTATTAGAGCTTTTCTTTTGGGTACCTCCTTACATTATTTTAAGGGTAGACCTTCTGAAAGAGGATCCTTAAATGTCATTTAGGTACCTATCTATTGTAAAAGGTATTTATTGTAATATAGTAAATCACGGTAACAAACCTTGTTTCGAATCATAGTACCGAGGTAGCATGGTATCCACAGTTGCAAAACAGCGGCAATTCCAAGTAGACAAAATAATATGTCCAATTTTCCGCTATCAAGTTTCTAAAAGTATTACAAAATAGAAATTAACTACTGCTGTCTTCATCAGATGTGGTCCAAATAATATGACGATAATATTCAGCCAGATACGCTGGGTGGTGCAAGTAGTTTAATATAATTTTATAAAACCAAATACCTACTATGTACCAAAGTACTTGCCTCTGCTACCTGGTATGCTATCAGACAAATAGCGATGGAACTCAACGAGACTTGATACACCAACATCGGACCGTAGACTGACGACACAATTTTGACAGCCCTGCGTTTAGTCATAAAAAAAGAAAGTATGAGACACAATGCTCCTATATAACCTATCAGACAATATTGTTTAGTTTTCAACTTAAAAATAATTGGATACTTATGTCAAGTGATGGCTGAATACGCAAA
The DNA here is from genome assembly GCA_932294365.1 of Diachrysia chrysitis. Taxonomy (NCBI): domain Eukaryota; kingdom Metazoa; phylum Arthropoda; class Insecta; order Lepidoptera; family Noctuidae; genus Diachrysia; species Diachrysia chrysitis. Next base: position 4,020,037 of record OW028647.1, read on the forward strand.
TCTTGGTGTAGCTGACCTTGTTTTGTTTAACTTCCGAAAAGCTTTACCATATAGTGAAATTGCGCAATAAATATATCAAAACATAGTCTTTAAGGCCATACATGGACTGCTCGAGTAGTTATCTAGTGATCAACATACACGGACAGGTTGGGCAGTCGCTTTTAACTGCTCGATAAAACAAGAAGCCAGCGGGCGAGAGGCTTGGAATGAAGAGCGCGGGCGGAGGGGTATCTGTGGAGTCCCTGTGTGGGTGCGGCAAGTTGCGTGTTCCTATGTTTGAACGTAGAAGACTGTAATTCAATACGCAGTCGCAGCTGGATGCAGTCGGCATTGACTGCACCAAGCGGCCCAAGCATGATCGGTCATAAAAAAAAATTATTTATTTAACGTACTCCAACACTGAAAGGTGCCACGTGACAATGTTCTTCATTCTTTCGTTGAGTTTGCGTTGTACTTCCATTTTGCGTTCATCGTACCTATTAAGTAGGGCCACAGACTCGTCCAAACCCTCGAATATCACTTCAAAATCCAATATTATCATGTTCATTAAGGTATGGTAATGTAGCAAAATGTGGAACAGAGTGTAGATGTACACTGTAAGTTAAATGTAGTCATTAGTTAATTGATAACATTAGCTTGATATTGCCAGTGCAGAGTAATGACCTCATTTTACTACACGGAATTTAGATTTATATTCGCGAGTCTCTATACTCGGTAGAAACACACATCTCCCGAAAGAATGTGTACCAAATGTGTAGGTACCTATATGTTTTTACTTCCTAAGAATCCTGGAAGTATGTCAAGTGATTAAATCCGTATTTTATTTAAACATTTGAATGTGTCTTTAGAATGGTAACTTACCGCAAAAAGTTTGAACAAAACAAAAACACATCATTGATTCTAAAACCAAGAACATTTCGTAATTTGGTGTTCTGTATGGATCGTCATTTGGTAGCCACATGGGAAACTGGAGTGGCCTGACCGTATTCTCATCCTGTGTCGCGAAAAGACTCTGGTAGCACAAGCCAGCGATTGGGAAGAGCACGAAGAGGCTGCTCACGAAGCAAACGAACGTAAACCAAGCGTAGCAGAGCTGCCATATAAGTAGCTGGCCTTCGAGGAATGGTTTTCTATTTGACATGAAAAAACATATTTAAAATAAAGCAAGGAAAAATAGCTAACTAGTTTCAAGGATTAGGTCCCCAATTAGAAAGTATCCCCATAGCTTTATTCGCTAAGATTCAAGGCGAAGAAAGTCCGCAAATATTTCTACCTTGGGACAGCATACAGAGTACAGCCACCACTGCGTCCATTGCGGGGAGGACACGGCGCAACACACGCTCGCTGAGTGTGTAGCTTGGGAGGAGCAGCGCCGTGTCCTCAAAAATGAAGTTGGAGGCGATCTGTCGCTGCCGGCCGTAGTGCGGAGGATGGTCGGCAGCGCAGAGTCGTGGGACGCGGTGGTGTCTTTCTGCGAGGACGTGATGTCGCAGAAGGAAACTGCGGAACGGGAGATCTTGACTCCCTTCCCGGGCCGCAGAAGGAGCACCGGGCGTAGGAGAAGGGCGAACAACGCCCTTTTCCGGGCCGGCACTAGTGCGGGGCTGCGGAAGAATTTGGACACCGGGGTGGTTTTAGCCGGTAAGAGTCCGGCACGCCCCTCCGCCTATCCCCAGGCGGAGGCAGTCCACGAGGATTTCCCCCGTAAAAATATATATATATATATAAAAAAAAAGCATACAGAGTACAGAAAGTTATTTGTTGTAGCTAATAAAGCTATAGAGGAAAGTATAAATATGTAAATGCCTTACCTGTACCTCGGTCCCAGATTACAAACAAAAATAAAATCCTTGTTCATTTTTTCCACAATCTCATATATCTTCTGCATATTCGTCAGCACACTAAAATAAACCATGGGGATGCCACCAATTATCACCCAGTAACAGAAACACTCGGTGGCGAAGGAGTAGTCCTTTTCTGTGACTCCGTGCCAAATGAAGATCTCCTCCAAGGTCATAGATATGATGGAAAGCTGGATGCAGATACATGGCCAGAGGAATCTGTATGAAGGTAATGTTTTTATGTAAGTAATATATAATTAAATATAATTTAAGTATCTTATTTTACTTTCTTTTTAAGCATTGAAATAAAAGGCCTGTGTTTTCATAAGTATCTAACTATCATTATACAAAATTTTATACAATCCTCAGTAGGTTAGCATAAAATTTGTTTTAATAAATGTATCCTTCCTGGATTTAATAATTATTTAATTAATTGGAACGTCAATAAGGGTAGATAAGAATCAGATTTTCCTGTGATATGCTCATCAGAATGTTTAATTACATTATTTAGGGATTTATGGTAAAACGAACCTTGAAAAGGAATCCTTATTATTAAAAAAAACTCCATTACTAGCAAGGAAAATACGCAGTTGCGGATGAAAATTATAAAGATTGATATCTGGCCGATCAAAGTCAAATGTTTCTTTAAGAAGAAATTTCTTCACACCAATCAGAGAAGAATACATTTTGCAACGGTTCCCAACGGTTCTGGTGAACGGTGTTCATGACCCTTGATTAGCAGAATAAAAGTAATGTGAAGCAATTATCGAGTACGTAGTTAATATAGGGAACGACTGGTTATTATGTCATTTGCGGAAATTCACATTTTACAGTAGTTAACCGCATACAGCTTATACAGGGTGGTATAGAAAAGGTAATCACGGATGGTTACCTATTAGTTGTCAGACAGCGGACACAATAGTTTAATATTCTATAAAAGTTATAAAATTTATATGACAGGCAAGGTTCTCATATTAACAGGATTTTTTTATGGATATTATCTTAATAAAAAATAATAGGGTTCTAAAATATACTGAATTATAAACGCTCAAACACGAGCATGCTCTCAATAGGTTTCGTTTACCGCATTTGACCCTGACACTTTTATATTTAGGTTATTTTATCATTCTCACAAAATTTGTTTGACATTAATAAGTCGCTCCGGATCTAATAAACACGCTGTAGTGTGAATACTGCCCATGATCGCATTATGGTAGGACGTTAATTATGTGATATTCGATAGCCCTTCGACTAATGACTGAGGAATGGGTACTTATAATGAGGCATTATTCTGATTTTTGAATTGAAGGATTTTATACTGCTGTCCCCCGCGACTTTGTTCGCGTGTTTTAGGTTCAACGGTTTTTCATTTTTGCAACATTTTTCATTTATGGTCCGCTCCTATTGGTCGTAGCGTGATGTTAAATAGCCTATAGCCTTCCTCAATAAACGGACTATCCAATCCAAAAAGAATTTTTCAATTCGAACCAGTAGTTCCTGAGATTAGCGCGTTCAAACAAACAAACAAACAAACAAACTCTTCAGCTTTATAATATTAGTATAGATTTTTTTATTTACGGGGATTTTAGCCCATTCATATCCTTGTTGAAACCTGAAGGTAAATGCAACGAGACAAAAAACTGTCGATAGTAACACTTAGCCTGTGTACCTAAGTCAAAGTTTTCCAGATATAGCTGTCTCTTAGGAAATTCCTCTACTAACCAAACTCGTCTATTTTCACATCACATCGTACCTACATCTATTTAACTTAAATTGAATTTAAAAAACGCTTAAATATGTGCAAGCTTTCTTATATACTTACAATGAATATCTATAATAAGTATATATACTTAATAGAAAATCCCTGCACTGTAATATTTTTCATAGATTTACATATTTTTATTGTAAGCTTGCTGTTGTCGAAGATTTTAAAGAAAGTCACAAGACACAAGATTTTATTTTGTCATTTAAGCCAGTAGTTACGTACCTACTTTGCTCCACATAGATTATTATGGATTAAATGGATTACTATTTTATTGCTAAATGTCTAAAATTTTTGATCTAAAGTAAAAAGAAAATTAGAATATACTTAGACAAAAACTAATATAAGCGTTACTGTGCGACTATTTCTTTATCAATTTGCGTCAGTGCGTAAATAAGAGATTATCAATAAATTTTGATTATGCCATTTCATATCTACTTTGTCATAATATCTTATAAATAAAAGTCTTAGACATCAAAAAGTGCATTTCTTCACTTGAGAATAAATAAATATATTGAGCCGTTTCGGGTTGAAACGCTCGGGACATGGGGACCAGGTGCACGAGTCCTTTTTAAGGAACTAGCAAAACGTCTGGTCGACTCTACCCGTGACCAGAAGGCTGGCATTTACTTTGCCCAAAGAATATGCATAGCAATTCAACGTGGCAACGTTGCCAGCCTTCTGGGCACGTTTCCCGTCATTGACAAAGATGACGATAGATTCTTTGATGCTTGTAAGTAATTTACTTAGTTACTTATTTTATAAACGTTATAAGTTTTAATTTTAATTTAGCTTAATTTTTTGTGTTTGTATAAATTGATACTGTAATTTCCGAAATAAAATTTACAAGTATGGATAGGTAGCTATTTTTTACCTACCATCTTAACACAGAACATCTATCCTTAAATACTGAAACGCAAATTAACTTCAAAACGTAGTTAAATATCTATCTGTAGCTACTTTACACCTTAAAGTGAGAGAGACAGCACGAGTCTTAACGGCGATTTAAAACTGATTGACGTTTCTAATAGGTGATCCTTACAAATAACATAAGGTTACAACAGACAAAGTCGGTGTGAAAGCATAATTTACAAAAAACGTGATGAAGTATTATCATCTGCCAATATTTTGATTTACAACATGTTTAATTATTATTTACTTATCACAAGTCTCGTTTTACGAACTTTTCAAATGTCCTGATTCGTTTGATTCTGTTCTTTTAGTGTAGTTCGTGTTTATTCTGACTGCGGTCGTTTCTAAGTGTTATCGTAATTAATTACATATTATTGTAGTAGTGCGCAGGCGTTTGTCTTCGCCATGATCGCCGCAATAGTAGCCGCTTTGTTGATTCCTTTATTAATAGTGTATTGTTTTAAAAATGCATACAATAGACCGCCAAATTTCCCACCAGGTAAGTAAAATTGCTTAAAATTACATTTGGTCTTTGCAGAATACACACACTACCACATAATTTGAATAAACACAGGAATAACTCTTCTAAATAATAAAAATATCAAGACAATCGTTATTTTAAAAGTAATTTGTAAACGTTACTTAACTAAATACAAGTAAGTACAATAAATCCTCCGCGGCCCTCATCCTTCTTGGTTGAATTTAAACTTCTTTGACCGACATAGGTATTTGGCTGGAAACAAATGAATAACATTGCTTTTTTTTAATTATGTATTAAAAAGAGATTTTCTTGGAATATTGTTTTTATCCACATAAAATTATTCCAATTTCAAATTATATTCTATCAGGCACTACGCAGGACATTGTTCTTAAATTAATTTTTCTATTTACTTATGAGTCTCGTGACAAAATCTTTTGTCTATGCGTAAAAGGCATCAATAAGATAAGTATACAAAGACCGTAAATCATAACTTTTCGACCCCAATGACTTTAGGAGGGGGTCAATGTAAGATTAACATTGTTTATTATTTATTAAACACGTGCCAATTTAATTTGGAACTTATATATGCGGATTTATTTTATATAGACAGTAGGCACCTATATTATTCGCGTAGCAACATATTATATTAATCACGCTTTATACATAGTTATTCGCTAGACATTTCCCAAAAATTTTCGATGCCAATATTTAATTTATTTTAAAACAACGATAATCTGTTTTTTACTTTTATTTATTTACATTTATATTTATATGTAGTCTGTACTATCCTACTGCAGGGCAAAGTTACCTACTCTCCATTCTCTTCAACGACCCCGGTCCCTCGCTGTTGTTTGCCATTTCCCAAGGAATGTCCAATTCGCGGCTAGTAACTTGACCCAAAATGGCGGTCGTCTGCGCAAGTTATAAAGAAAAGTGTGAGACAGGTTTAAATAAATAATAAAAATGTAAAAGTGATTTTGTCGTATTCAAATAAGTATAAATTTTATGATACCGTACTCATACCGCACTTCGATTGACATCTAAAAATCTGTTCTACGCATAAGTCAACTTATGTGCCGCGCACCGCACTGTATCGAGTTCGTTCCGCCATCTATTTCGTGGTCTGCCGCGGCCGTGGTTTACCTATGGTAGGGCGCCAATCCTTAGCTCTACGAGCCCATTGCTTATTCGGCTTGCGGTAGACATTCCCCAGCCCAATCCCATTTTAGTTGAGCAGACTTGTTATCTTTTATTACCTTTCATGTAAGCCACGGTATTCAGTTGAATCCGGTGAGACTGGAGCCGACTCCAACACCTTGGGAAAAGGCTAAATTTTTTTAAGTAGATGTATGTTATTTTTCTGTAATTTAAAAAACGATCAAAACTTGAAAATAATAATTTGAAATATTTCAACTACGAATTGCTTGAACTTTTTAACTCCTAAGTTATTATTTTTTCTCTTCATTAATTCCTAGAGTAAGGGCGACTAAGTTATATGTTATTCTGGTACCTATTTGAAAAGTTAGCGTAATAAAATGTATAAATTATCGTAGTGTAGGTACATAATGGTGTTAATTAACTAAGTCTTGTTCTGTCAGACATGCAACAATCTACGCAGTTAATACAATATGCAATTTACTTTACTGCATATTTACAATAACAATTTTCATATTACAATGTATTATTTACTCAATTTGCATTTTACAAAGAGTGAACTAATCTTTGCGATCTTTAATTACATTTTTATGGCCCTGTTTGTTATTTATGAAACTTATCGATAGAAATTACGGAGAGATCAGATAATTAATTAATACGGAAAGATCAATAGATAGTAGGTGCCAAAGTCCGAAGTTCGACGATCGACAACTAAAATGAGCAAAACTTTTTTAGTTGTTTACTTGAAATCGTCAGTACTGAGAACATATTGCAATGTAACATAAGTTGGTCTCGTCCAGTGCTGACTTAAGTATTCCCTATTAGCGATGACGCCTTTATGAAAACTGTTTTAAATAACTCAAATACAAAATGTAAGATTTAGAATAGAAGGTATTTTGTAAGGCGCTTCGTTTGGATGACATGGATAACGGTGGTTCAAAAAATCAAAAATTTATTGTAGAATATATATTTTTAGAAAAGTTGTCAATGAGTTTTTAGAAAACAATAACAAACAGATTAATTGGTTTGCATTAAATCTTGCCACATATCTCTGTTATTTTTATTTTTAACAATTCGTATTAAAATTACCTATCGATCGTCCTTTAGTTTTCCTTAAATAATCCTTTTACATTTCTTATTTTTTTTATCACTGTCATAGCATTATCTACTTTAATCAGGAATTCTATTCACGTGTACACGCTGTAAATGATATATATATTAATATTAATCTGATCAGCAATTACATTTTTATCACATAACACGACATAAACAATCGGATTAGTAGAGATCAGTTATTATTATTTTTTCTATTGCTCTTCTGCAGGGTGTAACAAACACCAATTACAATGCTTTACTCTACTCCTTAGATTTTTTTTTTGGAAGAGATTTACGCTTTTAGCCTGAGCGCAGGCTTTGACTGCTTCACCGGACTTTCGGCGAGAACTTTAAGGGCTCCAGCCAGAGCTATAGAAAAACTAACTACGTTAGCAACGTTCACTAAGGGCACCCCCTGTGAGGTTCGGACCTCGACTTAGTGCGTTGCTAACAATCTTAATAAGGCAAAAACAGCAAGGGAGGGCTGGATCTAAGTGTTAATTATTTAAGGACATATTTTTATTGCTAGTTTGGCCGGCTCGGGCCAGCTTGATCTAGGGACGGGGGGGTATACTCGTTAGATATACCAGCGTTCTATGTACACTACTTCGATTAAATTATAATTATTGTCAACAGGTCCACCTAGCCTGCCAGTATACGGTGCTTTTTGGATAGTCCTGGCTCATGGGTTCAATGACCTTGCGACAGCATTCCGTAAGATCGGAGAGAAGTACAACACGAAGATCATTGGTCTCTTCATGGGACCAGTTCCTACAGTAGTCGTGAATGACTCTAAACTGATCAAGGAGGTTCTTAATCGTGAAGAGTTTGATGGACGTATGGATATCATTCTGTTCAGGCTAAGGTCGTATTGGAAGAAACTAGGTAAGTTTAATTAATAAAATTAAAATACTTGAAAGTAATTTCTTTTAACTTAGGTACCTACTTATTTGCGATATGAGCAAAACTTGTTACTAATATATAAAATAACAGAGGTAAAAACACATTTGATTACTTATATTTATACATTATGACATGAAAAATGATAAAATGAATACGTTGGTATGAATCTGGGGCTTTCGAGATAACTTAGTACCTACCATTGTACAGTCGACCACATATAACACGTGACTATGGCAATAAAACGTCTTTGTTTCAAAATAATAAAGTCGCTTTTCGAATGTCGTTGTTGCCAGTAACCTCTAACCTAATAATTAGAATATTTAGCTAATGTGTTATGTTTGACTCTTGTTATTTCGATAATTTCGTGGCATGTTCTTATTACTTACATAATCATAATGCTTACAGTTCAGTAAAACGTCAAAGGTTACAACTAATGTTCCTACGTAGACGTAGGTTTTGTAAATATTTGTTTAAATGATACATGAACCTTTTTTTTTTTTTTTTGTTTGGGCGGGGGAATCCTCATGGACACCCACCCGCTCACTCGGGGGAGCGAACGGGTAGTGTCAGACTCTTACTGACTAAACCTGAACCGCCGTGCTACGTCATCCGCGTTTCGTGTTGGTGCGTGGTAATGCATTGCAATTCGTCACGCACCAAATGATACATGAACCTACTTATTTATTTTTCCATAGGCACCTAAGGTCGTTTCCTTTAGGTTTAGGGTAGATGAAGGTAGATAGAACATTTCTATTGTTATATTATTCGCACTTGCTTATTAGATATAAGGACGGTCTTAATTAGCCTTTTTCAAGATGGTATTAGGTCTATTTTATTAGATCTAACATCAACATAAAATAACGTAACTCTAAATAATTCTGACTTTTATCAGTCTTTTAAATCCACAAGTTTTGAGATTAATTTGAGTAAGGCTTTTTCCCTTTAGAAAATCCGTAAATAAAAGCAAAATGCTTTTTCAATTTTTTACTTTTTTAATTCGAGTAAGGCTTTTTCCTTTTAGAAAATCCGTAAATAAAAACAAAGTGTGAACATTGCTTAAGCTTTACTGCGATTACAAAGTAGTCTACTTCTGGTAGACCGGTATACAATTGTGTATCAATTTGCGGTAAAAATATAGTATTTTATAGCGGTAAATTGCATTGCATCTTTCACATGCATTTTTTTTATATTATCGTCAATTCAATTCAATTTTTGTTTATGGGTCCGTCAGAATATTTTCGTCATCTTACCACATATACCAACTCACCATCCTAATCATAAGGTTATTTGTAAGTATTTATTAAATAAATTTAACTTAGTATTTTTACGCTATCTTTCTTGCTCTACCGAAATAAAAAATCAAAAACTCATTTTATTCCAACTAGGCTACAAAGTAGCACTTTAAGAAGGTTAATAAAGGACAGCACTCTGATTTGCCGACCCTTCACCAGTGCTCTGGCTGTGGAGAAGAAACGGCGCAACAAACTTCACAGCAGCACGCTGTCATTCCGTTTACAATAATAATAATAAACATCATTTAGGGACCGCGCCAAATAAACAAGTGTTTGAGGTTGATAGGTAGGTAGGTACTACTGTGATATTAAACCTTCGTGTTTAAAGTATTTTTTTTAATAAATCAGCAGGCCGTTAGATTGCTATAACTTTATTAGCAGGAAGTCTTAAAAATTGTACTACTGTGTCTACACTACATTCCTAGGTAGTGTACAACAAGAAAAGTTGTTTCTTTTTCAATTAGGTGCTGTCTTAGAGTAATGATAGACAAGCATAAAGCGTGCGCATCGCTAGTAGCCCTCTATGCCAAGCGTAAGCACATTTTTAGTTATATGTACTAGGCTCGTTTACTGATTTATGAGATTTTCTGTGCGACGACAGACTTTTATGCGAAAATATCGACGGTTCCGATATTATTAGGGTAATATTAGGTTTGGAGATAGTTTTAATAAAACGGTGCGCTCTGTTTTGACACTAATTTTAAGATTTTACATGTTCATACTAGTGCCCACTGTTCATACTCGATAGGCGCGCTCTATAGTTTACTTATTTATTCCTCTAAGGGTTCTGTTAATGCACAAATTACACATAGCTATGAGTACATATTACTTTAACCGTTACTTTAGTTTTTACTACACCGTTCACTTATGACCTTATTTGGACCTACCATAGCTAATAATAACTTTTACTCTTATTAGGCTGTGAGGCATTCGTCATGTGGGCAATTTAACACAAGAAGGTACCTACCTATGTAAACTAAAAACTTTAATTGGCTGTTAACACTGTAATTTTGTGTTTTATTTAGATTCGGCGGTACCTATCTGTGTTCTTAAATGTTTGGTGTTTATAATGCGAAAAATACTTTTAGAACTTAGATAATTACACATTTTTAGTTATATTTTTATACATCTATATACTAATATATAAAGCTGTAGAGTTTGTTTATTTGTTTTTTTGTTTGAACGCGCTAATCTCAGGAATGACCGGTCCGATTTGAAAAATTCTTTCAGTGTCGGTAGCCCATTTATTGAGGAAGGCTATAATATATAACATTACGCTGCGACCAAAAGTAGCGGATCATAAATGAAAAATGTTGCAAAAATGAAAAACCGTTAAAACTAAAACACGCAGACAAAGTCGCGGGGGACAGCTAGTTATATATAATGAGATTCCCCCTATAATTAAAAATATTGCTACGGCTGCCCATAGAGTTTTACTTTGTTTTATTTAAATTAAATATATAATATCTTTGATAACCCTGTTATTGAGAAATGAGAAAAGTAGGCTAACCTTACGTTACTTTCCTTGAGAGTAAAACAAGGGGAGTGAGGCCCTAGGGCACAGATAGTTACCTTATATAGGTATTTAAGTTGTTATTATTATGCATAGATCGTAAAAAAACTTAAAAAGAAAAACCAAAACTTCATTAGTCGACCCGAACACTTTATAACTATTATCTTCTGTACGGAAGCCCAATTTGCATACATCCATCATTCATGTATTTAATCTATTCTAATATATAAAGCTGAAGAGTTTGTTTGTTTGTTTTAACGCGCTAATCTCAGGAACTACTGATCCGATTTGAAAAATTCTTTCAGTGTTGGATAGCCCATTTATTGAGGAAGGCTATAAGCTATATAACATTACGCTACCAAAAGGAGCGAGGCTGACAGTGTTCTGAGGGTATTTCAAGACATGTGTGGAAAAAAAAATACTTAGGCTTTATGTGCGTTCAATATATTAAATCGTGTTTGAAAAAGTGAATTACTTAAAGCTTTTTAAATGAAAGAAATTCGATCGATATTTTAATTTAATTATAAATAAATTAAAGTAATTTCTTACTATAAAAACAATACGCATTTTTAATTGTAAGAAATTACTTTTATTTTGAAATGTTACGCAAATCGCGTAGCTTAAGTTATTTATGAACAAAGCTGTTTTATGGATGGCGCATCTTACTCTCTAAGTTACAACTTAAAATGTTTTTGACTTTAGTTTCTACAGTCAAACTGTTCATACAATTTTGTAGATCATTTGTTTATATCCATGTTACAGGTTACTGTATTTTTTTTCTAATAAAGACATACCATAGCACAATGAAATAAATATCAAATGTGTATACCTATACATTTTAATAATCGCTTTTTGGGGTATAAAAAAAGATACGGATTAAATATATTTTTAATCTTTGTTTTATTTTATGCCGCAAAATATAATATGCTGCAGGGTATAAGGTTCACTTTCCTGTCTTAACAAATCATTGTATTGTACATCAAAACAAAACACTACATCACCCGTGCAGTAATATAAACAAAAGCCGTCACTTCTATCTAAACAAAAGGCAAGCCAAATTCAAAGCAGACATATCAGTTGACGTTCATTCCCAGGCTGCAGTTCGAAACTTGAGTCTTCAAACGGAGATTTATTAGGACGCTAGGAAACGGTAGGCAAAACAAAACATCTTAGTAATCGATTTCATTGCAGTGTAGCATAAAACAAACAACATAAAATAATTAAGTTTCTTTGCAATTTAGACTTTACAGCATCACCGCATAATTTAATTTAATGGTTGAAGTCTAGGAATTTATTAGTTATATTAAATGTCTTCTTCTGTCTAGCCTTTACCCAAGCTATTACGGTATTTATTAAATACCGTATTTTATATGGAGCGATTGCCTATTTGACCTACACAACCCATTTCACTGGGTAACACAGTATCTCAAAGTAAGACTGGTTGTCAGAAATGTTAGAAGAATTAGAAGAGTAACGAAATTATATTAAATGTATACTATTTAAAAAAATGTGCTCAAGCATAGGTGTATACTAAATTATCAGTATGTCCATCCCTTAAGGTTGAGCTAGGCATAAAATATTTTAAAACATCTTAAAAAGTTCCTTATATATTGTCAACAGTTCTTTCCACCATCAGAATTATAAATATATTAGATGAAAACGAAACTGTAAAACTGTACAAAATATACACTTCTGCTTACCAATTTTTTTGAACACAGGTTTAAGCGTTAGAATGCATGTTCCATACATTCTATAGACACATGTTGCAAGCCTCCGACCAACACTGGAACATCATAATTATTCCTAGTTTTGTTTACCAACTAAACTCGGAACGGTAGCGTTGAATCACACTAAATATTGGTATGCAGACCTATTGTGACAAATTATTTGAAATCGCTGGGTCAAGTTATAAACGGTAGCGTTATTAAAAGTATATTTTTGTACTAATCTATAAACACACAAAGCAAGGTTCGTCCGACATTATAATATTAAGTCCAAAAAAAAAATGCTGCAAATAAACGGAGAACTTTATAAGGAAATTTGATACTTTTGGGTATATTTTTTATTGCTATAATATTTTTTAAGAATTTTGTTTGACATAGGACTACTCTTCTTCTTGCCTCTTTTTCATTTATTTGAGCCAGAGATGTTTTATTTTATTAAAATCTTTACTATTAGGTATTATAAAGAGAATTTTGCATATAAAATATTTTTTCTTCGTGAAATAAAATTGATATCTGGCAGATTGTGTATTGAAGAACTGTCAAAAATCCAAATTTATTCCTCGTATAAAATTATCTAGCGTTGGAAAAAATCTACTAACACTTCGTATTTTAGTTACCTTAAAATGAATCCTACTCAGATCATACTGGCGTCTTTGTCTCCTTTTCATAGCCGTATAAAAAAAAAACAATGATTACTACTTCTGCAATATCCTTGTGCCAAATGATTGTAACTAAAAACAAAATCCTCTAACATCTTATAACATGCACACGATGATTGCGAGGCGTCTACCGCAGAATAACACAGTGATTGACGATGTAACACAGTTTTTGTCCGACAAACGTGGTTTTAAAAATGTGCGATATTCTCCTATCTTTTGTTATATATGTGGAGGGGAAGCAAATGCTTTGTTATTAACCTTGTTGGTGATGAGAATTTAGGGGGATAAACAGGAAAGTTAGATTTAAAATGCTCTTTGTTAATAATTACAGTCCTACGTGTATTTTATTACACATTGTTTATGATAAATTTTAGTAAATTAATATTTTTTTTTAAAAAAGTGAGTAGAAAATAGTTTTTTACATTTGTTTCGTTATTTGTAGTAGTAGGTATTTTATTTTGCTCGATTTGCCTAATTTCTGCCTACCTGGTCGGAAAACCAATGCACGCCACTGGAGCGAGCATAAATGAAAAACCGTTGAAACTAAAACACGCGGACAAAGTCGCGGGGGACAGCTAGTATTTAGATACAGGACATGAATATCAAAATAAATAAGCTTTTTTTTACGTCACCACAACTCGTTTTAAATATAGAGATTAATTACGGCACAAAAATGAGTTTTAATTTTGATGCATATTTAAAGTTTTTGCGATGCCAATAAACTTTTGTAATTACAATTAAACTACGTTTAATGAATTTTATTGATTGCTTGATGTTTTTTGCATCTTCGATATTTTGTTTATGGTCTACACGTCTATTAAGGAGGTACCTAAGGAGGTATATAAGGAGGTACTGCTTGGTTTTCGGTCAAGTAAAAAATTAAGAATAGCCTAATAAATTCGTTGGTACGATTCGATTTGAAGAATGAGGTTTTATTTATTTTTTCATGTAGGTACTTTGTAATGTTTAACCAAACTGCTTAAAAATCTATATCTATATAAATTAATCCCGATTTCAAGTGGTCGAGCCATAACTTCCGAACGACTGCTCCAAATCGGATAATTATTTTTTTGATATGTTCCTTATTGTAAATACGAGGTATTTATAAAAGAAAACGTATGGAAATTTTCACCATCCGTGCTAAGACGGGGCCTGCAACAAGTAATATCTATACTAATATTATAAAGCTGAAGAGTTTGTTTGTTTGTTTGTTTGTTTGTTTGTTTGTTTGAACGCGCTAATCTCAGGAACTACTGGTTCGAATTGAATAATTCTTCTTTTGTGTTGGATAGTCCGTTTATCGAGGAAGGCTATAGGCTATATAACATCACGGTACGACGAATAGGAGCGGAGCAAAAACGAAAAATGTTGCAAAAATGAAAAACCTTTGAAACTAAAACACGCGAACAAAGTCGCGGGGGACAGCTAGTAACATATAAATAACTAGCGGCCTACTCTACTCTATAACCTATGTTAATGTGGAATAATGTAGCATTCAAATAGTGAGAATTTTTAAAATCGGCCATGTAGTTTTTGAGTTTATTCGTTACATAGGTACACACGTACAAATCTCTCCTCTTTATAATACTTATTAGTATGTGTAAAAATCATATTTTATTTTAGCTACCTTTGTCCCCAGGTATATTCTTTACGGACGGCTACTTCTGGCATGTGCAGAGAAGGTTTTCACTTCGTTACCTCAGGGACTATGGCTTTGGAAGACGAGACAGTGTCCTGGAGTCAGTTATGGAAGGGGAAATCAAAGAAATGTTGGATCTTAGGCTGGGTGGCCCGAAGTACCCAGTTGAAAAGGTAAACAACACTCACCTACTTACGATTTTCCACCTACAGCATTCGTTTCATACTTCTATTTTATTTTATTTTATTGTGAGTGTTTCCAATCAAGCATTTTTTCTGGAATTTCTTAAAGGGGGGATGACTTGTCGGTTGGTTTGTCGGATGGTTGAGGTTGAAACTAGAGATGCGCCGAGTAACCGGTGCGAATACAGATTTGATTTTTTCTAATATTGCGCGGCCAAATTCATACACGGCACAATTATTGCTAATTATAATGAAAAAATGTAATACTTTAAATGTTGTTTCAACTAATTTTTCTATGTATCTAACCTACCTATAGTCGAATAAATACTGAGTACTTAGTATCTAGTAAACAAGTCATATAGTTGGACGATATAGCAAAATTAGCTGCAAAACCTTGGAAGCGCAGAACACAAAAGAAAATTCACGAAAGACGGGAAGTGTAAAAAAGGGTAAAAAAAGTATATGTGTGTGATGGTATTTTGTTTAGTAATGAGGTACCTACATGACTGGGTATGAAAAGTGAAAATCGAATTAGTCCGTTAGTTTAAAAATATTAGACAAGTGTTTTGCTATTTCAAAATAAGCTAAGTAAGTAACTAAGTAGATAAAGCGAATTAAAGTTCATGAGTGGGGGCTAATGACGTCATGCTTGGCCTGGCTCTCCAATTAGCTTATTAGTGACGAAATCAAGGTTTCAACTGCATTTCCTAACATTCTTGGGCTTTATTTAAAAATGTCTCCATAATCATACGCATGCATAGCAGTTTCCGTTTAGATAGGCCACGACGCCTAAAATAAAGCAGTAGAGGAACAGCATCTACGTATAACTTTGTGTAGTGGGTTTGTGCCGAAGTACTCCATGATTACCTATTACGTCCAAGAGGTAGTTTGAGATATCTCGTTGTTGTCCTCATTTTCAATTAGTCGTTTCCTCATTAGTTCTCAGTTGTTTTGTACTTTGGACTTGTTAAAGTAAAGTCCATGAAAAGAATTTTCATACAGGTCAAAAACTCAGTTTTAATAGGTTTAATACCAGAACATATTTAATTACGACCATCAATCAGTTGATGGTATATTGAAAAACAAGAGCTATTTGGTAAATAATAAATAAATGTGGACAACATCACATACATTGCCCTGAACCCAAAGTAGGTAGCTAAAGCACTTGTGTTATGGAATTCAGAGACATCGAAGGTACCACAAACACCCAGACCCGAGACACTGTAGAAAAGTTTTTTTTCTACATTGACCCGGCCGGGGATCGAAACCGGGATTTCAGAGCTGACGACACCTTGAAAACCGGTATGTGCGCCACTCGACCACGGAGGTCGTCTAAATCGTCGTCTCTGTTACTGAATTTATGTTAATGGAACTGATAAGGAGCCAGTAAAAGATTGCGTTATAAACGCGATTATAGGCAGAATAATTCACACAAATATACAAGCAATATTAAAACAAAAAGAACTCATTAAAGCTAATTATGGCACAAAATATGTCCCAGAAAATAGTCAAATTGATATTTTTCTTTTCAGGAAATCGTGAAAGATGACTTAGTATACATGCCATACTACTTCTCCATTCCCTTCATCAACGGTATGGTGCAAGTAATATCGAGGAACACTCTCCCAAGGTCGGAGTACCACGCTCTCTGGGCCCTCTCTAGAGGAACGATCCTGTTCCAGAGGAGCTCTACCGATATGGGAGGAGCACTCTCACTCACTCCTTGGCTTAAAGATGTCATGCCGAATTACAGTGGTTACAACTCCCTGGTGAAAGGCAATCAGTACTTATTGGATTTCTATAAGGTACCTAAATTCTATTTTATAATAACTGTCATTTGCTTCGGAAATCAACGCGTCCTCCCTCATGCATATAGATTTGTTCCCGATAATAATGATGTTTCAGATAATCATGAAGCAGTTAAATGTTGACATTTTCACATATTCCTATGTCCAATAGAAAGGGACAGTTTTGAACTGGTATGATTTCGAGTGCGACTTTTTCTTATATTTCTTAGTAGGTGTTGCACGCGGCTCCGCCCGCGTGGGTGTCGAATATCGCTGCATAAATTATCCTATGTCCTTTCTTAGGATCCAAGCTTTCTCCATGCTAAGTTGCAACAAAATCGGTTCAGCGGTTTAGCCGTGAAACCATAACAGACAGACAGACAGAGTTAATTTTTTTTTGTTTCGTTCACTGCTGTACATTTCAACGCAGTTTTTGTTGTTTGCGGTCAACGCTAAATGTTTGAAGAAAAGCAGGATTGGTCTGCGAATAACCTAACTGTAGATAGCTGGCTAGTCAACAAGATTGCTGACCAACTTTCAAACAGCTGATTTTCATCAAGCCATGAACTTTACTTATCATTTTTTTTCATTGTTTTCAAATTAAATATTTCAGACGCTCGTGGAAGATGCAATGAAGACTCATGATGAGACCTACGACCGCCACTTCCTTGATATGTACATAACTAAGATGAAGCAAGAAATTAAAGAAAAAAATCGCACTACATACTCAGGTAAATATATTAAACTCTATATTTATGATACCCGTAAAGAATGCTTCATTAAGGATACTTTTATAGTCTAACTCAAAATAGAATAGGATAAACATTTACTGTCTCAAGTAAATCAGTCAATAAAAAAAATAAGTATACAGTATCCATATTATACTGCACACTAATTTATAAATAAGAACTTTTTGTGACTGTCTCGTTGGTCTAGGGGTCGCAAGCGCGACAGCCCTACCAGAGGTCTCGAGTTCGAATCCCGGGTCGAGCTAAAAATGATTACTGGGTTTTTGTTTAAAAATACTCAGTACAACTCAGTATGGGGTCAGGAAGTTAGGTGGTGTGTACAGCCCCGTGCCTCGGAAAGCACGTAAACACGTTGGTCCTGCGCCTGATCTCTCACCTGTCGTGTCTGACTGCCGTCCCATCGGAGAGTGAAGGAATAGAAAGTGCAATTGTATTCGCGCATATACTCGAACACTGAAATATCTCCCGCTCAGATGGCTAATATCTGTTAAGAGAGGCTGTCGTGGCCGAAATTCGGGCAGGAGGACAATTTGCTAGAGGGTTAGCTTGAATTCGAAGTAAAAATATATTATACTTATTTTTGTCGATCACCACTCTGGTAGAGCAGTAAGCGGATGCTTAAATTAAGATATATTTACATTTATCTCTACAGAGTATTTATAATTAAATAATTATACAACTGACGCAAGAATAAACTTGTCAATTCATCCATTATAATGATAAGTAATCAAAAACAGGTGCTGTTATTATTCCAAAATGACACCTTATCGCATAAATGACTTTATTTTAATAATGCTAACAAAGCCAGTATAATAATGTGCAAAATGCCATTGCCAATTTAAAATTTTAAAAAGTAATCGTGATAAATCTGTAAATATAACCTATCCCTATCTGGCACTATTCTTGCTAATATTATAAATGCGAAAGTAACTTTGTCTGTCGCGCTTTCACGTCAAAACTACTGAACCGATTTAAATGAAATTTTGGTACATAGATAGTCTAGAGCCTGAGAAAGGACATAGGGAACTTTTTGCCGCGATAACCGACAACCATGCGGGCGGAGACGCGGGAAACAGCTAGTAATAAATATTTATGGAATGGAAAGTCAGAAAATAAAGTCAGGACTTTATTAATAGCTACATAATACACACTGGCACAAATAAATAAATAGAAAAAAAAATGTTTTCATCCCTCTGGGCATGCTTAAAAACTGCAGACAAATGCTGTTTGTTAAAATTATGACAACTTTTAATATTAAACATGAATGATTTGGATGAACGTTTGTATTACGGCGTAATTCGTAACCTTGTACAAAGTGATTTAAAATAATTTATTCATATTCTACTTAAAAACTGGACTTCATAAATCATATATTTTTTTAATAATAACTTGTTAAAACGTTTGTTAAAAATATAAACCTTGTTTTCTTCCAAGGCAAGTAGCGTAATCTATACTAATATTATAAAGCTGAAGAGTTTGTATGTTTGTTTGTTTGAACGCGCTAATCTCAGGAACTACTGGTTCGAATTGAAAAATTCTTTTTGTATTGGATAGTCCGTTTAATGAGGAAGGCTATAGGCTATATAACATCACGCTACGACCAATAGTAGCTGAGCATAAATGTAAAATATTGCAAAAATAAAAAAAAACCGTTGAAACTAAAACACGCGAACAAAGTCGCGGGGGACAGCTAGTAATATATAACTAGCGTATAAACTTCCTCAAAGACTCAAAAACTGGTCTTTTAAATGCAAAAAATATTTTTAAAATGCGACTGGTATTTTCAGAGGTTACCGCGTTCAAACAAAAAACTCTTTATTATAATTATTTAAGTCCAGACTGCTCGTCCTAGTTAGTATCATAAGATAATCTGCATCAGCATCAGTAATGTGTGATTATCAATTAGGTACAATACATTGTAACTAAATCTACAGCCTACTAGAAACCTGACCGGCCTCACTTTGGTATACAAAACATTAATAAATTATACACACAAACCTTCTTGAATTACTCTATCCATTGGTGAAAACCAAATGAAAATCCGTTTAGTAATTCTTGAGTTTATCGCTTCCAGACAGACAGACGCGACTGAGGACTTTGTTTTATAGTAGGTATAGATATAGATAAGAATATATAATGACTCTTGCTTTTAGAAAACAATTGAAATACACTACTTAGTACGAAGTATTATAAACAACACACAATTAGAATAAACTGTTCTCATATTGAGGTCAGGTTATGGACAAGACAAACGCAGACGCATAAATATTGCTATTATCTCTAATTAACACATGTTTATTTTATACATTAAACTTTCAATGAACTTAGGAGACATATAAACAGGATAAAATGTAATATATCGTTCATTATTATCATGCGAGGTTGTAGAACATTCATGCGAGGACACTTCCGACGTGACTTCTTATTGACAAGCTTTTCTTTAACTTGCAATGTATGTATGTATGTATGCTTCTTTAGGTAAAATCTTGCAAGCTAAATTAGAACCACATCTTGATATCGCATTGAGATTAAATTTTGAGGAATTTTAATGTTCTTTTTTTTTAAACGTTACTAGCAATGTGGGTGGAATTCACATTACTAGCAATCTTGCTAACTTCTCCAACTAAGCTAAATATGCTTGTATCTGGAGTGGGTTCACGTCAATAGTGCAATGGGTGGGGATCGAATCTGCGACCTCTCGATCACAAGGCTGGCTATTGCCGCTTCAAATTATAATTATAAGTTCGGTGACATATTAAAATAGGCTGATACTTTAGAGCTGGTCTGATGATGAAGCCAGAAGGTGATCACAGCAACTCTGTAACGAAACGACGCACGCAATCCATTCTTTAGGTTTGGGGCTTGTTTGAGTTGTATTCGCTGGCCTAGTAACTCCTTTAAACCTAGCTGATTGAAAAACTTTTAAAACAAAATATTTTTTCAGAAAATCTTATTTATGTATTAGGTTGTTTACTTTCGTCGTTCATGAGATTAACTTCATACCTACAAAACCAAAATTATTTGTTCGTTAGTTACATTGGTCGTTCTAAATGTAATTCACTCTACACAGTAGGTACTACACGAAAAAAAAAGTTTATTCTTTAAAATATTACAGTAAAAACACTTAAGCCGCGTGGTCAAAGGTGAAAGAATTTGCCGTACACATTGCACAAATTCATCATTGCATGATAAAATTTTATGTTACGTTACAACAGTCTGTACCTACCATTTTAGATAAAAATGTCAGATTGGGCTTAAAATATTAGTCTATTTTAGTTAAATTAGTTATAAATTTAAATTGTTGTTTATGATATTATTAATTTAATTTATTTAAAACATTTAATAGATTGTAAATGATTAGTTCCTTAAAGAGTGTTTATTTATTATTTATTTACGCAGTAAATTGGCCGAGAAGGTCAGACAGGCCGTCGCTCCCTGTAAAATTCAGTATTCAGTTGAATCTAGTCTGTCAAGTCTAGTCTATCTAATCTGAGGCTAGGCAGAAGATGAAGAGTGCTTATTTATTGCGAAATTATAATTTTTTGTTATATTTGAAATTAATTTATTTTTGACATGTAAGGCAGGGGTTACAAATTCCTGGAGCTGCGCTGAGAATGCACAAGCGATCCCGCGGCTCCGGCAAAGGCAAGGATGGGACCGGGGTGTTTTTAGTCGGTGCGAGTCCGACATATCCCCACGCCGTGCCCTTGGCGTGGGTCGAAGTCATTAGCTTTTCACCCCGTAATCAAAAAAAAAAAAAAAAAAGGGGTTACAAATTCAAACATTAGTTGCTTTGCGGTCATTGACCCCAATGCCGAAGTATCATATATATTATTAGCACCTACCTCCGCATATGAAGTGATTAAAATACAATTATCTATATTATATATATATATTATATAAATATTTAGGCTAATACAATAACTTGGCGGTTAATATGATAATGTACACGGATATAAAAATCACGGATATTTTTTAAATGTACCATTGACATTTATTATTTAGAATGAGGAAGACCAATAATAGGTTACAGATAACAACATACCTAGTTTAGATTCAAAGATTAAATTATTAACACAGATTACACAGATAAATATTTGTCTCATCTTTAACAAATCCGAGGAATGAATACATTTCTGTAACAGGGTGGAACTCTATTATTTTTGCTGTAAAGCTTTGAATGCGATGTTCATTTATTTTCGAGCTAATTGGTAATTTAATTTTATGGCCACGATGAAGAGCTTCGATGAGGCTACAAACTAATCACGCATGGATCTTCTATTCGTTCTTCCGAGATTAACACCCGGTTTCTAAAAGACTGATCAACACAAAATTTGTTAATCACCTGTCAAAACTCATGTTAAGCACTTTGATTGCTTCTTAATTTTTTGGTCAACTAATCACAGTCGTGATCAGTTTATTTGACAACAGATATAGTTGATCAGCGATACAGAAACCGGGTGTAAGTCTTGTTGTGTTTTATTAGGAACAAATAGAACGGACAATAAGCTATTCCCACTGCCTGACGTGCTGCGTGTTCGATTCCTGCAAAATTTGTTCTAAGTCTCTGTAATCTATACAATAATGTTTGTTAGAGTGAGAGCCCTGTGAACAAGAATTAAATTCATTTAAAAACAACAAGATATGTCTCACGATAGTAGGAAACAAAAACTTAATAATCGCCAATTGTTTCAGTTGATCAGCTGGTGTTGACATGCACAGACTACACTTTCCCCGCGGCTTCGGCTGTGCAGTTCGTGCTGTCGATGTTGGTGGAGAGACTTCTACTGCAGCCGGAAATCCAGGATAAGATCCATGAGGAAATAGACAGAGTTGTCGGTAGAGACCGCCTTCCCACACTGGACGATAGGAAAAAGTATGTCACTATCATTTTTCTTGTTTTTTTAGCAGGTGTCGTGTTTGCCTAGCAGTGCAATGGACAGATGTGCGCAAAGTTGCAGGTTCAAACATAGGTCAACGTGACTAAGTAATAACTTTAAAGTTTAGAACGCACGCGTATAAAATTGAAAAAGTCCTTTTTAATTTTATATGAACATCGCAATTTATTATGTATCTTCACTTGTGATTAAGTAAATAAATCTTGCAAGTTAAATAAAACGCACTTTCCGGTTTCCGATGAATAGCCAGGGCCTCTAGACAAGTGACAATGCGACAAGCGATATCGCTGATCGAATCGCTCAAATGTATAGAAGTGACA
Organism: Diachrysia chrysitis; assembly: GCA_932294365.1. Lineage (NCBI taxonomy): Eukaryota > Metazoa > Arthropoda > Insecta > Lepidoptera > Noctuidae > Diachrysia > Diachrysia chrysitis. Next base: position 4,042,949 of record OW028647.1, read on the forward strand.
AGTCCAAGTCACGTGACTTATCGAAACAAAATGCCATTTCTATACATTTAATGTCATTTAAGCGATTTCTATCATCGTTAACGCTTGTCGAAATGTCACTTGTCTAGGGGGGCATTTCGTATATTCAAGAAACGATTCGATTTACTTACGGGCGGTAGATTTTTTTTTTTTTTTAAAAATTCTACCCTCCGTTAGCGTCGTTAGTCGTTTTTTGAATTTAGGAACTAGGCATTAGTTGAAATTTTGCACTTAGTTAAGTTTGGATGACAATGCGTGGTTATTACGTATAAAAAAAGGTTTTTTTAAATTAGGTATTATAAATTATACCACGAAAACTTCGTTCAAGAAATTACCTTTTACAATAATTAAATGGTCGTCTAATTATTAACAGAACTGTTGTAGGCATGTGAGCTGTACCTAACCTATATGTAGGTACTGTCTGAATGATGATAAGCGTGCATACCATTCCTTTTTTGTTTCCTGTGTCGACGCAACCTCAATACGAAAATGCCATTCCTGATAAATTTATTTGTTATTATTGTTAGGCATGTATTTTACAATTATGTATTTAATTTGTTCCGACGTCCTATGTCAATACAGTTATGACAACCCGTCTAACAAAGGGATATCGTTTTACTCATTGAAAAAGAATTTTAGTTGTGGTGGAGATCGGATAGGCGGTCGGTCTATTGTGGGTGACGAGGAGGGCACCTCGTCACCCGATCAGCTGACAGGCCCTGGAGGATAGGAACACGAAGACCCACGTGTCCGTCTTTGGTTAGAGTGAGGGGTAGGGACTATACAACTACCCCTCTAGTAGGGGTCCGAGGACCGAGGCCCACCGGAGCCCCGCCGAGCATGCTTTAGCAAAACCGGGACTCCGGCAAAGGCAAGGACTGGACCGGGGTGTTTTTAGTCGGTGCAACTCCGACATATCCCCACGTGCCTTCGGCGTGGGTTGAAGTCATTAGATTTTCACACCGTAACAAAAATAAAAAAAGGCTGTCGCTCTATGTAAAATACTGGTAGGTACATATTCGGTGTAAGCTACCTAAATATGCAAAATTTAGAAGAGACATGTTAAAACCGTACCTATAAGTTTAAAAAAAATATCTTGGGGGTTTGTTGCGCCGTTACTTCTCCACAGCCAGAGCACTTAGGAAGCGGTGAAGGGTGGGCGAATCAGGGTGTTGTCCATTTATTCTCCATCGTACGAGTTGCCACCAGTCTTCTGTACTATTAATTGTGCTATGGATTCTGATACATCGGGATCCTGTATTACTTAGTAAAATGCACTTCACATAAAATCCGGTATTCAGACCCAACTTAGTTTAGGAAAAGGCTTAGGCAGAACAAGACGTCTGAGTTATGATATCGACCGTAGATACCAAAATTGAGGAAATTACTAAGCCTGATTCAGCTTGCAAACTCGCAAGAAATACCTCTTTCGTTAATCCGACGGTAATCTTTTTGCACTTATTTAATACCTTCAGGACAACAGGTGCACATTAGAGTTATCTAGATACATAAAATCAAGCCTAATCTACCTACGTAGGTATAGTTATTTTAAAATAGTGTGAGTTCCGTGAAGATAAGAAAATAAGCAAATCACGTGTAAACTCTACGCGGTTTTACTTTTTTTTATCAGGATTATTATTATTATACTTTTACTATCTCTTATATTTAGGCAAATTAGGGAAATATAATGTATTAGTTGTAGGCTAATAATTGACTGTGGATTTATATCAAAGCAGTTAGCCTGAGCGCAGGCTTTGACTGCATTTCCGGACTTATGGCGAGAACTTTATGGTCCTCCAGTCAGATAATAGAAAAACTAACTACGTCAGCAACGTTCACCTAGAGCACCCCCTGTGGGATTCGGACCTCGACTTAGTGCGTTGCTAACAATCTTAATAAGGCAAAAACAGCAAGGGAGGGCTGGATCCAAGTTTTTATTTTTTAAGGACATATTTTTATTGCTAGTTTGGCCGGCTCGGGCCAGCTTGATCTAAAGACGAGGGGGATTTCGGGCTCCGTTATTATTGATATCTACTGACGTGCGTCGTGCAGATCACAGTACAACAAATACAGTGTTGTAGTCAAATTAATAGTTTATCACTTGTTCATACAGTCAGCCAACTTGTTACCGAACAAGCTTCCGTAGACAAGTGACATTTTTTTTTCGATTATTCACGTGATTATCTTTTCACATCCATAGAGCGATTCGGTAGAAAATTAAAAATGTGCCTTGTCCAGGTGGACGTAGGTGTCTGTCTATCATTACAAAAGCCAACTGCCACTAGAACTATTATTACCTATAGTATTAATTTATGAGTATGAGTCACCCGAGATTTATGTTTAGACATGACAATAGATAGGCCTATTATTTATTATTCAGTGGTCCGAATTAGGTACCTACAACATAATCTGGTCTATTTGATTACACTCTCTATATCTGTAGTTACAATGTGGTTCAAGTTGTGATAGGTTAGCAACTCGATATTATGTAATCTCTTCTATTATTATTTGATAACACTACCGCCACTGAATCAGCATAGATTGTTAGTAAGGCCCCTAAGGCTTGCACAAGCCCGCAAGCCCACTTTTTAACTCAGAATTCAATGCTAAAACGAGGTTAAATTGATAGTTTGTCATACAATATTGTCAATATAACCTCGTGTTAGCAACTAACTCTGAGTTTAGTTTTTCGTGCAAGTGGGCTAAGTAATCTAAACAGAATTTCTTCCTTTTTTACAGACCCTTGACAACAGATAGTGTATTGATTGCAGCTGACTAAAATCTAGAAACGTCTTAAAATATAAATAAGTAGGGTAACTAGTATTTGTAATTATACAAATAGAAGAAAGAAAATCTTACACCTCAGGCAGGACTCGAACCCGCGACCTCTGGCTCAACGCGTCAATCGCTTTACCAACTAAGCTACCAAAATCACTGCCTGAAAGTTAAAATTTGGCTAGTAGTAGTTACGCTTTATCCTCTGTGTTAACCTTCTTGTGTTTTGCAAGCGTCTTCTACTCGTCTCCGACTTACATATCAATGTGCCATCTTTCTTCTCATAAATACATTTACCTATTAATAATCTGACATATTACCAGTATGCCGTACCTGGAGTGTTGTATCCGCGAGACGATGAGGTACGACACCGTGGTTCCCCTGGGAGTGCCGCACCGAGCCATGGCTGACGCTAAATTAGGAGGCTATGATGTACCAGAGGTAAGATGAAAAACGATTAATATTAAACAACCATACTACGTACGTAAACCGTCCTGACTCCTGGTTCTATGGTATTTATACTTACATCGTGTTATTGGAATAACAGGTATTTATACGATACGTACGTTACGATAGTCGAAGAAGTCAACAAATTTTCTGTAGAATTCAGATTTGGTTCAGTATTAGGCTTCATTTTGTGGAACAGTAGTGCACCCAAATCAAACTCGGCAATTTTGAGAAAAACATAACATTACCTTAAATAAAATACATAAGTACTTTGTTTACGTACATACATACATATTATATGCATACATTACATATTTCATTTTTAAAAGTCCTATGTCCGTACTGTTGTCTACCGGGAAAGCTTCTAATTCTACAAAATTATTCAAGAAACTTAAGTAACTTTTGTTGTGTCCCAGGGCACGATGTTAAGCGTTAACTTAACGATGATGAACATGGATAAGGAGTTATGGGGAGATCCAGAGAACTTTCGCCCCGAGAGGTTCATGAAGAATGGCGCGCTGGACGTCGCCAGTGACAAGAGTTTGCCGTTCGGTGCAGGTATGTTTATAACTCCTATTTACTACTTCTGTTTAATTTCGTAGCGGGTTCCAAGACAGTAAATTATTTCCCTGGGATATACAAAGCTTAAGTCTTAGTGCTATTCGTTGGTCATCATTGTAGATCCTGGCTTACAGGAGTTGCAATACCGGGCATGTGTGAGTTTGTACCAAAAAAAGTGTGTGATTCCTGAAAAAACATTGTGATGGGAGACTAAGGATCTAGATGGCTTGAAGACGTAAAAGACTTGGTAGACCACCGTCCAGAGAAACTTATGAAAAATGCTATTAATTCAAAGATACCAAAACAGAACGACTTGTTGATTTCGGGCAAGAATGCAGTGGGTTACTAGAAATGTTGACGTTAATAACATTTTGTATCGACTTATATCACATGGACAAAAGCACCTTCTAGGTTTGCCATATGAAAAAAACCGCATAAGTACTGTGTACCTAAATAAATAAGTACATTTTATGTGCGAAAACTAGAAGTTTCCACGCTCAGCATTCTAGGGTATTTTTCCACATCCTTCCAAGTCGTTTTTGTTCATCTTGAGGCATCGAATTCTACAAAAACAATATTCTTAGTACATTTTATGCTATCCGCTAGGTCGGATTCATCTGCGTGTGTTCCGCGGCTTAAAATAGCCTATCCTTTCTTAGGACTCTTTCTTTCGCATTTGTAATATTATATAAGTAATAAGTATGGAATTATGGATAGTATGGAAGAATGGATTATTATACTATTTATTGTGTACAACTGAAAAATTACCCGGTTTGTCGCCGCCTTGGCAACAAATTGGGTATTTTTCAGTTATCTGCGTATTATCGTGATTATAATATAGGCATATTCAGATAGTTATCTAAATCTTAAAAAGCGACGATTAGATAAACTTGCATTTAATTTGAAGATTAAAAAATTACTATGCTTGTTTATATCCGGCTCAGTAAACGAAAAAGCAACAAAAGTACCTACTTAGTCAGTAGAAAGATATTGGTAAATAAGAAAAAAAACCACAAGAAATCCATCATAGCAAAGTCTGCACTTACTTGTCAGTATGTAATTACACAACCTTGTTCGGAATTTCTTTAAATTAACTCAGAACCTAACTACTTACACTACTTACATAGTTGTTTTTGAAGTTTTGTCATCAAACACATTAAGTAGAGAGTTATACATCTGCGAAATGAAACATAAAAATAAGGAATAACTAGACATAACACTTAAAAATAACGTTCAATATACAAAGTATTACCGAAAGATTAGATTTATCCAAAGGGGGAGAAGAGTAAATCTGGTATAGAGACAGTTTACAAAATTTCAGCTTAAAAGGAGTTTAGAAAATATATTTTCAGTGTTTTTTTTAATCAATTATTCGACACCAATAATAATAACCAGACTGTTAAAGCAATGTAAGAATAAGAATAAGAATAATTTTATTTCCTCAAAAAACCTTGTTACTATCAGTGAACTAAACATTAATATACAATTTATTACATTTAAACTATGGTACGTCATTGTAACAATCATTTATAATATTATTTATATTATTATGTATCTTAACATTTAGCGAGTGACGTATTAAGATTTTGACCCTCGTAGTGCGGTGATACCAAATGTACTCCTTGCCACTTCTGTCTAACATCCTGTATTATACCCTTCTACTTACATCGATTTCTTAACACCTGCAATATAGCACAACTAGAACGTTTGGCACTAGAAACTAGTCTATAAACATGTCACAGCTGACTTAATAGCCTCCTTGCGTTATATCGCAACACTTAGCCAATGTTAAACAATTCTCACGTTTACTGTAGTTCACCAGTGCACTTGGTAATATGTGCTCAAGTGGTAATTGCTTGTTTTGAACCGATTAAATAGTACATCGGATTACCGCAAATTTGTTGGAAATGAGAACTGAAATAAGGGGATTGTTTTTAGTAACTCTTAAACACAGGTACACATTTATTTGTGTTGTATTTTGAACATTGGTATTTGAAAAAAAATTGTTTCCTATCTATTGCCTGTCGGATTTATTTATATGTAATGTTTAATAAAAACCAATAGAGACTCTTTTATTTAATACTTGCGGCCCGCCCCGGCTTCACACGGGTTCTATATCCTATGTCAATCTGGAATAATGTAGCATTCAAATGGTGAAGGTTTTTTTTTAAATCGGCCGGTAGTTCTTGTGTTTATTCGTTACATAGGTACATACAAATATTTCCTCATATTAGTTTAGAATTTTCCGTTTTTACAGGTCGAAGGTTATGTGCAGGAGAGACCTACGCTCGTCAGTCGATGTTCCAAGTGTTTGCAGCCTTCATGCAAGCGTTCAGCGTTTCCACCGAAGATGGAAACCCGCTTCTCAAACCTGCTACGAGAATCCAAGGCATTATTACCACGATACCAGAGTTCTGGGTCAAACTTACACCCAGAACTTGAATAATATTTATGTAGATTCTTGGCAAAGAAGTTAAGAACTCATTTTTGATCACGTTTTCTGTATAACATAAGATTTTAGATAGAGATTTGCATTGTTTTAACTCTAAGATGTCGGACGAAATGTTTACCTTTTTAACCTGAAACGTTTTAAGAAGTACTTTTCCCTTAAAGGAATTGGCTAACATAAGATATTTTTATTGGAGTCTATGGTCACGAGATAATAATTATGTTTTGTTTTGCCAAAATAAAAAACGAGTTGCGAGACTTGTAACCGTTTGTCCTAGGTGAATGAAAAACGCGGCAAAGTCGCGGTTATCGTCCAATTTCAAAGACAAAATGGACGACATTTTTTTGACAGTAAGATGTGGTTGTCAAATTAGAGATATAATGGGGTGAGGATTAAAGAAATCACTTCAATCCATTTTCAAATCCAACATGGCAGACATTCTTTTAGACAATTTGATGTGGGTGTAATTTCAAGGTTTATTGGGGAGAGGAGAGTACGAAAATCAAATCGATCCATTTTTAAATCCAAAAAAAGGGGTGAGACGAGGGGTCGGATGTGTTATACGTCTGTTGTATGGATAATTGGAGACCCCTTAAATTTTTAACTTTATTTTAATTTTATTATTCTTAACTATATTAAAAGGCAATATTAAAAGGTACACGCTTTGTAAAAAGACGCTTATACATCGGAGGCTTAGTACCTAATAAGGTCCCGTTTTCACCCTTTGGGTAGGAAATCCAAAAAATTAAAATTATTAGCATAATCATTAATTTTTTAAGTTATAATGACTTGATATGCAATAAATAAATAATTTAATAAATATTGTTTGTTCGTGACATCTGACAACCCTACTTCCATACTGTCGCGAAACTTGTCGGCATTTACCACGAGATCAAAGGCGACCTACGTATGTTTCTTTATACTGTGAGTCTATGCAGTTGATATGCACGAAACTTACTTAACAAATCATTAAATATGGTAATTTTAAATTTGTTTTAATAACAATAGGTACGTTTCTGTAAGCCACAGATTATAGTATAGGTACATAACTTATAGATTGTTAGTGGAGAATTTTAATGCCATGTAAAAAGATGCTCAATATTTTAATATACAACCTTAAATACCTAGGAATGCCTAGATATATTTTTTATACTTTTAATTTACGTATCCTATGCTGATATTATTAAGTAGGGTATAAGTTGTCTATTAATTACAAATATTTTACAATAAAAAAATGTAATAAATGAATGGTCGTTTTTTTTTAATTCATCTGTTCTTTGTCCAAATTTGAACAGTGGTCTTTGTTTCAAATTGAGATCTACAAATATTGTAATGAATTATTTTTGGCTAAGAAGACGGTGGTGCGGCGATGACGTCGATTTTTATAAGGTTTAAAGGTTAAAGTGATATTAGTCGGATTGTTGTTAGTGGCTCAGGAAAAAAAGCCTGGAGACAGATGACCTTTTTCCACCCGTGGAGCATTATATAATACCTATTTATATGTATACTTGATTATCATAGGATATCAGTATCCTGAAATCGAGAAGGGTTAAAAGAATCTTAAATGCAATGTTAATTTATTTATGTTTTATTATTATTACTATCTATCCCCCGCGAATTCATCCGCGTGTTTTAGGTTCAAGGGTTACTTATGTTTTCCCCGCAACACTAATTCTTCAAAATAAATATTAATATAAGGTATGTATATCCTCACCTATCTACCATATACCTACGGTATTCAACTGAAACCAATGAAACCTTTTCCCAAACTGTTTAACTCTGTAATATCTTTAACATAGTTTGGGAAAAGGTAGATATAAAATTTTAAGCCTAGCATTTGATAGGCACAGGGGCAGTATCACCAAAGCCGATTTAAAGAAAAACCTATTTATTGACTGGAAAAATATGTGGATATCCGCGAAAAAACCCCCGTTTATCTATACTAATATTATAAAGCTGAAGAGTTTGTTTGTTTGTTTGAACGCGCTAATCTCAGAAACTACTGGTTCGAATTGAAAAATTATTTTTGTATTGGATAGTCCGTTTATTGAGGAAGGCTATAGGCTACATAACATCACGCTACGACCAATAGGAGCGGAGCATAAATGAAAAATGTTGCAAAAATGAAAAACCGTTGAAACTAAAACACGCGAACAAAGTCGCGGGGGACAGCTAGTAATAAATAAAGAAGGAAAAGTCTTTATATAGAGACAAGCTTACTACGCTACACAAATTTTGTTAAAAAAAGCATTGGTAGGTATATTTAAATATATTACCCTCTAATTTTTAAACAAACAACAAAGTAGTATATTTAGCTATGTAAAATGTCCAACATAACCTTAAGTTTAGGTACGTAATAACGTCTTTTATTACCTACCACAAAATTACGACGGTTGAAATAAAAATAATAATGTCGCTGTCGTCTTAACTACACAAAAACAGTTTGTGTTTGTTGCTCGTTAACCTAGGTTCGAGGTTAAGTACTAAGTTTGATAAATGAATTCAAAAGTCTTGACAAAGGTGAAAAAAAGACAAGTCTGTCATTTTGGTATTTAAAATGGTCTTCATTAATATTTATTTGTACGTAGAAAACTCCGAAATAATACTCGTTTTAATACTTACTAATGATTGACGCAAACGAATGTCAAGCCTATGTCAAATGTGGGGAGTCGTCTTAAAACTTGTCATATTCATAATTAGTGAATAATTTACAAATTAAAAGTGTACGTATGTACAGAATACTTTTTCAAAAACTAAATGAATAATGATAGTAGGCCACGTTTTTGTATGGTTTTTTTTTGGTTTCATAAACTGGCAACCCTCACGTCAAACCCAAAATGACAGGGAAGGCGGGAAAGGTACTTAGGCTTAGCACGCACTGCGATTAAACGCCCGCGTTTAATCGCAGGTCTGAAACTGCAAAAAAATGTAACACATAGCTTTCTATACAAGCGCACGCATTAGTGACTTTTTTCAGTGACTGATTTTAAAAACGCAACTTGTTACTTTTTTACAGCGGTTTGAAAACGCGCGGTTTTTTTGTGTCCCATAGTAACAGTACTGTGGCGCACGCACGGCGGTTAATCGCATTCGGTTTTTATTCAGTCTCGACTGTGCAAGTGCGGAGGAAAGATGTTTTTGCCGAGGTTAAGTCATGTCGTCCGACTCAGAAACATCGAATGTAGACTACGAAAATGTATCAAAAAACATTATTATTGAAGTGGAAAAAAGGCCGGCATTATATGACAAATCTGTAAATCAATACAGAGACAGGAATATTAAAGCCCTTCTTTGGCTTTGACGCACGTTGTAGTACATTTTGCAAAAGTATCCTTTCAATTAATGTCTTTGATCAGTTAGTGGATGTACCCAGTACCTATGGCGGCGGCGTTGTTTACGTTTTCTATTTTTTAATTTCAATATCAAAGCTACAACACATGCTGCTCGCCAGAAATCCATGGTGAAATGAAATAAATTTGAGCAAAACGCTAGCCGCAGTGCCTGTTGAAGCGCGTTTTTGCGTTTTCAGCTATTCCTAAACCGCGCGCGTTTAATCGCAGTGCGTGCTAAGACTTAGTGGTAGCTGGTGGTAGCTATTAGTGTAATGTGCAGCAAACTTATGTGATCCGATGGTTATAATTGGTACTACCGAAATGACTGTGGCAATTGACAGGATCAATAATTTTTTGTTCACCGCTAGCGCCGCCATGACCGGGCAAGATAAATTTGCTGCACTATAGTTACTTAAAAAAAAGATAATCTAAGATTACCTTAAAATTATTTGATCATTGTGGAACTCTAACTTTTATTAAGATGTAGGTAGAACAAAAAATAGCTTGTTATGAATGTTCACAAAACAATTAGATAAAAAAAAACTGTTTAATTAAAACCAACTATGTAAGTATTAGGCTGTTACGCCACTTAAAAGTGTCTAGGCTATAGGTCTAGGGTTGCCAACCGTCCTATAACACGTATTATTAGTTAAACCAATAAGTATGCAAAATGACTATATCTAGTTGAATAGTTTTCCATCTACATTGATTTGAAAAAAAGGTGGCATAAAGCATAATTATGATACTTTTATTGTAAAGAAAAACAAAATTAAAAGATGCAAGAAAAGCAACAATAGACGTAGATTGAAAAAAAGATATTTAGCAAACCAACATTGATTAAGATTATTTTAAACAAAGATTTTATTTATACTTTTTCTATAATATACCTACTATATTTTGTAAAGTATACCTACTATATTTTTTTACTGTGTAGTTACTACACATTATATTTTTTGTAGTTTATCCTTAAAATAATATATTATTTTGCTTAAAAAATATTGGTAGCCCTAGCTAGGTAAGTAATAAAAGCAAAAATAATATAACAATATTATGACGGAAATATTTTCCTTGGTTATGTATGTTTGCCCACTTAACATCATATTACCTTACGTTTCCAACAGTTTTTACGCGGTAAATTTTATTAAATATAGTATCTAGCATAATAACAGACTATTCACTGAAGGGCGTACTAAACACTGATTAACAAATGACTAAATTATAAGGAAAATTTTGCATGGGTAATAAAATCCATATTATTTTTTAAAGATAAGTAAGTGCCTACTGTCTAATTAACCAGGCGTAAGTCTGTTATCGTCTTTCAAAGATTTATAAATAGTTTTTCAAAGTATGTTAACACCTAAGGCTCGGTGCAAACGGCCGACGACCACAGCCATCAATTGTAAGCGACATACTTTTTTATCATACAAATGTCTGCTATAGCGAGTGGTATTAACACTGACTTGATAATTTGGCAGCAAGACGTTACTTTTAACACTTCATGTAGGTATACAAATATTTTATGAAGCTAATGTGCTTGCAAGAAAAAACTGGCTAAGTACGAGTGTGACTTGTGCATGGAGGCGAGGATTCCGTATCAATTTTGCGGATAGTCACGTAATTTACTTAGTCTTTGTGGAAAGATAGCCGTCTAGGATTGAAGACGCCGCTGTGTTTAATTAGCGTATTTATTTATGTATGTCTTATGTTAAAAACAGTGTTGCGTCATTACAGTGCGAGTGTAACATCTGGATATTTATAAAATTAGGTAAGGACATAATCATTACAGATGGCGCGTGCCGTCTTCATAATTGTTTTGTGGAACGATTTTAATCTTATCTTAATGTTATTTCCATTTTACGCCACGACGGTTCTCTTTTCGCACAAACTACCGTATACTTTGCGATCGATTTAGGTTTTTTGTATTTTATTGTATTACTAGCTGTCACACGGATCCGCCCGCGTGGATGTCGGTTATCGAGCCAAAAAGTAGCCTATATCCTTTCGCAGGCTTTAGACTATCTGTGTACCAAATTTCATTTGAATCGGTTAAGTATTTTTGGCGTGAAAGCGCGACAGACAGAAAGAGTTACTTTCGCATTTATAATATTAGTAAGGATCGAAATCAAGAACGAATCATTATCTACGTGATGAATAATAACTGAAATAGCATTTGATGTAAAAGTTTAAATCAAATCGGTGATTTGTGCATATTATTTCCTATTATGTTACAAGCGTCAAAATATTATAAGTACATTGAATTCTAAAATTGTGTTGTATAATACACATCAATGGAAACACAAACTAAAAATTATACCTTCTAATAATTTACTAATTTTAGTGACAAAATTTAATCCCAAAATCTCGCAAAAAGGAAGCAGTCGTACTAAAAAACCGCGTCTTAAATTTTTCATCTCTACGTGCCTCTAAGTACTTTTTTATGTTCCGTTAGCTTAGTATGCGGTTATAAGGCGGTCAGTATTTCTTCTTTTTGGACGCCATTACCAGTCGGAAAAAATTCCCCTCTCCTGAATTATGACTGCCTAAACCAGATGCGGAACAACTAACGGTAGCCACACCAAAACGGTTAATTTGTTATTCAAACTGCTAGGGTTTAATGTTCTAAACTTCTAACCCAATCGCTGGATTTAAACTTGAAGATAGGACACGAAACGACAGTTTTTTACCTGGATCTTTATCAGAATGTTAGTAGGTAAAGACAACCAGTTAAGATTCGTGACAGGTTTTTATCTGTTAGGATTTAAGTCTAAGAAATCTTTTGTGTTTAGGTAATGCATTTGTGTGCGTAAGTAGATCCTGCTAAAGTAGGTTTTCTGTTGAAATAGGTACTATATCTACTTGTAAGAATCAATAGTACTTGTTAGGTTTAATTATTATTTTTTTATTGACCTAGCAACATAAAGTAACAAAATTACGAAATCTAACTCGCACTTGACATCGTAAAATATCTATTTAACGCGTAACAACTTGACTGTCTCGTCGACGATAAAAATATGGAACCATTTGGAAAATAAAAGTAACACAATGTTCCTATGTACCCGAGACTTGACACAGTAGGTACATATCTACTTGTCTTAATAGGTACCTATGTATTTGAATAAGCCCAGGTAAAAGCGTATAATAGGCACGTTTCCTATTTTTTTTTAATGTCCACCTTGTAGATTAATGAATTTTATTGGACACGTATTTTTTCTTTTTTCCTACAAACAAAAAATGATCAAAATACAGAGAACGCAAATTACGCGTGACGTCACTTCTCGCTACAATTTTTTACCAAGGCGTGGCGTCATAAGCCCCCACTCCGAAACTTTAAAGCGCTGTATCTTTGTAAGTTTTTATTGTTTTAAATGATAAAAGAAAAAATACGTGTCTAATATTTTTTTATTATCTTACTGACGGACTAAATAGATTTTAACTTTTCATACCCAGGAAACATCCCTATTATTTTGACTGTTTAGGTACAACCTATTATGGACATCTATAGTTTCTACTAATTACATGTTTTCTAGTTTATAAAGGTTATAATTTTAATGATTTTTTTGCGGTTTTTAACAGCATTATTAGCTTAACATTTATAACAATAATATGCAAATTCCGTACCTAATTAGAAAGTTGTTAAGTACCTAAGTATATAAAATGTCAATTTATGATAATTGACTAATTAATTGATTTTTTCAATGACATGCTACATTCATCCGCTTAGATACTAACTGTACAATGTACATGTCCAATTTAATCGTATTGTTATCTAAATATAATTATTATTAACTAGCTGTCCCCCGCGACTTTGTCCGCGTGTTTAAGTTTCAATAGTTTTTCATTTTTTGCAACATTTTTCATTTATGCTCTGCTTCTTTTGGTCGCAGCGTCATGTTATATAGCTTATAGCCTACCTCAATAAATGGGCTATCCAGCACTGAAAGAATTTTTCAAATCGGACCAGTAGTTCCTGAGATTAGCGCGTTCGAACAAACAAACAAACAAACTCTTTCGCTTTTTATATTAGTAATATATATATATATAGAATACAGATTAACACGTAAGTAAATAGGTACCTATAACATCATCAACTTATCAGTTATTGCGTTTAAGTGATTTAGAGTGCATTGGTAGGTGTGTAAGTATGTAAATACCTACATAAAACACAAAGTACGTCAGCGGTATCATATCCTTATTATCATGAATAATGTTTTTGGTTAGAATATAAGTCACAATAGGGATGTTGACTGAGTATGAAAAGTTAAAATCTATTTAGTCCGTCAGTTAGATAATAAAAAAATATTAGACACGTATTTTTTCTTTTATCAAAATAATACAAAATGATAAAGATACAGCGATTTAAAGTTCAGTAGTGGGGGCTTATGACGCCACGCCGTCGTATAAATTCACGCGAAATTTTCATTCACTGTATTTTGCTCATTTTTATTTGCAGGAAAAAAAGGAAAAATACTTGTCCAATAAAATTGATAAAAAATAATAGGAAAAATGCCCATTGTTTAAGTCTATTAAGGAACTGATGAAAAAGATTGTTTAGGGGAACTACAAATTTTGTTGTACAATGTACAGCACGAAATTTATGGTCATGTAATTTACCTCATTACTACAAGACTACGACTTAATTGATGAAATACTTTACATGACCATGACAATAAAGGAGATTACTAAATGAAAGTATGAGACGATTGCCCCAGCAACGTGACAAAATGTAATGCCGAATAGCTAAATATTAGTATTTCATATAAAATAAGTTTTAGGAACTTTTTATATCTTCAAAATCCTGAGAATAAAATCGTGCGAGTTCTTGGAAATTATTAAACACTAAAGAATTAATTAAATAATACTTAAATATACCGAGTTATTGTGAGGTTCCTGTACAATTGTACATGCTGGGGAAGTCATTTAGTCATCTCCTTTAGTGTAACAAAATTTGTATTACCTCAAACAATCATTTTAATCAGTTCCTTGACAGACCGTAGCAGTCTCGGCTTTTGAGTGTTAGGTGAAAAGACTATTGCAATTAAATTGTAAGTTGCAGCAATTACTCAAAAAAACTGTAATTTATGATGAGCGATGATACTACGCAACCTGTGGTGAACAAAGCATCCAAGTCACATACAGGACAAGCTTACAACTATGTTTCGACTGCTGCCAAGTCAAAAAAAAGTAAGCAAAAGAAGTAAGCTTGACATAGGTAATTCTTGGTCATTCAAAAACTTCCATCAGATATTCATGTAGGTACATACTGTAGATAAGTTGACCTGTAAAATCGAGATTAGGTCAGATATTGGCGACCTTGAACGTAGCTATCTTCCCAGAAATATGTATCATCACTAATTACTGATTAATTACATTTATCAGTGTTTAAATCGATCTGACCCAGTTATTACAGGAAAAGTAGTTTTGAATTAACTGTTAGTAATGGTGTTGTTACTAATCTTAAATGAATTGATAAGTTTCTTTTCAAATAAAAAAATCCGTTCTTGCAGTGACAAACAAAAAAGGATGATTAAAAAAAATTAGATTGTTCTGATACCGCAATCTGCAGTTATGGGCCCTAGGTATCGTTGGTATCTACAGTGCAGCGCACATTAGTGCTAACAAGTAATTACGAGATAAATCGTATCTAATATAGAATTATATTATTATCTTTACAAATGTCCCCAGAGCAGGTCCCACATGAAGCTAGACGACATAGCAGCAGACCGAGAAGAAGGCGCAGAGACCAACTTGACGTCTACCAATACCAATAAACGACTGGTCCATCCTAGCCTTTGTGTGTCGCGGGTGGAGTCGCTGCGCTCAGTGCTGAGCGGACTGGCCCTTCGCCACGCGCTTTCCTTTGGCACCTCCGCATGACCTTCGGTGCTCGTGCTCGGTTAGGGGCTAATGGATTTGAATCCCCGCTCCACGATCCACGATTTTCCTGTAGCGGCATGCCACTTGGAGTTTTGCAGGTGCATAGAAACGTATTTATTAGCAAAACCTTTCCAAAAGTGGTGCCTAATGCCGTCAATTACCTGGGTATGCGGAACAGGCATGAGTAGACGTCCAATTAGAAAATGCCAAGAAGTAATAGCGGTCAAATCCAGGCTCAGGGGAAGCAGAGATAAGTGGACACGAATTGAGAGAGCTTTAATTTGAGACAAACAAGTAGCCATTTCCTCGTACATAAGATATATTCCACTTCTTTCTTTTGAGTTTTAGCTCCGAGGCATAGCAAGCGTATTTTCAAAAACTTTAAATGTAGTTATGTTTTTTTCGAATGTTTCATTTCCGTCACGCATTAAAATCAATTTTATCTTACCAAAATTGTATAAATTGCATACACCTATACAATAAAATATTTTACCCTGCACGCTTTAGCAGTGTCTGCCAAGGTGTAGGAACCACGCAAAATGGTCTGCCTATTGGAGGAACTTCTTTTATAGTTCTTTAAGTAATTTATGTAAAATGCAGCTTTATGACCAAAATATACTTACTCCATATTTCTTAAAGTTTAGGGTGTCTGTCAGCGTAGGTACCGGACTAAGCGTCTCTCAACAGGACGGGTGACTTCTAATACTATTCTAAAGAAAATATATAAAAACTGACCTTAATAAAATAATGAAAATAAGGTCCAATTTTATGCACCTTTATTGCCTCATAATTGACAAAGCCACCATGATCCAAACTTCATATTAGGGAAGGTCGTTCTTACCTATAGTAGGGCAAAATAGTAGCGGGATCTCGGGCTGTTATCATTTTGTGTATATCGTTTATCAGAGAATGACGCGTGCTTAAATCAATGTCGCCGATAAGATGCCTGAATGATTTATTTGTCATCATTATAATGATACTGTAATTAAATTAGGCCATTGCGTTAAAGACCTAGATTATAATTTGTATTGGGTTTTTAATGCTGCTTTTATGGATTATTAATATTATAATAAAACAACTTTGAACTGATTTTATCGTTTGTATTTAGATTTTAGTTCCCCTAAATAAAAACCACGATAAAATCCGTTCAAAGTAGTATTATTTCAATATCTAATATTCGGGTAAACCTTATAAAGGATTATTATTATTTTAATTAGGATTCGATATTCGATACATTATTAGGATCTTATAATGATCATCATTTTTTATTTTTTTATTTTATTTTGTAACTCGATACGTTAAAAATCGTTCATGAAGTACCTATATATCTTTTTTTTGTTCTAATCATATCATTTCTAGACAGATAGCTTTTATTTTTATCTACTTAAACATGCGAAGTCACGTATGAGTTTTATGATATTTATCACTTACTAGCTGTCCCCCGCGACTTTGTCCGCGTGTTTTAGTTTCAACGGTTTTTCATTTATGCGACATTTTTCATTTATGCTCCGCTCCTATTGGTCGTAGCGTGATGTTATATAGCCTATAGCCTTCCTCAATAAATGAGCTATCCAACACTGAAATAATTTTTGAAATCGGACCAGTAGTTCCTGAGATTAGCGCGTTCAAACAAACAAACAAACTCTTCAGCTTTATAATATTAGTATAGATATGATACTTGTAAACTCGACCTAGCAAATCTACCTTAATCTGCTTTAAAACACATTTTAGTAATATATTGCGAAGTTATAAGTCTGCTTTTGTAAAAAAGAACTATACTTACAACTGATTAAGGCGGTCCACCCACTGAACCGCGCTTCGGGCAGCGGGGGCTGATTTTCAAGTTGTTAGCAAGTATCTAATTTTTTTTAGAAAACACGCATAGGATAACACACTTACAACGCGTCGGCGCGCGTCAAAGCATACTGTGCGCAGATTTTGCCAAAATGCTCGGAGCCACACGATTTTTATATGCATTAAAAGACTTCCACGATCATCTGAATGAGTTTGGTATCCACTCTTCACGGCTATCGACTGTAAAGGAAATATTTTACATGGCGCGGGGCGGAGGGTTTGTCGTACACTGCCGCCCAGCGCTGGGAAGCAGATCAAACCGCTAGGTGACGCAGATCCGCGCGTCCGATGCCGCGCAACTGATCTGTCGCTCCGCCCACCGCAGCGGGACGTTTTACTAGTGAGTGAAACGCCCAAGGTATTATTAAAGACATATAAACATGTAGCAGTTTTGTTAAGAAATGCTACATCATCATCTCAATCATTAGACCAAATAGTCGTATCTATTGGACAATTAAAAAACCGAACGTTGGTCACGATCGACTTTTTATAGACCAAAAAAAATTTGCGTTCTGATTTCTTCGCCAATTTTTTTCAGGACCATTTAACAATGACCCGATCGAATCATTTAGTGTGCACTCTACATTTTTTTTTTTATGTTAGTTAACTGTACCTACAAATATAACTGTAATGTCGATATGTATGCAAACCAACCTTGCAGCCCGATTGCAGTTTCGTCGGGTTGCCGTTGTTTTTCAGTCGTACTAACTGCATTCAAACTGCAAATTTGCAGTCGGGTTGTAGTTTAAATGCAGTCATACTTGGTCATTCACAATTAGTTCGTATTGTAAGTTTTCTAAGTACTTACTGTTTATGTATGGATTCTTTCCAAGTAGATTAGATATTAGATGATTGGCCTTCCAATTTAATTACTTGAGTGCGTAGGTACTATAGTTTTTAACGGTGTAGGTACCTGGCAAGCCTCCTTGTCTGCCAGTCTGAAAACTTAAAATTTACGAATGTACTCATATATTTTTAACCAGAAAATTTAGAACATAAACGATATTATTATTCGCTTGTGGACTTCCCAAACAATTATGAAAATCATTATAATTTACTTTGCTTAAGATGTGGGGACTTAGAAACCGTTACATTAAAAAAGTTCGGCTTTGTATTACTTATTTGTCGATCGATTGTTTTTTTTTATTAGTTCTATAGTGTATGTACTTCATTAAAACCGCGATTAGATAGAAATTAAAAATGAATTTGGTAAGCAAAAACTTACTTTGTTATGAAGTGTAATCAAACAAACTGAATTATAATGAACAAATTGGTCATTGAACTTATTGTAGTTGAACGAATGGATATGATTAATCATTCAGTGGCTACCCGCTTGTGCCGCTCTGGTAAATGTAACATATTTTGAAAGATTTATTGTAACAATCAGCTGCATTATAATTTAATGAACCAAAACATAAAAAAAAAAAACAAAAAAAAAAAACATTTTTCATATGTTTTATTAAAGATTTATTCATTCACATTCAAATAAAAGCACACAGATTATTTGATAATAATTAATAATAATAATAGGTAATAAATCTTTATTGCACAAACAATTTTGTATTTTTTGTAAAAACGACTCCCGCTCTAAGGAATTTAATGCTTGAGTCACGAGGTGTTTTACAAACATTCCACATGCACACAGAACATCCAGACTTTGAACAAACATTTGTGGATCACAATAATGCTTGTTCCATGCGGGGATCGAACCCGCAGCACGAGGCAAATAGCGTGATTTTTATCAGCAGAATGAAAAATATTTTATTCAACAACTTTGAGTTCGTAAAAACTACTAAGTACTTAGCTTTTTGTGCGAGAGTTCGTTGACTGTTGAATATAAGTATAAAGAGGTAGGTATGTCTGTCAGTGACAAATCGAAGGGCATGACATTCAATGATGTAATAAATAAGTTAACCTTAGCGTTAACGACCTTAGAAGTCTTAATTAGATTTATAATCTTGTTGTTTGTATTTTATCGGTTTCTAATGTAAAATTACTGGCCGCAGCATTCACAAAGATACAATCGTATCGGTCTACATGCGAAATAAATTTCCAGTCTTAGGACCGATTTTACCAACGCCAGATAATTGTTTTTGTGTCTGTCCGATTTTGTATGGAAAATAAAAAAATAATTATAATTATTTTAACTATTTGTTACGCATTAACGCATGCGGAGCGAATATTTGTAATTAAATACAAATAATAGAAGGAAAAACCCAAACCTCAGGCAGGGCTCGAACCTGCGACCACTGGCATGACCCGCCAGCGCGTCAAGCCAGTGGTTATAATGTCAAAAATGTATCTGGGTCTTCGGTAAAAATTATCTGGCGTTGACGTGCCGCACTCAGGCGCCGCGTTGTTTCGTGTGGCCGGGCCTTACCGAATAATATATGTTTATCTAAGTAAAGTATTATTTTTTGATTGGTAATAATTCTGTAGGTAATTATTTTCTTTTTTCATGGCGATTAGATAGTAACCGTGTTCGACTGCCGATGCTCTCGCGATTTGCTCTAGATAAAGGGTTAAAGGTCTCTTCATATTATTATCAAAGGCGTAGGTATTTTTAAAGGGGAACTTGTTAACAAAACGGATACACAGTATCCGTCCGTTTTGATATCGATGTACCATATATTGATTGGTATTTATTATGTAAAGAGGAAATTACATAGCGCCCACGACGAATACTTGTCCTGAGTAGGTAGCTATTAGGGCATTAATGACCTGTTTTTTATTAATAAGTATTAGATGTTATAAAGACTTAATAGCACAAAAACTATCCTGATGACAAAAATTATATTTTACCTGTAGGACAAAAACTCTAATTTATTTTTTTGTATAAATTTGTTGCAATTCTGTTCAATAAATTCAAAATCTGGCTATTGTAACTAACTTATAATTATATTATACTGCGACGGTTTGTTTTTGACATTCCAATTCTAAAGAGTATTGCATTGCACCAAGGTTTAATGTTGTTGAATAAAATATAATTGAGTTTTCAAACATGTGTCAAAATAAAATGTAATTTAAATAAAAGCACTAAGAAGGAGTATTGATATCAACTTCGATGAAAATCACCCCTAAAATAACTTACTACCCCTTATAACCCCGTTAGGCGGTGAGTTTTAATAAAATACGAAACACGTCTTCTGTTAATTCTGTTGAAAAATATTTATACAAAATTTGTAATAGATTAGAACAAGGAATCACGTTGTCCCATACAAACTTTGCCCCCGTTTTTCACCCCCTTAGGGGCAGAATTTCGGAAAATCCTTTCTTATCGGATGCCTCCATCATACAAAGATCACACCTTCCAAGTTTCTACTATCAGCGGTTTAGGCTGTACGTTGATCCCTCAGTCATTCAGGACAAAGCAATTTATATATATATATATTTATTGTATAATACAAATTGTCCATTCAACAAGGGAAACTAGATATTACCTAGTCATGGGTTGTTACGAGGTCAGATGGACAGTCGCGCTATGTAAAATACTGGTACCTATCGTGAGAGTGAAAAGAAGAGAAGACAACAACAGAAACAGTTGTGGAAACTGAAAGAAAAAGTCGTGGAAGTTTAGGAATTAAGAATCACTAGTTCTATAGATATACAGCACGCAACAAAAACCCTGTCCGATCCTTATAAGTATTATTCGGCATCGTACTGCGTACACATATACGTAACTATTGAATGGATTTGAGGTAATTATTTTTCCCCGGTGAATAGGTTTAATTAAATTAAAATAAATCTGATCAAAGGCAACACTAATCGCCCGACTAAGTTCTACACGTGTACTACCTACACGTTTGTATCAAAGAAGCCGCCTGAGTGAGACATTTTTTTCTACGTATGTACGTATGTGTGAACCAGGAATAAAACTTTATTGGATCGGACAGGGTTTTTGTTACATACTGTATTGTAACAGAAAATATTGTAATGGAAGTCTTATCTTTTGGTACGAGATACCAGGTACAGGTGTACTGGCTCTTAACATACAAATAATTATAAAGAAGCTTAAGCAATTTTGAATTAAATAGATTAGGTGCCTAGAAACAAAAACTTTACAAACAATTTTAAAATCGATAAGACAGTTCCATCTTTTTGCGATGCATTTTATAAAACTTTGTATACCATAAGAATAATGAAAGAGATGTTCCGATACAATTCATACAATGTAACCAGATGTTTCCACATCCCGAATTTTCTGATATAAGTTACTTAATAAGGATGCAATTATTTCATCACACGACCATGTGCGTTTTACGACGTATAAGGTAGGTGGAACTCTGCCGATGGCGCAAGTCTTGCGTAAGCGACTCCACGGCTCCGGTAAAGGCAAAGACGGGACCGGGGTGTGTTTTTATTCGGTGGAAGGCTGACATTATAATAATAATAATATCTTTTTTGTTACGGGGTGAATATCGTATGTCTTCAACCCACGCCGAGGGCATAATGATGTGTCACAGTGGGGATATGTCGGACTTGCACCGACTAAATACACCCCAATCCCGTCCTTGCCTTTGCAGGAGTCCCCCGGGACTCTTCGCTAAAGAACGCTCGGCGGGGCCCTGGCCTCGGCGTGGGATGAAATCATTAGCGTTTCACCCCGACAAAAAGGAACTCTTGAAATTCTTCAACCTTCTTTATTAGCCATCCGCTGAGATTGGTAGCAATATCAATGTAATACCTATTTTAACTATTAAATAATCAATACGTGCTTTAATTATCAGCTTGTCTTTTCAGGATTATTATCCGTTACTCATTGGTTATTGAAATGTGTCAATTCAACGCCTAGATTACGCAGCTGTTATGAACAACGTGATAAAGATAAATCTAAAGCATTTTGTTTTGAAAAGGTTTACTATTGAATTAATCTGATTAATCCTTTATCATATACCTAGCTACAGGGAATTAGTTATTAAAACAAGGTCAATATTTTTTTTTATGAGGAAATCACCTATTGCTGTGCTACTTAAATTATTCATTATCATTTAATTATTGATATAATTATATTAACATGTACCTACCTATTTATTAAAATTTATTGTAGGCGCCAATGACCTAAATCAAGGCTAACATAATTATCTTACAAATTATTTGGACACTAATTTATTCCCAAATATTTCTTGTAAGTTACCTACGTTTTATATTTTATATCTAAGCAAGGCAACAAGGATTAATCACCTAGAACAAGCATCTAGATTAGGTAAGCATATATTTGTTAATACCAAATATATAAGCACGTATTCGGTTATACCAAATATATAAGCATATACATAATATTTGTTATTTCTTATTAGCTTAATACTTTTATAAATAAAAAAAAACAAAAAGGAAACGCTAAATTTTTAATTGTATACGTTTATTTCAATCAACAATTGACTTATAATTAGCTAATCTTGTCCAATTTATGTCATCAAGACACAAACAGACGACAGTCTTTACTTTGGATTGTCATGCAAACTAGAGACGATGTATACCTAGTTATGCAAAAATTTTTTCTAAATCAGAAACAGGTAGGTAGGTAAATGGATCAAATTCAACTTCCAATGTATTTTTACATACGTGATTTTACACAGCTGACGATATTATTAAGAATAAAAGCGTGATAAAAATAGGAATCGTCTTGGTCTACGAATGCGCCTCGTCGTTAATTAACACTTAATTATCTACATGTTTAATAAATATAAATGACACAAAACACATTTTATCACAGAAAATTAATTGTAAACATTCATATAAATAAAGTTAATGATATCAATAAAATACAGCGTCTTATAATATATATATAATAAGATTATTATAATTCTTTACTTTAAGCCATCGTTTAATGTTAGTTGAAGTTTGAAGTTTGCAGTGCTATATTTTAGTTGTTTTAGCGTAAGAAAGATTTTTTTTCAAAAGACAGCATATAAACTAGACAATGCTCGCGGACAACATAAAGCCTTTCTTACATTAGAATCGAGCTTTTATCGATCTACCTACATTTATTAAAATTTTAAATACGAGCGCAAAATACCTACTTATATACTTACAAAAAAAACATGTTTTCATAAAACAATGGTTCACTTATTATTCTTTTTTTTTTAAGTAGTGTTACTATATTTTTATGGCTTGTTCTAAAAATAGTAGGTATACTTACATTTACATTGCCTAAAAATATTGAGAATGAGCAATTAGCCGTTGGTAATACCCAATGCTCAACTTTATGCAGTTGAGCAGTGGGGCTGAAGTGAACCCTACACCAAAGTAGTCTCAGACACGCGTTTACACGTACACCTAGTGCGGTAGCCTGTTAGGTACTGAGTGTATAGTGTAGTGATGTACCTAGTCACAAATTATGTCGTTCATTGTTTTGTAAAAACGATTCCCTCTCTTTTGAATTATCACTGTATCGCGGGGATTTCACAAACATTCAAATTACACAAATAACACCCCGATTTAGAACAAGCAATTGTGGATAAAATAAATGCTTGTCCTATCCGGGGCCCGTCGCGCAAAGCGGTTATTGGCGTGGTGGCCTATACCACTAGGCTATCCGTGCAGTCAATGTAACCTACCTTGGTCCTGGTTACCTTCTAAATTTCGACTAGTTTCTACCAAGTGCAGATGCGAGCTTGCGTGATGTCTATTTACTTACCGTTCTATTGTTTTCCTTTCTACGCAAGCGGCGCAAGCGCATACTGTGAAATTAACCTGTTTATCCTAACTGTAAATAGCAAAATTTTAATAATAAACAAATCATTCATCATTTAATTATTGAAAAGCTACATCGTCAGCTTACCTATGTAAGAATTTGTTCTCTTGAATTAATCAAATAAACTTAATAACCATAAGTTATAGACGTAATGCGACAGGACATACGTCATGTCATGCTATAAAGCATTTTAATTTACTTATACTGTAAAGAAAAGCAAAACATAAAGACGCAAGAAGTGCACAAATACTTTAAAAATATATATATATTTGTAGTGAACAAACATACCTTTTTATACTTTTTCTATAATAAACAATATTTTTTGAAGTGTACTTAATTTTTCGGTAGTGTTCCTACTATATTTTTATAGCTTATTCTAAAAATACTATATTTTGGTCAAAAAATACAAATGGTTGCAACCCTAGATAATAGGATTAATAGGTAAGATAATTAGTAGATACAATCCTACGTTATACCTACTTAACTTTCCATAGAACTGCAGTAGGTTTTAAGCCAAATACCTAGATAGGTGTTCTGTACTGTATGCTTCGTTGACCATGGTTATGTAACCGATTCGGTAAGTTGGCTAGTCGAACCAGTGAACACTTTCCACAAAGAACTTCCTTGTGGAAAGTGTTCACAATAGACTGGATTTGCTCAAAGCGATCTTAGAGAAAATAGGGTGTGGGTTCCCAGTGTTCAGATTGATCGTCATACTAATCTGACCATCGGGAAACGTTGTTCCTGTTGGTCAATGGATTGATTAGTCACTGGATTAGACGTCGAATAGACGACGTTGAGTCTTATTACGATTTCGTTGAAAAATACACTTATATGATAAAAATTGCTATTCATTTCAATCTCGCTGAACATAAATCAGGAAAGATTAAGTGTTTTAATTTTACTTACAAAACGTGCTAGTCGTGTTTGAAATTACCTTTTGTCCAATCTACCTGATCTTAGGTTGAAGTTGAAAATACTGCTTTTAAACGGCTTGTCGGTAGTCCCCATCTTAGTAAGCTCGAGGCGTGCCTCGAGTCTTTTATTAGGCTAGTCGTTTCCTACTTACCACACTGTTTTTGCGTGCCAGGTGATATAATCTTAAAGTTGCCAACAAAAACTTACTTCGCTGGGGTAAAGTTCTAAAGACTAGCTCTCATAAGGCGAAATCTTATTTGTAGAAAGTCACGAGGTTTTGGCTTTCGAATGATGATGTCACCCGCTAAACTGTAAATACTAATGTGTAATCGTGAGCAGACTACGTAATTACCTATTATCAATCATACAATTGATTAAGGGTTTATAAAGATGTTTGTTTGTAACCTAATCATGTTTACCTACTGTCTGATGGATAGTTGGAGGTGAAATAGAATATTAAGGTTAAAGTTCGTAGGCTTAGTGTATTAAGGCCAGTCCTACAGTGAAGGAAGCCCATGAATTTTTCCAACAGGTTTGAAAACGATACCTACATAACCGTGCATTTACACGGGATCTTCAAAAATAAAAAAACGATATAAATATACGGCAATAGCTAGTTAAGACACCTACATGAAGGTCCATTATACACGATAGGAATGAAGGTCATATTAAAATTTCTTTCGGTATCAATGCGTCCTATAGTCGTGGCAGGACGTGAGCTCATCTCCTTCGCCTTGACACAAGTGGGGGGAATCAATGCAGCGGCCATTGAGGTGGCGAGGAACGCTTATAAACGGCGCGTAAGAGTGTCATGGTCATGGTCAAAACTACAAATATTACGACATTAACCTGTTATTTATAGAACAAAATATATGAATTAAGTTATGATAATAATAACTTGATTGAATCATAGTAGGTAATAAATATTTATGAGTTGTTTAATATTAATATTTAATGGCTTATGGAAAAAAGAAGTGTCAGAGGTTTAAAAGCCGCTTTTATGTAAACATTAGGACATAATATTATGTATGATTGTCATGATTCAGGGCTGCCGCCGCAAGTAAATTTATTTAACATTATAGAATATCATAAAAAAATTATCATACTCCATAGTTTGTTGGTGGGCTGGTCTCAGGGACTTCAGTATTAGTAGTACTAGTAGGAATTTTCTATTCGTTATATAATAAATACCTATGTACCGGTCCCCCGACTCGGCCACGTTCTGTGTAAATAAAGCTTCTAAAGCATGATAGCAAGAGAAGAATGTACCTACTCTCTAAAGTAGGTACTGTGACTCACCCCAGTATTTAAGGCAAATTGAAATAACCGAAGGGTAAAGCCCGCATGACAACCAAACAATCTTGGTACAAATAAATTATATGTCTACATGTTTTTGTGTTTTTAATTAAAAATATTATTTTGCTGTTATTATATTATTCCGTAAAGGGGCACAAATGGAATGATCAAAACAAGAATATTTTAACCAAAAATATACCGACGAATGATAACAAGCACACAATAACTCATAGATAAAATTAAAATAAATAGATACTTATGTATAATAATAAATTATGCACATTTAAAATTAAATTATAGTGCTACCATTATCATCTCATTATATGCGATTTACAAAGGCCTATACATATAGCGGATACAAAATAATCAACTTAGTAAGGTAGATAACAGTTTTATGATCTTTAAACTATATTTGCAGGTTACTGCACCCACTGATATCGTTTTCGCGCCTAAAATGTTAATGGTAGGATTATCGGTAGCGAATACCCTACTAATTGTCATCGATAATATTTCTATCTTCATCACCAAGGGTTACCGTTATTGCTTACCAATTCTCGCCCCTGGCACGCCAGCTATTGAAGCCCACAAATAAACTATGGAATTCGACATTTTTTGACATCACGTGTACCTATGTCACCACGTGTATCACTAGCACCTTGGCGGCAAAATTATTTCCAGTTATCAGCAAATGTATTGATTTAAAAAAACAATAAGTATGGAAATTTCCTTCGCCCAATTGCAAAAATAGGTAATTTGTTTGAATTGAAAAGTATTCCGAAAAACAAACAATGTTTTTCTACATTGGGTTGATGTCAGAAAAAATATGAGCACGTCAATTTAAGTCATTTTGGCAAACGCATTTTATCTTTTAATAATTTTAATAAATACCTAACCTGAAAATTTGTACCAATATTAAATCAGTTACATTACAACGCTATCGATATTTCTAGAATGACTAATTAAATTAAAAGATAAACAAGTAGAACAAACATTACATATGGTTTAAAATTGTGAAATAACGAAACACACATGACCGGTATTATCTACAAACAGGTCAAAGAGCAATTTCTCAGTTAGACAAGTTGTTTGCTAATCAGGAACACATCATAGGCATCCTGTTGCTTCCACGTTATCGTTTGATGATACCAACGGTTCCCGTGTTTTTAATTCTAGCATTTGCAAGGTCGATCCAAAAGAACTAAGGTAGATAGCGAGATATATATTACATAATCTTGATAATGGTTTCTAGATACTAAGAAGATTATCTTAGTATCTAGAAACCATTATCAAGATTATAACTATTAAAATTAAATGCACAGATAGTAAGAATATAAACATAAACAAAGCTTGATAAGACAAAGGTTCCCACAATCCGGTCACCCATTTTTCGAAGCCTTTAAAGTAAAAAAAAGTGTAGGTTTAAGTCAAGATTCGGGGGTCAGACCCATTTAAATGCCATGAACGAATCTCTATGACGCCTGGTGACATCTTCAGATGTGTTCAGTTTCCATCACGACAATAATTTAACAAAAAGCTTCGAATGCAAATATACACAATTTTACTTGTGGAAAAAAAAAGAAGCTTTTAGTGATTTTTATAATTTTATAGGGTTTGTGTTACGTTAGTATATTATATTAAAAAAATGTAGGTAGCAAATTTGTTACAAGCACACGCTTTTGGAAGACTCGAAAATGTCATAATTGGGACATTGCCAAATAATAGTTATCTCTTTTAATTACATGCTTATCGTATCTTTTGTACTCATTATTATTATTCAACTTGGCAACATTTGGACACACATTTGGACACACATTTGTACCCGGCGTTCAGATTTTAAACTTCAGTAATTTCGGTTTAATAGCGGTCATACTCATAAGACAATTTTGGCTTATCTACTAAATAAATAACCACTGGCATCCACATGGCTTAACGGAAAAGAGTAATTTTATTTGGAGACGACAGAGGGACTGTAGAATGACTGCATGGAAACATTAATCGCTGGAAATAAGGTACTAGTAGAAA
This sequence comes from Diachrysia chrysitis, assembly GCA_932294365.1. NCBI lineage: Eukaryota > Metazoa > Arthropoda > Insecta > Lepidoptera > Noctuidae > Diachrysia > Diachrysia chrysitis. The sequence goes on from OW028647.1 coordinate 4,071,189, forward strand.
TCTGTACCAGTCTTTTTTGGAACATCAATCACGGTCACTAAAATACCAGCAAATGCCGTGTGCGTGATTATGAAGTGTTAGTTAGATTACATACGATTAAAATAGAATATTGAAGATAAGTATGGTAATCCTCCAAACGATTTCCTACCTACGTACATAAATTGATTGGCGTATCATATTTACGGAACACCTATCGAGAAATAAAGCTTATTAAAAAAAAAATCTGATTGAAAACAAAAATATGTAACTCGATGGAAATTACGGATTAATATTCAATAAATATATCTATTGCTATTGCAGACATATAGGTAAAACAAAGGCCTTTGAAACACAACATACACTTGTTGATTTTTGAATTACCTACTCATTATATACCTTAGGCATATAGGTACATGTTTTAAAATGTGATTCTATTAGCCTAGTTGTTTTTTTTTTCAATATTTAACATAAATGAAAATAGGGGAAATAAAAATTAAGATTACAGTAAAAAATGCTATATTTTTATTTCATCAATCACATGTTTCATCAGCATAATATTATTTTACTAATAATATTTATATCCACAGTTATTATTAATACAGAGAGAATCCTAAGTACATTGTACATAGTTAAACACAGTTCTCAACACAATTAATTCGTGTTTTACAGTTAATTATACAAACGTTGGATTAAACATAAAAAGCATTCTGCTTAAATTAATTTGTAAATTTAATTCATAATTAAAACCATAAAGCATTTCACAAGTTCGGGATTTTTTAATAATAATATACCCTTGGCCAATTATAAAGTACACCGTTAACTCAGAGCCAAAACCAATTAAATTGTAAACAACATGTTACAACAGCTCAACTTATAATAATTGTTTTCGGACGCCGATATTTCTTATTATCATGTTTATGTAAAACTACATATTTTTAATCAATATAAAAGAAGATAAACTTATAGGTATATTGACACAATCTTATCTCCAATAAACGACTAACAAAGAAGAAATTCTGTCGGTAATTACAAGTATGCAAAATATCTTTAGAGGAAAATATTGTAAATAAAACAAATCAGATAGGTAGGAAAATCAAATCAATCAGGGTTTGTAATCTTAAGCCTTAAATGAATGCATTAATTCTTAAAAATAAGTGAATTGATCCATTTTGGCAGTTGAAAAAATGCACAAGACCATTATCAGAAAAATACTAACATGCCTATAGATTGCAATGCGTTAGGCTCGATTTATCTAATACGAGTATCGAACATTCTCAAATCAGCCCGATATGACGAATGTGATATCAGGATAACCAAATTTATAAAAGAAATAAATTTAAGTAGCTCCGACAACGAAAATATATTAAAATGCTGTAATATATAAACATTGGAACTCTGCAACAATCTTTTAAAACACTTTCTACCAATGATTGTTTATTACCTTTTTAAAATTTGTTTTCTTTTACGTGGTGTTAGTTGCAATATTCAGTTGGTGACATGCCAAGTTACACGTTCTAAAATACAAAGTAGTGAAGCTGGCAATAGAGCAATTACACATATTTATATATTTATTATAATTCCACGTGTAATTCTCCATGCGTCTTTGACATGATATTTTAAAACAGTAAAAGATGGGCTTTGCGCACAGTGGAACAAAAAAGGGCTAAAATAAAATAATAACGTCAATTGTATGACAGTAGCATCACCTATCTTATCGCTTTGTGGCCATGAACTTAAACCACGAACCTGCACGTGAAATAATGCGTAACTCATAGTCAATATCCATAAAAAAATCGTTACTAAGCAAAGGAAACAATACACTATTTAAAAGTAAATACACTAAAACCAGCTGAATACAGAGAACAAAATAACCTAAGAGCCACATAATAACTTTTAAATTGAATACATCATTAACCACATAATCCAATTACACTGTTCTCCTTATCACTAAAATAGTTAAGATGATTCAAATCTTATCTCTTATCACATTAAGCTTGAGTTGTTGCTAATTTTAGGAGCTAATCCATACATCGACCCAATTACTTTGTAATTTATAAAAATAATATCATTTGGTTTAATGAGAAACAAAAAAAGAAACGTGTGGCCCATTGAATTTGAGCCAATAAAGCTGAGTTTTCACACTACTGCTAAGTTAATTATTGTCAGTATTATTAGTAAAACCAGACAGCGGCACTCAAGTGTGACTGTCAAGGTTCTAACCCCTGTAAGCTAATAATAGGCACTTCCCTTCAACTTCTTCAAACAAGAAATCTTTTTAGAAATTCATTTTGGAAAATAACAAAATTATTTGGCAAATTATTCTACGCAGTTCGGCAGTAATTAATAAGTAGATTGCAGTGTATACTGTAGAGCGTCATTCACCTTGGCCTATTATAACTACAATATTATTATATTCTAGAAACGGTATTCTGCAATCTCGTTTTGTTTTTGATAATGATCTGGACCTCTTTTGAGGAAATATATAATTTCAAGATGAGAGGTTCTGTTATTATATCAATGACATTTTCTCTACTCAATACCGAATTTATCCGTATATTAAATTACTGCATAACACTTCCTTGTTATCCCTTAGCGTCTCAATTCCTGAATGAGTCCTAAACTTTCTATTTGTGATTCGACATAGATATTGATTTTTATGATTATCCTGTTTTGCTATATTTTTCGTTTTTATTTTGTAATGAATACACATAGGTAATGAAATCGCAATAGAATCAAATGACAAAGATAGGTTAATAAGAATAACGTACATACGTTAAAGTTTGAATGACGTAAATACTACAACTTTACATAATATTTACTATTTTACATATTTAACTACTTAGCAATAAGATTGTATAATTATAGATTCGAAATAGCTAAAAATAAAACAGTTAAATATCAATGTCGTTGCAAGATCAATATTGAAATTATGTTTTAGATATATACTCCGATTACTTTTTTTTTTTTTTTGAATAAAATCGGTCACACGATTGTTGTACATAATATAAATACTAACGGATTTTGTCCTAGTCTCGTACTCATTATTATTTATAAATTATCTTTTTTGTCTTGTTAGTAGGTACATACTGCTGCTCAAAAAAATCGCAGAATACTTATATCGGCGCTCAAACAAATTTTAATCTAAATTCTATCATTTGTACGTAGCACCGGAAAAATATAATTCGTGTTATCTTCTAAAAGTACTTAATGGTATATAATTGTCACACAAACAATTACGCGGGCAAAATGTAAAGGAACACGACTGCACAATGATAATGTATCATCGAATAGTCTGCTTATTTATTTATGACATTATTTTTAATTATTTCTGTCACTATTATAAATTGTATCACATATAAATACATTAATACCGTTTATAAATGTCTATATAAATCATCCATCCTCTAATTGCTTTTCTACAACTTCGTGCTTTCCATTAAGCTCTACCATTTCAGTGTTTTTATGCTTATTTGATTTATACGCCCCTGGCCCTATTAATGATAGACCTACAGGTAGAAACACCAAACCATTAAATAAACCAAACAATATAACAAGAAGGAATATCTTGAAAAATGATTGGAAAGTGTACGCTTTGGACATACTTAATAGTGACAACGATAGGAACGTAGAACCTCCGCCCAACAACACCGCAGATCCAATAGATGTAACTGTTTTATAAGCTCTTTCTGCATTGGTACCTTCAGACAATGTTAAAAATGTATGACCGACGTGAGCTGCGTAATCCACGCACAAACCAGTTGCAAGTTCAAGACCTATACAACACACTATGTCCACAGTCATACCCCATCTTTGCATGCATCCTAACACATTTACTATTGTTAACAGAACACAAACAAAAATCCACAGACACATTTGCAGATTAGTTATCAAAATAACAGTGCAGACCATTACGCATAGTAATGCCAACTCTATGTTTCTCTCAACTTCGACAGCTATGATTTCATCTGTGACCCAATTAGCGAATACCTTTGACCAGACACTACGATAACCATCGCCACTAGTTATGTTTGTGGTCTTGACAACATTTCGAACATGATTCATTGCTGGCAAGTACTCTTCAGGACCATTAAACCTAGCGAGTTTGAAAAACACGGTCGATGCTCGTATCTGTGTTGCTGGATCACCACAAAGAAAAGGTTCAGAGAATTTAATATTAGCTTGAAATCTGCCTCCTATTGGACTATATAAAAATCTAGATAAATGACGATTAAACTCTTTGTCTGAAAAAGTTGAAGCATTTTTTAACAAGTCATGATTGTAATTTTGCAAAACGTATTGATGGAAATGTTCAATCCAAGAGCTTACATCATAAATATAAGTTTCTTTTCGTAAATCCTGAACCATGTCGTATAGTTGTACGAATTCTTTAGTATAGTTCATCTCTCCTAAAAACACCATGGCCCAACTTCCTTCCTCGGGATAGTATTGATCGTGTGTGTTAATAAAACTTTTGAAATAGGTGTCTTCAGGAATAAACCATTTGGGATCAAATCTCTGTTCCAAGTGGAATATTGCTTGAACACTAAATCCAGTCATGATAAAAGTAAATAAAATAACTATTGTTTTACCGGGAATACTAAACACGCAATGTTTGTAAAACTTGTTCATTAGGGTCTGGAATAGTGTTTTACTTGTTGATGTTTTAATTTGTTTTTCATGTTTATAACAAAACAAAATGCCGTTTCTATTGTCCTGTATCCTTCTAATGTCTAATGAGAGAACTGCTACATAAAATGTTACAGAGTAACAAAATATAAAAAACACGCCGGTAGCGGCGTAAATACAAAAGGACTTCAACGACGGAAGTATCGTAATGGCCCCAATAAGTAAAGCAACAATGTCCGTGAATGACGTTATTACAATGGATACGCCAGCGTGCTTTAGCATCAGTCCTATTTTAACTGGCAGACTTTTCTGTGCTGCTGCTTCAGGTAGATTATTCCAGCAAGCATTCATAACGAACATGTCATCTATTCCTAGACCCATCAGAAGAAATGGTAAAGAAGAATGAATTGGACCAAATGATATACCAAAAATTGAACACCAGCCCACAGAAGTTGCATAGGCCAATCCTACAACCAATAATCCTACACTACCTAATGTTAATCTGATTTCCAGCCAGTTATTACGAGACAGTGCAAATTGTATGTATAAAAACATTAACAAAATACCTATAAAAAGTTTGTCTAATTCATCAAACATGGCATTGCCACTGATATCTGCAAAGCTCCTACCAGCTTCATAGAATAATTTTATATTTGAAGCATTTTGAGATAAATTATTCATTGATTCTAAAAATTTATTTTCCCACATTGCCAAAGGGATAGAGACCCAATCTTCAGTACCAACCAAATTGCCTACTTCATTAATATCTATGCTACTCATATTCACCTGTGTGAACCATGTTAACATAACTGATCCAGCAGACACTATATCACCATGTTCATCATATCTTACATCACCAAACATTTTTGGATAATCAATAGGATGCCCTGTAGTTGGGTTTATTTTTATTTTATTAATTTTATCTATAATATCCTGTTTAGTTGCTTGATTTATTTCTTGTTGGTTATTCTTCCATATATCCAAAACATTATTCTGTAAGCAACTAAATTGAAAACTTTCTAAGAAATCACAATAAAACTCATCATTCACCCAAAGTGTTGGGTCAGAAAAATCACTGTCACTGGCACTTGAATTTGATTTTCCATTATCATCAACAACTGGATTCAAGGATCTTTTGTTTCGGGGTGGACTATAAAAATTCACTATAGGAATCTTATAGCACAGGTCACTGAGAGAGTATTCCTTATTTTCATAGCTCACTTTTATTGAATTTACTGCATTTGTAACATTGCTCATTGCACGTAAAACTTCCGGCTCAAGAACATTATCTGCAGTTATAATAATCTTCTGAAGTCTGAAGCCTGTTCCAAATTTATCAATATACCAGTTTGTGTCATAATAAAAGTCAGACTCTGGAGGCACCCATAAATTCATTGGATTCTTTTCAATATGAAATCTAATGAATCCTGCACAACTCAAAACAACAAAAGATAAAGTTAAAATTACTGTCTTCCATGGATGTCTTGCCACAAGTACACCAAGTCGGAAGAAAAGTCCCTCGACTAGATGAACAGATTTCGATGACATGGACTCCCATAGTTGTTGTGGAGACCTCACTCGCTTATTTTTAGACATGTTTTCTTTTTCGACACTATATTAGCACTTGAGAAAAGTGTAAGTATAATATTGTTTATGTAACTGGAACTGTTTAAATCACTAACAGTTCTTCACAATAATATATTGCATTTTGCATTGGTAAATAATTTATACGCAATATAAATTTATTATTAAATGATAGGAGCCCGCATATCGAGCCGAGCGTGCTAGATAAGCGGTTGGCAGGCGAAGACCGTTCGCGGCTCGCCACACGACTGATATATTTATCTACTGCTACGGCCTACGAGTCGAGAAGCAATTATACAACCTTTTGATAGTACGCCGCTAGTTCACCATTAACTTACGGTTTGTCTTCTATTATATGCTATGATATTAAATACGGTTTTATATTTATTTAATACGTTGACCTTATTTAAAAATAAAAGGCATTGAACGAGGAAGGATGGTCATATAAATTACCTATTTCAACTTTTATACCTGTAAACAAAAAGCGTGCTATCCGTGGATAAAAACTTACATACCACATTTTTCAGTACAGCGTGAGCAAAGTAATCATTTTAAATAATATTTTTTATCAATCAAAACGCATTTTTACAACATTAAGAAAAGCAAACATTGATTTCATGATTTGTAACAAACAAAGAGAGAGATATTTGAATAATTTATAATAGTAGTCACAGACATATTTGCACAGCCACAGAGTACACTACATACTATAAGTATACATATTTGTATAGTACTCTGTGGTCACAGAGTATATGATTATAGACGATAGTTCACCTAGTCGTTCATACATTCATCGTTGTTGTCAGATAATTTAATTTATATTTTACATGGAGCGATTATCTATCTGACCTCTACAACCCATTTTGCTGGGTAACAGTATCCCAAAGTAAGACTGGCTGTCAGAATTGAACAGGTTAAAGATCAGCATAAGATAGTCGGGACCAACTACGTATTGGAGGCACGGAAAAAAAAGATAATTTTATATAATCTAATATTTAATAAGTAATAACCTTATTGCATTCTTTAAAGTACAATATGTCTTAAAAATTAAAAATACAGAATTCTTACGGACCCTGTCAGTGACAGCAAAAACCCTAGAAGAGAAATAGTTACAAAGGGTATCAATTTCTCTTTTAAAAAAGAGACCACACTCACAGCTCACAAGCTCAAAGAAATATAGGATAATAAAAGGTAATAAAATAAGTTTACCACTATGTTTCAGCCTCATCCAGAAATGTTTTATATATTTCCCAAATAAAAAATGTGGAAAGAAACAAATATGAGTTAATTTGTTTGTAGCAGACCTGAGCTTGACATTAAGACAGACTACAAACTTATAAACATTTGAAAGAATTATTGCCCTCATAACAACTTAACTAGGAAGGGCACTGAAATGAGTAGAGAAACGGAAAACGAAGACCTTTTCACTACCTTTTCACTTTCTATTCTTCAATCAACTTTATTCTTACAATTAATATTTTATTCTGTGGTGTGTAATATAGTCTGTCGAATTAGTTCACTCAATTACTGACATGCACTCTGTGATTTCTTAAATATTTGAATGTTTACTTTTTTAGGTGAATAATTATAATAGTGAATGTGGATTTGTTTGTGATTGTAAATTTATAAACAATTGTATGTGTTGTGTTTTGATTATATGAAAATAAAGCGTATATGGGTGTTTGTTTAGGTCACACAAATAAAGGATTTACATGAACATTAATCATGTGGACTACTAAAACATTCTTGACTAAAACAAAGCGCGGTAACATTATAAAAGTGAGGTTATATTTTAATAGGTTATTTTAGCAATAATAAATATATTTAGCAATAATAATAAAAGTTGCTCATTATTAACATTATTTTGTTTTGCAGATTGTGAGGGAACATTACTTGCGTGATGATCTTCTATGTGGATCTGCCGCTTGTAACACTTGCCCTCATAAAGATGACGAGATAGTATTGGAAAGTAAACCGGAGTCTATATGCGCCTTATTTGATTATCCTCATTACTTAATACTCGACACGAATGTTGTGCTTCATCAAATCGACGTCCTGGAGGAAGATGCGCTAACTAACGTGATTATACTACAAACTGTGTTAGAAGAAGTAAAACATCAAAACACAGCTATATTCCAAAGGCTTTTGGAAGTTATTGGCAACAAAAAGAGAAAATTTTATTCATTTGTCAATGAGCATCATAAGTAAGTTTAATTATTTTTGTTTAAACTGTTTTTTTTTTAATTTCTCATCAATACAAACTTAAATATGTATAGAAATATGCATGAATATTTGTTCCAGATGTAAAGTAGTAGACTTTACCGTAGCTTGAAATCTTAATTAAAATTATTTATCATTATAGTATTTTATATAGTTATTCTGTGAACAAAAATTTTGATATTATAGGGACACTTATGTTGAGAGAAACCCAGGAGAAAAGCAAAATGACCGCAATGACAGAGCCATACGTAAAGCATCAGCGTGGTATGAGTCTCATCTCAGTATCAACAGTGTGGTTGGACAGTTTCCTAAGGTTGTGTTGCTTACTGATGATGAGAATAACCGTAAACTTGCGCAAGAAGAAGGCATTGTTTGTTGCACTGGTAAATAATTAATCTTTATTAGGCTTTATGAATCCTTTCTTAAGTAGAAATGAGTCTTGAACCAGAGGCGTTTTCTGCTCAATGAATTATTGTTTTAATTATTTCATTTTAATATACTATGAAATGGTGATAGTGCCTAATCTTTTTAACTTAAAATATGTCTGTTTGTATTTATGCTTAGTTAAACATGCAATAGACTGACATATTTTTTTTTCAATAGTATCTTTTCTTGTAAATTGCTTTAGTTATTAAGCTTTTGAAGTATGTAGAACTCCTACTGTCACACTTTGCTGGCTTTTACTGGCTAGCAAAAAAGTACAAGCAATTTTGTTTGTACTTTTTTGCTAGCCAACTTTTTTTTATACTTTAAAGACTGTTTCTTGATTTAGTTTTCAATCATTGACTTGACACTGTTTAACTCTTTTTTTTTTGCAGTAAAAGATTATGTGGAAAACATAACCAGTGTGGTTGGCCTTATCGACAAATTGTCCAAGAATGTGATACCGGAGAGTTGTGTTAAAGATGCCCTGTATCCAGCACATTTGACACCGGGTCAGATACATACGGGCATCAGGAATGGGAAGTTGCACCAGGGCACATTCCGTGCATCCCGTGATAACTTCCTTGAGGGTACAGCAGTAGTCAATGGGTATGAGAAACCAGTAAGTATACTATACACAGTAAAATTTAAGTTACTTTATTACTAAGATTTATAATTGTTTAGGAATATTGACAGTTTACTCTCGCGATTTCTCAAGATCTCCTAACTAGAGCATGAATGTGACAACATCCCATCCCAAATTCTTTATTTGTAAAATTTTAGATTCTCCTACAAGGACACATAGGCATTAACAGAGCTGTTGATGGCGACGCAGTGGCCATAGAAATATTCCCTGAAGAGGAATGGCGAAGACCGAGTGACATTGTTCTAGAAGACAAAGCTGATGACCCCGGTGATCTTCTAGAAGAAGAGGCAGTGCTGCTGAATAATGCTAAACCAGTAGATAAGAGTGATGATGAAATAACACCAACTGGTAAAGTTGTTGGGATTATTAGGAGGAAATGGAGGCAGTATTGTGGTATATTGATGCCAAGCAGATTTCCAGGTAAAGATTTTTCCGTCATGGGGAATTTATTTATTTAGATGATGATAGATATTATTTACATACCTTACTACTTTTTCCTATATCTAATATTTAATTATTTGTGAACTGGCTGGAGGCGTATTTTACAGTCTCGCAAACTTAGTCCGGTAAAGCAGTGAAAGGCTCACTCGAGGCTAATTGCGGCAGATCTCCAAAAAAATGAGGATTATTTGTGAACCCATCATAAATAAGATTTAAGTAAATAGAACAATCTAATTAGCTATTTCTGTTTCACTGCAGGGGACTCTCATCTAATCTCTGTCTATGGCTGCTAAGGACCAATCTTGATCGCTATCATTATATAATTGTATTTCTATACCCAGGTGCGACCCGCCACCTATTCACTCCCGCCGAGAAGTGCATCCCGCGAGTCCGCATAGAAACGCGTCAGAGTGACGTGTTAGCGTTACAGCGGATACTCGTCGCGTTGGACTCCTGGCCTAGGAACAGTCGATACCCGCTCGGACACTTTGTGAGAGCTCTTGGACCTATTGGTAAGGGTTTTGTTCTATGTTTTATTTGGAATTGCAACAGATTTATAAAAAAAAGGCAATTTTAATTCAAATATGTGCATACCAAACCAAACTATAGTAATGAATCCTGGGTACTTCTTATAATAAGAAGCCACAGTAAGACAGTAGTATTCTGTAGTACTTTGTATTTTTTTCAGTTGTAAGTAGGTAATTACTTAAATTATATCTTAAGTTAATAACTATAAATAAAATGTTTAAGAATCCCCCGACAAATTTTAGAAAATTGCTGATTACTTTCAATATTCTTAACCTTCACAAATTTATAGCTCAGAACCATCTCTATCGTGTCAGCTTCCAAACAAAAATGGCATCATAATCGGTTCATTCGTTTAGGAGTTACGATGTCATATAAAGACAGACACACCAACAAGTCTAACTTATAACCATACTATGCAATAGAATTCATTAACATAATATGCATTGTTTTTTTTTTCTAAGTGTGTATTTCTGTGCCGAATAAAAAGTTATATATTCTCTTTTACGCTGTTACGGAATATTACACTGACGTTTAAAGAAATCAGCTTACATCAAAATCTGTTAGATGATCCCAATTCACTTAATATTGTTTGATGCAGGTGACAAGAACGCTGAAAATGAAGTTATATTGTTGGAGCACGACGTGCCCCACGCTCGGTTCAGTGAGGCTGTGCTCTCGTGCTTGCCGCCCGATGACTGGACTATACCAGAGGAGGTACAATACTGTATACACTCTACATTAATAATACTTGATATCAAAGTCCGGTAAAGCAGTCAAAGCCTGCGCTCAGGCTAACTGTATATACCATATTACCATTTTTTTATACTTTACGTTAGTGAGCAGTAATATACACCAAATAATTTTTAAAAGACAGCATTTTCTATTTCATTGATTGCCTAATTTGTTCATGAATCAAATTGACCATTCCTGCTAAGAAAATAGAAGTTGAAATTGGTACCACTAAAAGCAAGTAAAATTGGTAACACTGCCTTCGAGTCTAAAATAAAACTTAATTAAAGGTTTCTAAGACTTCGAAAGTCTTATAAATCTTTCAATTAAGTTTTATTTAAGTTAGGTGTACATTTAACCTATTGAGATGAAGGATAATATTTATATAGAAGTTTCAACGCAACTTACTACTTCAGTGAAAACGTATTACCATAACTTTTTTTTATATCTATGTTTTTCCATGAACTAATATCCAAATTATCTTTCCAGGAAATAAAGAAACGCGTCGACCTGCGTTCAGAATGCATCTGTTCCGTAGACCCTCCCGGCTGTACGGACATCGACGATGCCTTACACGCCAAGTCCATCCCTGGGGCCACGGACGATGGTTTAGAGAAGTACGAAGTCGGCGTCCATATTGCTGACGTCACTTACTTCGTTAGACCGAACACGGCACTTGATAAGGAAGCTGCTAGCAGATCAACTACGGTGTATTTGGTTGATAGGAGGATTGATATGGTGCCGGGTGAGTTCATCATCATGAATATTTGTCCTATGTATTGCTGTATGTTTCAGATATCACTGGAATTTAATATAATAATTTAAGACCAAAAAAAGACTTAAAAAGTAAAAAAGTAGAATTCCATTCGTAATTATGAGGCATTTAAAAATGTCAGAAATGGGTATTCGAATAGAATTTTTAGGGTTCCGTACACGAAAGGTGCCAAGGGAACCCTATTACTATGCCTCCGCTGTCCGTTCGTCCGTCTGTCTGTCAGCGGGTTGTATCTCATGAACCGTAATAGTTAGAAAGTCGAAATTTTTAAAGTGTGTATTTCTGTTGCCGCTATAACAACAAATAATATTAATAAAATAGAAAGGAAAAAAATGGTAAGGAAGCCTTCATGAGCGAGTCTGACTCGCACTTTACCGTTATTTTAGATACTCATTTCTGTAGATAATTGTCTGTAAAAAATGAATAGATTCGAAATTATAGTTAGTTTTGGCCTCTTCTCTTTCTCTCTCTGTCTCTCTCTTATTTATTTTGTTATAAAATTTCAATAATCTATCTTTTTTCAACTACCCTCTACTTTACGGTATTCATTGTATTTGTTACAGAATTGCTCAGTTCCAACTTATGTTCACTGCGCGGTGGTGAGGAGCGGTTAGCGTTCTCTTGCGTTTGGGAAATCGACGAGAACGCCAACGTTTTGAACACCAAGTTCCACAAGAGTGTTATTAAAGTAAGTAAACTTTTCGAACAGCATGAGTAACTTGTGAAGTCTTAGAGATTGGTTGTTCAACAAAAATAATAGGAAGAACCCAAGGTTCATTGAAAATAAATGTCGAGTCGTGCTTTCTATATAAAATACTAGCTGTCCCAGCAAACGTTGTTTTGCCATACTTATAGATAAAAAACTGGAGAGTGCCACCCTTATCACTTAGGCTTATAAAAAATAGATGTTGTCCGATTCGCAGACCTAACCGATATGCACACAAAATTTCATGAGAATCGATCGATTCATTTCGGAGGTGTTTAATTACAAACACCGTGAAGAGAGAATTTGATATATTAGATAAATCGTATCATATATCTGTAGACTGCCAATATCTACCACTTCACCTATCGCGGGTCTGTTGGCAGAGATTTCTTAAGAAATAAGCTGCACCTTTGTACATCTGTCCTATTATGTTGTTTTAATACTATTTTGTATGTGTACATAAATAATAAAATAAAAAAAAACACAGTTGTAATGCTGCCAAAGGAATGACATATTTTTTTTCTTTTGTAGTCTGCATCAGCAATGACCTACGAGGAGGCTCAAATAGCAATCGACGATAAATCCCGCCAGGATAAAATAGTTTCGTCACTACGTATCCTCAATGCGTTGGCCAAGAAACTCAAAAAGAAACGTCTGGATAATGGAGCACTGCTCCTTGCGTCTCCAGAGATCAGATTTCAGGTATGAAATAAGTTGCCTTAAGAGAAATGTCTTCAATTTTCAGAAGTAAAAAGTAAGGCACCTGAGGATGACCTAGTGGGATGAAGGGCGGGCGTGCGTAGCGCCGATTGGCTCTCCAGTCGTTTTCCGTTCCCCGCACTGATACGACGCCCCGCGTACATCCAATGTACAGTCGCGTTCTTAATTGTATTGTTATTGCTGTTAATTTTTGTTGTTGTTTTTTGTTAAGTTTGAATTTGTTTGTTAAATTTAGTTTTTTAAGTTTGTTTGTGACTTTAAAGTGAATATGCCTAGACAAAATACCGTTTTGAAAAGACAGCCAAGTAAAATTGTTTATGGCGTGAATTGTTTTTTAAAAAGGTAATCTAATGGATTAATTGATTCCTTGAAACAAATTAACAGATGTTTTCATTTTTCTGCTCCCCAAAACTTGTTAAAAATTATGTCTTAGGTACCTACTATAAATCTTTGGACATTGGCATTGGAGATAAACTATTTATTTAAGATATAAAAATATTTAACATTACATTAAAATAATGTCTAACTATAACTATAATAATGTCTATATTTTTTCTACTTATTATTTGACATTACATTAAAATAATGTCTAACGTTATTTAGCTAATAATTAATTAAAGTTATAATTGTATTGCGTGCGCGACAGTACCCATTCGCAGCTATCCCCTCCGCGTATCATTTAGTACTAGACTTACGCGCCGCTACTTGTACGTTCTATTCAATATCACTAGAACCCACCAAAAATGTCTATTTCGATTGATGTTTTCGTTGTAGCTCGGAAACATAGATACCCGCAGTAAGCTAAAGTATGGTGACAAAGTAAACAATAGATGTTCCAAAATAAAGTTAATTTTGGGTCCCTCTGGATGGGACCTTTAATTTCTCTCCAGGGATATAATATTATTATTTTTTGTTTCGGCCGAAATAACAAGGTGGACTCCGAAACCCACGATCCCGTAGAGGTCCAAGCTAAGAAGATAATGGACACGAACTCGATGGTGGAGGAGTTCATGCTGCTGGCCAACACGAGCGTAGCGCAGCGGCTGGCGGCCGACTTCCCGCAGAGCGCGCTGCTGCGCCGGCACCCCGCGCCGCCGCCCGCCAACTTCGCCGCCTTCCTCAAGGCCGCCAAGCAACAGGTACACCTACATACTATATCTATATACTGATATATAAAGCTCAAGAGTTTGCTTTTTGTTTGTTTATTTGTTTGTTTGAACGCGCTAATCTCAGGAACTACTGGTCAGATTTGAAAAATTCTTTCAGTGTTGGATAGCCCATATATTGAGGAAGGGTATAAGCTATATAACATTACGCTGCGACCAAAAGAAGCGGTCTTACTTTGCTCAATAGTTTCTTAATTTTGTTCAATAAATAATCAAGATTCTGAAATTTCCTCATTCTTTAATAGTTTAAAACTATTGTTTAACAATCTCCACATAATAAATTTCGTTAGTTTTTTAATAAAATAGCTTTTATTTCTCTTTTCCTAGGGTTTCGATTTAGACGTATCCACAAACAAATCGTTCTCCAAATCTTTGGACGAAGCAGTGATCCCGGGCCGGCCGTTCTTCAACACATTACTGCGCATCATGGCGACGCGATGCATGCAGCAAGCTCAGTACTTCTCCAGTGGAACGAAGACGTTCGAAGAGTATTACCACTACGGGCTTGCTTGCCCTATATATACCCATTTTACTTCGCCTATTAGACGGTTAGTATGTTTATTATGCTGTAAATTTGCTGTATAAGTGCTCTAACCAGTCCCCACATTTTACTTGCGGACCATTTAAATGTATAAATTAATGAATGTGGACAACATCACATGCAATGTATGTGATGTTGTCCACATTTATCATCTTAATCCAAAGTTAGTAGCTAAAGCACTTCTGTGGAATCATGCGAACACGAGACAATGTGGAAAAGTGATTTTTCTACCTTGACCTGTTCAGGGATTGAACTCGGGACCTTAGAACTGACGACACCTTGAAAACTTGCGTCTACGCTACACGACCAATCAGGTCGCAAAAACCACGTCGACCTTTGTACATTAATGTTTCATAATATTTCGTACAGTTATGCAGACGTCATAGTGCATCGTCTGCTAGCAGCCAGCATCGATTGTGACGCGACTCACGCGGAGCTGCTCGACACTCGCGCGGCCAACGCGCTGTGCGACAACCTCAACTACAGGCACCGGCAGGCACAGTACGCCGGCAGGGCTTCTGTGGCACTCAACACACATGTATGTTACCTTATTCATCTTAAACTTATCCAATTTAATGTTGGATATAGAAGAATCGCGCTATTATACATTGTGTAATTACTATTAGTAACAGCTAGCTTGTGCCAACGACTTTGTGTAAATTCGCACTATTTTTTGTAGAAAAAAATCAAATTAATAAATGATAGCCTATCCTATAATCCTGCAAAGTTTAATCGAAATCAGTTTAGACGTTTTAGAGATTAGCCAGAATAGGCTGACTTTACTATTCTTTACTTTACTTCCATATCTAGTATTTTCTAGCACGATGGTTGGACAAAAGTCTTAATAGCTACAGAGAAGTTTCATTTGAGAGCATTTTCAGCAATTCTTTTATCATTAATAATTCATAAGGGCATTGGAGAAGGTTATATAAGTTAATTACACCTTAGTGTCAGACAAGACTTAAACGTAAGCTAGGCTCAAGTACATAAAAAACATAGTAGTCTGTTTTTGTACTTCATGCCATTTTTTTTACTAATTGTAATATGTATCTCAGATCCTGTTCTACGAGCGTGTTGAAATAGAGTCAGCGGTGGTGCTATCTGTCAAACGTAACGCGTTACAAGTGCTCATACCAAAGTACGGGCTTGAAGGACCGCTGTACCTACCCTCCGAGAAGTTCACTTATAATGATGAGGTGTGTATTCATTTATTACTAATTTTTTTTATTTACACGTCACATAGATATAAAAAAATATTAGAGGCGTATGTTTTCGTTTTTTAATTAAACAAACGATAAGGCAGATACAGTAAATGGAAATTTCGCGTGACGTCACTTGTGGCTACAAATTTACGGTTTGAATACATTTAGAACGACGGTAGTTGCAGTCGGCGTGCAGTTGTTGGAAATGCAGTCTCTCTGTCTAGAGCCTATTACAATTTATTATTCTCTTGTTCACAGGAACACATTCAAACCTGCGATGACGTAGTACTGAAGACTTTCGACGAGCTGACAGTCCGCTTAAGCCTCGACAGTTCTAACCTACAACATAGGAAACTTGTCCTCCAGTTAGTGAAGCCGCACGTACCAGGATTCAGTTACGAAATTGAAAAAGATATGGAAGTCATAGAAATAGTTGACGATACTACACCAGAGGTCAAAG
The DNA here is from genome assembly GCA_932294365.1 of Diachrysia chrysitis. NCBI lineage: Eukaryota > Metazoa > Arthropoda > Insecta > Lepidoptera > Noctuidae > Diachrysia > Diachrysia chrysitis. The sequence goes on from OW028647.1 coordinate 4,087,935, forward strand.
ACCCGATAAAAAGAAAAGAAAAACCCGTTAATAAAGGAAATAAGAAGAAATCTAGAAAGTAGTGTGGGATAAGTACTGTATGTATAAATAAATGTTTTTTTTTTTAATATAATGTGTTCTTATTTATCTGTCCGACTAAAGAGCGGTGTAATTATAAGTTTAGCGTATGTGTCTATGTGACTGTAGGTGTGATTGGTCTGTGGCATTGTAGCTCGGAAACGAATGAACCGATTTTGATGCGATTTTTTTCTGTTTGAACGCAGATGTATAGGAGATGGTTCTTAGCTATAATTTCTTAACTCTTTCAGTTATGAATCAAGTTACACTACAAGTTTTGTCAAAATCGGTCGGTACCTACTCATTAGAAAAGTCGGGTTTTTAATGTAAATTTATAATTAGCATATTTCTTTTTCTGTGAAATTTTAGTATTCACCATAACCATGTAGAAATGTTATAATTGATTACTAATATTGTGTAGCGACCTTCTAGAATAAAAATTCTTATAAGTAATAATATTTTATTCTCTTTGTCTGCGCTATCAAGTAAAAGGCGACGTGTTAATGATTGAGTGTCATTGTTAATAAAATGATTAACTTTGATATAAACTGCATAAATAATACCGTAATATGTAAGTATAAATTTATTATGAATTCGCATTAAATAATTTTAAAGTGAAGCATTTCTTATTGAATAAGGATCGCGGGTAGAAGTGTATTTATTCTTCGAAAGTTTTAATACAAATGCGTTTCTAAAAATGTTTATGTACGCAGACGATGCCGTTATGTAAGCAATTTTACTAGTACCTACCTTTTATTATGAATAAATATAAATATGTATTATAATTATTAGGTACAATATGTATTATTTAAAGTTATATAGTACCTAACTGTTTGTTATAATACACCTCATAAAACTGAAGGCTCTCTTCTCTCTTGTAAAATATCATGCCAATAGGAGATCGGACTATTTTTTTAATAACACTTCACATAATTATATTAAAAAAATATTAGACACGTATTTTTTCTTTTTTAAAATAAACAAACGATGAGGATGATACAGTGAATGGAAATGTTACGAGACGTCACTTGTAGCTACAATTTTGACCTACAAGTGACGTCACAAGCCTCTACTCCAGAACTTTAACCCGGCGTGAATGAGGTGAGAAATTGTTACACCAGCTATGAGGTGGGTACGATATACCCAAAATTTTGATGTTAAATTTTTGATACTATGATTGTGTAATTAGCATTTATGCTTAAGATATATTATCTATGGGCCATAGCGGCCTGAAATAAATGATTTTATTTATTTATTTATTATTATTAATAATAGTAACTATTCAACAAGATGAATAAATAAAATACCAACATTAAGTTAAAAAGCATTATTTTTTATTGAAATAACAAAGCATCTAAATTTTCTTTGAAAAATACAAATTTAGGCAATTAGGTAACTTCTTTTGGCATAAAAATGTAACAAAATTCCAACTTTGGTAAATCAACATAATAACAATAGTGTTTTCTAATTATTATAAATAAAAAAGAAACTGAAAAGTCTTGTGAGATCATGTAATAGAGCACCAAAATTACACCTACAAATCAACACAATCTCCACACATATCGGAGTCACAGGAGCTAGCGCTTGAGCAATTTTCTAATAGTTCTTGCAGTCGACGTTCATTTTCTTGATAAGACATCTTGAAAAAACTTAAAATAAATAATAAAATACTATAAATAACTATAAATCAAAGACTTACTGTCAACATAAAAATGTAACACCGACTACGAGGTCGGGTATGACGTACCCCAGCCGTGTGTACGCACTTGTATCTACCGTCACCGCCGGCGCAACACTAAACTCGATACTGTACCTCACCCCTTGGACCTTTACCTCCAGCTACAGAAATGACAGGACTTGCATGGCAACAGTAACATTAAAATATCTGCGTTTAGAAACTTTTCGGGTATGACGTACCCAACCTCACTCACGCCGGGTTAAAGTGCTTTAACTTTGTCATTTTTCATTGATTTGATAAAAGAAAAAATACGAGTTTTTTTTTCTTTTTTCATCTATCTGGTGGACTGAATAGATAGTTCCTTTTCATACCCAGTCCGATCCCCTATTAAGGTTATTTTTTAAATATTGTTATTTGAAAAAAATACTATTAACCAATCACACATGACTTGAGATTTGATGATGATTGAGAAATTTTAATGTTGAAACGATCTTAATTTAAACGTCCGTTTTCAGTGGTATCAACGGTCCGATGGACTATAAATATATGAAATGGCTCCGTTTTGTTCTCCGAATCATCAGTGGTTGGCCAGGCAAGGCTCTTGGTGAGAAAACTATGAGGTTAGAGGGCATGGGCCATGCGTATTACAACACCATATTGTCACTCGTATACTTGGCTTTGGGAATTGCTTTTGTCACAAAGAACCATTACAGGTTCACGTTTCTGCAGCTGGGACATTTGTATATTGTGTTGCTCATGAATATGTTATCAACGGTGAGTATTATTTATCTATAATCTTTAAATATAAATAAAAATGAATCCCGATTTCCCTGAACTTATATTTATATTAATTTTTAAGAATAACATTTTTATAAAAGAAAATAAAAAAAAATCTTTGGAAATGTTTTGAAAATCGCACACCACACGTGGAATAATTATATAAAAAAATTTAATTAACTATACAGCATTTCTTTTTTATTTTACAGTCCAGGGCTTTCACTTTATGCCTATCTCAAAAATACCGGAGTGTAGCAAAACTATTTATCCAGAAAGTTCATTTGTTTTACTATAAGGAAAAATCTGATTTTGCGATGGAAGTAAGTACTGTTTGTTTTAGCGTGGTTTTAGCACATGATAAAAGAAATCCGAAAAGATTACTGTTATAGTAGATCCTAGACTTGTAGACATTTATTTCAAAGAGCCATACCATAGCAATAGCACCTGCCCATGTTTATTTTACCAAGCATATGTTCAAAATGTTCCTCCGCCCCGGGGAAGACTAGGGTAGGGTATGGCGAGCCCTCCTCCTACCCATAGTGCGCCGGTCGCGAATCCTGGTGTCGTTTATTCACCATCCCTACGTTTCCACCCCTTCTTTTAGCGCCATCGCCTTCTCACGAAAGATGGTGACGGCGCTTCAAGATCTCTCTTTCAACCTTTGAGGCTACTACAGCGAGATACAAGTTCAAGTAGGGCATTGCTCGATCATTTACCGCGCCGTGTCCTCGCTGCCACTGCAGTGGTGGCAGAGGGATTACGTTTGGTCTATGCAAAAGCTCGCCCGGGTGGAGAGCGCCCCATGGCGCAAGCCGAACCATTCCTGTAGGACGGGATGAAGTATAGTCCTGAGGATACCTCCAAGAAGACGTCACAGAGATTATTTAGGCACCCATCCGTACTTAATACAATAAAATCACGCCATAAGTCATTCTTAAAAGGACACCATTTGTTTTTTACCCATTGATTGTATTTGCCACGATTTGTTAGTCCCTACTTTATGCTTAAACCCTGAAGATACTAACTCTTATTACTTCCAAGTATGCTGAAGATCATATTTACTTTTAGATACACGTGAAGGTGCACAAATTATCTCACATATTCTCCTTGTACCTGACTGGCATGCTGTGGCTTACAGTGCTGCTGTTCAACTTAATACCCATGTATAACAACTACAGAGCTGGTAACTTCAAGACACGGGGTTATCTAGAAAACTCTTACTACGAACATGCCGTCTATTGCCTGTATCCGTTCGATTCTGATAGGGATTTTTATGGATATCTTGGCGGTATGCTCAGCGGATGGTAAGATGGAAATTAAATTAGTTATGAATTCTGAGTATTTCTAAGCTTTTTTTTTTTTTAACGGGGTGAAAATCTAATGGTTTCGACCCACGCCGAGGGCACGACGTGGGTATATGTCGGACTTGCACCGACTACAAACACCCCGGTCCCGTCCTTGCCTTTGCCGGAGTCCCGGGTTCGCTCACGCTAGCTCGGCGAAGTATTTCTAATTCCTGCTGTCCTATCCCAGCTTAGAGTATTTCTAAGCTGGGATAGGGCTAGGACAGCAGGAATCAAGACTTAGAAATCAGAAATCAAAGTCGGAAAGGATTTGTTGTTTTTTTTATAATATCGGGACAAAAGAAGGGGTAAACAGGACAAAAGGTCAGTTATTTAATATAATTAAAAAGTCGAATTTTATCCATTTCTAGGGGCTTCAAAACTTATTAGAATTAAGTTTAAGGGACATGTGATTGTTTGACAAAAGTTGTAGGTATGAAAATAAGTAGAACCCATATTAGATTCTTTAGTATAGGTTCCTATATTAAAGAATCTAATATAGACCATTTAACTGTCTTGTAAACACAAGACATATAAATAGGCTACTATTTGCCGACTAATTATTACATCTTTCTCCAAGACGCAAAATAAGTACAAAAAAAAATTGTCGATATTTTAATATTTTTAGAACTATGCAAAAAAGGATGAGATGTAAAAATAATGATTGATTTAAATGAGATTTAATTATTACCTTGAATGCAGTTTATTTATAACTTATTCATAGATCTACTAATAATAATATAATATGTACAAAATAATTAAATGAAGATTTTAAAATAAATTAAGTATTTTAAAAAGGACAAAGGACGAAACATCCTTTTCTACATTTTACTAAATCTAAAAAAATTCCGTAATTCTTAAGGTTAGGTATAGCTTCAACTTTTGCATTACAGGTACGGATCAATTTTATGTGGAAGCAGCGTTTGCATGTTCGATCTTTTCCTATGTCTGATGATCTTTAATCTTTGGGGTCATTTTAAAATTTTGATTCATACTCTGGACACGTTTCCACGTCCGGCGACGATCGTGGAAAACGAAGAAGACCAACATGACAACGCGATTATTGCGGGATCTGAAATGTACTCTGAGTCTGAATTGGAGATTATTACCGTTAAATTGAAGGAATGCATACAGTACCACATGGTTATTGTTGAGTAAGTCACGTTTCTTGGTATAACGTTACCCCTTAGAGCAAAAATAAGTAAACTGTAGGGTGCGCATATCGAGTATGAACTGTAGGCACTTATGAACAAGTAAAATCGTAAAATTTGTGTCAAAACAGAGCGCGCCGTTTTATTAAAGCATTAAAACTATCTCAAACCCTAATGTTTTCCTAATAAAAATATCGGAACCATAGATGTTTTCGCATAAACGTCTGCCGCCGCACTGAAAATCACTTAAATCAGTAAACGGGCGTAGTACATTTAGCTAAAAATATGATTACGCTCAGCACAAGTTTACTTACACGCACTATGCTAGTATATAAATAGTAGTCTATGGTACTATGCTTGTCTATGTTTACTCTAAGAGTTAGCTTCTCAAAGATTTTTCCCCCTTTTCATTAATGTTGCAATTTTTTAGTTTCACGGACCGAATGTCAGATGCTTTCGGATTGGTCCTGTTCGTTTACTACATGTTCCATCAAGTTAGTGGATGTTTGTTGCTCTTGGAATGCTCTCAACTGGTAAGTGATACGAGACTATCATAATAAATCCTATCCTTTATTTCCTTCCATCCTTTTTAAGAAGGTAGCTACTTTAATAGGATATACATTTGAAACAAATAAGTCATGTTCTTTGGTATGTTCCAGTCGGCTGATGCACTCACACGTTATTTACCACTCACCATGATCTTGATTGGAGAGCTGATCTTACTATCTATAATCTTCGAAACTCTCGGTTCTATGGTAATTATACTTAGTATACTTTTCTACTTCTATAAGCGTATGCTCCTATTAGCATATGGAATTGACGGATAACCAAGCGAGCGACGTGCTGCGGTTCGACACTAACATTTCTTGCCTCAGCTCCATGGGACAAATATCTGTGTGATCCGTAAAATCTGTTTGTTCTAAGTTCGTGTGTTTATTGTGGTACTTGAATGTTCGTGTATTCACTACATACATGTTACAATGGTTTCTCGACAGAGTGAGAAACTGAAGGATGCAGTATACAACATGCCATGGGAGTACATGGACACAAAAAACCGTAGAACTGTCCTCATTTTCCTCATTAGAGTGCAGGAGCCGATACACGTGAAAGCCGGGGGATTGGTCAACGTCGGCGTGACGACTATGGCTTCGGTAAGAAAATTATCTAATTCGGGAACAGTTAATTTACAGACAAAAAGTTCGACGCTACGTTCCCCAAATTTTGAAGTAATGGAAGTAAAATATTTGAACTGTAATTATGGGTTGGCTTTATGCCGAGAATGGTTAGTTGTGCAAGGAAAGTTATTCCGATAAAATAAGCAGTTTTGTCTTTTCATTGAACAGGAAGCTTTGCAGATTATTTAACAATACCTAAAAATAGCTTATCTCTCTTTGTCTAAACGAATTATAAAAAAATACGTTTTTAATTGGAGCTCAAACAAAGTTTTTTGTTTTTTTTCAGATATTGAAAACGTCATTCTCATACTTTGCATTTCTTCGCACGTTTTAAAAATATTACCAGGTTTTTTCAAGTTTTTGCGCAGTTATTATTTAAAAGTCTACATAATTATATTATATTATATAGATTGCACATATCCTTTGACTCATTGGCACTTTAATAAAGGTTCTACACCTGTCACTTACCTTGAAATATACTTACTGACCTCGTAATAAAAGTTTGATGAGACCTTTGTAGTTTTCTTTACCTTTTTTTTTTGTAATTTCGTTAGACAGTGATGGAATATAATCTTTTAATAAGGGTACTTAAATCTTTTAGTATTTACAATAAAATAAAACTAAACTTGCATTGAATGCATTTGAATGGTGCCGGATTCTTTTATTTTCTTTTAATTTGTTTTTTTTTTGTGTAAGGTTGTTGGATATTATCTACTTAACTACTATATTACGATCCTAGTGTATTATTTCTACGGCAGTATTTTTGTATGATCTTTTGAAAAATATATTTAGGTATGTACCTAGGCAGGTACATAAATACAAAAAATATAATACATAAAACAACCGAAAATAAAATTACTCCTACATCTAGAAAAGTACTTAGGTTTAGATACGTAGGTACTTGAACTAGAATGTTCGCTATTTTGAAAGTTATTTAATTATAATTATTATACAAAAATAATGTTCAAAGCATATACAAATTAATATCTAGTTTTCTAGTCGAACTTTTAAAGCACACATAAGGAGATGCCTCGATTTCGAGTTTTCCCTTTCGAGGTACGGAACCACAAGCAATTCCTGTATTTTTATCTTGTAATCTTATATATAAAAATAAATTGCTGTTCGTTAGTCTCGCTAAAATTCGAGAACGGCTGGGCCGATTTGAATAATTCTTTTTTTGTTTTATTTTCGAAGCCGCGGGCATAGATAGTTTAATATAAAATACTGCTTTCATTAGCCATAGTCCTTAACACCCAACGGATGATTACGTGAAAGTTAATATAAGGTATGGGGTAATGGGGTTGAATGAAAGGAGAAGATATTATCTTTCGGTGCTATCATTAGGTACCTAAGTATAGCACGTTTCCTATTATTTTTCTTTACAAATGTATGAAAGAATGTAGGAGAGGGGCGATAGCAATTGTTTATAAATTGGTCAGACACGAATCGAATCCTTAGGCCGCGACTGCTTCAAGGTGCCATTTGGTTTTTCAATCATAATGAAACAATGTTATCTTAATATATCATCTGCCAAACTGCAGAGCAGTTTGTCGGCAGTCCTTATAGTGAATTGAATATTATCTTATAACTATAAACTAATAGATTATGGCTTAAAAATATAGTAATTATTACTGAGTTAGGGCTCCGTTAGCGGCCACTCAATTGTATGTAGTTTCAGAATGGTCACTCATAGAACCAAGTAGGACCAACCAACACACACACCACTGCTCATTCGCCACTACCGATCATCACAAATATGGGTATTTCGACGAGTACCTAATCTTTTCTTGACTGACTTCCCCAAGTCTACCGCCTGAGACCATTTATGGTGGCTGAAGGACGGCATTGTCTGTAGCTCTTGTGCGCTGGGCGCGGATCCGGAGGTCGGTTATACACTCTCGCTTCCTTTCCGTGCCATCTTTGAGCGCCATTACCACTTTGCAAAAGACGGTAACGGCGCCCCGAACTCTCTCGCTCCCGACCATCGAGGCTAGATAATACCTACCTACAGTAACTACCTTAGCTTTTCCGAAGAAAGAAAAAGCTAAGGTAGCTAGGGTACCTACTGCTTACCAAATACGAATTAAAATGGAGTCTCCTAAAAGCTCAGTTTCGGACACATTCCATCAAAATGTGTTGAACACCTACACCCCCGATTACGTAAAAAATATAGGCATGAATGTAAGAAAATAAAAAATTTCGATCCTCATTATAACTAGGTCTATGAAATAGGAAAATAAAATTACTTTTCTTTTAGCAAGTTTCTGGAATTAAAATTATTGACATATTTTATTCTCTTTGTCATTTCGGTGCAAGGCGATGTTAATGATTAGGTGTCAACTTTAACTTTAATTGATGGCAGACCTTTAAATTAAAATACTTAGCATATACTTATTGTAGTATATATTGAAGTATAAGATAGTGTGTACAAGTATGTATTTATTATGTATAGTCCAACGTGAAGAATTTCTAACTGTACAGGGAAGGCACAAAAATGTGGTTTAGCTTTTAAAGCCGGTATTTCATGTAGAAACCTGTTTAAAGGACATCTGATGATGTTTCTGTACGCAGACGATGCCGTTATGTAAGCTTTTGTTTTATGTAACCTTCATCCTGCCCTTGTCCCATGTTATTTAGGGTTAGCACAAAGTATTTTTTTTTTCTATTTACTCGGTCCGTCGTCCAACAATTCAATTCTATGGTACCATCGCGGGGGGATAGCGACGATTCTGCCAATGTCGAAGTTTGGACACTTGCTGTCCAAACTATTCCTGTATAAAGAGGAAGAAAAAGAAAATATAAACACTGATTGCAGTAGGAACAAAGTTCGCTTATTTTTCATTCATTATTCTTGACGTGCCTTGATGTTGCTGTTAGTGATTTGATTAGGACTACATGTTTATTGTATGTATGTATGTATAATTTTTATTATTTTTGGTGATGCATTTTGCATACCATGCATTGCACATATTATGTCAACAAAATAATTTTTGTACGTAAAATGAACGGTTTTGTTTCTGTTTTTGTTTTTGTCATTTACATTTTGGATGTCATTTAATACGTTTTAAACCTGTTTAAAAAGTACCTTAAAAGGCTTACTTGAAATAAAAACCTTTTGACTTTGAGATTTACATTTTTCTAATCACCATTAATTAATTTTTGTTACCATTTTCCTGAAATTATCATTACCGTTTTCAAAAACGTTATTCTGTCCATTACTTCTACATAACTAGTTTTCAATCCCTTTTACAGATCTTAAAAACTGAACTAAATAAAAAATCTATAAAGAACTTTAGCTCCAATTTTTTAGGTTCTCCCAAACAGGTAAATGTGAAAGTTATAAGAAACAACATAACCTACCATTCTTTTTATGTTATCCCAATTTTTTTAAGGCCATTGAAAATTAGCCATTTTTTTTTGCAGTGGCGTCAACGGCCCTATGGACTACAAATATATGAAATGGCTCCGTTTTGTACTCCGGGTCATCAGTTCTTGGCCAGGCAAAGATCTTGGTGAGAAAACGCTGAAAATTGAGGGCATGGGTCATGCTTATTACAACACTACATTATCAATCGTGTATTTGATTTTGGGCGTATCTTATTTAAAACTGAACAGTTACAGATTTACGTTTTTGCAGTTGGGTCATTTGTATATTGGGTTGCTCATGAATATTTTATCTACGGTGAGTGTTACTGTGTTTACTTTGTTATGATCCAAAATCGTTGTTATAGCCATCTTATCTAATATTTTTACGTAGGATAAAACAAAATCGATCCCGCTGTCTATACACTGAGATCTTTTAAATGACTCAACGTATTTTAATGCAGTTTTCAGCAACAGATAGAGTGATTCAAGAGGAAGGTTTTTGTGTCTGCCTACACGTGCGAGGTGGGGCTGGGTCGCTAGTATTTTAATATAATTGAGTATATGCCAATACTTTTTTATTTTTCAGTCCAGGGCTTTTACTTTGTGTCTATCCCAAAAATACCGGAGTGTAGCAAAAATGTTTATCCAGAAAATCCATTTGTTTTACTATAAGGAGAAATCAGATTTTGCGATGGAAGTAAGTACGTCCAAGAAATAACATCACTTGTTTTGTTTAGTACACACTAGAAATCTGAGAACATGGAGCTAGCATGGGTAGGTGTTATTGCCATATCATGGCAATAACACCTACCCCGTTAATAGAACACAAAAAACAGATTGTAAGCCATACACCATGCAATTGAATGACGTTACATTAAGTCATCTCAAAAAGTCCGCACCTCAACGACTTTAATTATTGTATTTGCAATTATATGTTAGTACTTTCCGCATATATCCTGAAGATACTGTTACAAATTACGTATTTATTTTCTCGTAAAATGAAGTGACCTGCTTTATTATTTTTAGATACACGTGAAGGTGCACAAATTATCTCACATATTCTCTATCTACCTCACAAGCATGCTGTGGCTTACTGTGTTGCTGTTCAACTTAATACCCATGTATAACAACTACAGCGCTGGCAACTTCAAGACGTTAGGTCCTATGGTCAACTCTACGTACGAACATGCCGTCTATTGCCTGTATCCGTTCGATTTTGAGGGGAATTTTAAAGGATATATTGGGGGTGTGCTCAGCGGATGGTAAGATAGAAATTAAATTATGTAGCTTAGAACTGTATTTGAGAGCTAACACTGGACAGCAGGATTTGAAGGTGTATGGCGAAGAAGTCATAAATAAGGACTTCAACAATTTTTCATAAAATCTTCATTTCGGAAAAAAACAAATCGAAAGCTACAAAGAAAAGTCAATAAAGTCAATACAATTCCATTTTTATGGGGACTAACTTTTTGGGGGTCATTTGAGTTTGTAGAAAATGTGTATGTATGTACGTATCTATAAATATTAAATTGTTTATTCGAAGATGATAAATTGTGATGGTAATGTAGTCCTCGCCCCTGTCGATTTACGTAGGTTTTGAATTTAATTTTTAAAGCCCGAAGAACAAGAGCACTCCGCCGAAACTTGTCCATTGCAGGTACGCATCAATTCTATGTGGAATCACTATCAGTATGTTCGATCTTTTCCTATGTTTGATGATCTTTAATCTTTGGGGTCACTTTAAAATTTTGATTCATACTCTGGACACGTTTCCACGTCCGGCGACGATCTTGGACAACGAAGAAGACCAGGACAACGCGAATACTGCGGGATCTGAAATGTACTCTGAGTCAGAACTGGAGGTTATTACCGTTAAATTGAAGGAATGCATACAGTACCACATGGTTATTGTAGAGTAAGTCACGTTTCTTGGTATCGTTAGTTTTTCATAGAACCTTCTTTCCCCTTTTTATCATAATCAATGTTGCCATTTTTAGTTTCACGGACCGCATGTCAGATGCTTTCGGATTGGCTTTGTTCGTTTATTACATGTTCCATCAAGTTAGTGGATGTTTATTGCTTTTGGAATGCTCCCGTATGGTGAGTGATTAAAGACTATTAAATTACAATAGGAAAAAGCATGTAAAAGTCTCCCAATCCAGGGTCTTCAAAAATTAGATGGCTTTTTATATTTTCCTATTTAAGCACTCCTTTGGTTTTCGAGGTCAGTGAAGATCACAGAACACGCTTTGTAATTAGGTACTTATATAGGATCTTTGTCAGTAGTAAATTAATCATGTTCTATGGTATGTTTCAGTCGGCTGCGGCGCTCACACGTTACTTGCCGCTCACCGTGATCTTGTTTGGAGAGCTGATTTTACTTTCTATAATCTTCGAAACTATAGGTTCTATGGTAATTCTATTATCATTTTATTAAATTTACCTATCTTTTGTTCCTATTGGAATTTGGACTTTGCTGTCAACTACACTCATAGTCGAGTAAGCAACGGGCGGCGGAGTGATTCGCTAATGTTTGTTCTAATAGAGGTGCGGACTGGGTATGAAAGAAAAATATCTATTTAGTCCACCAGATTGAAAAAACAAAAACTTTCTTTCTTTTATGAAAAATGTCAAAGTTAAAGATCAGGAGTGGGGGCTTGTGACATCATGTGTGGGTAAAAATTGTAGCCATCATAGACGTCACGCGACATTTCGATTTAGGTACTGTATCTTCTTCATTGTCTATTTAAGTAAAAAATAAAAAATACGTGTCTAATATTTTTTAATAATATAAGTATGTGACTTCTGTTTTTTTTTCTTGTGCATGTGATTTGGATGTTCCTTTAGTTTTCTACATAATAATTTTCAAATTTCTGTGAACAGAGTGAAAAACTAAAGGATGCGGTATACAACATGCCGTGGGAGTGTATGGACACAAAAAACCGTAGAACTGTCCTCATTTTCCTCATAAGAGTGCAGGAGCCGATACACGTGAAAGCCGGGGGATTGGTCAACGTCGGCGTGACGACTATGGCTTCGGTAAGCTATAAACAATTTCGTCACTATAAATTAAAAAAAAAAAAAAAATGCTATTCCACAATATATTTGAAGCCCGGATTTTTTTTTATAGTAAAGATAGAAATTATGGGTCTTAGATAATAAATTCTAGCCTTAAATAATTTTAGACTGTATATAAAGTGTTACTAGCCTATAGCACGAACACTTTCTACAAAGTATTCGTATCGTAAACATTACAATTAGTTAAAAGATTGTAAATAAAAAAAAATACCTTGCTTCTAGCGCAGTCGGCTAAAAACAGCGTTCACCATACAAATCATGACGCTTCGATAGCGTTTGGTCTATGGACTCTGATTTCCAGTTCAAGCTATGCAGAACATTTTTTTATCATCATTTAAATCTGAAATAAAAATGTCTACATAATTTAAATTTTAATGATAATGTACTATTTATTATTTGAATGATCATTGATACATTTTTTAAATTTTATTGACAATAGATAAATAATTTTAAAGGACAGTTAAAGCTTTTAAATTACTAATGGCATTTTGTTTGTTTTCAGATATTGAAAACATCGTTCTCATACTATGCTTTTCTTCGCACGTTTTAGACAAAATCCTGGGTTTTCATTCAAATCTTTTTTCGCAGATAATGTTTAAATATCTACACCTCCACTTTTACTATATAAGACCTATATTATCTGTAGGTTTTGCCCGCGACATTGTCAGCGTAAAAGTTGAAAATGTTTTTGACATTCCAATATTAAAGAGTATTGCACCAAGGTTTTATGCGAGTTCAACGTTTTTTGAATAAAATTACGTAAAAAATATAAATAAGGCCTAATATTTTTTAATAATCAATCAGGGAGACATTAAAAAAAGAAAGCATCCCTATTATAATTTTACACCTGTCATTTACCTTAAAATGTCTCGTCATTAAAGTTTTATGTTGAACTTTTGTAGTTTTTTTTACTTTCTCTCCTTTATAATTTACTCTTCACCAGCGTGTGAGTCGGTTATCGCAACAAAAAGTAGAGCCTATATCCTTTCTTAAGATCCAAGTTTACCCCATACAAAGTTTCATCTAAATCGGTTGAGAAGTTTAGTAGTGAAAGACAGACGGACTGACAGGTACTTTCGCATTTATAATATTAGTATGGTATTATTTCATTGATTCATTTTGAGCTAAAATTTTCTAGTGTCTCTATACCAGGTTAACTCGTCACCTCTTTTGAATACATAATAATATAACCTTTTGGTATCTTACGGTATAAATAAAAAAAAACAAAGTTTATTTTTTACTTTTAATTACAACAATGAATCGATAATAGTTAACATTGCCACGTTCACATTTTATTCGTTTAACTTTGGTAGGTACCATTATATTTGAGAAATAAGTACATAATATAACCCTGAAAATGTTAACTATTATGAAAACAGCACATTATCAATATAAGTACTTATAACTAGCAGTCATCTCACATGAGTCTAAAACTTGACGTTCTCTACGCCCAATCAGAAGCAATCATTCAATCTCCAATAAAATCTCGTAGTCGGAATGTCCCACTGAATCACAACCACTTCTCGGTAAGTAGTCGAAGTCGACCGTTTGTCCCGAACCGACGCAAAATTTGCCTGACTTATCTAAAGCTACGCGCCTCAGTTGTGGGTCATACGTCGTCGCATTGGGGGTGGGCTCGCAAATGTCGTTGCCGGAGGCCTCAAAGTATCCGAGCCCGAGTCTTCTCCCTCTTCGGGCGTTTGAACGACTTCTGTACTTGTGCTGGGCATTTCCTCTGGGGTTATAATTAACGGCACAGTGCCAGCAGCTAGGTTAGCTCTGGCGGTAATCTTTGCGATTTCCTGATCAATTTTGGCGACAAGCTGCTCAATAGCGGCGGGCCATCGCGTGGCCGGGATGGTGTGAGCAGGGCCAAGACGCGCGTCAGCCATCACTGCGAGACGTACCGTGTCAGCGTACTGGATTACCGTCAGTGACATACCTAACAACAAATAACAAAGTTATGAAGTCTTTGTGCTTTGGGTCAGATCTAAGAAAGTTCTTTTTGATCTTTGCTACTTACTTATATTAGCCTGTGGCGGTCGCCAGTACACTACGGCGTCCACATCATGTCCCCAGAGCGTGCGTCGCGCCGGCGCGTTCACCGGCGCGTTAATCTCCGCATAAGATAACGCGTATCGCCGTGACACTACGTTAAGGATAAGTCGCGCGAGCGGCGACGGTAACGCGCGTGTGAGCGCCCCGCAGCGTGCTTGCGCGGCCCATCCGGCAGCCAGTGCCCGTTGTCGCTCGCAGGCGCGTTCTACTGCCGCGCACACCCGGCGTGGACTTGCGCCTAATGTTAGAGATAAGCAGACCATCCCTGGAAAAGTAGTCAAAGGATTAATTATATTATCTTTATCGAGAGAATGTCGAAACCGACTAATTACCATATATCTTACATTTTATTTATACCATATTCCAAGTTTAACTGTATATAATGTAAGTCCCTGTATATACTACAGTCACACAATGCATAGCTGTAGTAGTACCTTCATTATATGTGGGCAGATATTGCTCAAGCCTTGTGATCATTGTTCTTTTCCTTCTTTGTACGAGGGAAAATCTTTGTTCTTCAGGGTCACAGTATCAGAAACATTTTAGTATTATAATTTTGAAAGCGAATGCAATACTCCAAGACTGGCTAAAATTCATAACCTAGCTTTTAATTAGATAACCAGATTAGTCTCAACTTATAACATCTTACCACCAGTCTGGGACTTCTTATAACTCTTGCCGTTACCCTCGGCGAAGGTGTACAGGAAGTCTTCGTGAGCAGCGCGTGCAGTGCTGAGCACGATGTCGGGCGGCGGCGCCTGCGCCTGTTCGAAGAAGGCGCGGAGAGCCTCGGTGGCGGCGTACAACGCGATGTCCGTGGGGGACACGGCGAGAGCGCGGGCTGCGCGCTCGATACCGGCCCGCGGTACAGGGCGGGAGCAAGCCGTCACCTAACAATAAATAAAAATGTCGATGAGGTTTCAAATGCAGGTTGATGATAAAAACTTCGAAACAGTGGCAATAAACAGCAAACAAAATAAACATGAACGAGTGTATAATTTAGATCTAAAAAAGTTTAAAAATATAGACTTAGAGAAACTTATAGATGCTATAGTCTTCTATAAAATCAATCATAAAGATTATGTCAATCACCTTACGCCCACACAACGACACTGTCTGTAACAGATGTCTCTTTCCGTCATCAGCGCTAACAACATCCGTCCACAGCCTGGCGGGGGCTCGGTACACCTCAAGCGCACCTCGCTGCACTTCACCGAAAGCCCCCAAACACAGTTGAGCCAGCTCAGCGTACTTCCATGTCAGAGTATCAGGCTGCCTCACATGTCCACAAGTCCTTAACTCATTTAACGCTACGATCTCATTGTACATCTTTAGGGGCAACGTGACGAATTGGCAGATGGAAGTATATGCGGCGCCGAACACCATGCCTGGCCACTTTCTCGGATCAGCAGTTACAAGCGGTGACATAATTATCTGCAAACATAAATAGGTAAGTAGCGAAAAGACACAAATGTAGTTTGATGTCCACCATTTTAAAAATCCAACATATTCGAATTACATACCTTTGGTATTGTCAAATTTCTTCGATTGCACTCTCTTTGTACTGCTGCTAAGAGAGTAAGGGCAGTTACTGGAGCTTCTGAGGTAGTGTTTCTACCGTTGGACTTTTTATTGAGTTCCCTTAACGCACTGACTGTCGCTATCAACACTAACCCTGCTACATGAAACGCGCCTGGCAAAGTTTTCAAAGCCCGAGGACTTTCCACTGGGTCGTACTCAGAAACGAATTCATTCCAAGCGTTAGATAGGTTCTCGTTTAACTTGCCCCATAGTCCTGGGATGGCCGATGGTGTGGGGAACAACTTTGTTAAAGGACTTTGTTGTGTGAATTCATTCTGTGCGGCGATCCTGTCAGATGGGTTTAATTGCCCTAATAACAGAAGGTCGCCGATGTTTATGGACTTTTTTCCTGTGAGCAAGAGGTGGTGCACACGGATTAATACGTAGTATTTAGGTTCTGGCCCAACGCATGAGACTATTACGTACTGCCATGGGGACTGGTCGCTCGGTAAATACTTAGAAACGATGTCGCTGACGTACTCCTGAAAGAATAAGTCCATTTTAAGTGTTTTTTAACGTGCTTATTTGGCATAAGTAACGCTCGTCAAAACTGCCTCGACATGTAACTATTAAAAAATAACTTTAAAAATAAATATAGCTCTAAATTGTGATGCTGGTCAATATCCACTATGGACTAAAAATACAGGAGTATTATATGTATTTACCTGAATATTATTTTCCCCTACTTGTCGCCCTCTGTGCACGGCACCGGTGATTACAAAATGATTCTCTGGACGGAAGGGAGCGTGGCGATCCCAGGCGTAGTTGCCCCAACACGACACTAAGACATGTCGAAGCCGAGGGAACATCAAGTCACCATTCTTGTCTCGTTTGTTTATCACATGCTCTTGGACGTGGTGCTTCAGCTGCTCTGGATCAAATGTTCCTGAAGAAAATTTAGATGAAGGTGGAGTAAGTCACATTTAGGTAAATTTATGTTAGGGTGTGTTGGTTAATGAGTTAGATGCTTTTTTATGAAGGCGGCGAGCAATGAAGGGTTAAATTTAAACTTTTCTTCATGGAGGCAAAGGTTTGACTTTGGTTTTATTTTTTTCATGTCATAACATTTTACCCTAAAGCCGGACTGCTGTGGCATTTTTTAAACATCAAATTGTTAGATAAATAAAAGGTGTGGCTTAAACGTTTTGCCGAATAAAAACAGTTGTTTATGCCTGGCCTCACCCCTAATTTCATTTTTAACAAACGTAATGTGAAAATTTTGGGCAGCAGACACAGCTTTATTTATTACATGTATCCACTATATGTTAAGTATATGGGCCACAAACTGGATGTATTAGTTTACGTACCTTTTATAGAAAGCAGCACATTAATTATCCCTTGGTTTCTATGCGTGTCGAGTAACGAACGTACTGTGTCTGTCCTTATGAACTCTAGGTGAGGGTATCTACTTGACAGCAGCTTCAGCCAGAGCCACTTGCAAGCCCGCACCACTGAAACATACACAAAACCAAAAGGTAAAAAAATATCTTTACCTGAGGAAAGTACAAAACATTACCTTTTAATATTGGGACAATCTCCTATATGGGATCTCCATCCATATAAAATACGTTTAGGATAGATGCCCCGCCGAAAAAGGGGACAATTATCCCAAAAAACTTAGTTTGCACCTTTCTTTCTCATGCAATCGCACTGCAACAACAACTTAGTGGTTTTCTAGTCTTTCGATTAATAAATAATATAACATATGATTCATCCGCGAAACTTAAGTAATTATTACAACCTAGGCAACTATACCCCTGGAGCTATTATCCTGGTTTTACCCTTTATATTAAAGTGAATAATAGAAAATACGATAATTCAATTGCACATTAATCTTCAAGGTAGTAGAAATCAGTCAATACCGATCAATCACTTTGTATTGCAAATTGCAACATTGCTTCATTTAGTTTGTTGCCGGTAATATTAAAACCGTGTTACAATGGGTCATTAATTGCCTGACTTCTGTCTCGTTATTCTTATAAAACATCAAAATTGAGCATATAGCAGATTTTCGTAGTTGACACAACAGTAAAAATAGTGTACCTAAACTTTTTTTACTTACTTAAAATAAGACGTTAGCATAAGGACTTTGATGTGCAGCAGTATCAAAATATTTTTATTGGGTTTGTGCAATACTTCATATAAATATTGAAATTGTATCATCCGAGAATGTAGAATCAAAGAGACAAGTCAGTGGCAGTGGCAAAAGGCACACTTACCAACATACGAAAAGGCCAACACTTGCAGGGATGACACTGCGACGCAGAAGGCACAAAACGTGAAGATCTCCTCGGCGATGCGCGAGCACAGGCCGCGCCGCCGCGCCGATATCATCGTAGAATAGTAGCTACTGCTACCTGAAAAGAGAAACATATTGACGGATAAGCTATGAATAAATATTACTAAAGAATCCCGAAGGAAAAATTAAGAACTTAATAGAAAAATAATTTGCTATTTTTTTTTTGACGTCCTCCGTGGTCGAGTGGCGTACACACCGGTTTCAAGGTGTCGCCAGCTCTGAGGTCCCGGGTTCGATCCCCGGCCGGGTCAATGTAGAAAACAACTTTTCTACATTGTCTCGGGTCTGGGTGTTTGTGGTACCTTCGTTGTCTCTGAATCCCATAACACAAGTTCTTTAGCTACTTACTTTGGGTTCAGAGCAATGTATGTGATGTTGTCCACATTTATTTATTTATTTATTTATTATTATTTTTTAAAGCACTTGAAACTTTTAGCAGTAAGTACTACTTCTCTTTACTGATCTAAGTGATTTTTCATGCGACGACTGACGTTTATGCGAAAAATCGATGGCCCATATAACTAGGGTAATATTAGGTTTGGCTATAGTTTTAATCAAATAGTGCGCTCTGTTTTGACACAAATTGATCGACATTACTTTATTCATACTAGTGCCCACAGTTCATACTCTGTTAGGCGCACTCTATCGTTCACTTATTTTTTCTCTAAGACTTGAAACCACTGAGATGGGGCTTGTTCAAGAGAAGCAAAATAATAAAAAATACAAGTCTGGTAGTTTAGAAATATAAGATTGTTATCTAGATACAACAGACAAAAAGATCTTATAATATGCTTATGAATATAATTTTGATATTAGTAGCTCTAGCTAAATATTATTTAATTCTTTATAAAACGAACTCTTCAAAGTGACTTTCATTTCCCGGATCTAAATGGCCGACAATACCTACATAAATGCTAGATATTATAATTGTTGTTTAATTTAGCGAATAATATCTATACTTATCTATACTTAATATTATAAAGCTGAAGAGTTTGTTTGTTTGTTTGTTTGTTTGTTTGTTTGAACGCGCTAATCTCATGAACTATTGGTCCGATTTAAAAAAATTCTTTCAGTGTTGGATAGCCCATTTATTGAGGGAGGCTATAAGCTATATAACATTACGCTGCGACCAAAAGGAGCGGAGTATGAATGAAAAATGTTGCAAAAATGAAAAACCGTTGAAAGTAAAACACGCGGACAAAGTCGCGGGGGACAGCTAGTAATAAATAGATGACGTCATGGTAACTGTTTACACGTCCTAATGCATTTCCAGTCCTTATCGTTAGTTTAGAAACGAGCGATGCAGCGAACCGTAACTAATCGTAAATATTTACGTCAAAATGCGTAGCTTTTACGTGCACACTTACAATTATACTGTTGTTATCCAAATGCATCGATGATTCAATTCTACGGTTATAGCATCAAAGAAAAGAACATTTAAATATGCTAGTTTTATATCTTGGTATCTAATACAATAATAACTGATAGAAAAGTAAACCTAGGTGTAGAATTTAAGGCAAAAACTCCATTGTGCTCGAAAACGGCAATAGGTTTTTTTGTAGTCTTGTGTTGCTTCACAAGACAGGCTTTTACTGCTTTCCGGGTTATTATTTAGCTACTTATTTATTTTTGAACATAAACATAAATTATCCTCCTTGCTACCTCGATCTTGGCGGCGAACTCGGAAATAATTAGTTTGGTAGGCAGACACAAAGTGATGAATTTTTGTATTGTAATTTTTTGTGCATTCGCGTGGAATTTTTAACCTCAATACTTGTTACGAAATGTCTCGAGCAGTGCATTATTATGTAGAAAATATTTTAAACCGGTTTTGCTACCGAAGTAGTTAATATGTAAGAATAGTAATAAAGATTTGTCTGGACCGAATAAACGGAAAATGAAAGAACAAGCAATACAAATAGTAGTAAGGAAAAAATTAAACTTCAGGTAGGACTCGAACCTGCGATTACTCGCAGGTTCGAACCCTGCCTGCCTGAGGTTTAAATTTTTCTTTTCTTTTTATTTGTATTTAATAATCTGTATTTGCTCAGCATGCATTAATGCGTAACAAATAAAAAAATGTTAACAAGATCTTATTTAAGGTCACTGTTTTTAAGAGAAACTGCTTTAGATCGCCATAAAATTAATCAAAAATTAAAAGTAAGTTTTCGTTTCATAGTTTAAGTACCTACTAATTTTCGTTTCTGAGATTATGTGGATAGCTAACGATCTGAGGTACCTATCTGTTTATCTACCACTTCTTAATACCTCCCAATTACCTCCAACTAGGTAGGTACCTACTAGACATAATAAATTGATAATAGCATGATCTAGATCCGTTTCAACAAACCAAATAATAAACAAAGTAAATTGTTTCCATTGATATGCTTTAATTACAATAATTAGTGAATCATTTATTATTCTACTTTTTAGGGTTCTGTATTTTAAGACATTGCCGTTAGTCTAGCTTCTAGACGCTTACTGCTTCGTTGGACTACATATTTTATAACTCTCTACAATTTTGAAGTCTTTGTTACATTTCTAGATGAATATTAATGAAAAGAAATTAAAACATTACGACATAAATTACTTTTGCGAGTTAGACTCGCATAAATGTCTTGTGTTTTTTTATATATTAGGTAAGGTAGGCTCTAACTAAAGTCTACAATAGTATTAAATAACTATCAGTATAGTTTTAGTTCGTTATTTAGACAATGTGGTCTGCAGATACCTGAGAAACGGCGGACTGCGAGGCGCTTGACCACTTTCACTACGCTTAGAGAAAGGTTATGTTAATTCCCAAATAAAACCGTATCGAATATTTTGATTCTTAGCCAAGAATTATACTTAATATTATGTACCTATTTAACAACTGATGTTAAAAGTCAAAATATATAAA
Source organism: Diachrysia chrysitis (assembly GCA_932294365.1). Classification (NCBI taxonomy): domain Eukaryota; kingdom Metazoa; phylum Arthropoda; class Insecta; order Lepidoptera; family Noctuidae; genus Diachrysia; species Diachrysia chrysitis. The sequence continues at coordinate 4,109,397 of OW028647.1, forward strand.
CATGCTTGAATCGTAACGTTTAATTGTTTCGTAAGATTTTGAAAGTCTAGCTAAGAATGTACAGTTCAATCAACAAATTCTGTGCATGACATGATTTTGTCTTTATGTTACACTAGCTGTCCCCCGCGACTTTGTCCGCGTGTTTTAGTTTCAACGGTTTTTCATTTTTGCAACATTTTTCATTCGTGCTTCGCTCCTTTTGGTCGTAGCGTAATGTTATATGGCTTATAGCCTTCCTCAATAAATGGGCTATCCAACACTGAAATAATTTTTCAAATCGGACCAGTAGTACCTGAGATTAGCGCGTTCAAACAAACAAACAAATAAACAAACAAACAAACAAACAAACTCTTCAGCTTTATAATATTATAGTACCTATAGATAAGGCAGGAAGGTTATAATAAAGTATTGATTTTGCACATCATTGCAGAAAAAGGCAAACTGTTTAGAAGATTGCCACTTCTTACTTCAACCCACGCCGAGGGCACAGCGTGGGGATATGCCGGAATTGCACCGAAAAACATCCCGGTCCCGTCATTACCTTGGCCGGTACCACGGGTCCAGTAAAGCATATCCGGCGGGGCTTAGACGGGAGGTTAAGTAGCTACCTAAATACATGGTTTTAGTATGGATTAATCAACAACTAGGTATTTTATATAGGTATTATCTTTACGCAATTAAAATAGTAGAGGTCAACGGCCAAGATTAAGATATTACTCGTTATCATAATCTCTGATTATAGATTTCGTATTGGTGTTAGATGATTACTAAATAAAATCTATACTAATATATAAAGTTGAAGAGTTTGTTTGTTTGTTTGAACTCGCTAATCTCAAGCACTACTGGTCCTATTTAAAAAAAATCTTTCAGTGTTGGATAGCCCATTTATTGAGGAAGGCTATAAGCTATATAACATGACGCTGCGACCAAAAGGAGCGGAGCATAAATGAAAAATGTTGCAAAAATGAAAAACCGTTGAAACTAAAACACGCGGACAAAGTCGCGGGGGACAGTTCATAATAGTATATAAGTGTGTTTACCTATCTATATAATCGTCTGTCTACTATAAGATATTAGTTAGTATATATATATTATGTTACTAACCTGTTGAAACAAATCCGAAGGTTATTTTTTATTAAAAAATATATTATAATTATGATGATAATGTGGACACTTTTAAGGTAGGTATTGTATGCAGATTTTTGTTACTGGATTAAATTAATAATTACCTAATTACTTAGAAGTTATTTTAATAAAAAAATACTTATTATTCTCTTAACGTTGCTAGGTAACTGATATATTTAAAAAATACTCTGTGGGTAATTGGCAGTATCGTCAGTGTTAAATAAAAAAAAAGCAAAGGAATTGCAAAGAGTTAACAAACAGCAAAGGTTTTATATAAGCAGTATTATCGCAAAATTTATCTATCTATATCATCTATTATAAAAATGAATGATTGTGCGTTTGAACCCTGTGCGTTCCTAAAGCAATGATCAGTTTTAGATGAAACTTTGCCCAAAAAAATATTTTATTTAGGTAAATAAAAAACATTTTTAGGAGGCATTGCAATGTAAGATGTAAGGCTAGTTATAATTGTATATAGGTACTTATAACATCATTGATCGTTAAAATCAAACGTCATGATGAAGTCCATAAAACTGAGGTCGATTCAATTGATAGCTAGAATGACGAATTAGAACGATGATTGTTCTAGTTTTATTTTAGTAATAGCGGAGCCCCGAGGTTCCCCGTTCCCCCAACACTTTTAATTTCGTCTTTTTAAGAAGTTTTCATAGTTATTTATATTGCAACAATATTTATTTATAACAAATCAAAGATCATGATCATGAAATCGGTTCACTTGTTTCTAAGTTATAAATGGTAATTAACCTGAAATTGTTTTATATATCTATATATTTTTTTTACCTACAGCAAGGGCAAAACTATAATGCACTATGACGTCCGCCACACGTGCTCATTATATGTAATGTTGTTAGCAACGATACCCAAAGTATACCATCGAGATACTTCACCTCTGTATGCCCAAGGAAAACCGGCATTGACTCTCTGGAAACCCAAGATAAATCAAATTATAAATATCAGAAGAAGAAATAGAAAGAGTATGTATTTCGTACCTAAGCTACACAGATGAGGTGAAATCTACGCCTTAGTTATGTCCTGAGCTAACAGCATCCTTGATCGATGACAGTTTTAACACCAGGTCGGGTCGAGGGGAATCTGGGACCGGGACCGCGGTCCCAGATTCCCCTTTTGATTTTAATATTTATTTTTGAGTGGTAAGTTGGGACCGCAAAAAAGCAAAAGAAATTTCTGTATCGAGTAAGTACAGTCAGCTCAAAATTTTCGAGAACAATAATTTAAGTTAAAGATACATTATACATTATGATACAGTTATGAAGGTTATTATTGTTAGTTTAGAAATCAATATCCTTAAAATAACATTAAAGCTATAAACGATTAACTTGTACCTTCTCAATAAAATATATTTTTAGTGACTGCTACAATAACGGGGTATTTTTTTGCTCAATAACTTCTATCATTCAGGGTAGACAAGTATGGGGAAGGTTGATTTTTCTCCCGGAAGAATGTACAGCGTTTCAAGCGCGAATAACTTTGTATTGGGTTACTGTTTGTGAAAACCACTTGCTGACATCAAACTTATAAAAAATATAAGTTTTGGTGTGTGTGCAAGTGGTTTTTCAAAAATGAAATGTGCTGACAATCTAAAATCACTTACCAAAAGTGAGTGCAGCTAAGGTGCCCTGGTACATAAGTATAATTTTAAAATTTCTTGATATGAAATTAAAGATAGTGAGACAGAAATCCATGGTGCCCTAGTACTTATACAACTTTTAAAATCTCTTACTGTGAAAAGTGAAAGAGTTAGACGAGCAGCTATGTTGTCCTAGTACTGTTCTGGTACGGTTATACATATATATTACATATTATTACGTCTGAAAAAGTCATCGAGAAACCCAATACTTAACTTAAACACTTACTTATATGCTAGAAAAATAAATTGTCCCCTTATTTGTCTTCGCTAAATGGTGAACGTTATTGAAAAAAAAATAGAACCACTTTCTATCATTAGATCCTCACTTGGTCAAATGGAACTAGCTCAAGAGCAAAACTCTCTTGATTGCAAAAATAATTTGGAATCGGTGAACAAAACAACATAAAAATAAATCAGTAAACATACATAATAAAATATACAGTCAAACATAGAACATACGCTTTTTTTAAGTCGGTTATAATCAAATAAACTTGTTGTGTACTGTACATTTACTTGAATACTACTTTGTTTTTTTTGCGGTCCCAACTTACCACTCAAAAATAAATATTAAATTTAAAAGGGGAATCTGGGACCGCGGTCCCGGTCCCAGATTCCTCTCGACCCCCAGGTCTGACTTTTGTATAAAAAAAATAATAATAAATGTGGACAACATCACATACATTGCTCTGAACCCAAAGTAAGTAGCTAAAGCACTTGTGTTATGGAATTCAGAGACAACGAAGGTACCACAAACATCCAGACCCGAGACGATGTAGAAAAGTGGTTTTCTACATTCACCCGGCCGAGGATCGAACCCGGGACCTCAGAGCTGGCAACCTTGACAACCGGTGTGTACGCCACTCGACCACAACGTCTCTGTGTATATAAAATATATGATGCAAATTAATTGAAACGGTCCAATCACGAAAATATTTATTACGGAGGCGGACGTCCAGTGTCTTGACACTACTCTATCACTAGTGACCCTATTGCACGCGATAATGAACTTATCAACTACTGTCTCATCCTTTGTAATACGTTATGTAAAGTTTTATTGTTTTTATGTACTAACACCTCTCTAATAAATGCATATCACGGTAAACATAGATGCAAATGACTCTACATTTCGTAACTAAATTTTGCCGGAAATTTGAATAATGAATTAAACGAATTTTGTGTACTGGGTTGTCAAGTCATTGTAACTATTGTAATGTGTTATTATTTCACTCTATTTTTAATTTATAACTACAAACTTTCATGTTTAAATAATGAATAAATTCTTCTTAGTCTTTTCCCAATGTTGGGGTCGGCTTTCAGTATAAAAATAAACTAACTTCAAACTAAAGTTTCTTATTTGTCGTTAGTAATTTAAGTAACTTTAAATTGACTCGTAAATCAAGAATCAATTCATAATATAAAGTATCTTAAAATTAATTTGAAGAAACACTTTATTTTATTTTAAATATTTTTCGAAACTAATATTCAGCCCGAAATATCAACGGCGAATGATGTTGACGTTCATAGCTACCAGATATATTGTATATGCACCAACCTCTAATATATTCTTCAAGTCATCAAAGTGCAAGTCCGATAGGTGTTTTGGCCTCAGGTAAGTACGAAAATTTAACGTTTATTTCGTGGTTTGTTGAACGCGCGCCGGTATACGCGGCGATAGCGCGGTGCGGGTCGCGAGTGACTGATTGTAGCTGATCAAGAGCGGGCATTACAGTCACAGCCCTGGCCACACACCGACACAAGACGTGATTCCCTTGCTTATCGACTTGACGTCCAAGGTCCAAATGTAAACACTAACAATGTCCAGTTATTGTAACACTAATAAATATAGAAACAAGGTGATTGTGTCGTGAGCTATGACATGAGTGGAGATTTTATAGTAGATAGATACGTAACTATTATACGTATGTTAGTCATAATGGGGTATATAACATTTTATTATGTCCGTCTTATGGATTAATAAAAAAATATAAGACGTATTTCTTTTTACGTAAACAAAAACTTACGACGATACATTGATTTGAATGGCGCATGACGTCACAATTTTGTGTAAAAGTATGACGTCATTAGTTCCCCCCCCTGAACTTTGATTCGGTTTATCTATTTAGTTTTTTCTTATTTTGTAAAAGTAATAATGACGTGTACAATCTTTTTTTATTAATTATCTAACTGACGATCTAAATGGATTTTGTATTTTCATACCCAGTCGCCTAGTCAATTGTAATTTATCAACTCCTTATTATTGCACTTAGGTATAGTTTTGGTGTAAAGTAAAATAAATATTCAGTATATATAAATCTATTTAAACTATTCGGTACTTACCTGCACCCAGCAATATGGACAAAAAAAATGTGAAAGGCTGGTTTTTTTTTGGTTTTGAAACCTCAAAATTACGTTCTTCCATGCTTGGTCGCACAGACGGACAAGAAGATCCTATAAAGATTATGTTTGGTTTTGCTATCCAAGAAGCTTTAAACAGTACAGAGACTGACTAGGAGGATTTCGTATAAATAGGTCTTTATAGGTCTCGTTCAATGTTACTTAGCCATGCCATAGAATAACTAAATACTTACGTTGGACTTTCTTTGAAACAGTCATTTTCATAAGTACTGACTACTGACACATATTTCACAAGCATTAGTGAAATATGTATCCGAGAATTGAATCTCATGGATACCTACGTGATGATAATGACATGATTTTAATTTTGTGGTCAACCACAACTCATGATCATTTAATGGGCCAAGTATAGTCCCCTGCAAGACCAACTACTACTTGTTAATAGTGTGTTGTATATGTAATTTTACACTTATTGTGAAAGTACGAACGAACGCACACATTTCTCCTAATGGTTTAGGTACCTAATACGGTTCCATATTATATTTATGAGAATTTCCTAGAATGATCATTTCCTAATTTTATTTTAAAATTTAGTTTTTGGAAGAAGAAAAGAATTCTACCGTGGACAAGCACACCCAGAGTCCAGACTTCGATCCTTTTTTTGTGTCAGACTCTTACTGACTAAACCTGAACCGCCGTGCTACGTCATCCGCGTGTTGTGTTGGTGCGTGGCAATGCATTGCAATTCATCACGCACCGCCAGACTTCGATCCTATATTAATATAATATATTATCACTCTTTTGTCCCATACTAGGATCGAACCCGCATCATGTCATACAATTGCGTAGGACTCTGTGATTATTGCAATCCGTTTTATGCGTTTTTGTCAGCATCTAGAGTGTACGTACTAAATAGAGCCACAAGATACAAGCATAGCTTAGTTTGTGGCTCAACAAAATGTGTTCTTAACTGTTATCGTTCTTAAATAAAATAATATTTATTATTATTAAATTACTAGCTGTCCACCCTGGCTTGGGACTGGTGGTGAGATTTTGATTTTTAAAACATTTCAATACGTTTTTTTCTTTATAATTTGTCCTTACAAGGAACAGAACATAACAAAAATATATTCCGATTTGGTGCGACCGTTCGGAAGGTATGGCGCGACCAAGAGAAATCGAGATTATTTTTGATATAAAAACCTTGTGTCACAGTGTTTGTTATCGAATGCCTCTGAAACGGCTTGACTTTTATAAAAAAAAATTGTTTTGATGGTCAGAGAAAATTTCGCCGTCGTGCCCTGGCACAACAACGTTTGCCGGGTCAGCTAGTTTTCATATATAAATGATTTCTTATTTCTGTCACAGAGGAAAAAAAGGGAATAAGGTAGACATAAGAAAATTAAAATTATTTATTGAAACAACTTCAATTTTTTAAGTTAAATAAACTTTACTAAAGCTAGTGGGCTTAAACTTACTAAGTAACGTAGGATAGCGCAATATAATTGATCGATACAAGTAGCTATAAGTACACAATTGAAATATAATTCTGTTACAGTACATAAGATATCGTTCTAGGTATCAATATAGGACTTAATTTTAGGCTCTGCAGAAGTTTTTCTTTTACTAATTTAACATTAAATTACATTAACATTGATTTGACAAATGCTTTAAAATGACATCAGGATATTTAAAATGCCTTACAAGCGAGTGATGTTTGTACCTATTTGATACCTACTCAGCTTTGTCTAAATAACTTTACATAGCAAACAATACATAATATTCGTAAAACATTCATAAAAGTTTATTTGATTGTGTGATACGATACACATGTAATAAATACTTATTTAGTGATTAATTATAGGGAAGATATCATGTTGTATGTTTAAATTAAATATTGTAAGATCTTACAGCCACTCTTATCACATATTACAGCTTTAAATACTAGTTTGTCTACAATAGAAAATCTAAGATATTTTTGTCGCCTGTATACAAATTTGTAAATTAAATCTACAAAATTAGTTTCCGTTTAAGGTAGTCCACTAACTGTATAATACAAAGTCAAAGTTTGTTTTAAATAATAAAACGAAAATGCACAAAGCATCGCTTTACGAAACACAAAATTTCACGTCAAGGATAAATATAAAAAAATGTGTTCATGTTTATACGGCATTAGATCAAAATATAACATCGATATAATTTGGCATCGTTCAACTAAAGTAGCTTACTTAATTAGCTTTACGATGATTGGAAATAAATGCGAACAAGCGTAGCTGTAGCGACTCGCTCGGTATAGTGACGTCACGAGGGTGACGTCACTATCGCACAAACACACCACGCCACACTCAGGACAGACGTCGCACATTCAACACGATGAGTTCAACTATTACAGTCAACAGTTACATGCAGCCTACACACGCAGATACATTGACTGCCAATGTCTGTCCAGCAATCGATTCGAAAAATTATCACAATATTGAGGAAACTGACCCATAAACAGAAATCATTCATATAGCGCTCGCTTTGACATGTTTAGTGGAAATAAATTTTTGCTCGATGGACCTCCTCGGGATGCCGCTGACCTTCTTGGGCGAGGAGTTGCAGTTGATGGAGGAGGGGAGGGACTTGTAGCCGCCGTCCGAGCTGTAGTCGGTGTCGGTGGACTGGCCCGTGAGGCTGGGGCTGTGGCGCGTGACGCTCTCCTTGCTGCTGATGCGCCCGTTGTACAGGTCGCCGTACGACGTGTGGTGCTTGATGAGAGGCGTCTCTTCTATGACGGTGCTCTTGTTGAGAATGCGTTCGGTGCTCGTGTACGCTTGGTTCTGGAAGTTTTCTATGGAGCGAGATCTGTTGGAGTAGAGCGCCCGGCGGTCAGTCTTGTCGCCGACGGAGGAGTCCCTCTTGATGTAGCGACGGTTAGTGTCATTGTTGGCGAGTGCCTGCAGGTACTTAGTCCCGACGCGGCTGTTGGTCTTCAGGTGCACGGGATCCGTCCGCTTGTCCGTCACATTGTCATCTCCGTTAGTGTGTCCATTCACTTTCCTAACACCACACTGGCATTTGTTCACAGTCCCGTTGGTAACAGGTCTCTTAGTCTTTTGTGCTTCACTGTAAGACGGCAGCTTCCTCGCGCTAGCTTGTTCATTCCAACTGTAGAAATAAAACGAATTGTTCAATCTGATATTTAAGATACATGAACTGTTATTATATACATTTAAGGGACATTCCAGGTTCTGAAAGTAAGAACAATGGTACATTTCATCATTGTTGTATGTTACACCTAAAATAAACAAATACTTATTAGAAAACGTGGAAAGGCACTTCGTGTGGAAGCTGTGCAAGTGTATTAAACCTCACCTTTAAGTTCTGTCGGGCAGCGTGTAACACAGAGACATGTTTCTTAATCATAGTATATTACAAAATTACGCTAGTTGTTATATAAAATAATGAGTGTAGAAAACGCACACGACTACCTACAGTCAAACAACACAAAAATTGTCACTAACGAATTGGTCATCGAACTAGTACGTGCCAATAGTGCCGTGCTTCCAAAACCAACTCACTGACCCATGCTTGGTATTTTATTAATAGCACCGTTAATCTCACTATCAACAACCTTTCTAATTTGTGTTATTAAGTGACAATTATTAAGCCCCTTAGTGAAACGCTTAGGCACATATGCAGATATTTACATTTTGTTATTTATGCCTATTACCGCACCATAGGTATCACTCCTCATGCAAACTAGCGACCCGATGCGTCACTTGATGTACTTGTAGCAATAGTCGTCGATGTCCCTATCAGAGACGAGGAACACGCCGTCCTCGTTGGTCTTGTACAAGAGATGCAGTAAGCACAACACATTGACGGAACACAAGAGGCATACAGCGAGCAAGCAGTCGAGCCACGCTACCTGATCCGACGGACGAACCCTCCCACCACCCAAGTGGAAACTGCCGCATCCAATATCCAATATGATGAGAATTTTCAATGAAAATCCAATTCGGAATTTAAAGCAGCATGTGAGGAATTAGAACAAAATGAAAATTTTGAAGGTCCTGATAATGATGTCAAATTATAAATGATACACAGATGATTCGTCAGTTCTTCTTTCATAACATACTTACACTTAAATGAAATCAAATAAAAATACCAGTGAAATATGGAGTTAATGTTAAAGTGACTCTACACATGGATGTCGGTGCAAACGTCATCTTTTTAGTCATGTACTCTTTGAAAATGATAATCCACTTGGAATTGTTAAAATGTGATACCACGCCTTGACTTTTGAAGTAGGTATTCTGTACGAGTGATGAGCAACGATCTTTATATTGTGACATGTATGAGGGGATAATGGGTGGTATATACATGAGGATGATATTTGAGTGCAGTGAATGTAAAATGGACTTTATTGTAGCGAAGATTAACCTAAAACAATAAATAAAAATATTGAATAGATAGTGAAATAAAATAATTATGAATAATTAAATAGAAAGTGTAGGAGTTGTGTGAGATAAAATGGAAGCAGAGAATGTAGCAGTGTCCGTAATAAGTGTGGTGCATTATATTTTGTAAGCATGTGGTTACCTCACTAATCCGGAATTGTCAGAACTCGTTAACGCCGAGCTCATCGGCGGCCGCAACTGAAATAAAAACACACGATAATAGCTTTTTGTTTGAATTTGAGTTAAACTTTCTTTTTGGACCTGTTATATATTTTATGTTTACTCATTTTCGTTCTTTTAACTTTCCTTTTAAAAATGTGGAGAAGTTTTTTCTTTTCAAATTCCTCATTTGCAAAGCAGCCATTGAAAAGCGAGACATTTGGGAAGATTAGTTTTTAGGACCAAAACCAAATAATTTCAACCAAGAATTTGAAATTATCCATAGTTCATGCAAAAATATTGATTGCTTAGTGCTTTGTGATATCCTCTGGTGACGTACCCGGTCGGTCTGCGTGGCGACGTTGCAGGTGTCGTCCTGGCGCGGCTCGTGGCTCTCGGCCATGCGCAACATCTGTTGCTGCAGCACGCGGACTAACCGGTCACGTTCTTCCAGTTGACTCTGAAAACAAACAAATTACAAGGTTTTATTATAGTATATAGGTAAATGCATGATTTTTCCTTGTAGTAGTCATGGGTCCCATGTTTCCATAGTGATTTCTCAAGTGTTGGTGAGGAATTTGTAATAGAAAATTGGCCATTGAGCCATTGGCTTTGTTTTGAAAAAAGTTTCGTACAAAGCTTTTAGAGAATACTTACTTAGTATACTTACTTAAAAAAGAAAACGGTCGTTCTTATCTTTGATTGTCGCGTGATTAAAAATAAATACAAATAATCTCACACTATTCGTGTTCTATTTGAATTGGTGATTGCTGAATCCGATGAAATAGACGGTTCTCAGTAAAGCTAGACCTAACCTTAAGGACGCTTTACTTAAGTATTCATTAAGAGTAGATAAAGAGATAGTTTGTGCATCGCTTTACCCATTGTAGTCGGCTTCTCACACTTTAACTCTCACAGCTTTCGCCGTATGATAAATGACAGATCTGATTAATTCTTATCTATTGCTCATGAATTAATTGAAACTTATAAACACTTTGACATGTGTTAACTTCTCTGTTCCTAATGCATTAAATCTCAACAACTCATTCGTTTTTTATTGCACTTACAATATAATTTAATATCAACTTGCACTAACAATATAATTTAATATCGCTTTTAGAAAATTATAGTCTACAAAGAATAAGGTAATTATAGGGCAATATGAATACCTACATGTTACTTACCTATTTTCTTTGTTGTGTCCGCTATAGGTCTTCAGCTCATACTTTACTATTATTTTATTCACACAGTGAAGTGTAGCGGTGTATTAGCGTAACGATGTATCTACCTATCTTATAGGGGGTTCAAGAGTACATCTGGTATAGTTAGTTTTTTTACAAAATTTCAGCTACTTATTTAGTTCAATAATTAATTGGTATTAAAATTTATAACATTGTATTAACATTATTCACACCAGATGTACTTTTCAACCCTTTTGGATGTACACACCCTTTTGATACCACCCTGTATATGACTCCCAAATGGGTAAATAAATTTTGATTGAGATTGAAAGGGGATTTGGCGTAGTAACTATCAGCAGTTTAAATAAGAAGTTTGGTGAGACCTGCAGGTAGAGTATCTGCCTCCGCATCTCAGCGCAGGCGTCGGGGTGCAGCGGCGAGGCGGGGGGGCGGCGCCCGTTGCCGCGCGCGGGGCTCTCCGCGCACGCCGCCAGCAACGGGTCGAGAGTTTCGCTCTGCGCGGACATACACACATTACAACCATGCTATCCTACAGGCTACAACCTTTTATTTTTTACTTTTATTTATAATCAGTTTTCCTATATAAAAAAAAACTATTCGTTTTTCTTACGGACGATAGAATTTTCTTCGTTTTCCCAAGAAAATTAAATAAATAAATAAATAATATAAATGTGGACAACATCACATAGATTGCTCTGAACCCAAATTAAGTAGCTAAAGCACTTGTGTTATGGAATTCAGAGACAACGAAGGTACCACAAACACCCAGACCCGAGACAATGTAGAAAAGGGGTTTTCTACATTGACCGGCCGGGGATCGAACCCAGGACCTCAGAGCTGGCGACACCTTGAAAACCGGTGTGTACGCCACTCGACCACGGAGGTCGTCAAAATCAAAATTCTACAGTCCGTTATCAAAACGAATCGTTTTTTTGAATATAGGAACCCGCGGGGCTATTCGCTATTGCGGTTGGCAACAAAAGCGATAATTGCTTTATAAAAAACACAGTGAAAATACAAATTTCGTATCGTCTAACGTTGATGACTAACTAGATCTACTACAAGGTAGTTGGTCACCGACATTAGCCGATTCTAAATTTGCGTTTTTACCGTTATTTTTACCTAGTAAACATCGCTTGGGTTGTCAACTGGAGATAGCGAATAGGCCTACTGATATTATTCAGGAATCCTTTACCAGAACTTACAAGGTACCGAAGATACAACATTAAAATACAAAAAAAACCCTAGTTAAAAGTTAAAACGATTAGGCTATCGTTGTTGGTATAATTACAGTGTTACTAACGTGTTGGGTGCGATGCTATCGAATAATTTCTTTAAAAATAAATAACTTAGGTATCATTATGGACTTTAACTGCTAAAAATAACCAAATAAAACAGATTTAAGAAGTTTTTAGACAAAATTTTAATAAAACTATTTTTATATATCAACTTTAGCTAATGATTTACCTAGATTATGCTTTATCGAAATTACTGAATATATTACATAACACACGCTACTTAAATAACTCATAGTGAAGTAAAAAGGTTTATTGTTCCATTTATCATCATGAAATATATATCAGATGTATAATGAAACGAATTTGTGAGTATAAATGAGATTATTTTCCCGTTGTTTGTAAACATATACAATTAATAGATTTTCAAATCTCTTACCAAGAACAAAACTCCGTTCTTACATAACATCAGCTTTTACCTTATAGAGGTGTGCAACACTGCCTTGCATGGTAGTCTGATTTTTCTAATACATATGATTTTAGGTAATAAATTGAACGTCTTGTCACTACCAATTATGATTTTACCATCGTCTAACGTTAAGAACAAGTTTATCTACACCAATATTGTATTAATATAATAGGAATGTAAATTAACATAACAAAAAGTAGGTCAACACACGTAGTCATTTATCTCTATTAGTATAACCATTTGAAAGGGCTTAGCTTCGTGTAAAATGGTAATTAAGGAAGAAATAATAGAACATTTAACGTTAAATAGATACCTATGCACATTCTATTTTACCGCAATGGTTTCTGGTAAAGTAAAATAGGGTAAATGACAAATGCTAAGACTATTTTTTTTACTTCAAACATTTATGCACACATTTTCCTTAATAAATAAACCTTTCTTTAAAAAATCTTGTTTTTGGCGAACATTGAGGTTATCTACCTACTGTTATCTATAATACTCACAATGAGTGCGTATTTATATTTAGTCTAATTAATAATCTAGAGTCTAGAAATGAACGATTCTTTTATTAAATTTGTGATAAGAACTTAGCAACTGTGCAAGTAAAATGAGAAAGAATAAAAATGTTCATTTTAAAAATTTAAGATTACTAATTCTGTTTTTATTATAGCTGCTATCAAGATCATTGTGACAGATACTTAATAATAAATATCTTACATTCATTTTCATGTAGAAATAATCAAGCAAGAGTTTTGCGTCATCAATTGTCTCTACAACAAGAATACCCACTCCCACATTATAAGCGTACATTAAAAATAAAAAATTAAAACAGACTCAGAATGTGTTCATATAAAAGTAATTTTGCTAGGTGATGAGAAAAACACAGCTATTTGTACAAACAAATTGTCTTGCTTTACCTTGATATGTATCAGGAAGTAATCTTATTTTGCTTATGCGTGGATTTACAGTTCACGTTGCAATAATTTTGAAGGATAATGAGTTTTATTAGTTAAGTTTCAAAACAACACGAAACAGATGCAAAGTATGTTAATAATCTATTTACACGTGCATTACGCGTTCATTATAGTACGGTGCAAACTTATTGGCGGCTCTGCACTATAGCAAAGTGCAGTGCAAAAGGTGCATTATAGCGAAGGCGGGTTACTTACACTCATCGAATGATGCTCCTCCCCGGGCTGCGTGCGGCAAACAAGGCAATGCAACCAAATAAACAAATAACGTTACAACACGCCAAAACAAAAGTGCCAAATACAAGCAAATAAAAAAAAAACACTGTTAACTGATAGGCAATATACGGATAAGTTTTAACAAAAGTGAGATTTATCGACACATGCCTCAGTGAACATTGGCAAAAACTAAACATTGATTTAAAAACACTATGATTAAAACTACTGACACGAATAAAAGAAAATCTATTGGATGAAACTACATTCTTGTCTACTTAGGATAGATTGAGTTGCAAAAACAGCGTCTTTTATGTCTAGTTCATTTTAATGCAACTGAGTCAATGTCAGATTTGTATCTGAGTAACAAGACCAGATATTAATCTGTGCAATGGAAAGCTAACTGTAGGTCTGGGATGGGAAACGTTGGATGTTATAAAAAGGGGTCGGCTAGGTCTTGCTATCTATAAAACATCAAAAAAACTATAAAAAAGTAATTGCTAGTTAATGTTACTACATCAATAAAGGCTACGCTATTAATATTCCAAACGCACAAACATACATGCTATTTCGTTATGCTTAACCAAACTAGTAACGTGTAATTTGAAACTATATATTTACAAGTTTGCCATTCTGACCGAAGGAAAATCCAATTTAACATAATTAGACTAAAATCAATATAAACATTTACACTTATACTTGTTACATACATCTAAGGAAACGACTACGAGTTTTTATAAAGAATTCCACTTTCTGCAGAATATTACCGTAGTGACCTAAATATTAATCATGGCACGAAAGTAAAAACCATATTAATTGGTTTAATTGATTCACTATCTCTGAATGGGAACAATGAATGTAAATGGTACACCGATGAGAAATAGAAGCACAAATGGTTAGGATGCGTGTGCACTGGCTCAGATAATTTAGATAGACACAGTTTCATTTAAGACATGATATACTTGCACGCACTGTCTTGCGAACAGAAAATTACTATTGTAATAATACCAGACACTATTATCTTATATAACAGCCAAAGTAATTTGGAAAGTGAGTTTTTTTAAGTAAACGAGAATAAAATAATGACAACGTCATATTTTGTATTTATTTGGCTTCCGTCAAAATGTCTGGCTTTTTTTGTTAAAAATTTAGAACGTAACTGTTGTCCATTATTGACTGAGTAAGTGAACAAGTTTGCTCATTTGCAGACATTAAGAAATTTTATGCTTATGAACACTGCAGTTTGTAAAGGAGGACGTGCATTTCAGTGTCAATTATCACTGAAAGATGAAAAATTAAAGTTAACATATTTCTAATTAAATTTTGTGCACACCCGAAGATATGGTAACACACGTTTTGATGAAGAACATGAGTAAATAACATTAAAAGTATTAATTTCTATAATCAATGTATTTATGAAGACGGACAACGCCGCCGAAGCCACCCCAGAAAAAGGTGGCAGGATCACCTACAGTCACACTGCGATGGTTGGTTTGAGGTGGCGCGAGATAGAGAACTATGGAAGGAGTTGGGGAACCAACACAAACAAAAGTTTGTTTTTGGAACTATTAGAGATTGGATATAGACTTTCACTGAAAAGGAACTTGTTAAGTAATACACATATTCATAGGATATTTTGGTGTTACTGACCTCCTGTAAGACCCGCTTAAGCTGCAGCAGCAGCGTCTTGATATCGACCACGTCTTGCAACAGCGAGGCGGGCGCGGGCGCCGGCGACGCACTGCCATCGCTGATCCCAGCATCTGATGGCGTTTGCGTCCTGGATCGCTGGAGAAGCCGCGCCGTGCGGACTGGCAGACTAGCCCTGCAATCATACACCTCCTGTTATAGTATCAAGTTTATAAGATACGCGAATAAGAAGCTAGAGATACGCGCAGAAGTCTTATTTTTGAATGGCGTGAAATGTGTTTGACCACTATAGGTTCTTGTTTATGCGCGATTTTTGAGCAATCGATCAATCGAGCAAGACATCACGAGTTTTTGTTTTAATGTAAAGTAAGGTAAGGTTTGTATTTCATTGATATTCACATTCGGTTTTAGCCGGCGTTAGGTTACACTTTTATGCGGAAACGGCTATTGCCGATGGCACTTATAAACGTGGTACCTACTACTATACCACAATACACATTGAAATGAATTGCCTTGCCTTTTTTATCATCTTACGAGAGTTCTTATCGTATAGGGCACAAACGTTATCGATTTTCAAGTAGTGCAAAGTCAATAGTCCGCGGACAGATGTGTGCAATATTTTATGTGCGCGCATATTATGAATCTTAACTGGTATAAAATGGTAAGCAGATCATTTCCATTTAATCTTCTAGATAGAAATTTTGCAACATTTTTTCAAGAGGTCTACCGCAGTTAGCCTAAGCATCTTTGTGAATATCTAGCTAGACTCTAAATAAAAATTGTATTTAAATTATCCAAAGGTGGGTGTATTTGCGTATTGTGCAGTGTTGCCAGTGGATAAATATACTTTGTTACGTATTATGTCGTATTATGTCTACTAAGCTCCATTCCTCTGTGTTACTAAAACTAAACTTCTGTGTTGTAAAATTTGGCCTCCATATCTAGATAAAGACACGATATTAATTCAGTAACCTCAATGCTTCCGGTAACTTACAAGTATGATTCCCCAAACTAAATAGCACATTAGAGTCTGACTCCATTAGAGTCGTAATATAACGATGGGCGTGAGCGACCTACCCACACAAATTAATTAGCTGAAATAGGGCGACAAGTTACAATATAGGCGTACTGCCACCTGTTAGTGTAGCTTTCTAGATTATGGTAATTAATAAGAGTCAACCACCTAATTGTGTTTATTATTAATTGTAGAATTCTATGAATGAAATAATTTGGACTGCATGTTTGTGGACACCCAAACGATTTTCAATATTTTTATTCCTCAACACCTCTTGTGCCAATTATAGTTAATCATTAATGAAATTTTGGTAGTACATAAATATAAATTAACAAATTTTAACGAAGCATAGCTTGTAATTTTAACACTAATACCAGTAATATGTCTAATAACCATCAATTAAAGTTGCTAAAAAGGAAATCACATTTTGTGTTGTAAACTTATGAATATTCAATCCTTTACAAAATCTGAAATACATATACCTAAGTGGATTTTCTATATATTTTCATATGTAAGTAACGCTGGTTAATTTAGGCTTTATGGTGGAGAAAGGTAGAGATGAAAACCTGCGAGTGTAATATCAACCCACATCAACTTGTATCAGTAAATTGATTGTGTAATACATTATTATGAGCTGTTGTGGATTACTACAATAAAATGACGTTGTTTCTATTGGGAAAGAAAACCAATAACATCCGGTTACGAAATCATTAACCAATAGAGCGTATAAGAAAGGCAATGGTAAATAAAATCAATGCGATTGAAACAGGGAGTTTGCAAACTCACAAGTAATTTTACAATTTAATTTGTATGTTTATTAAATGTCGTAAGCTAGTAGGTATAAATGTAGTCATCATTTTCAATCCGCAATTAACTACTGTGCCCTGATATGGGCTCAAACAAATAAGGATAATTTCAATTGTTTTGCTCGCGATTTGTTTATGAAAACAACAAACTGTAGCGCTTTGTGATCCTAATTCGTTACCTCTCCATTGGCCTTGCGATGTTGCTTCGGCCCCGATGGTTACTTGGCCTTTTAGTGCACGAAACTACATTTTAGAGATTACTCATATACAGACGAGGTTTTGTAATAAAGTTACATTTGTATATGGGAATTGCGACCTTAATAAGGAACTCCACGTATTAGCTATTTATTGAAAACCTAGTTTGACCTCAAAAACTTTTCAAAAAGACAAGATTTGTTGTTTTGTGTGTTCACTTTATCGCGTATTAAACCGTTTTTGTCAAGGTATGTACATGGTTACTCACAAACCACTTGATACAGTAAGATAACACTCATGTTTTATTTAACTGATACGATATCGACTCGATTTTCAGTCGAATTATTATTCAAGATATGAAATTCTTGCAAAAACAAATACGTATTACATTTGTTTTTGTAAAAAAAACGTATTGAAGTATCACTTTCTATTTTGAATATAAACGCACATTCAGCACCGAGTAATGGTCACTTTAAAATTGTTTTATTTAGTAGAGCCACCTGTACTGTTTGGCCCTCTGGCTGCGCAGGCTGGGCGCGGGACTGGCGGAGCGCGCGACGGCGGGCTCGGCAACGTGCAGGTCGGTCTTCTGGCGACGTGCACCCAGGTGCAGCGCGGGCCCAGCCGGCCCGGCACTCGCAGACGTGGCCGAAACTGACCGCATGTCGCGCGGGAGACTTTCACAGCGCGCACGCACGCGGACAACTGAAGTTTGGCGGCGGCTCGCGCTATCGGCGCCGCCACCGCCGCTGACGCCGCACCAGCTCGCGCGGAAAAATCAGATCTCGTGGCGTCGACCCTATCCATTCATGCCGAACGGATCATAATCATCACGCAGTTTTCTTTTTGTTACACTCTATTTGTATCCGTGTACTGTTAAACCTGCTAGTCTACGATCCGTGATAACAATGACATTATTTCAAAAAATGTTATCGGCGTTTATCATAATTTTCCCCATAGCAGCAACATTTCGCGGGATGTAAGCGCGAGGCCGCTGACATTTAGATTGGCAACAGGGGCATGTCAAATGCGTCAGCGAGGTGTGTCGGAAAGGGAGAAGGCTGAACGAGCGCTTCTAATGTCTGAGCCGTCACACCGCGCGTCACGCTCGCTGCTCCCGCACTGCCACCGCAAGCACTTTCTTTTGCACGTGACTATGTTTATTTTGTGTCACACATAGGTATATAGTTTTCGCCCAACCAGACAATTTCAGATATTTCAGTAGCACTTTTTATCACATAAATATACACTATTTCACACTATAATGGTACGTAGTGGCACACTACACTATTTCACACATCATTTGGACGGAGAATTATCGGAGGGTGCGATAATAATTGGGGATATTTTAGGTCACTGCCAATGTCTCGCCAAGTTTGTTTGTTTTGTACTGAGTCGCCGGTCTGGATGGCATCTGCTAGTGAGTAAGACCCTACAGCGCATGCGTGTCGCCGTTCAATAATCACACTCGCTCAGCTGATATAATTCCTATTCCCTGCAGCTAACTTAAGGTAGACGAATACACTCACTGTTCACGTTTGTATCTGTTTTATCGTTATAACGTGAACAATATAAATACCAAGTTACAGTTATTTATGAATGATACAATTATGACGTCACAATCCATGATGACGTAATTTTATGATTGAATAGTATGGCATTTATTGTTATAACTTGACGTTTATGTGTGCATTAAAACATAATAGACTAAGATATAATAAAGCCTATTCTCTAATCTTCATTATTCCATTTATATGAAAAAGGTTTCATTATGGTTTCAGTGAAACACAGTACAAATAATAAAAAATCCGTTATTATTTGCAGTTGGTATGTATATAATTGTTTATGTAGGTGGGTATATACGGTAGAATTACGGGGCGGTAAAGGAACCGAGCAGTCGTTTGTTTCGGTCACGGTTTAGGCTGGCGACGATGGCGGCCAAGCAAAACGCAATTGTATAAAACTACGGTACCTTACCAGTACCCACGGTAACGAAAAAATATTGAGAGATCCATAGTCCGCTATGGTTATTGCTTTCTGCTTATATTTTGCTTGAAAATCGTCAACATAACAGATATTCATCGAAGTTCTTAAACATTACGTACCAAGATTGTACAGTTGAAACTGTTTCTTTTTTCATTTATATTACAGACATATTATTCATCTATCATAAAACCTCACAAAATAAAAATGCACAGCAACTTTAATTTAATTAGCAAAAGAAAGCCTTTCAATTAATTTGAAAGAGCGTACAATTCGAAACTAAAGTAGAATGATACAATAACTAACTCCAGTTGAACATTAAGTAAGTAATACTGAATTATTTATGTTTATTATGTGTGTTTTAGACTCATAACGTATGCAAATATCGAAAATAACGCATAGTGAGGGGTGTACGTAACTAAACGCGTGATCATGCGTAGCTTGCGTTTTGTATGTGCCAAGTAATGTCGAACGGACCTTACTAGTAACAAGGAGTAACAAATATCAGTCTTATTCCATTGAGATAAAGGCTGCAATAATGTCAATGCGTTTGGAGTATTGTGGGGTTGAATGTTTGTAGCTTGGGGGAACGCCCGCATAACAGCTAAGACATGTTCCACTAATTATAAGTTTCATTATAATGCTGGCAGCTAACAAGAATGCGTGCTTAGCGATACAATGTTAAACATGTTTCCTGTTTCCCATATCGAAGAAGTTAATAACCTTATTTACTATAACTGTTTGTCCAGAGCAACAATAACACACAACTAATCTAAGTACAATCTGTCAAACATTCTTAAAGGGAGTACTAAAAGCGCCCAAAGAACTTAAAGAGTTTTTGGAATCTAAAATTTCAGGTCAGATCCTAAACAATAAATCCTAAATAATATGCAGTTATTTGTACTTAATTACAAGGCACGTTACTATAAAGTATCAACCAATACTTGAATAACGTAGTAAATATTCAATGCACGAAAGCGTTATTAACATTTTTGTGCAAAAAACCCTGCATTATTATTTGCAGTCGGCAATTTTGATTTAATTTTAGTAAATAATCGAAGCAGTACATTTTGTTCTTACACATTTGTAACGACTAGTTACCACGCCCAGTTCACTCTTGACTGCTGTTAATAATCCCTGCTGAGTAGGACGGAACCTTAATTTAATTTAGCCAAATAAAATGGCAATTTCTGATAGTGACATTGACTACTAGCGCGAGGTAGAGCTTTCAGGAATAAAGCTTAGATTTTATCATAATTTACATTATTTTGCACTTAGCATGTAATAGATACATATTATGATAACGTTGTTAAATATATACTTACTATATGCAAGTAAATAGTGTTATTATCTAATGTTTGCGAGTAATGTTTGCGACGACCTTCGTGGTCGAGTGGCGTACACACCAGTTTGAAGGTGTCGCTAGCTCTGAGGTCCCGGATTCGATCCCCGGTCAATGTAGAAAATCCCTTTTCTACATTGTCTCGGGTCTGGGTGTTTGTGGTACCTTCGTTGTCTCTGAATTTCATAACACAAGTGTTTTAGCTATTTACTTTAGGTTCAGAGCAATGTATGTGATGTTGTCCACATTCATTTATATAATACTATAAGATTTAATTTACCACTAAAAATGTCTCAAAGGTAAGGTTTCTACTGATATAAGAAAAAGTCTAAGGTATCCTAGAATTCTTTATATCATCAAGATTTCATTGTAAATAATATTTCTTTGAAAAAATTACTAACTATTTCGTAGACTTAACGAATAGCGATTGCACACGAACGTCCTGTTACATAATTAGACTCCGCTGCCCCGGTGCCATTTGCGCTAGCTAATAACCGACTTCAGTGGTCCAGATATGAAAATACATGAAATATAATACAGTTGTGGAAGAGGGAGAGGGAGAACTTTGCCGTGCAGTGGGACAAGTAGGGCCTATTATATTAGATAAGATTAGATACAGTTAAAAACATTATAAATTCAGTTTTTACCTATAAATGTGTACCTACCTACAGACCTACAGACTAATATGATTTTGTTAAGCGTGGGGCAAAAGAACTAAGTTCATTCCAAAAGTATTCAACAAGAGAACTTACTTTTTCTTACACTAGACTTATTACTTTTTTTAACTTTTTACTTTTTTTTACTTAGACTTACTACTTAGTCCGAAATTTTCAGTTTTGACTTTACTGGTCTTCTAAGATAGCACACGATTCAAGGTAAAATAACATAATGCTAGATACTTAGCCAACCTTTTATTAATACAAAATAGGTCGAAAAGAAAACCGATACTGTAAGCTGATTCCACAATTAAATAATATGTAAAATGTACTTCGACCGCCTACGAAATATGCATAATTGTAAAAAAAATGTGACGTATGCAACTAACAAAGAATGTGCATTAAACACAAATAACGAAGCAATTCCAAAATGGTTATAAGCGTTTCTGAGGTTTTCATTTGGATGTGTATGTAAACTATTAAACTTATAATAAATTGCATTGAATCAAAATATTTGATTGGTTCAGCCTAAATTATGCCTCCACATTTCTTAAAATGGGCACCTAATCTATACTAATATTATAAAGCTGAAGAGTTTGTTTGTTTGTTTGTTTGTTTGAACGCGCTAATCTCAGGAACTACTGGTTCGAATTGAAAAAATCTTTTTGTATTGGATAATCCGTTTATTGAGGAAGGCTATAGGCTATATAACATCACGCTACGACTAATCGGAGCGGAGCATAAATGAAAATGTTGCAAAAATGAAAAACCGTTAAAACTAAAACACGCGAACAAAGTCGCGGGGGACAGCTAGTGTAATATATTGAGGTAACTTAATAACTTGTAATGTATTTTTTGTTATTTAAAATCTTATTTTGCCAATCTAATAATATTATGGGACTTTTTAAAGTGTTGATAGTTTTAATAGAGAGAACAAATAAATTTAAGTACACACTAGTGCTCTCAAACATCTCTAGTGCACATGGCCAGACTCCGTTGATAGGCCATGACCGAAATACGTTGAGGAGGACATTTACGACGTGCTAAATATCTAAAACTGACAATTGCACTGACATTTTATCGTGACGAGAAACTAGAACAATTCCAATAACCTAGATATATTGGTCATATCACACAATATCATGTTCTATTGCTCTACATTGTGGACCTTGAAATAGTTGCTTATGTAATATCAATTTACGTTTGTACTAAATACTAAGACTTCATAGCAATAAGTGAAGTCGATCGTTTAATTTAGGAGGTTAAGTAATGATGTGCCGTGGTGTAGCTGCCTGCATGTGGCCTCGAGGTGACCACAAGCAGAGCATTTGTTTCAAATAATGATATGGTACACGGGTCTTTCTCACTGAGTACTCAAGTTACCGTGGTTTGCTTTGTTGATTGTATACAACGTTATTTTGTGTTGATATTTGTTACTTCAACGTTAGACCACACTGCTGTAATTCGGTGGAACGTGAATGTGATATACCTACCAACTTATTTAATTTCATGCCTATTACTAAGTTTAATAACAGCTCTACCCTAACTACCTTTTTAGTTGTTATACCTAACCTTTTTTTTAAATTGATTGGCAAGGTAAAGGCATGTCGCTTATGTTAATTAATTTTGCAGTACGGTTATAGCAGTTTTTTTTATTTATTACAGATTTAATAAAATAAATTCTGTTTTTTTTTTTGTTTTATAATTATAAAACAAACTTAAAATCTTTAAACATTATAGGGAAATAATTTGTTTGAGATATAAAAATTTTGATCTAATTTTTTGTTCGAATTTGTGAATTGGTATTATGACGAAGCGTCGTAACAACTACACAACAGACCCGGAAGTAAGTTCTAATAGTCGCGATACACAATAATCGTTCAATTTATTTTAGATTTTGGACCACAATGCAGCATAAATCACTATCGATTATTTAAACGTTACGAATTCCACAATTAACCATAACGCATTTGCATTTGCGATGTGTTCACTGGTCGCTGTTATAAGAAAGGGTGAGTTCTTGTAATAAATAAGTAATATAAGTCACATTTCTAATGCTTTTTTTATAGCAAAAAATTGTTGCAAATGAACCGCATGTATAAATGTGGAACCAGTACCTAGTAACTCCACATTCACAATTTGTAAACGAGAACTTAAAACTTACAACCACATTGAAAAAAAATGAAATGATACTTTGGAGAATAACGAGTCTAGAACTATGTTACTGCCCTAGAATAAGATAGTCTCAGTTGGCCGCAACCTTAGAGTAAAAATAAGTGCGCATACCAATCGAGTAATGAACTGTAGGAACTAGAATAAACATATAAAATTGTATAATTAGTGTTAAAAGAGAGCGCCCCGTTTTATACAAATTATCTTAAAACCTAATAATATCGAATCCGTCGATAATGTCGAATCAACGTCTGTCGTCGCACGCTTAGTACTTACAGCTAAAAAGGACACACAACAACGGGCTACTAGCGATGCGAGAAGTCTATGCTTGTCTCTGTATATTCTAAGACCGTAACGGTAATATTTCACAGATGGGAACGCCTACAGCTATTAAATCTGTCAATCAATCAATTGAAGCATCTCATGAGGAACGGTATTAAAACAAGATGGGAAACAGCAGATATTTTTCTTTGCTATATCTATTCGAAAAATATACCTATAATTATATAATAATACCTATTACCTATGGCCATTACGTAGCACATTAAGCGGCACAGACCGACCTCCGGTCGTTAACTTTCGAAGTTTGGTTCATAATTACTCGACAACAGTGAAAAATGATTTTAAGTATCCCCCTATAGAAGTTTATAGCTTATATTAAATAATATTTTACTTTGCTGTAATAAACTGACTGCGACTGTGACTGCACGGGTAGCCGAGTGGTATAGGTTACCACGCCAATTACCTCTGTGCGCGACGTGCCGCGGGTTCGATTCCCGCATGGGACAAGCATTTGTGTGACCCACAAATGCTTGTTTTAAGTCTGGGTGTTCTTTGTGCATGTGATTTGAATGATATGAAACCCCCGCGACACAAGGATTAAATTCCTTAGTGCGGGAGTCGTTTACTAAAACCCCAAAAAAAACACGGAGCTCATGGAAGAGGTGGTCTCCCTTGACAGTGTGTAAGTTGATATTATCATAGATACAATATCACACAATGCATTAGGAACAGAGACTTGCGATTATTGCGACGATATTGGTCTAAAAATTCCTGGTGATATTACTTAGGTATAACTTAGCCTAACTGCCATGTATTATGCCATTATATTTGCTGAATTAAAGAAGAAAAAGCCTCTCAAACCACTGGTCTCTTTAAATTGCCAAAGGAGGTTTATAGGCCCCCGAATACTAAAATGCAACTCAAATTTAAGAAGTTCTTAAATGTCAATCTGTTGCTTCTTTACACCTTAAAGTGACAGAGAAAGCATGAGGCTTAACGGTGACTTTAAACTAATTGATGTTTGAGTATGCGGCCACTAATCGCTTGAAAGAGCCCATGACACTATTAAAATTGTTGTTGATTTTAATCAAAACAGCACCATAAAAGTATTGTTATTACTTTGGCTATTTAGTGGGCGTTAAATGGCTTAGTCACCAAAACTAAAACCCACGATAAAACCTTGATACAATTTACAGTTCTTGAGTTCTATTTAAAATTGTTACAATCTCCAATGAATTTTTAATTAAAATAATTTTCAATCAAAATCCGCAGAAACGACCGGCGTTTTTTACATCTAAATTTAACTTTTATGGTCCGAAGTATAGTTTACTACTAGTGTCCACTTAAAATCAGATTTTAACCGTAGCTATAGCCTGTTTTTCGATTTCTTTTGTATACTTAATTGTCGTTGTTACTTAGGTGTCGTTTTCGTGTAGAAATGTTTGCACTAACTGAATAAATAATTTCTTCTTATTTTACAGCTGTCTTTGGTCGAAGCCGACTCAAAGGTGCACTCATCTATGTTAATATTCCTTTGGGTGCACTTTTGGCTGAAGCCAAAGGTACGGTCAAAAACTAATTACGTCTCTAAGGCACAGATTCAGACACTTGATATAGGAATTACGCATAGAAATCTAGATGAGCGAGTTTCTCGGCAAGTGCAGTGCTCTTGACCGGTTTTAAAAGTATTTGTATCATTATGTGAGATGATGTCATACGAATTCGAAAGTAGGTTTTGTAATATTTATTTATTATACCGTTACACCCAAAAAAAATGTTCAGAAGTTGGAACGACTATTAAGGCAAAAGTTTAACATGTCTGGAGTTTGTTTTCCCAACGGTTTTAAATTAACTGCATATATAGCAGCTGTGTTAATGGTTATGCTATGTTTTAACACACTTAAAAACATACCTACTGTTAATTAAGAACATAAATGGGTAAAAAACTAACAACAAGTACATATTTAATTGTTAGATACTTATGTCAAATGCCCCTACTTTATATAACATGCGACCTAAATAAATTCACGTCATTTAAGTACAACATGAAACTCACTTTTATTTATTAGTATTACATAAGTTTCTCACGCGATAACGATTAATTATTGGCCTATTCAACAGTTTAATGACTTTATGTAATATTGTGACTAAGTTAAAAACCTCAATGGTATGGAACGTCAACAGTTTTTTATGATCCAATCAATTTAGGTACTTTTTTCCTCTTGTATCGTCGACCACAAGTTTAAAGTAACAAATGATGATGTATTTAGATCTTACTTGTTACTGAAATAAAGTTTCAGCCTTTGTCAAAGTGTTGTTGTTGGTATGAGGCCGACTGTATGTATGAGACGTTTTGTATACATGCAAGAATATAGATAGTATATCTGTAATTCAATTTAAATAATTTACACGGCTCAGAATCGGCAGTTAACTGAACAAAATAACTATTCATTGCAACTGTCTGTTACTGTGGTCTGTTTTGCTAGGTAACAAATTGGATAGACTAAAAAAACTTTTGAGACTCCACATTAATTAAAATACAAGTCAATGGGCGGTACACGATTTATACAGTATCTTCCTTGTATAACTGTGTTTTCACATATTATCTGCAATTGTTTAAAGAAACAAATTTTTTGGGAGAAAGTTGTCCTCCATTTGTTGTTAATTATATGATCAATTATTATTAACAATTACGATAATTATGAACTTAGCAAGATTATTAATGGTAATTATGTTTATTTCCTTATATTAAGGGGTCAACGTACCTTTGCGCTTGGCCGTTGAGCATAGTGACCACTTGGGCCACAATGCCTTTGACTGGAGCCTCCTTCTCCAACATCACGACTGGTTTTTCCATCGTCATAACTACACTGGTTTTATTCACTATTGTCACTTATACACTGAAGATCTCCACAATATTCCGCGAGATTTTCTGTTTATTCGTTATTTTCTTTTTCTGTTTATGTCAGGGTGAAGGAGCCCCTAAAATTGGTATAAGTTATTCATTTACTAATGAAAATGATTAACGATTTTATTCCGGTTTAAATGATTCAGATTAACTGAATGTCTAAATTAACAGACTATTTTACGACATATCTTGTCTGCCTAGCCTATGTTACGCTCATACTAATACATAACACGCTAAAAGGCTTAATGTTTTGTACCTAGGTGTCAATAAACGTTAACCAGATTAGTACATCTACTCACGGCTAATTAATTTGCAATCAGGGACATGTGGGTTACTAAATAAAAGTAAATGCGGACATGATACCGGTGTCAATTAAAATTTATAAGTCAATAGGAACAAGTGTTGCAGGTGTGTTCATTATAGATTCACCGTTACCGGTTACTATTACTTCTATGTAATAACATGTCTCTAAAACATGTCATCTTATATGAATACAAGTAATTTATTAACTATCTACCTACGTCGTTTTGCAAACATTTATATAACACAAGTAAAACGAGTAAAAAGTTTTGACAGTCAGCTGAATTTGTTACGAAATAGTTTCAGCGTTAATTAGCTCCGACGAAACCCTTTCATAATATTTGTATTTTTTACCTATTTTTCTGTAGATGCCAGTGGTTGAATAGATAGTGGGTCTTCGATGATTTGCGTAAACAATCGATTGCGTAAATTCAATGGATATTTCATTGCTCGAAAGCTAGGCTTGCGAAAATTATTGGTTTTAAACCTTTTTATGGCCTCAAACTGAGATATTTAAATTGTTTGCTCATTGAGTACCTACATTAATATGTTAATGTTATTAAAATTGTTCATACATATATTGTTGTTAGTCATTCTACTTTATAAACATGCGTCAATTGAGGACACTAAAATACCTTTAGGTTTAGATTGCACAAAAATTAGAAACCACAGGCACTTGAAACAAACTTTAGCATTTAGATATTATAGAAATTAATCATCTAGTTAGAGAAATATCTATGTCATGAGATTAATACACTCATAAACCCACGTCAAACGAATAAATCTGTAGGCCTATACAAATATTTTTTACATGCGGGTAGGCGGTCTTAAAAATATTGCAACAAAGGTCAATGAAAGCTTCATATCTAATGGGCCATGAATAACATCATTTAGGCACGTTTTAAATAAATAGTAGTTAAACGTGAATGTTATCTCGATGTTTATAGTCCGTAGCAATTATAACAAATGCATTGTAGTTAATATTTATACTTTTTTAAAGATATAAAACACCTTTTAACCCACAAAGTCTGTTAATTAACAATTTTATGAGAAAGTTAAGCACGAAAATATTAACCAGATAATTCAAATAGCGAACTCAGAAACCATTTAATTTACAAAAAATATAAAATTCATAATTCATGTAGGTAAGTTGCGAGAATTAATTACGAAGCTCCAAGAAGCGTTTTAAATTGTGCTGGAATTACTAGCTCATAAAGAATAGTTACTATTATAGTTATGTAGATAGTAGCACGAAAATAAACTGGTTTTAATTTTACAAGAGAGGCATTTCAGAAATTTTAGTTCAGAGCACATGTTTTAAGGTTACACGCACAGTTCGACAACACAATCACGGTATTCATGATTACACTTTATTTAATACGAAAACTAATAAAACTAAATCAAGTAGCTACGACATTTTCGTAGCGAACCAAAGCACATACTAAAAGCTGTCAGCAAAGCTATTCAATGTTACCATGGCAACGACTTTTGGACAACAATGGCACATTGAACCGTGTATCAATTGAATTGTATAGCTATAAATCTTTTAAACAATAGCTTGGCTCCGGTACTATTAGTGTTCTCATCCTAACATTGATCATCTGTCAAATATTTTGTTTATTCAAGTTTAAAAATCTTGTAAAGCCATGCCTCAAAATACCTATAACGTATAAGCTTGAAAGATCTAAATAGCTGACTGAATTTATGCTGTTCTTTATCAAAACTTCAGTGCAACTAAAATTATAAGAAAACTAAATTAAAAATATCTCGTTTTGTATCATATTTCATATGTCAAAGATAGTATCATGAACATAATAAATTAACAGCAGCACTGGCAATTAAGTTTTTATATTTATGAAAGGTAGTTACATTTTACAAATAAATGTTATTTTATTAAGACTACAAATAAACATTATTTGAAAGACGAACTGATCCTGTGCGTGAGTAATGCAGTTTATTGTTAAAGCGTTATAAACAGATCGGAATTCATTTTATTTATCAGTGATATGATAAGATAATAACTAAGCACTCCAACAAAGAACTGAGGGTAGATACCTACGTATAAAAATATCATACTTTTAATGTGTATTGAATAAGTTTTTTTTATTATTGATTGTATAAATTAAGAAATGGATTGTTAATATTGTAGAAGGTCTCCTGTACAATTCTATGATGCATTATTCAGCCCAACGAATATTATCTGGTAGGGGAATAGAAATATCATATTACCATACTTATTCTAAAAAAAAGTTTACATCCAGTAGGATTTCAAGAGCTGTATCGTGTACCTAGTGATGACAATGATATACTTTTTATTTCACATTATTAAAAAAGATTTGACCATGTGTTCATAGGTATACCGAAAGAGGTTTCTTTCGAACTCAAATAATAGGGCACTTGCATAAGCTTTAGTTGTTATAGTGTATTGCCGTTGGTATGTGGAACAAAAAATATAAGCTTTTATTGTTAGAGCTACAATTTAAATTTAGCTGAAAAATTTCTGTATGTGCATACCCAAAATATATTTCGGTAAATAGACATGACCTACTCATTCATTAGTGTTAAATCAATATTTTAGAGTATTGTAATACGTACGTTATCTCGTATTTGATTTGTGTCGTCAAACATTACACTTATCACTTTGATTAACAAAGGAAATGCATAATTATCGTCCTTCATTCACAACAATTGAATCGCCGATAGCACGTCGGTAATTAAAGGGTCAATAACTTTTACCTACTGAAAACATTGTGTACAGAAAGCCCTTTATAGTAAATTGGCTTGCAAGTTGAAATGCTTCTTCCTTGTAAATATACTAGTTAGCAACCGAAGCCACCTGTATCCTGAGTTTCAAATAATCAATGAGTAGTACGGTTGCAGCTCCTAATTGAATTATCCGCATTGGCTAGGTATCACTCACTTCACGTAAAGAATAACAACCATCATTAGGGGCCGTTACCCTGATTTCAAATTCACGCAAGTCACAGACGCATCAGCATTAGTACGTAATGTAAACATAGGAAATGTGCGATTAACCGCAGCTGCACATTAAAGCTTGTTGAATTACGATCGTTCAGTGACCCGTACGTTCGATATCGGGAGATAATAATCTCGATCGGATCGTGTCGTGTTGCGCGAGGTCGCCGGCACGTGTCGTGGTCGTGCTGCGTGCCGGCTACGTACGTCCGCGTGCGCGACGAGTTACAGACTAACATCCGAGCGGGCTCGGCGTGGCACGCGGGACGCGGGCGCAAACACGCGCCGAGATGAACCGAAGCCCCGAGCCAGCTGCGCCGCTTGCTACTTTATCTGATTACCTCATGGAGCAAGGACCTTTCGACACAAAAAGCTCGCCCGTAAAATTTACCTTGAAAATTGATGGCAGCACAGCGAAACTTTTACGAAATCTGTCGTTAGACTGACAGATTGGAACAATGTTTTCACAATGACGAGTAGTTAAGTAAGTAACCGACGGGACCTAATTACTTTTCAATGTTAAGAAAAGAAATCAATAAAATGTGTCCTTAATGTTTGGCAGTGTATTCAAACAGCGCAAGGTAAACTATTTACAATCAAGACGTGTCAGTATCTAAAATACAAAAAAATAAAAGCTTCAAAAGAACCAGGCTTACGAACTGCCAATAAGACATTCAAGAACTCCACAAACTGTGAAACGCACCTAACTGGTACGGAGGAAGTTTACCATAAAAAAATGCTATTATCTTGAAAGAATGGGGTTTTATGATCCCAAAGCAAGGTTGTCGAGCCCAGGTGCAAGTCACTCGCAAGGAAACAATTTCCCATTGTCATAAATATCTATTGTAGTGTCATGCAACGGCGCGAGCGCATGGAGGTCAAACATATACCCACACAATTAATCTGATAATTGGAACTGGAACGGTTCTTTAGCATTGTTTTATATTTTTACTAACACTTGCGCAAACACTAGTGTAGAAATATTTTTTATGTGTAATATTGTGAATATAATTATATTAACCATATAAAAAACGATAATACGTCATAAAAATAATATAAAATCCTATGAAGTACAGCGAGAAATGTGGAATATTTAAACAATAGGACAATCTATTCTAATCTATTTTCTAAAATATAAAGCTGAAGAGTTTGTTTGTTTGTTTGAACGCGCTAATCTCAGGAACTACTGGTCCGATTTGATAAATTCTTCCAGTGTTGGATGGCCCATTTATTGTGGAAGGCTATAAGCTATATAACATTACGCTGCGACCAAAAGGAGCGGAGCTTAAATGAAAAATGTCGCAAAAATGAAAAACCGTTGAAACTAAAACACGCGGACAAAGTCGCGGGGGACAGCTAGTTATTGAATAATTCTAAAAACACCGACTTAAGTAGCGGTTTACAAACGTCATGCCTGCATAATACGATACTGCGGAACAATCACGTAGAACCACACCTTGATATTTGCAATACAAACCGAAAGTAACTTTAAATATTTTATAATTGACATGACCTTAATATTTTATGCCCAGTAAAAGTATGGAACAAACGACTATAAGATTATGGGCTAAACAATTAAGTTAAATATAGTTCGAGTGCGTTTGAACTTGAAGTATATTTTTACTTAGTTATCTGCTCCGTATCTTAAATGCTTTATTTTGGGAACAGACAAACAGTTGTGCATAAAGTAAACAGTAGGGTTTATTATCGATACTTATTCCATTAAAGAACATTAGGGAAGGGCAGTAGATAAAGAAAACATTAAGCTTTTAACTGCAGCCTATAGACACAACATTATATATTTGATGATTTCACAAAGAGACTTCAAAATTTTTAGCTACGTGATGAAGAGATTTTTCTGTAATCTCAAATCTTAATGTCTAGTCACGTAGACCAAAAATGGCTTGTATTGTAAAGCGAAATATAACAAAAAAAAGTTACACAAGATTGTATACAACTTATTTGAGATGATTGGATACTAACAAGGAGAAACAAATATAACAGAAAGAATATAATAATATCCTGATATTGGCAATGTCTCTCAAATAAGGTTACATGGGTTTCTATATATTTCAAATGATACAATACTCGTAACATTATACTTTTTTTTAAGAGATTTACGCAGTTAGGCTGAGCGCAGGCTTTGACTGCTTCACCGGACTTTTGGCGAGTACCTTAAGGGCCTCCAGCCAGAGCAATAGAAATACTAACTACGTCAGCAACGCTTACTAATGGCACCCCCTGTGGGGTTTCGACCTCGACTTAGTGCGTTGCTAACAATCTTAATAAGGCGAAAACAGCAAGGGAGGGCTGGATCTAAGTTTTTTACCGTCATCACCATTAGAAGAATTTATACTCTTGAATGGAGACAGACGAGTGTTAGTTCAATACGCCATTTACTACTGTGTGACGTGCTGCGGTTCTGATCCCAGCATGGGACAAAACATTTATGTGATCCACAAAATCTTGTTCATAGTCTGGGTGTTCGTTATGCATGTGATTTAAAAAATGAAAAATGGTTTGCAAAAATTTCAACGTACTCACACATAACATAAGAAACATTCAGTTTAGTAGTATTGTTTGTTGTGATCGAATACAATTCTTAGCATCACTTCCTTTGTGTACCAATGACGCTGTCAACAGGCCTTTTGTTCGATTGTTTCAGTATCTATGAGCATGAACAATACATACAATAAAACCACGAGTTCATAGGCTAGCGTAATCGTAAACAAAAGCCAAATCAGATTTATCAGGACGTATGAATAAACGTGTTTAATAGTTTTTATTACTTCACTTTAATTAAATACGTATGTTGGTGGTTGGTACGTAAGAACAATGAAATTAAAAGTTGATTAATGTTACGTCCTTAAACGATTTATGTAAGATGAAGACACGAGTGTTCACATACGGTATAAATAGAATGACTCAGCGGGTAAGATGCTTATTTTTTTTTTTAAATATAGTTTTTGATATTGCTAAGCAAGTTTTTTTTTCTAAATAATCATTTTTCAGTCTGCATGTATAATTTATTGACCTTCCATAAATGCTTCAAGAACTTGGCATAAAACAAGGCCAATTTACTGTAGAACAATCTCGCATACTGCAATTTTTCTTTGGACACATTTCGAGACAGAGAGAGGCAGCTAGTCCATAGGGTTGTCGTCGATGGCGCAGTCGAAGGCACAAGACCACGCGACAGGCCGCCGCGGTGGCCTGATTAGATCAAATCTGCTGTTGAGGCGCCTGTACGTGTGCATCAGGATGACTGCCTGCAGAGCCAGATGGCATCGTGGCACCACATCGTGGCGATCACGATTTAGCAAGATCTTCACGATCAAGAAGAAAAAGAAAGTGAAGCATAACATGAATTCACAATTCAGTCAAGTGCTTTGGCAATATTATGCACTAGCAGTGCTTGCAGCCAAGCTCACTAAGTGACCTCGAGCGTATACTTCACGGTACACTTGTACCGTTGTCGACTTGCCTTTACCATTGAAGCATAACAATCACGTCAAACAAATATAGCATGCATGTGTTATCACGCCTCTATTCCTCAAGGGATATGACAGATGAGTGTAGGTACCTAATAGTTCACGCGTTGCTTGGCTATCGATAGTGAAGTTTTAATAAAAAATAGATAAAAACCATTTATTTAATAAAGGCTACTAAGTGGCACTTATGAACGTCATACGAGAAAGCTTATTGATATTTTATTGGATAAAATTTCTAATCCAATGGTGACTGTTCAGTTTTTCTATTTGACTTTCTGAAACGTTTCTAAATCGCTTAGACAACATATTTACAATACAAATATTCTTGCTCAATTAGCAAAAGAATTTCGCAAATATAGGTACATACTGTCTTCTCTTTCTTCTTCCTGCCCTTTAACCAATTTATTTGGGCCACATTGTTTAGGTACTCTGTTCATTCAACTCTACTTATTACTCGTCATTATGTAATTCACTCCTTTTTCCACCAACGGTACCCACAAAATTAAACATTTCAATCTGGATTAAATACCTTAATTAATCTGCTATAGTAAATAAGGTGAAAGGTCCTAAGTTTTATTTCGAGGTCAAGGATAACGTTAAACGGATTATTGTTGACAATCCAATAAACCGTTTTGGTGGATAATGGGATTAAATACACCTATTATAATAGCGGTAAAACATAAATATAAAAATAAAAATCCGTGAGTTCAGTTGGCATATATAGGTCATTTAAAGCTCATAAAAATGCCAATTAAATGTATAAAAACGATATATGTGTTAGTAAATTATACATTATCTTTTCGAGGAAAAGAATATACGTACTTAAAATTTGTGATTCTGCGGGCACATAGAATAAAATAGGATGTCTAACTAATACCCGGAAATTTCATAGATAATAAATTTAATGCATAATAGAATTAATAATGTAATGGCACTTTGCACCTCTCACTGAACCGACATACTTCACACTAAGACACCTGAATAGACGCTTCATTTGCTGTAAACAAAGGTCTTAGCCTTTCACATTGTGTTCCATTTGCCAACGTAATATTATGAGGAATTACATAAATAATATCTTTATTATCTTAAAAGCGTCATTACAATAAGACTTAAGCTATTAAAGTTTTAAAATAAGGCTAATTGTGCAAATGCAATATTACGTGAGTATTTGCAAGCTCTCTCTTCATTTTATTATGTAAGATTCAATTCTTTCAGGAGAACTGTTTGTATGTATTTAGGAAATATTAAGTTGCTACAAAGCAACTCATAATAATGTATTTACCTAGAATTCGTTTCGGCGTTATAAATCCTTTAACGAGGATATCAGTTCGACTCGTGACACCACCGCCGCCGCGTCAGCTCATGATTAGGGACTCCTATTGAGTCTGAAACTAGTCGGGCGATCCCGAGAATATGCGTGAGAAAAACCGTTTTATTTTAAATAATTATTGAGGATATCTCAGTGTTGATTTTCATGTGGTTTTTCACATAAATACTTAACCTATAAAAAAAAAACTAAAATATATATTCTACTACACGAGAGGTAACGATTGATTTTTAAGATTCAGAGTTCGCTGACCTAGCATTGCGTTGGTATGCACAAACACATTAATTATACGTTATTGATTGAGTCTAGATGATAATAATAGCGGCAGTGTAGCAAAAAATATCAATGTGGAACATAGCATAAACAACAAAGATATAGTATTTTGCACATATTTCAATAAACTATCGATAAATTCCCGATGATACGTTGCTTAAAAAAAGTTGCTTTATGGAAATAGATTCGATCTATTGTGCGTTTAGACAAGACGCTATACTGTAATATAGAACCATGATTGTTCCAGTCACAGGGATCGAGGTTTAAAGAAAGCGTTTCTTCATGGGGGAGCTTAAGGAGTTACTTGCTGGACTGTTTTCAGCTTAATTCACCGAGGATGTGCATTTCATATAATCCTATCCACTGGGTATACAATGTTTGGTATTAGCAAGTATATAAATGTAAGCTGAAAATACCAAAGACTAGAAAAATATACAGACGAAGATCCGTGCTCCCAGGAAGAATAAAAACAGAAGCTTCCAACAGTCAAGTATTATGCCGATAGAGAAGGTAATACTTTAAATTGTGTTAGCGGTTTACCTTCGGATAATTAAATGCAACTTAACTTTAAGACCGTTTGAAATGTCATCTGTCGCTACTTTAAACCTTAAAGTGACAGAGACAGCATGATACATAACGGCGACTTAAAATTCTTACATGCACAAATTTATTACATGTGGCGGTGAAAAAAAAAACAAAAAAAAATTGAGTGTTAAATTTAAGTCATAAAACGCTTCGGTTCACATTTTTCGTCTGCCTTTTTCTAGTCTATGGGTACAAGTAAATAAGACTTACCCGACGTTTGAAAGACTGTTATTGCTCGCCGTCAGCGAGTCAGGAGCGTTTATCCCTTGTGCCATAGCGGCAAGCTGCCGGTCGAGCATGTTGTTCTGCTCCAGCAGCTGGCTCCATTGCCGCACGGCGTTCTTCGAAGACGATAGCTCCTGGCGCAGCTGCCTCTCATCTAAAGAGTTGAGGCCGCTGCGCAGTGAGCTGTCCAGCCTACAGAAGATCACATTTATGTAGAAACCAAAATATGCACTTAGCCATAGCAGAAAAAAACCCTTAACCATAAAGTAAGAAAAAATAATTACAAATACTACAAAAAAAGCAAACACAAACAACATTTACAATATTTACATTTGCACCAAATCATATAGATCAGCATCGTGCTTATTATAATAGACAGCATTATATTTTTTTAAGAATGTTCATAAAATATCGTGTTAAATGTCTTTTTAAGAAATATCAAAACATATTTGTTTGGTATTTAGCCAATTCTTCTTCAACCAATCTATCTTGGAATATATTACTTTTAATATTTTTTGCTGGGACGTAAGGTGCATACTTATATAATTACAATTACCTATGTTTTAATTACTTTACTACTTATTACTTACAGGTATCATAAATATGGTAAGTAGTTTATTTATATTGTTTACTAAAAGTAACAAAAAAGGTAGGAAGATGAAGGAAGAACTGATTGTCAACGTTCATTAGCCAGAGAGGCACTTTAAGAAGAATATAAGTAAGAAAAATGTGATTACCTCTCAATATAGTCATCGACGCTCTGTAGACTGGTGATGGATTGCGCCAGATCATTGTCCATCATGAGGTCATCTGATGCTAAGCTGGACAATGTGTCCAGTGATGGTGTTCGCTCGGTGCCTCCGTTCCGCAGTCCACACACTACAAATATTTCAAATTTCATAAATAATATTTAGCTAATCTTACTACAAAACACTAAAAACCTTTCCCCGCCAAAATAATGAAAAGCTTAAAAGTTTATAATAACTTAAAAAAAAAATGTTTCCAAAAACAACATTTTAAAAAGTAGATTACAAATAAGATTTATTTTAGAAATTATCATATTTGATAAATTTAATTTCTTAGTTTTATATATTACGCACAAATATTATTAGGAATTACAGGATGGTATTATGAATTTATTACTTTATTAAATACGACATTCAATTGAAAAAAAAACATGCAAAGAATATTATTATCTTCTTACGAAATGTTTTTTTTATTCTATCTTTAGGTATGTAAGTATTTTGAGTTCATTTTTTTCAGTATTTTTTTTAATACGTATTTTAAAGTTTATGGCAATTTAGGTAACTTACATTTGCGATTTCTTTGAACTAACGGGCTGTTAGTGATGCGTTCCCTTGACCTCCTCAGATGTTTACTTGTATCTGACTCGATGGTTTTACTTGAAGGGCTGCCATCTGCATTTTCTTAAAACAAAGAAATATATGAGTTTTGTTTGCACACTTATTCCAAAAGACATTTTAATTTCTGATAATGGCGTGACGCTTTTCGGAGTGTTATGAAAGCCAATTTTGACCATAAACCCACAAGGTGCGTATTCAGTTTGTCATGATGATTGTAGGTTTATTACACACAAACCACATTATACAATATAAGTATGTAGGTACTACATACTAAAATTCAAAGCTAAACCTATTCTCATGAATTATCACAAATTATTGTGTGTGTAGATCAATTCTAAACAAGCAATTTTACGGTTTTACCCTTTCTAAATTCTCAACTATTACAAAATGATCAACTGTACAGCATTAATGGTTATTATAATAATTATGCTCTTACTCCTGAACAGCAAAGCTGGCTGGTCAGCGATCTCGTCATCGAAGAAGTCTCTTCCATCAGACAGGGAGAGTGAGTTCGACGCGTGTGTCGGCGTGCCCGGCGACTCAGGAGTCGGGTTCTTGCTACCGTCAGCGCTCTCATCGTGAATCCTTACCGTTTCACTAAGGTTAAAGATATAAAAGTTTAAGGTACGTATATTTAGACACAGCGCAACAACTAAAAATTGTTAAATAAATAAGTAAGTATAAAATCCATTGATTTGAGATAGAACTTCTTACTCTTGAACTGGTCAGGGATTCGTATCTATGACCAATGATGTCAAATAAAAAACGCCGTAGTTTGTTACTTGTGTTTGAAAGACTAAAACCTCGTATTCTGCACTGACGTAATTTAGAAAGCGACATCCATCGTACTTAAGTAATTTCAAGACGCGGGGTAAAATAACAATTTGCCAATGCAAAATATTATGCAGTCTCACTTTATCACACCTCGAATATATTTTTCTCTATACTAAAATCATTATTGGCATCCTAGTTTGACATATCCATTACTCAACCGCGCTAAGTATAACATCTGCTTATAAATACATTACAAAATACTTACATGACTACCTCCTTAACAGGTTGTATAATATCTCCATCAATACTGTCCTGTTCTTTAATCATCGGTTCTGGAGACCTAGTCTTCGTGTTCGCCGTCTGGTAAGCAGAACTTGATATTGACGGCGGGTCCCTTTCCACCTGTAACTCGTTATTAGAGTCACTGGTGCTCGTTGAAGATATCAGGCTGTCTGCTGGGGACGTCTCGTCGTCTAACAAGCTTTGGGTGGAAGTTTCTAGAGCCGACATGTCGAATTTGGATTCTTCTAGCGTTAGGGTCAGGTTGTGATGGTCTCCGCTCTGATTTGTGCAAGTACTTGTCGTGCTGTAGTTTGAACTGGTCATGGATCCTGTGAAGAAAAAATAGTGTTTGTTTACTAAGAGGTTTGATAAGATTTCTATTATCTTATTTAGTTTGCAGATATAATGTTGTTTACAGCACTTTCGACAATGTTTATAATTTATTTGTACTTACATGCACAAACTATTGGCAAAAACATCCCGTTTTCACAACACGTACCTACCACCCAACAATTCGTATTATTGATTTATAGCGCTAATTATGAACGTCAATTTACGCTGATTATCAATTTTATAAATGCTTCAGACAATATATTATGATCGAGGAGGCTTACTAAATCCTCTGTCATATAATTTTATTCTTGTTTTCACTGAATACTTAAAATTTTGTCAGTAACGTGTGATCGATGGCAGTAAAAACTCTACCATAACCTACAATTAATTCTTATCTTATGAATATCTACATATGGTTTAAATTCACTTACCCATCATAGTCCCCCTTAGCGAGTCATGTTGGCTCAACGTCAGGGACTTCATGAGCAATGGATGAGGCACTGGCGGCTCGTCCATAATCACTATCGTCTTCTTAGGGATCTCCGGCTCCATAACTTTTGGTGCTTCTTTGTTCTCCAACTTTGATTTGTCGTCCTCGCAGCTAGACACGCTTAGTGCCAACGACACGTCGTCTTGTGACCTGAAAATACAAATTATTTTAATTATGTTTAATAGGTCAATGTATTTATATATGTTTCTTTAAGATTCTGTATGCCTCAAGTCATTCATAATTTGAGAAAAACAGAACCTTCCATAAAGGTGTTTTTTCAATATTGGGTCATAATTTGATTAGTAGTTAGTTGTGTTGCCCCTATGTTTCTAAATAAATATCTAACTTGATATACTTAGGTACTTAACTATTGCTTTCTGAGGTTTACGCGAATATTAGAGAGGAAATAAAACCACTTTGAACGGATTTTATCGCGGTTTATATTTAGATATTTTTTCCCGACGTTTCGACGCCTTTGCTGG
Organism: Diachrysia chrysitis; assembly: GCA_932294365.1. NCBI lineage: Eukaryota > Metazoa > Arthropoda > Insecta > Lepidoptera > Noctuidae > Diachrysia > Diachrysia chrysitis. The sequence continues at coordinate 4,149,151 of OW028647.1, forward strand.
TGTCATGGTCCGTCCGTACAAACCGCGATAAAATCCGTTTATAGTAGTTTTATTTCATACTTACTTAACTGATGAACTTACATTATTAAAAGTTATTAAGTAATATTAATACTGTTTAGAATGTTATTTCAACCGCCATGCACTAAAAGCGAGGCCAAATGTTTTCGTCACTGTATTACCGAATGAAACTTGTAATTTAATACTAGATTACCTGGTGGCCATTGCTTCGCCAGCAGCGTGGCTCTGCCAAGCACTGCTGTTTCCGAAGTGGCTCTCCTCACTCTTGCACGATGGACTGGATTCCTTGCTGGAGTTCACCGTGGTTGGAGACACTACGCCACTTAAAGACGTCACGAACGAGTTCTAGAAAAAGTTATGAAAAGGTCAAGGTTAGATAGCTTTATTTTAGGAGTTTGTTTATTTTGCCTATTTTTTTGTGCGTAATAGAGGTTCAGTTTCTTTTTTCTCAAAACACATTTCAGTACCATTAAACTTCAAAATATCTAACAGTTTAAGTTGCAGTAACTTATATTATTTGGATACCACTTATGGTTTTAAGTACTTTTACGTGGAATGTTTAATATTTTGAATATAATATTTAATTATTTACCTGTTTATTCAGTTTTTCTGGTTGTGCTCTATCCAAAACGAACTTTTCTTCGTCCTGGCTAGTCTGTATTAAGGAAGGCCTGTTCCTATTTCTATACCGCTCCAGGGTCGACATCGGCGAGTTCTGCCTCTGTGCTGACTCCGAAACAGGCGATGGCTTTGGTAGGATAGGTGACGGTGGCTTGTATGTGGGTACTGGCGTGACCTCGTATTCTGGAGTCAGGTCGTCGTCGAAGGAACTCGGCAGTTTTGGAAGAGGAATCACTGCTTGACCCGTTACTAAAGCATCATCTGGAATAAATAAATAGCCATTTTTTTAATTATATTAGAAAATATTATTTTAATAATATTAGAAAAAATTAATAACCATAACTGCCCGAGTGTAGCTGTTGTGGATAAGTTACGAATCATCCTAATTAGTCTTCTTCTTTTCATATCTATTTCACATATTTTAATGCTTACTAACCAAAAGTTTTGACGACCCGATAATTAGTCGAGTACTAGAGGTATCAATGATCCAAACTGTAAACTCACCCATAATATCAAGATCAGCGTCATGCAGCTCTCTGAGATGGAAGCAGTGCGAGTTGCGCATGACCATCTCGAGGTTGCGAGGGCGGCGACGCGCGCGCGGCGAGAGCTCCGGCCCGCCGCCTTCCCCGCCCGTCCACACGCCGGAGTCACTTGACACTGCGGATGTTGCACCTGGGAAAACCATCCAATTTAGTGTTGAAGAAGACAATATCTACTAAAAGGGGCACAGGTACCTAGATCATGTCATATACCTGAACAAAAAAATTGGCAAGTGCAAGTCGGACTCGCCCATGAAGGTTCCCGTACTATCGTACAAGATTTATGCCATTATAATTGAGCAAAAAACCTTCAAGTACACGTTTCTTGTGCACCTTTTAATTAATTTTCATTATTTATTGCTATAGCAGCCACAGACATAAACACTGTAAACATTTCAACTGTCTACGGTTTATGAGATAAAGCCCGCTGACAGAAAGACGGAGGCACAGGAGGTCGGACGGACAGACAGCTTAGGTTAAGTAATAGGGTTCCGTTGGCACTCCTTGAAAAAATGTGTTTTGTACCAATGTACATAACAATAATTTTTATTGTCAGTCTCTTTAGTCCAAATTATTTGCGCCTACCTCAAATAAGTTGGCAAGGAAGAAGGAGGAAGAAATCCATAGCCAATAATCTCTCAAAATACAATAAAGGTATTGCAAATTTGTACAGTAATCCGTTATATATTTGAGCCATTTCATTTCAGGCGCGCTAAACTCAATCTCGACGGAAGATCCTATTCCTTTTTTACAGTATAATATTATTTTTATCTAATAGCAATGAAGACAAAAAGTCAAAGTGAACAAACTACAGACAACCCGTGACTTTCTTTTATTATACATCGTGTATTTAATTAGCCGCGGTTCCTTGTTGCTTGTCTATTCTTCGTAAATAGATACATTGAAAACATTGAATTAAATTCTCGGAATACTAACTGAAACGATTGACCGAATCGATAAAAATGATTTAAGTCGCGGTCGCCGCTGTTTGTCTGTGGAAGAGTGGGCATTTTTTTTTAAAGTTACTAGCAATGTGTGTCACACACATTGCTAGTAACTTTAAAGTAGAGAAGTAGATTTCTAGTTATGTAAATTCCACACACAGTGTGTGGAATTTACATAACTAGAAATCTTGTTACTAGCATTATTTCCTTCGTATGTCAATAGATGCCTCGTAAACTACGTCAGGCATATGCTTCCAGTCCCTACAACTGTCTCTTTTTGCTCTTCCAATTCTCTCTCTCCCTATAAGTCTCATCGACGGAGACTGTATTTACTAATAAAATAGTTTGTAGAGTGTAGATTGGTAATAGCTCCATATAAATCAAATTCAGTATTCAGCTGAATCCGGTGAAACTGGATGCCGATCGCAAAATTTAAGGATTCGTAACTCAAGAGGAAAAAAATAACCCTTACAGGATCAGTTTGTTGTCCGTCTGTCTGTCTGCCAAGATTTTTTTAACTGCACAGTTAAGTTTGTTTTTGGAGAATTAACCGTGACGATCAAAAAACTTTGTACGGAACCCTCGGTGCACGAGCCAGACTCGCACTTGTCCGGCTTTTATTTTACTTATTAATTTCCTTAACAGATAAAAGTTCTAATTGTTTATTTACAACTTCTAAATCAAACAAATTGCTGTGAATGTAAATAGTTGGATGTTGTAAGTATTAATAAAATTATGAATATATTATACTTATATATTAATTTACCTTCCCTCCATCCGTCAGTGACACTAGACTTCCTAGTGTTGTTCACCACCTGGGGATAAAAACACGAATTAAACTTAGCCATCACTTTCACTTCACTTTCACACAGTAAATAAAAATGTTATTGACCATCTCGTCTTCCTATCCAAAGTGCATAGCTGTGAATGAACCCACTACTCCTAACTATCCCTAATGTTACGAGAACAGATGTCGAAATGACCCGTATTCGAACCAAGTCCGTAACTTTAAAAATAAACCCAACCCCACACGGAAAACAACAACCCGCGATACATCTCACGACAATATACAGTACTCACTTTCTTCGCCAACACTTGTTACATTTAAAAAAAGTAATTAAAATATTTAATTGTTACTTTTATTATTTAAAAATCATGAAATTTAAGTTTACAAACGCACGTCTTGTCACGGTCCAGAACGAGGGGAAAATGTACGTCTAATTAATATACTTTTTAAAAGCAATGCATTGCAAAATACAATTAGGTATGTATGCACGAGTATGTGTGTTAACTTTTTAATTATGCAGTAATGTGAATCTGTTTGTTGTTCGGTTAACAATTTTGTTTGTAAATTTCTTCCAAATATTGTAGGTATTCTGATTCAAAACATTTGAAAAGAATTCATGAGTTTTACTCGAGCGGATAAAGGTGTCGCCTCTCAAATTTTTATGTCTTTGGGAGATTCTGTAATAGTAGCTGGAGCAACGAAGCAAAAACGCTGAATAAAATTGTAATAAATGTGTTGATAAAGATCTACGTTTCTCTTAATCTCATGTGTAGCGTTACGCTAGATGCACTGTGCACCGGGGATATTTTCAGCATACGGCGACCGGCATCGGACACGTTAAGTCTGAAATAGATGAGTTGTGACCCACTTCCAGTGTCAAAGAAAAATACACTTTTGTGCGTAAATAACAAAGTTTGTTATTGTTATATCTGAACGTATTATGCAATTCGTGGAATACTTAACGACTATTAAAAATATTTTGTAAAAAATGTCGTCATTAGTAGATTCTTTACAATTATTTTGGTCTGTCCGCATAACTGTTTTTTGCTGTATGGATGATGACATACTTCTGTCTATTTATTGCCCGTATTTTATTAATAAATTAATTGAGAAGCAGTTCCAGTACCTAAGGGATTACATGGTTTCAATAACTTCAGCTTATGTTATTTACCTGTTTGGTAGTTTTAGCGTCAATATTCTTGACGGCGGGGTACTGCGGCCGCGGCAGCTGCGTGGTTTGGAAGGTGTACTTCCCCGGCAGGCGCTGCGGTTCAGGCTGCGCGCGAGGCGCTGACGCACCACGAGTGTGCTCGCTTGTTCGACCGCCTTTAGTTCGACCATCCTAAACAAAATTGACGTTTAACCCTTAAATGCATCCTGTTGCCAATTGTCTGCAAACCACGTTTCACCTTATAGATTGTGTTTCCGAACGCAGTTTGACTATCATAAAATAAAAATAAAAATCTATGCATTTAAGGGTTAAAGGTTATGAGATATGCCCCAAAAAATGTGGATGATGAAGAGTTCTTAAAATTAATACCTTCGTGGTTTCTGAAGATGAAGCGAAAGTGGTGGTATTATAGGGTGATTCTAGGTTATATATCCCTAAATTAGAAATCCTCGAAAGCCCAAAAAACCTTGCAGACCATATTTAAATGTGTTATTAACGAATGCCTATTGAATTCGTGGGATAAAACAAAGAAAACTTAAGCCACAGCAAATTCGGTAGATGTCTATCAATGTACAAAAGTTTTAATTGACAAATAATGACAATGCACGTAATCTGAAGGCCATCCAAAATGTATAGGGTTTTAAAGGCAAAAACAATTTTGTATAAACACCAATGTACTCTCATTATTGTGGAACAGGAAACTGATTATTGAATAAATTGTTTACCTACACTGTTATGAGGGTACCAGGAAAGGGATTAAGGTTTATGGGACCAAGTTAGGGAGGCAAACCAGTTTGTATCGGTGACGCTAAAGTAAGCCTTGTCAAGGATTTGCACAACCTTCAACAATAATACCAACTCTTTAGTGGTTTTGATGTATTCATGGATGTAAATAAACCAAGGTTTATGTTCAATCCGTGCTGCCAACAAATTCGTATTTATATGACTTTAGGATTAATGGATTCTATTGTTATAAATACATTTTCGCAGCTTATTGTAATTTAGGTCGGTAAGGGCTGAGAATTCGATTACAGTTAAAATCCAACATTGTTAGATGCAAACATTTGTAACTCCTAGTTTTTGCTTTCATTTTAGAATGTGTCTGCCTAGAAAAGATTTCTATTTGTAAGACAAGTTCGTATTATCCAAGTGTAAGGATCTTTCCCACATACTTCTGTCCTGAGTTACGTAAACCAGGGTTTTTTTGAATGAATTTGAATTCTAATAAAATGCCAATGCAAAATTGTTATTCATTTAGTTTTTTTTACTACTGTCAATGTTTCGATTCCAGTCAGTTCCTTCCATTGACGGTGTTTTATTTTTTTTAGTACTTTCATTGTAAACTGTATAATAATGTCCTCCTGACCGAATTTCAGCCACGGCGGCTTCTCTCAACAGAGATTAGCCATCTGCGCGGGAGATATTTTAGTGCACGAGTGTATGCGCGAACACAGTTGCACTCTCTATTCCTTCACTCGCATAGTCCGATGGGACGGCAATCCGACACGACCGGAGAGAGATCAGGCGCAGGACCAACGGCTTTACGTGCTTTCCGAGGCACGGGGGTGTAAACACCACCTAACTTCCTGACTCCGAGCTGAGCTGTACTGAGTATTTTAAACGAAAAACCCAGTAACTATTTTTTGGCTCGACCCGGGATTCGAACCCGAGACCTCGGGCACGGCAGTCGCGCTTGCGACCACTAGACCAACGAGGCAGTCTGTTAACTGTAACCTGTATAACGTGTCCGATAAACTGGTATAAATTTTGCATTGGCATTGGATTGAAATTAAAATTAAATAAAGAGTAAAGGCCTCAGTGCCTTTACTCTCCAATTTAAATTTAAATTTAATTCTAATACAATGCCAATGCAAAACTATTATTCATTTAGCAGGCGCACAAACAACACACAGTACAAAAAATATCTCAATGTTTAGATCCCAATCAGTTCCTTCCATTGACAGCATTTTTTTAAGAAAACTTAATTTCGTGATTTTTGAATTCGTATTAGAATTAAAATTAAATTGTAGAGTAAGGGTACAGGTCTGCCTCAGTGTCATCAGATGTTAATGTTTAAAAAGACATCAGAATGTTTATCGAGATTAACATTTTAAATGAATGTACTTACTTGTGCAGGATACTGCTGTGTCTGATACGTTAGGATGACGGTTTGCTTGGTGACTGTCTTGGGCATTCCAGCTGCCCCCACGATGGTGGTGGCCCCGGAGGAAGTCACCTGCGTCGCCAGCAACGGCAGCTGATTGTACCCCGGGGCGGTTCCTTTTTTATCTGAAACATATAAGTGGGTGTTATTGTCAGGTTGGTTACGTAAGAAGACATTGAATGTCATTCTTCAAAGATTAAAGAGAAAGGATAGCTGAAGAACAGGTGGATGGATGCGTAAGTAGTTATAGGAAAAACAAAAGAAAAAAACATTTTGCTTCAACCCTTAATAAATCGGAAAGCGCATGAACAAGTCTCAGTCAGTCAGCGCAAAAATTTAGTTGGGTAAGTATGGTTGACAAGCTGATTATGATGTATAATGATGACGGTTGTCAGGCACTACTACTACAATAAACTTTACCAAGATCGAACTGAAAGCTTCCAACGTAGGTAGGTAATAGTCACATGTAAAATAAACTTTACGAAGCTCGAACTAAGGTGTGTTTTCAAGGTTTACCTAAGTACCTAGCTGTTTGATATAATCGCTAACATTCACGTTAACGAGGTTTTATAAATACTAATTAAATATTTATTTGAATAGTGAAACATTTAATATTGACCTTCGAGAATAAGCATTTCATACTTCTTTCTCTTCGTATTTCTTAAGTTAGACTTAGTTACTTAATATGGAATGCATGTCAAGTCAAATTGTCCGTAAAGTTAATCGGATTAAAGCTACGTCACTTAACGTGTACAACTACAAAATAGATCGACGTAAGTCTCTGATCGGGTTTCTTTAAACGGATACTTTTGAGAGTGAAATGAAGCCAAAAAATATTTGATATAAAGGCAGGGAATAAGTAGGCATCCTGTCAAGGCTTCCACAAACGAATCTTGCGGGCTTATTGTTATTAAGTACACTCCTAAGTAGACATTATATATTCTTCTTCTTTAAAAGCTTTTTGTTGTCTCTCAGACATCATTTACTTTATTTTCACAAATAATTTAATATAAATAAACGTGAAAGATAGTACCTAATATATTTGGTAATATTGGTTATTTTTGTTCCTTCACAGTTAGAAACCCTGATTATATACATAATATTTTAGCTACTTAGCACACAGACAGTTTTCGTACGCATTATGACAATTACACTAGAAATAAACAAACTTAAGAAAAATCCGTTAAAAAATCATTAAACAAGAACTCCCTAGGTACTCCACAATAAAATTTGAGGGCTGTCCTCGATTTCCCAGGGATACTATCATCAAGTCCTGTTTCCTTATCATGTTACCACCCTTGGGATATCTACTATTCAATAAAAAAAAAAACATCAAAATCGGATCATAAACGACAAAGTTATCCGCGAACACACGAAAAAATTGTTCGACTTGAGAAACGTCCTATTTTCGAAGTCGGGTAACTTGGCAATAAATTGTATGCTGTGGTGTCCATAGACTAATTAGTATATAGTCTATGGCACAGCGTTAGTTAAGTTCTCTAGGCTATGTCTATGTTTATGTCATAAAAATATATCGGTTACGCTAAAGGTCGCTGTTTTAATTATCAGAGTAAAATCCAAGATTATCAGGTGGATCCAAAACCACACGTTCCCTATAATAAGGAAACACAACAGTTTGGCGACGAGGATCAAAAGATCAGCAATATGGAGGTCAGTAATAATAGCAGAAACTTTATCGGAAATTTACCAGTTTTCGACAATGACGCGCAAACTTTTGCAAGTTGGCTGGAAATTTTTGAAGAATATTGCACACTTAATTGCGTTCCAGTAGAGAACACTTCCAACGTCAGGAAGTCACTTTTCTTGTGTCATATTGGAGTAAAACACTACAATGTTTTACACGGCATGTGCTTACCAAACAAGCCAAGTTCAAAGTCAATATCGGAGTTAGCAGCCATTTTGTCAGAAAAATATGACTCACCGGGTCTAGAGTCTACAAACCGATACTTATTCTACCGAAGAATGCAAGCAGAAACAGAGAGTGGCACGGAATATATTGCGGCCCTGCAAGAAATTGCAGCTAAATGCAATTTTGGTAGTCATGCTGAAGATGCTTGTCGGGATCAGCTCATAGTAGGAGTCCGTAATGAAAATACGAGAAAAAAGCTATTGTCAATTCCGGAGCTAACTTACGAAAAAGCGAAAGTAAAATTTTTACAAGAAGAGTCTGTGTCAACGCAAATCAAAAACATGTCTAGTGCATCCAATATAAACAAAGTCAGGCATCACCAAAATCGTCGAGGTCCACCAAATCAAAGTCGTCATAAGTCGAGTCAAAGTCATAACCGTCAATATCCACCGAGTCAGAGTCAAGGTCAACATCAGCAACCAGCGAACCGCAACCAGTCCAGTCATCGGGATAACCAGTCCAGTCATCGGGGTAATAACTCCAGTCATCAGCCATGTTACCGATGTGGGAGGTACCATAACCCAACAACGTGTCCAGCTCACTCATGGAAGTGCTATGTATGTCAACGCATAGGTCACACATCAAGGATGTGCAGGAATCGCAGTCAGGGTAACACAAATCAAGTGTCTGAAGTTGAGTCAGTAACTTCACCAAATTCTGTTAATAATAGTGTAGACAATGTAGTTAACTTGTTAACAGATTCTTTCAACATAAACAATGTTCAGTCAAGTCAGTCAATATGTAAATTTCAGTATTACAAACAAACATGTACTTGTATATCTTGTGATATTCCATGTAATTCCAATTGTGGATTTTGTACTAATATTAAATTAGTAAATGTCAATAGTGTCTCAACAAAACCACAAATTGTTAAAGTCAATGTTGAAGGGTCAGTAATGGAAATGGAAATAGATACAGGTGCTGTTATTTCATTGATTCCTTACCAGTGTTATTTAAAAGAGTTCAAAACTCATACCTTGATGCCATCTAATGTAAAACTAAATACTGTTACAGGTCCTATTCCAGTAGCTGGTATAATTAAAGTTAAAGTTTCCTATAACAAGTCAGTGTCTCCCAAGTTGTTACCACTTGTAGTAACAGCAGATACAAAGTCTTTTATACCCTTGCTTGGGCGTGATTGGTTAGATATTTTAAACCCAGAGTGGAGAAATAATATTGTGTCAAGTAGTGTTAACAATGATAAGTATGTAAAGTCTATTCAAACTTCAATGAAGAAGTCAAATTGTGAGTCTTATGTCATGCAACAGTTCATGAAAACTTATCCAAATGTGTTTGCTACTATGTCAGGTGGTGAAGTGTTTGTAGTATTAGATTTGTCAGATGCTTATACTCAATTATTAGTAGAGGAACAGAGTCAAGAATTATTAACAGTCAATACACACAAAGGGTTATATAGATATAAACGTTTAATCTATGGTATAGCATCAGCACCAGCAATTTTTCAAAAAGTCATGGATCAACTCTTGTTAGATATACCTAATACTGTATGTTACATTGATGACATTTTAATAAAAGGAAAGGATTATGCAAATTGTTATAATACAGTTGTCAAAGTTTTGGAAAAATTGAATAAACATAATGTGAGAATAAATCATGAGAAGTGTAAATGGTTTTCAAAGTCAGTAGAGTATTTAGGTCATATAATTTCAAAGGAAGGTAGGAAGCCCAGTCCATCTTTAGTAGATGCAATTGTCAATGCAAAGTGTCCAAAAAATGTCAAAGAGTTAAGATCATATTTGGGTATGTTAAATTTTTATCATAAATTCATAGGGAATTTAAGTACACTAGTCAAGCCTTTACGTTATTTAACAGAAAACAATGTCAAATGGAATTGGACACCTGAGTGTCAGTCTGCTTTCAACTTAAGTAAACAAAAGTTAATTAGTAGTGATATTTTAGTTCATTATAACCCGTCCTTACCATTAGTGGTATATTCTGATGCAAGTCCAGTAGGTCTAGGTGCAGTGTTGTGTCATGTTATTAATATGAATGGTAAATCTGTAGAAAAGCCAGTGGCATATGCATCATGTTCTTTAACTAAAGTTCAGTGTAACTACTCCCAGTTAGATAGAGAAGCCTTAGGGGTTGTATATGCAGTCACAAAATTTCACAAATATTTATGGGGTCGACGTTTTACCCTTATTACAGATAATGCTCCAATTAAATATATCTTGCATCCTAGTAAGGGAATACCAACGTTAGCAGCTCAGCGCTTACAACATTGGGCATTAATTCTTGAGAGTTATGATTATAACCTAGAACATAGGAAAAGTGAGCTTTTACAACCAGCAGATGCTTTGTCTAGATTACCAATTAATAAAATTGTGTTAGATGTCAATAGTAATGCATTTTCAAATGACTTACCTATTAATGTGTTTGATATAGTAAAACAAACCTTGGAAGATCCAGTGTTAGTAAAAGTTTTTAAGTTCACTAAAGAGGGATGGCCTCACTATTGTAAAGATCCTGCAATTAACCCTTATTTTAAAATAAGAAACCTTATTTCAATTAATGAAGGTTGTCTAATGTTTGGGTCAAGATTAATTGTACCACAAAAAAGTCAACAACATGTATTGAATCTTCTACATGAAAGTCATCCAGGGATTGTACGTTCTAAAATGTTAGCTAGATCATTGTTCTGGTGGCCATCAATGTCAGTAGATATAGAAACAAAATGTCAGTCTTGTGAACCTTGTTCAATTATTAATTTTAAGCCTTGTAATGATAAATTGTCATGGCCTAGAACGTCTATGCCATTTGAAAGAGTTCATATTGATTTCTTTGAATTTAAGAAACAACACTTCTTAATTTATTGTGATACCTATTCTAAATGGTTAGATATTAAATATATGTCAAAGTCTTGTAATGCAGAGAATGTAATTGAACAGTTATGTGTAATATTTTCATATGTGGGATTACCAGTTGAAATTGTATCAGATAATGGTCCACCATTTGATTCTTTTTCATTTATAAATTTTTGTACTAAATTTAATATTAAAGTCACAAAAAGCCCTCCTTACCACCCTGAAAGTAATGGTTTTGCTGAGAGGAGTGTTCAAATAGCTAAGAAAGCATTAAGTAAACTTGTTTTAGATAAAAATAATTCTGAATCCTTAAGTCTTAAGATAAATAAATTTCTTCTTAATTATAGAAATACTCAGACAACAACAACAGAGAAATGTCCTAATTCATTGTTATTTTTGTATCAACAAAGAACTTTATTGTCAATGTTAAATCCTAAGTTTAATCCTAAGTCAGTTAAGAGATATCATAGTTCTCATGTATTTGGTGAGAACGATAATGTTTTAATTCGTATAGGGAGGAATGGTGTTATTAATACGGGTATAGTTGTAAGATGTCTTAGTCCAGTTATGTTCCTTGTATCTGTGGATGGTGTAGTTAAGAAAGTTCATTTAAACCAAATGTCTCATGCACCACTACCATCTAGTAATCCAGTATCTACTTCTTTAGTACCAAGTTCAGTACAGCCTGGTCCTGTAGTAATTCCGCAACCCTGTTTTAGCCAATCTATTCCAATACATCCGGGTTCTGTCCAATCAAGTCCCCTACGTCCTTATCTTGCTCAACCTAGTTCAGTCAGTCCTACTCTTAGTCAGTCAAGTCCTCTTCATTCCAGTCCTATTCAATCTGATCCAGTAGTATCTACTCCTCAGCTCAGAAGGTCTAAACGAATCATCCGTCCACCAATAAAACTAAATTTGTAAGGGGAGGATGTGGTGTCCATAGACTAATTAGTATATAGTCTATGGCACAGCGTTAGTTAAGTTCTCTAGGCTATGTCTATGTTTATGTCATAAAAATATATACGTTACGCTAAAGGTCGCTGTTTTAATTATCAGAGTAAAATCCAAGATTATCAGGTGGATCCAAAACCACACGTTCCCTATAATAAGGAAACACAACATATGCATTGTTATGCAGATAATTGGTATGCCTCAGTTAAAGATCTAAGCTGAAATAATAAACAGTTGATTATTATTCTGTTCATGACTACTTACCTAAAGCATTGTTATTGATAGCAGTTTCCTTGTCCTTAAGCGGGGCTCCGAAGGCCGGCTCAGCTGCCACGCTCACGTCCCCGACCTTCGCAGTTTTAGCGTGGTGAGGTTGCCTGAAACCGAACCTAACAAATGAAACAATTCTTATTTGATAGTCACGTGCTTTATTTATATTCAAATCAGCAAATAAAGCATCAAATAATATCGAGTGATATCAATGTATAAGATTTCTATTTAAATCGGTTAGTACACAGATGTATTTACATTTATTGTCCTTAGACAGACAATAATCATAAATACTTATCTATAGACTGTCTATCCAAACAATAAAGTAGCGAGCCGTCTTTAAATGAAAACGCCTACACAAAATGTTAAAGCAATAAATTCCACAACGTACTCATAAGGCGCTGTCAATTAATTTGTGAATCGTTATGCGTTCACGGTTAAAATTACAATAAAATGTAAAACTACTTTCTACTGTATAAATAATTAATTCGAGTTTTTATTATGTCATTTCCCTATGGCGATTGCTTTCGATTATGTAAAAGTAGTGTGATCAGGTTTTGTCACCTGTTCGTGCGGAGTGGTTGGCCGGCGATCTCCTTGCGAGGTCTCGCGAGCGGCGTGGACCGCCCCGACAGCACCTCCTCCGGACGTAAGTCCTCCGAAGAACCTGTTGTGAAATGTGGATGATTAAATATGGACATCTTAGTACAAACACGTCGCGGTTATTGCCATAATTGACGTTGCGTGCGCAAGTAATGCAGTCTCGTTACTGCAACTTGATATTATTTCTAATTTATTTAATTGCGAGTACATAAAGCGTAATTTTTCTTTGCAGACGGTGAATCAAGGAATTTATTAAGTACCCTTGGACTGCTTATTAAGGGATGCAAGTTAGAAAATCTCCCCAAATGGACTTCATCGCCACCATAATTATACATAAATCCTCTAAATACATAATGAGTTGCCACTAGCTTAATGACTACACAAACAAACTACTTTCAATTGAAAATCAGATCATGAACAAGCATGTAGAAAACCTTCGGTCTCCTTCTGTTTAGCCTTATAGTAAAATGGGGTCAACATTCAATCACACCAAAAAATAGAACATCTAAACCTTCTTCTTCTAGCCTCTCCGTTTCCAATTGCACCGAGAATTATACCTACATATACCTAGTATCCTGACATTATCAGCTAGAAGTCCGTCTCACCTCCATTACCATTCTTATCGTGTGCCTTCTGTTTCCGGCGCGAGTTGTCGTCGGCGCGCGAGGTGCTGGCTGGCCGTCTGCGGAACCCGAAGGATGTGGCGACCCCTCGGCTCGGCTTGTTCCCATTGCCTCCCGCGCTCTTCTCTCTTTTCTTTGCACCCTTCGACTCAGAGTGACCCTGTGGGAAATATACCTAGATTAGTATTGGTCTTTGTTTTACATTACTTTTTTAAATGACGAATGATGTCTCTTTATTCCTTCCGACTTAAATATCGCGCTTAATGGAGTTTCTAGTTGTTTTTTGAGAATACAGAGCATTTAATAACCTTGACTAAAGCTTGTAATGCTCGACAAGTTTTTAGCAATTACACAAACGTTTTGAGTATCCACCTAAGATTGAACTATTGCTAAAGGTCAAATAGTAATTACGCCTATCAATAAGAAACGAAGTTTGTTTTCGTTTGGTTAAATGTTTATCTCTTGCCTGCTAGTTGGCTAATGCAAATATTTTATAGATCAAAGATTCAGATAGCCTGTGAATAAAACGGTAAGTGACAAAAAGTTGGTAAGTACCTTAAGTTTTTAAATAATTGTGGGTTCATTATTTTCATATAATCACTTCATAGCATATTGTAGCTTGTGGCATGTAAGATATACGGGTCTGGGCGTTTAGTATCTAAATATATTTCAAAAGTTATTAATCTATACTTCTATACTTAAATATACTTAAAAATAAGATAAATATTTTTTATATTCATATTAATACTATTAAGAGGAAAGATTTGTATGTTTATAACGAATAAACTAAAAACTACTGAATTGATTTCAAAAAATCTTTCACCAATGGAATGCAACATCCCTGATTAACATTTATGTACCGTATTTAGATAATAAATGTTAAATGAGTAACAGGTTATAATAATATAATAGGTAACGTATATAGGTACCTATATATTTTTTATATTATAAAACAATGACCCCGGTCTCTCCTGTCAGTCTGTCTATCTATCTGAAGTCGATAAACTCAAAAACTACCGAAGGTATTTTTAGATAATTCAATGGATAGAGTATTACAAGAGGAAGGTTTGTGTGTATAATAAACTAGCTGTCCCCCGCGACTTTGTTCGCGTGTTTTAGTTTCAACGGTTTTTCATTTTTGCAACATGTTTCATTTATGCTCCGCTCCTATTGGTCGTAGCGTGATGTTATATAGCCTATAGCATTCCTCAATAAACGGACTATCCAATACAAAACGAATTTTTCAGTTCGAACCAGTAGTTCCTGAGATTAGCGCGTTCAAACAAACAAACAAACTCTTCAGCTTTATAATATTAAGTATAGATAAATGTTTTATCTACCCCAGCGAAGCCGGGGCGGATCACTACTTTTCTATAAAGAATAACTAACCATAATATACTTTTATACTCATTTGATTTCTCACATTCAAGCAAATTTTATCGCTGCGTTAACTGTTCAGGTGTCAAAGCGTCAATTACTGCCATGGTAGCATTAATGAACCTTTTATATATGCAAATGATCTTGTATAGAAAACTTCGCATATTTCATTTGATATTCCTTATACAATACCTACCTGTTTATAACCTAAGAATTGAGATTCTTTATATCGACAAGTTGTATGACATAACCGTACAAACGGCGTCATGATATCGTTGTATTAAAATTAAAAGCCCTGGAAATAATATATTTTAATGTTTTAAAAACTAATAGTAAGTTATATAAAACAGCGATAAAATACAGTTGTACGTACATATTAAATGCTAGTGCAATAATTAATTTTATTGGTTGTTCGACACTCAATAATGTCACTTTCCTTCTTCGTAAAATAAGAAATGTCTTTAGATAAAATGGAACTTATCCGTCTAAATCAAATACTATTCAGAAATTTATAGATTTTAAAAATTTATGGATAAAAAGAAAATCAATATGTATCATCCAGTAAGGAAACCCAATAAAGGCGCTTTAGAAAGTAGTTTCGATGATTCTAGGTGCGTGTTATAGAATAAAACACTATCTTTAATAAAACTTGTTTTCAAAATCAATGTAATATATAAAAATCTCGTGTCTCAGTGGTTTTTTATCGAACTTCTCCAAAACGGCAGGCCCGATTATTATGATTTTCTTTTGTTTATATTTGTAGGGCACCCCGTCACCCGATCAGCTGACAGGCCACGAAGGATGCGGATGCGAAGTCCCACGCGTCCGTCCTCTGAAGGAGCGAGGGGTGGGCACTATACACCCTCCCCTCTAGAAGGGGTCTAGTAAAGACTAAGCCTGCCGAGGCCGCGCAGAGCCTGCGTAAGCGATCCCGCGGCTCCGGCAAAGGCAAGGACAGGACCGGGGTGTTTTTGGTCGGTGTAAGTCCGACATATCCCCACGCCGTGCCCTCGGTGTGGGTTGAAATCATTAGAGTTTCACCCCGATAAAAAAAAAAAAAAAAAAGTCTGAGAATAGTTTATATAAAGTAAGTAGTTTTTAATGTCATGTGTTAGCTAGTATTCAATAATAATATCTACGTAATCTTAAGCAATCAGCTTTTAAACAACAATGCAACAGAGAGTCGTGTTATTTCGTGCTTACACCATAAAGTGTTTGTTATTCGGACATCTGTATTTCGTAAACGAATTGTAAACACAATCTCGATAGATCGAACATGGCTTGAATAGTGTCAAAGAACAATGATAGTTGTGTAAGCGGATGCATTAAATACTGTTTGGATAAGGTGGGTAACGATATTAGTATTTTAGGGCCTGGTTACGTATAAAAAACGTTTACATTTACATATACTTATTTGATAAGAGGGTTTTTGTTGTGTTGTAGCGTTGGGAAAATAATTATTTAGTTTTTTTTTGTTATAGATAGGTAGGCTACACATTACAGGAGGGGATCGTGGCTAATAAGCCGTACGGTTTGACTGATAATACAAGTTAAGCCGCGCTTGCCGGGGTTGGCCCGTGGATGGATGAATTTGTGAACATACCGAGACCCCTCAGAAAGCATGATAAACCGTTGGTCTCGACTGTCATACGTTGATCTTTACAGCCGTCAGTAAAATTCTGACAACCAGTCTTACTTTGGGATACTGTGTTACCTAGTAAAATGGGTTGGGGAAGTCAGATGCACCATGTAAAATACGGTATTAAGCTAAATCCGGTAAGACTGGAAGCCTAACCCAACATAGCTTGGGTAAAGGAAGGCAGAAGAAGGTAGGATACAGGTTATTCATAGACGCAATCCTTTAATTAAGGTATGCGACTTATTTTTTTATCGTAAGAAAATGTAGAGATATAAAAATATTGACCTACATCTAAGGAATAAAGTTTAGTGTAAGAGAACAGGCACAAAATAATAAACTACACACAAAATACAAAAACTCAATTCTTGGCAGAAAATCTTTTAACTTAGGTAGGTATACTTTCATAAATATTTGGTAAACCAAGAGCTTTCAAATTAATTATGAATTTAATTCAAATTCAAATCTAAGTTATTATTTTGCTAAATAAAGACTTAAATATATGTGTAAATATATTCATAAAATTTCCGTTATGTTAAAATAAGATCAAATATAGAATAAGAAAGTTTTAAAATGTTTATATAAATATTGATACGTCTTAAATTATGATGATCCTTATAACTTTCTACACAGAATTCCCAACCAGTCTGATTCACTATTAACCGGTTGCCTCCTGACATCATCCCCAAATTTGATTATATTCAAACCAGTTTTCAATGTTTGACTGCACTGATTGCAGAGCGGAGTAAGAGCTTAGGTCATCACATCTTTTAGTTAGTATATGTCAAAACAACTAAAAGATGTGATGTGCGAAACCTACACCACAAAGGGATTATTTCATAACTAGCTTTTGTTAGCTGCTGCTGATCCGCCCGCTAAGTAGTCGGCTATCGAGGCAAAAAGTACTTAGCTTCAGTCTTTTTTTTGGAGTTCCGGGGTTAGCTTCCCCGTACCAAAGTTTATCAAAATCGGTTGAATGGTTTAGCCGTGCAAGCATAACAGTCAGACAGACAGAGTTACTGTTGCATTTGTATTATTAAAGTATGGATGTAAAAGATGTTTTATCAATAATTTTTTCATATCAGGCGGTTACAGCTCGCCGATATAATAATAAGAATTATGTTTATAATTGAGTAGATTGCAGACCACAAATAGTTTCGTCACACTCCCAGGTAACTTGTGAAGACGTCAAAACAAATGGCGATAGTATCGTGGTATTATTATGGCGTTCTCATGCATTACCTATGTAGGCAACAGCTAGATTACACGATACAATGTTAATGATTGTACAATGCAACACACGAAACTGAAAACAACGAATAACCGTAATCGGCCTTACTGCTTTGGGATAAGGTTGCTGTAATCGTAAGTGTTGGTGCTTATGTGTGGTTGATTGTACCAGTACAGTGCCGCCGGTACCATACAGCTGCCACACGTCCCAGTTTTGCATCTTGATTGCTGATTGTTTTGTAACTTACAACCTATGGGTGTATTTTCTTAATAATGTACTCGGAATTTCTCCTAAGGTACCTACTTCAAATCTTTTCTTATGATCGAACTTGGTGAAAAAATATTTGTCTATTGAGGACGTCACTTATACAAAAGAACATATACGTACACGTATAGTTTCCACGACCTAAACCTTTACCTATTGATTAATTATACTTTGTTCCTGCACATGTGAAGTACCTACCTACATTATTGTTTTGACATTAAAGATTCGATAAATATAAGGGAAATACCTATTACTGTCATCTACTTGCTACAAACTTCTCTTCATAACAGTGAAATTCAAAACTATGGCTTCTCGTACAACTGTTTCGATATTGAACTAGTTAAACCAGTACTGGTGAAGATTGAGAACGATATTAGAAAACACACAAAAACGTATGATGTTGTCTCATGATAATTATTTGTAGTCGCTATTAAAATTTACGATCGTAATAACAGAAATATGAGTGCATTAACACACACCTTTATACCTGTTGCATCGACACCAAGTTCCTTGAAATGTCTTGAATATCAAAAGTAATTTCCTCACAGGTGTCGCAACGCAGTTCACAAAACATAAAGTTTCTCATCGGCCCGAACTTGATTACTCGTTGATAATACGATATACTATAGATAACATACATCTATTACGAAAACTATGTAAAACTTTCCCACCTTTTGTGCACCAAATCGATGTGAACCACTGGATGCAATAAGATTCTGAATACCATTCAATTCAGCTCAATGTTCGTGTCTCACAAAACAGCGCAGTAAAAGTACACTTTGAATAATATCCGACGATATAGATTGCGGCCATTACGCTTCGAACCGCTTACAATGGCTTTTCAAATAAGATTTGTATGACCTGCAACGGTAAGATCGAGATCATTTAATTTGTCAGCCCTTTCGCAAAAAATTAACAAAGAAAGCGGCGAAAGTTTCTTCTTAGGCATAACAATAGACGGTTTTATTTGAAACTACCTATTGTAGATCGGCCTCATGGTTAATATACACCTTGTTTTTCCCAAATATAGTTTGAACCTTTCTTTTACGCGTGAAAACATGGTGATTTAGAAGCCAATTACATATTCTTTGGGTAAATGCCACGCCACTTAAATGTAACTTTAAAATACATGTTGTGTAAGCAGAAATAAGAGTTTTCTTTTTAATATCCACCTACAGTTCCTTTTTGCTTGAGGCCTAGTAGATTTAATAATTTGCTCTTGGACCAACATTTTAATAAAAGCGTTAGTGGGAAAATTCTACTTATGCATAAGACACTTTACATCATAAAGTACATATTCGATTGCTGGCATTTGAAAAACCACAATGGTTTTCTTTTGGATCGTTAGGAAAGTCTCTTAAAACGTTGTTGAATAACATACCTTACCCATTTCCTAGTTGTGTTAAAAATATCAGCAAAGATCACAGCGATATAGACATAATCGACCTACATTAACATCATAATGCTTAGGTATCATGACTCATACTTGTTTTCCGACCTACTTTATTATGTTTGACGTATTATGATGCTTATATTATTTAATAATTGTTTAGTAAAAAAGCTATTTACGTTAGTAGTAGGTAATGCCGTCAGTATAATGCAAATCGTATTAACTTTAGCACTTAGGTTCTTGCTAACTTATTTGTAACATCCACACACCTTCCTGCCCTTATCCCATGTTATTCAGGGTCAGAGCAAAATACTTATTGCCTTCAAGTCTACCTCTCATCCATACCTGCGGTTTTAATGCGTAAAAAAGGTTTTTTTTTTTTCTAACATTTTTTCTGAACGTTTTTTTTTAGTACTGTGTGGCATATTGGCGTGCTAAGCGACATTGCACGCGAAGGACGACAGTTGACATTGTAGGTGTAATGTGTACATTATATTAATATTAAATTAGTATAAAACAAATTAGCATCGTAAAAAAGCAGTAGGTGACTGCTTTATAACGATGCTCATTTGTTTTATATCAAACAAAAAAGGATTCATTTTTCATCCTCATAAACTGCGGACACCTCTATATATTTCCCGACTTCTCGATTAGTTACAGTATTTATGGCAGTCACTTTCCGGCTCCTGTGTTAAGTATTTATTAGACACGAGGAAATTACAGCCTCACTCTGAACTCGCCTGATATAGTAAGAACTTACATTACGAATGAAAGCGAAGATATCCAAAGTTATCCTTTTGCTGTAAAAGGTGTGCTATTCACTTTAAGATTGCTCGTACATGTAAAGATATTCTTCGGGATATTACTTATGATATTTATTTCAATTGAAAGTGCATGTGCACTTATATTATACTATAGTAAAAAAATACTAAAAAGTTCTTTAAAAAGATACTGTCCATAAAAGATTTATAAATTCTTAGACTTATTCAATTTTCACACTTTAAACTATCCTTAATTGTATCCCTACAAATTCAATCACTGAATTAGGAAGCCCAAATGTCAAAGCATTTTCTTTTGTCCGCATTTAGGAAGACTGCGATTATACCCCCCTAAACATGACTTATTTAATTTAAGATCTTAACTTCAGGATATTGTAATAAGCGCATTTAGCTTTTATTCAAAGTAAGATAGTTCAAAATTATGGTAAAGTATAATTCTTATTTGAAATCATATTCCTACCAATGCAGCTAAATTTATACACTACCAAAAACCGCTACAATTGCCTTTATATATGTAATTAAAGTACCTAGTGATAAGGTAGTGTGCCGGTATGATCAGCGGTGACCGCAAACTTGGCCGCGAGTGGTCTTCGGCCACAGCGTTGCATCCTCACACACCGTTATGGATGACTGACCGCAGTTGCCTTATCATATTTTCCTACATCTGGTATACAGATGCATATCATTGATTTTTACTGAGATATTACTAAATCATTTATTTATTTATTTATGTACATACACAGAACACAAACATCTAAAAAAAGATAGGTTAAAAATTACAGCTTATTTCTCACGAAATTTCTCTCAGCAGACCTGCGACAGGACACGTAAATGAACAAAGACACAGTGTGTAAGGTATTAAATCTAAATAAATCATGTTGATATTATTCTTAATATGTACTCTGTTAGTATATTTAGAGCTTATTGCAGACCATGTTGCAATCTTCTTAGCGTTCTTAAATAATAAATAATCGATATTCCTACGCCAAGTTTGACGCAACATGTTTAGTACGCGACTGAACTGAATACGAATAAGTACATTTAAAAAAAAACTATTTAAATTTAGTTTTTTTATACGTGGAGAAAAGATACAAAAATAGTGAAGACTGCCAGTCCAAACTGCATTTCCTCCAACCATCAATTCTTTAATTATTTTCCATACAATGAAGGCGCGTTGTATAGATACATAATACGTGCAAGGAAAGGTTAAAATAATAACCACCACAGCGCCATCCAACCTAGACATGAGAAACGGCTGACTTTTGATAAAAAGTAATAAAAACTGTGATGTGAACGATGTGAAGTATGCTCTTGTCAGCTCTACAATGTCACCGGGAGAGAGCTATTGATGTCATGCGATCAATAAGCTGGTTCACTTCGCAGTTTGTAGCTAGATACTAAAGCTAGCAACCCTGTATTAAATAAAGCAATTAGATGTGATTTTGTTCGCATTAAATTAATTTGTTGCTGCTTAGTTAGGGTTTTATTTTCGAGGCTAAAATTTGTTACAAAGAAATACATAATAATGTAAACTCAATATGTTACCGAAACTTGTATTCGGCTAATTTCGGATTAAGCATTCACAGCGGTATACATAAGCAAATAGCAAAACCATAGATGTATTACAAAACCGCAACAACAACCCTTTGAATATAACCCTCATCTAATAATAGCACGGCACTCCATAGGAGTGAATCCCAAAGATCACTAGAACCTAAACATTTGAAGAAAAACGCGGTATGATAATTAAAAGTAATGATTGCGTAATGTCTAATTATAGTACAATTAAAAAAACAAACAAAGAACGTCCTAGACACTTCCTAGTACATTATGTTAATTCGTACTACATTATTATGATCTCATACAAATAAGTAGCTAGCACCCACGCGTGACAGTGCAAACTTAAGAAATGCAGTGCAATGCGACTTGCCAAGTTATGTGCGGTGTCTTGGCAATATGCCACACGGACACGACCTTATGAACTTTTCAAATAAATAGCATAATTTGGCTGATAGCTTGGTATCAGTCACGTATTATTTGTTTTTATTTATGCTGGAAATTTTGAGCCTTGACCTCTGAATATTGTAATAGAAAAAAAGTTTTGGTTTACTATTTAAAAAGAGGTTTATTTAAAAAGCTGAAACATATTTATAATTATAAGAAAGTCTCTAGCTTAGTTTCTAGATCCATGCTTCGTCTAACGGCATAGTATCTTTGCTCTTGGCTATTCCCTAGACACGGCTTCTAACCGATTAAACTATTATTCCAGATTTAGAAGCATGAAGATACAATATTCAACGGTTCCAAGTCAGCTACCAAATAAAATAAGATCGAATGGTAAGAGCACATGTAGATAAGTAACATTTATGTTTCACGCCTCCTTTTTAATATATAACTAGCTGACCCGGTAAACGCTGTTTTGCTAAGGCCATACTTACCACCTAGGGGTGTCAAAAATGACCTACGACCTATTCTCAGAACTACCAAATATACACAGACCAGCCGTTTAAACAGAAACTATGACACGAGGTATTTATATATTAGAAGAAGAAGATATCATTGCCTTCAACAGTTTACTTCGGGTGTAAATGATAATAATCGCTAAACATCTATCGTTAATATGTCAGAAAGCCCTTGAAATATATACGATAATACCTGACCTTGACACTCAGGTCTAACAAATCACCTTAAATCTCAGACATCTAGGTTCACTTAAATTCCTACCAAAGATCAAACTTCAATCCCTCAGTCCTCAGTTCCTCGTCTTAGCTAACGGCTCTACATTCTTAGCTGTAATAAATTGATGGTGTTTAGCAGCCTAGACATGACTATAATGTGCCCACATTACAGTGTCATGATGCCCTCCTTGAGCACGCGGATCTCATGGATATTATATTCAATGGATGGCTAGCATTTTAACTAAGACCTTAAGAAAAGGGGAACTTCTATGAAAAATATTAGTACTTCAAAAAGTTTACACAAAACAAAATTTAATAGGTGTGTAGTGTATGTTTAAATATTTGTGTCCTGCATTTAATGTATGTTTGTCCAGCCTTTCCTCCAAAAATAGAAATCGGATTGTACCATTCTAATCAGCTTACACAAATTGCATCAAACTCTGTTCAGTAGTATACGAGATATAGATTGCTAAGAGAGTACCGAGTATTGGAATGAAGTCAGTTTCATTTTCTATAAAATATCACATGTATTTAATGCGTGTTTAATGGCTTGTTGTTTATGACTTTGTTGTAAAAGTTGTCATTAATCATTGGTAATAGGATTATAGTCTCTAAATGGATGACTCGTAAGTAGTGCAGTACGTATGCGTTATTACCGATCGGTCACCGTGCACGTGTTCACTTTTGATGATTGGATGTGCAAGTTTCATGTTTTGAATGTCGATATTTGACTGTTGTTCCAATACAATGCAATAACCTTATTGTTTTAGTTACAGCAGAAATTTAGTCATCAGGAAATGTAAGGTTTTATGTCTACAAAACTAAAACGTCTTGTTAATTATTCATTGTTGTGGTGACCTTAAACATGACAATTAAATTGTTAGATATGCAATTAAAGAAACCTACTTTAAATACAGTTGTAGGTTAAGTCAACACTACACTACACACTTTTAATAAATTCCTACTGTTTGTGATCCTTACTGCGAAACCGGAGGTCGTGGGTTCCATTTCTACCCAGGACAAATTTTTGCGTGATGAGCATAATCATTTGTTATGTGTCTCGGGTGTAATTTTTCAAAAACATGTACCTATGTATTTTTATCAGTAGTCTGGTTGCCATAATACAGTATCTGCCTAGTTTTGGATCAGACGGCCGCGTGTGAGTTGTATTTAAAAAAAAAATTAACTAAAAGATCGTTTATCAAAAGTTCTAGACTTGTTTTTAGTGAAGTATATTGTAATTAATTTCAAAACTGATATTATCGTTATTTAAGCAACACAAATCTATGATTCGCAGCCAATCAGGTTAATATCTGAAAAATGTAAATTCTAAAATGTTTTAGAACATGCGATATTCATTAATTTGGTACTAAACTGAACGCTAGCTTTTTAAGACTGCAGTGTTATCTTTGACGACCACCGTTGTCGAGTGGCGTACACACCGGTTTTCAAAGTGTCGCTAGATCTGAATTTCCGGGTTACATCCCCGGACGGGTCAATGTAAAAATAAAATACTTTTCTTCATTGTCAGGATTCCATAACACAAGTAATTTAGCTACTTACTTGTGTTATGGAACTTACTTTAGGTTTAGAGCAATGTATGTGATGCTGTCCAAATTTATTTATGTCCATTTTGCTTTTCGTCATCTGCAACGGTAATGTCAGACATTTGTTTCTCATTCTGTATTCGACCAAGGCAACGCGGTAATTCATAGTTTTACTGGACCATAAAATATGAAGGAGTCTAGTATAGACTGCCTCAGGACTATTCGGGTGCAAAACTTGTTTTATGGACGTCAGTTGATTGCAGTGCTATAGCCAGCAGAGCTTACACTTTACAATTGTAATCTACTTAAGAATTTGTAACTTTACTTCTAATAGAGCTTTTGTTAAGTTGCACGAAGCAGTTTTAAACTTAGGTAGTTGTCGGCACGCCAGAATTAACGACCAATATTTATGTGTTTTGTTTTCTGCATTGAAAGGCTGATTTGAATAATTATTATTAAGTTTAAAATAGATATTTTAATTTTATGCTTTATATATTACGTAACAAAATGGCTACTTTAAAATCTAACTAACAAAGTAGATGATCACTTATTCTTAAAAATATAAATATCAAAATCTTTTAAATTCATGTTTACTATATCATAGTTCTCTTTGTCACCACTATAGCAATAGATTTTGATATACCTAATAGGCATATGATGCTTTTGCTGGTCTTACCTTATTACATATAAAAACTGGTAATAGGAACGCCAATAACTAATACTTAAGACAACTCAGTCCTCACCTAATAGGAGATTAACCACGAGATACATATTCTTTATTTATTTAATACTTTATGCACAGTGTAGGTAAATAGGCGGACTTAATGCCAGAAAGCATTATCTACCAATCGACCTTTACGTGATGCAAAAACGTACGTGGTAGATTGGTATGTATATACATATATAATGTGGAGAAATTTAGTTCCATAATACAATATTAATGGATTTTGCGTTTTACTCCAAGCGTGATTCCAAAGCTGTTAACTAGTATCTACAGTTTAAATGCGCTAATGCACTGTGTAAGCTAAGAAACGTATTCAGTAATAATACGAGGTTGCAGCTGCCAGTAATTAACCCTAATGATAGTAATTAAAACTAGTACATTACTTGATTAAATATTTCATGAAAGTGTACAAGATTTGAGTTGTTGAGCACCTCAGTCGTGGTCTCTGGGGAGATTTTTCGCAATTATAATAAATAAACTGCCCTTTTAAAAAAAAATTGTTTGAAATTGTAATTAATCCTACGTAAAATGATCACTAGCATTATTATCTACTTAATTTTTGTTACACGAGAGCCGACGAAAGGACCACTGCTGGACAAGAGTCTCCTCCGTCTGACTTCAGACTTTTTTTTGTTCTGAGCCACTAAAATTCAGAACAACCCCTTTAAATGTGATTAATGTCATCTCGCCACATTCTTCTCGGCCTGCCTCGTTTCGAGTCTCGGTTTCAGTAACTCACCTATCTTGAACATTGCTTGAAAACATACTAAAATCTTTTTCCGAAACGCCACCGTTCTTAAAAAAATGTTATACAAAATCTTTCCTATCCAATCAGAAAACCGTTAGACCTATTACAATTTTGATCTCCAGTACCTTTAATACCTTCATGTTGTATTCAAACAAAAGTATCTACAATTTCCATTACTATGCAATTGCACCATAATAGCTCTGCTAAGGCCATCGCCATTCACCATAAGACAGTAAAAATACAAACCATTGCTAGAGTAGTACCTAGTACCTAGCCCTACCGAGTGCCGTTAAAATGCATGAAGCCTCTATACAAACAGCTTACATAAACGTTTTAAAAGTAATTACTTTTAGCCATTGATGTAGACTTAATACCGTCGACGAGGATTAAGATTTACGGCCTTAGAGACAGACAGTTTGCTTCAGCTGATGAACTTCCGATATCGTATTCAGATTCAAATATATAAAAATTAAACATTAATGGCATATTGAAACATCAATCAGTTTTAAGACGTCATTAAGTCTCATGCTGTCTCTGTTACTTGCAGGTATAAAGAAGCGACAGATACAGATTTAGAACTTATTAAAATTGAGTTGAGTTTTAGTATACGGAGGAAAGGTTCATATTGAACTTTTGAACCCTAGAAGCCAAATATACATGAACTAACTGCTCTGTGTACCTACGGTTTAATTTGTAATCACTTTAATGACTTGCAAGACAAGATACCTATATGACATCAAATTGATATAATGACCAAGTTACTTAAGAGTTAATGTGCTACTTAAATATACTTGTGCCAATGGTCATTTAATTTTGCATATCTATAAACTAGTTACCTTAATTTTTACTATGAAAATAAGATACCAGTCGGTAAGTATACTAATGTTTTACGTATACGTATTACGTACGTACGTTTTTTTTAAGAAACTCATGTTTTACAAAATAAATATCTTTGTCTTTGTCGAAGTTTAAACAACAAGCACACAAGTAAAGAGAAAATGCTTGCAACTTTGTAATCTAGCAAGAGCAAGTAAGCACCTAAGGCACTTTAATACGTAAATGTCTAAGCAATTCCCGCCCACATGCTAAGAACTAATTACAATAAATCATTGAGAGGCAACACGAGGCTAAGTAAACCTACAATTAGACATCTTATCGATTATCTCATCACTTTAACATGTTATCATTAACTTTCATGAACTTTCATAAGAGAACTGTAATTATATTGAATATATAATTAATTAGAAGCAACAATGGTATACCTACGTGGGTAATGTACATTGATATTGTGCAACGAATATAAAATTATATAGAAACTAGCTGTCCCCCGCGACTTTGTTCGCGTGTTTTAGTTTCAACGGTTTTTCATTTTTGCAACATTTTTCATGTATGCTCCGCTCCTATTGGTCGTAGCGTGATGTTATATAGCCTACAGCCTTCCTCAATAAACGGACTATCCAATACAAAAATAAATTTTCAATTCGAACCAGTAGTTCCTGAGATTAGCGCGTTCAAACAAACAAACAAACAATCTCTTCAGCTTTATAATATTAGTATAGATTTTCTGACCCATAGGTATCACTTTTCAAATATTATTCCTTGACGCATTGTGTTTTTTTTTGTTTCCTTCCACTATCCTTTCTATTCCTCATCTACTCAGGCTACTCATATCTCCCTTCAAGCAATCCACCATTTTTTTAATACTTCTTCTGATTCCTATGCCTCGTTTTATTCATTACCATCATTTATAAATTATTACCATCGTATGGCGCCTCTATAGGGCGTGAAGTTTTTGATTGTAGTTTAAATTTTTTCTCATCATGTTCCCGGACATCGTCCTAGTTGGCTAAAGTTTGCGGGACCAATATCGGCAAGTTGCTCTATACCTATGTACGTAAGTCATTCTCAAACCGAATTGTTCTCATGTTATAATAATCTCTTGACATAATGAAGATTAATCCACAAATTTGACTTTCACTTAATGATTGTTATAACGTATCTACTGATCATTAGTCTCATACTGATTGATTACTATACGAAGTACATCGATTGCATTGCAAAATGTATTCAACGTGAACATCAACTTGTTGAGTGAAGACATGTGTTTTATACATGAGTCTTGATTTACACATGTAGTATAGGAGCAAGCTTGTTATTTAATAAGGAAACGACGGAAACATTTTACGCAATTAGTCAGTACCTAATGTTGTTAAGTATTTTTAATGCATAATTGGAGTAAGAGAAAATAGGATAATTACTGTTGTTTACTGGTTTTTAGTCTACAAAAAGCGCCTCCTTTGTTCCCAATTGGCTGTTACCTCTGTTCCTGCTATTTAGAAGGTAGGTCGTCGGCCCATATGCCAGGAATACGTCCCACGCAATGTCCACGTTCAAGGATTCCTCTACTCCTACTTAAACGGTATTCAAACACAAAAAAAATATATAATTTTATGCTAAATTAATTCAGTCTTGTTAGGAAACAACGCAGACAACTAGGATTTAGGAAGTAAAAGTTAAATATTTTGTAATGAACACAAAGTATGGGCAACAGTTTTGTTATAAAGCATACTGTTGCACATCATTTTATAAATTGCCTTTTGAAGGCGTGTAAGTATACTAAAACTTGTATTATTTTTTAACTGGAACTAAACTATTGAAGCTAGAAACCAATAACTTACAGTTTAAAACACGTTTCCCACAGTACCTAATCTTTGGTTAAAGACTGCCACTATGTTTTCTAAGATACATGATTTCGCTTTTACGGTAATAAACAAGCCTTAACGGTAATTTCTTACAGCTCACGAATATTTTTAAGGTAATTCTAAATATTTTTTAAGTTATACCAATAACTTCGTAGCAGAAGTAGGTACACGACATAATAAACAAAATGTGAAAAGGAATTAAGTATTCTGAATTGTTTTGTTAGGGCGATTATGCAGCAAAACATGTTAGAAAAATTAAAGCGGTTCCACCTTCCACGTTTCAAGGTCTCAACCACTCGATGTAAATCAATTGCTAGCGACTGTTACGATGCCATAAAAACTACATTACAACTGTTATGACCGCAGAAGAAATTGATCTCAGATATCGAAAAGGTATAGGTATTGCATCATTGCAAAAACTGCCAGATCGTCCATTTTGTGCACACAATCTGAACGCTAGCTTTACGCGTTATATAACAACTCAATTTTACATTTATTTAAATAAGTTTAAACTGAAAGAATTTATTTAGTGTCAACTTGAAGTAGACTAATTTAATTGTTTAGGATTATCAGCGGTTTAGTCAAGGTTAACGTGTCAGACGTACCATATCGCACTGAGCTTCACCGTCGTCGTCATAGAATATGGTGTCGCAGTCGTCCATCCTGCGGCTGTGGCCCCTCACTCCTCAGCAGGCGCCGCCGGCGGCGTCATCAACGGCACACGCGGCCGGTGCACCGGCATCCGAACTTGCACTAATTACCAACACGGTAACACACCGACACCGGCTCTTCAACACCACTATCGTAACGAATTTAACGATCGAAATCTTCTGGACAATCCGGTGAGTCACGCGACAGCGACTGCGAACTGACTGGGTGCAACACTGGCGAGCTCCGCAGACACAAGGTGTGGGTGTCCTTAACGAGCTGAATCAGACGTAACCTCGTGGAGTCGCTTCGCGTTCACTGAACAATTTTTTGGGCACTAATTGGCGGATGAGCCTATTGATAGTGTATTTTTTTTTTGTTCAAGGGCGATCCGACGAGTGAGCTAGCTTTTAGATGGTGTTTTTGTGGCCAACTGCGTAGATAGCGGCGGCCGGGGTGAGGGTGGCGCGCGCACTCGTCGGGGTGCATTGATCGGATCCCTACTGCGCATGTCCCCTCTTGAGAATTCTCGCCTGTTTTGACATTTACTTAGGGAACCCTTATTTTAAAACGTTCACTGCGGATTGGAGAACACTAGTCACATTTGTTTGTGGCCCTACACGAGTCAAAATAAATGATTTTTAAAAATTGGCATTAATGCATGTAACATGAAACAAAAAAAATATTCAATACACGCATCTGATAGAATTGCTTCATACAAATTGGCTCCCACGTGTTTTTATAGCACAATAATAGCTGCAGCCTTCATTCAATTATCGCTATTCTCTTTAGTGTAATAAAAAGATGGCGAATGCAGACAGACCTTAGATGGAAAGTATTTACCATTGTGATTACCATAATGGCGTACGAGAATTTTATGCGCCAGTTTCTGTGTTTTCTTCGTTTGAAAACACTTAGGTACTTTAGTAAACCGCGTGACTTTCTTGGTCTGTTTCAAACGATATAGGTACTTAGTACAATACCTATTTCCTTTTCGATTTACCAATCTGAAAAAGATTGACAAAGACTTTGTTAAGGTCGTATTGGTATTTTTCTTTCATAAAAAATTATGCTGAGGTTTTATCGAGCAATATGTTGAGTTTATTATACTACCTACATTATATAAATAATAATATAATACCAGCCTATAAAGGTCCCACTGCTGGCCTCTTCTCATATAGAGAAGAAATCCAGGTTTCACCAGCTGTTAATGATGTCTTACAATAATTAAGAAAGTAATTATAAATTTGAAAAAGTCACATTAGTACTTGCCTGTAATGGGTTCGAACCTGCAACCTTGTGCACACAAGACCGTTCATTGAACCACTAGGCCACCAAAAACTTAACATTACATACGAAACAAAATAAAAAGCGTACACTTTTTTTTATTTAAAAATTGATGAACTTAGTTATAATTTATAGTCCCTTGTGATAAGACTTGTAAAATGCACGATTGTTTTGGGTTGTTTACTCCTATGAGAGACCGGTTTAGATAGTTGTAGTGTCATTCAACTTGCTTCAACTATCATCGATTTCAAGCGATACATTATGGATGCGTTTTATCTTCAAACTGTATAAAATCGATTAGGATAGTTTTTATACAAAAACTGGCCGGCTAAAACTATCGGGTAATAAAAATCATTTAGGATATTCACAATTTATTTTTAACAAAATGAATTCAAAACAAAATACTGTTAGATGCTAATACTTATGTGAATCGTGATCTCAAACACGAGAATCAAAAGTTAATAAATTCCACTTACAAATACCACCCAAGTATTGAGTTTGGTTGTTTGAAACTGTTCTAATGTCGTTTGAAAGGAACTAAATAAATAGAAGAAGGGCACATACCTACATAAACAGCTGAAGATTTTGTGTAAGTTTGGTTGTAGAATGTAATCATCGGAACTAATTACCCATCAGATTTCATATATTGTTATACTGACTGATAATAGCTAAGTTAAAGTTAGTAAGTTTAATAAGATTTTTAAAAATGAATTTTTAGCAACAAGCTTTTAAATCAGCTAGGATTACAGTACCAGTAAAGACAAATCAAACAAGCCTAAACACGATGAGATTGCGTCGTTTCGTTACAGAGTTTCTATGACCACCTTCCGGACCCATCAGACCAGCTTGAAAGTACCATAATATTGTATTGTCACCGAACTTCTGTAAGTATGCAAAATTTCATCTTAATTGGATGTCTTGAAGTGGTTCTCATTTAGCTTGCAAGATTTGACACGAACAAACATATATACATTGCAAGTTAATAAAAAACTTGTATATTGACGTTAACGCGGATGAAACCACAAGTAAATAATCCCAAACATATCTTACTTATAGCAAGCAAGTCAAAAAAGGCGACAAATTCGAGTATTTCGTCATCGTATTCGATCTAGAAATGTAGAGTAACCAGTATCGTGCTCTCTACGTATTACATCCTGTGCTCTGAGAATCCATTTCCCTATTAAAAGTATAATTTTATGCAGCCATAATTATCTTTTATGAGTTGTACAGCACCTGGTGTTCGCTTTGCTTCTCCCATATTCTATTTCTTAAATTTATATAAATTTACATATAATAGGCTCAGTTTCTTTTAAATTTATATTAATTTAAAAGCAACTGGGCCTAGATAATTTTTGTATACAATTCGTAAAAGGCAATATTTTCTCATTTTGATATTTGCAGGAAGGTGTTAGTAATTTTAATTTACATTTTACACCCAATAAAATGGTGTTTGGTTCAATTCAAATTCCAATGAACTTATTTTTGCAGTAAATATAAGGCGTTGCATTGAATAGTTGAGGAATGATCCTTAAAAGAAAGGTCTATACCCAATAAGTAGTGAATGATAATGAGAATGATAATACATACACTAAATGCGACTGAATTAGAGGTACTTAATCTATACTCTGTCCATTTCACCAAAAAAATAAAGATAAACAAACAAACGTCAGAAACAACAGTGTCAGGTATAATTCAATGAAATTCAAAAATACTTATTCCAATGTCAAATTCTCTGAAGTAGGTACTTTTAAAGTTTGTAAGCTTCTATCGCCATTTTGGTTAATTTATAATGTAAGTTCTTTGATGGCTGTTTTTATATAAATTTAATACGTTTTAGTTTTCGTAACTATTCTAAATATTAAAATAAAAGCTTTTTATGTGTTGTATAATTATAAAGAATACAGGTAATACTTTGTTGAAAAAATTTAACGTTTGTGTAAAAAATGAAAACTTGCAAAGATAATTGATTTAAAAATTCATAAAGTTCATCATTGCAAATGAGACATCAAAAAAGCTTTTGGTGTTGTGGCTTTGTTTACCTTTAGTTTTTTGCTAAAACGGACAAGTTATACCGGTATAGTTAGGTAGAATGTTCTTAGTTGCATATAACAAATCGATATACCTACATAAAATTGATATTATTAACAAATAATCTACATAAATCAAGTTGTCAGTGGGAGTAGCACTTAACAGGCGGCATTCTAAACAGGTGCTATGAATGAACTATGGCGAAGTGTGTCAAGGCGCTCGGGACAAGCATTCACTATGCTCCAGTTATTACGATTTACAAACTGGTTCTAACAAACATCCTAATACAAAACTAAGATCCTCTTTGAATAGACAAAAGACTTGCAAGATAAAGAATGTCGTTTTAGTTACATGTCTTAGATACAGTCGACGGCTGTTCAGTGGTAATAAATTTAACCGAAACTTGACCTTACAGCTTTTAAAATAAATGTTACAAGTTATGTAAGGTTGAACTGTAAATTTTCATTTTTTTTTCTTAACTATTAATTTTATATTTAATTAAATATCGAAAAATTTAAATTAAAATGTCTGCTAAATTCAAATATATATAAATTAAACGAGCGAACTGTCAAACATGAGATCTTTCTCGATTTTCTTATTTTTTTCTCTGTAAGAACCTTCTTCATATTATTCTATAACTTAAAAAAGAAGATGAATGCAATCGATGAAGTCGTTGTCAAGTTATGGCGTGACTAAGGGAAATAGGGATTTATTTTATATATACTTAGATAGATAGGGCCAGACTCTGTACAATCGTGAATTCGTGGTGGAGATTAGGAAATGTCAAGGGAGTGTTTCGACAACTGGCCCAAGCGTTCCGGTACACGACACCCGAAAGGCATAGTTTTCTATAACATCGTATAAATAAAGTGTGTATAATTTATCCACTCTGTAATTTTGTAAAGTAGTCTTTAATGCGGACGAAGGCTTGCTGTTATTATTGTCATTGAGAAAAGCTCTCGGACGAAGTAAAAAGATTCTCGACCAAGTATACGGACCGTTTGACCACTCACCCTAACTAGTTATCCAGCATGCTCTTGCAGCCAAATCCGATGAGAAGACTTAAGAGAGCTGATGATACTGACTCACTAAGGAGAAATGGAGTGGCTATACCTCGCTAAACCCCCTACCTCTTTCAACTCACCTGACTATAGGTTGGTCGAGAAATTGCAGGTTTAAACTTTGGATAAATAAATCTACCTACGTACTTAATTAAACTGGTACCAGCTTGTGACTATACTGCAGGGACGCAGGGTAAAAAAGGCGTTCATAGGGAACTAGCAAACATTTATCACCATGCTCGGTCAATGCGGGTTCGATATTTCATAAGAATAAATCTAGGCTTTATCGCATTTTTGTTTATTGCTAGTGATGTGTTTAAAACTCCTGAATTATTTGAAAGAGATCTATATATCATTTTCACCTTTTTGACACTGATAGACAGAATTCATTAATTAAAACAACTATTCATTGATGTTAAGTCAAGCTTTTACATACAGTCACACAAAAAAAAGCTAGAACACAACGTTCTAAAGTTACAAAGCTCTAGTTACCTAGTTTATGGTATTTATAAATTTATTGAAGAATTGGATAAAGATATATTATGTTATTAAGCGAAATAATGTAATAAACTTTGTAATAACTTTTACGGCGTTTAAGAGCCTGTCATTTAAACCAGATAGCGTTAACTTCGGCTCAAAGCCTTCGAAATTAATCGTTCATGACAAGTCAATCATTTTAGTAAAAAGCAAATTGATGAGCGTAAGATTACAGGAATATCTTCTAATGACGTAACTATTTACCCGAGATTTTTCGATTATTGGTATTTTTTGTATGGAAAGTACCATTAAATGGAATGGTAGTCTTTGCTGTAGAAAAGAAAAACCATAGATAATAATTTGAATTTCTTTCTCCTAAATAATAGACTGATTTAAAGATTATGTTATTATATATAAAAATGGTAAAACTGTTAATAATTAGATGTGTCAGTTCCAGTTAAACAAATATGTACCTATTACCTACATAGATATCCTGTTTCAGCCTTAGTTATTATTTCGTCTTTAAGTTTGTCTAATATTCATGAGGCCCCTACAATTTCAGTTGACCAGGCATCCATCCAGTATCTATGAATTACTAAAGAGCTTAAGAAATATAGTCTAGTTCCCAAATGATAAACAAACTACCCAAGCAAGGGGAAGCCTAAATAATGGTAACATCTACTTAATATTTCAGGTGAATATATAAGACCGGTGTTGTGGAACCACTTAGCTGACCACCATTTCTCTTGTGCCGTATGAAATGCATGTTAAGTAGAGACAGCAGTACCAAGCAACTGCTTGGATATTGATAAAACGTTGTAAACATATTAGGCCGGATACAGTGCTCGACCGAATTTCGGTGTGTAGGTACGTCAGTCGCGCTCGATATTAATCAGAAAATTCATAAATCCTTACAGTGTTAGAATGACCGTACGCACGTGTATATTGCGTACAAAAGCCGCGTAGGTACAGTTAGTGTTCACATACGTTCCTATAATACTAACATGGAACACAAAGCGAGGTACAGACTATACACTCGACCCGCTTTTATAGAGTAGTGACGTTATGAGTACGTATTCTACGTATAGGCTGACGTAAATATACGCAAACATACGTCTTTGGAAACGTCATAAATACTTAGTTATTTAGACGGGCTTTTATGGAGTTAACCTGAAATGGAGGAATGCGTTATAGTCGTGTTTAGGCATGTTAGAATTATCTCCACACTTTTAGAGCAGTATCTGCAGATATCTAGAAACTAAGTTTTGTTTATTTTCATCACTAAATACCTAGCTATCGTTAATTTATATTTATTTAAATTAAGTCATGTACCTAACTTAGTTACCTTCCCCGTGACATAGTACACTCCTCACCTCCTTTAACGTTAAACCAAGAATATATGTAACTAGGTATCTAGTTCAAAATTTCAAAAAGTCATGGTAAAAACATTAAATTGCAACGGCAACGACAATGGCAAGCTACAGTGTAAACTAAACTTTAAAGTCCTGAGCCCCTAGACAAGTGACATTTCAACAAGCGATATCGCTGATGGAATCGTTCAAATGTATGGAAGTGACAAGTCCAAGTCACGTGACTTATCGAGACGAAATGTCATTTCAATACATTTAATGTCATTTGAACGATTTCTATCAGCGATATCGCTTGTCGAAATGCCACTTGTCTAGGGGGGCTGTAGTCTGTGCTTCGCCACACCCTCACCGCATTCACGCAGACCATATCCGCCTCTACCCGGGACGGTCAATATTTATACGACGGTAACTTTATATAGGTACTATATTAAACTCTATTTAATACTTTACTTAACAACTATGTTTTCGAAAATAGTATACAGAATAGAAAAGTACTTTAAATTTTACATTTTGCGGTATTCATGAATGTATAGTAGATATTGGGGGCATCAGCCCATTATATATGTCTCTCACGGGGTACGGAAATAGTAAAGAATATTTATTGCGCTAATTATATTAACTAGGGAGTCATGCAGACTGGAAGTATGGCAGAGAATTTTACCCTGCAGTAGGACAATAAAGGCTACACAAAAAAGACAATTAATAATTCTTACTAATATTATAAAACCGAAAGTAATTCTCGTCTATCTGTCTGTCTGTCGCACTTTCACGTCAAAACTACTGAGTCGATTTAAATAAAATTTGGTACAAAGATAATCTAGAGCCTGAGAAAGGACAAAGGCTACTTTTTGCCGCGATAACCGACATCCACGCGGGCGGAGCCGCGGGAAACAGCTGGTAAAATATATTCCTATCGTATCGCACCAGATATAGTCGACTAAAACCGACCTTACCGTTAAGAAAATAGAGGTGATGTCAATATAGTAGTAGAAGTAAGACTGGTGTGATTTATCATCTGTCAAGGAGGCTCAATATACACTAATTTATATTAATTATTTCTTATATCTATTGAGCTTTCACATTATTCTACAGTGATTATTTTCTCACGGTATTTATACTTTATTCAGGGCATTATCTAGGTTTATTGAGAGTTAAAACCACTTTTTGAGTAAATAAAATAAGTAACACCCTATACAAGTGTCAATTAACAGTGACATCGCGTGTTATAAGGAAGTAAACTGCACTTTACACCCATCTATTTACCTGCTACAAGTCTCACTTCCCAAAGCATTTGTCTATGTTTTTACTTATTAGTGCCCACGTTCTTGCGCAAGATTGCATTGCTAGTTCTTAAAACCCGACTTCAGAACAGGAAGCTATCTATAGATAGATGTATGTGTTAGATTATATATATATATATATCTAGATAGTGTCGGTCTACAAAAGAACTAAAACAAACGAGCCAACTTAATTATGCTGGTGTGCGTAACAGCTACGTATTACTCTCGCAAAATGATATTAGACTTTACCAGTGTGTGTCGTATAATCGCAAACAGTTTGCGACTATTTTTTTCGACGCGTCCATAGCTTTGACAGTACAACTAGGCATATTTATAACCTAAGATGTATATATAATATTTACATACGATAGTCTATAATAGAATCCACACCAATATACCTCCAAAAATATATAGGCGTATGTTTGTCCTCACTAATCTCCGAAACGACTAATTTTCATCTTGATCTTGACTATTTGTTTTTAATTGTCAAAACATAGTAGTGTTCTGACAGATTGTTACGAGTGCACCGAGTATTAAGTAGAATAAAGTTTGTTTTTCTTTTTTTAATTATCACTTGTAACGATCTGAGCAAGAATTACGATTCACAGTTTTTTTACGTTTCTATGTTTAGACATTGCGTCTTCCGCCATTCTAATTGTTAAATAATATGAATGTGTAATATAGGTATTATAGATTATGAATTAGTAACAACATTACGCAATCGTATAATGAAACCATTACTTAAATTGTAGTTACATTTTACTAAAGTATATTTTATGTACCACTATATTTAGTAAGATTATTATTGCACTTAATTGAATAATATAATAGCATAAAGTAATGGATAGGCTCTATCGTGTTGTCAATATAAACTAACCAGTCACCTACACAAAAAAACTATGTCGTTTATTTGTCTCTTACTTCTTGTAAACTTCAACGCAGAGTTATTTGCGTAAGAATACGGTTACATTATTAAAATAATTTATATTATAGTCGTAATTTCTTGTCCTTGCAATATTGGTATGAAAAACAAAATCTATTTAATTCGTTAGTTAGATAATAAAATGCTTTTTTAAAATAAGAATACACTAAGTAGATATCTTGAGACAATTCTCACACAGCCATCTGATCCCAAACTAGGCAGAGTTATGTTATGTTAACCAGACAACTGATAAACATACTTACATATTTCTAAATTCATACATATAAAAGATCAATTATATATATACACCCAGACATAGAACCAATGATAAAGCGAGTCAAAGTTCAGGAGTCAATGACGTCATCCTTGTGGAAACCACGAAATTGTGACGTTATGCGACATTTCTAATTAATGTATCGTTTCGTGTTTTTGGTTACTTAAAATAAGAAAAACGTAATTATATTCTGTGTGACTGACATAAAAAAAATATACAATCTACCACATTCAAATGCGTAAATAAACGTAATCTAAATACTAAATTTCTTTGCATCAGGAACAGGCGTCAGTGGGATTCCAAATTATTCAGTGGAGAAAATATTAGACAGCAATGACGCGACTAATTTGCATTACATTCAATACACACTGTATTGCCGTGAATTAGTCAGTAACTTGGTCAGTCTACTCAGTCTTTGCAATCCTTAACGTGTTACTTACATTGCGGGTACAAATTGGAAGTCAAAAATCAAGGTCTGCCTATCCTCTCACTGCAACCACCGTAATGATATCCCCATAATTCCGTACAGCCAAGCTTCGTGAGCGTTTCTGCTACCATTAGCTAAGTAGTATGCAGTTCACATGCTTCGGGTCAAGGTGATAATGAATCAATACTCTATTGAAAGCATTCTTACATATTATATCTGTAGGGTTAGGTAATAATTTGTGTCTTGCATTTAAAAGTTAGTTTTTTCATAGGGCTTTGCCTGAATGGACATTTGATTTCAATTTAAAACCTTCCAAATTACACTGAACAACTATGTAAGTAGCTAGGAACCTGCCAGTGAAAGAAGAGCTTTTTTTATTTTTATAAAAAAAAAAAAAACTTTTATTTGCACGAAATTTGACGTTTAACTGTAAACACAATAATTTTAAAAAGACCAAACAGGTTTTGGACAGCGTGCGTCATTCACAACCATTCAAAATTACCACCGTTCAACATCTGAGATTCATGCTAGAAGCAGAGCTTCAACCCTCGTTTTCAGCGATGGCCTTCGCGACGCGATGACGGCATCAGTAAAATTCCGTAAACTTACACAAAAAACCTAATGTTTGTCAAAGTTCAAAAACTGTTAACAAGCTTGTCATTCTCATATTCTTTTTTTTTGGTGTTAGGATGCTTCAGAGCGGGGGCACACGATGCGTTGCGGCGGCGGTGCGGCGCCGGAGCGGTGTCGCTGCGTCGTTTTACGTAGAAATATCTGTGGCATGTCACACGATGCGCTCCGGCGCCGCACCGGACTTGCAACTACCAAGACGAGGTGGGGAGGGGTGAATGCGTTGCGACGTCGGAGCGGCACCGCTCAGTTGTTTTGCGTCACAAGGAAGGACACACGCTCGCTCGTTTCGATTTTTTTACTAAATATTTTTGTTTATTGTAATTGAGGTTTTAAAAAATGAGTGCCAACCTAGATGTTATTGATATAGACTACCTTTTAATGATTTAGATTAATTTTAATGTTTATAATTGATATAGATTAATGTAATTACATTAGTCCAAGAACGGGAAATCCTTTGGGATAAGTCCAATGAAGACTTTAAAAATGGCGGCGTAATAGTAGGGCCAACAACAGACGTCTTTTACGATCCATTTTCAATAACAGACTGTCCAACGCTGCTACGGCGCCGCTGCGACATAATAACGTTACGGCGCCGCACCGCTCGTGTGCCCACTGACACGGTGAAATCTTTGCGGTGCGGCGCCGCAACGCATCGTGTGCCCCCGCTCTCAGAGTTATTCCAAGATTGTTTATCGTCTTAATTAATAAAATTGCCAAAAACAGTAGAGTAAATATTTGTTTTGTTTGGTTTGCGTGAATATGAGTACTAAATGACTTAATTGTCGCGTAATCGCAGTGTTTCCTGTCATATCCATTGTCCTCAGCATAATGGTTGTGTTACATAAGATAACCTCAATTCCCTAGACCGTGTAGTTCACAAGTATCATAAGAAAGATGTTCTAACTTGTAAGTTGGTATTTTCTTTAAGGGTTTTGCTATAATTTGTTAGCCTAAATTGTTTAGTACAAGAATGCACAGAGCGAAAAAGGGCCGTTGCTTTGCAGTAAGCTAAATAAACTTCAGATTATTTAGTAGGCTCGGCCACTGCAGAAACGATACGAAAACTCAAAGACCTTGCAAATTATTAGTTCATAGAAAAAGTCAACATTATTTGCAAAGAACCATAAATTCTGTTTTTCTTAACGTGTTGCGTATGTATGTAGATATAGGTATGACGATGTATGTAAGTAATATTTTCATATGCAAATGAAAATCAGTAAATAAGTATTATAATTGATTAGGTGCACATAAATAAACGCAAAAAAGGCGCAGACTTCAATGTCATTTATATAGGACCTCCTCTGAGGAATACCCTTATGATGACAAAAAGAATAGGGATGTTGACTGGGTATGAAAAGTTAAAATCTATTTAGTCCGTCAGTTACACAATAAAAAAATATTAGACACGTATTTATTCTTTTATCAAAACAATACAAAATTATAAAGATACAGCGATTTAAAGTTCAGCATGGGGGGCTTATGACTTCACGCCGTCGTATAAATTGTCGCACGTAGTGGCGTGACGCGAAATTTCTATTCGCTGTATTTTGCTTATTTTTTATTTGCAGAAAAAAAGGAAAAATACGTATCCAATAAAATTCATTAATCTACCAGGCGGACATTAAAAAAATTTGGAAACATGCCCATTATTAAAAACAATCCAGAATTGCCGAAGATATTGCGTAACAAACACAAAAAATGCGAATTAAATAACCCTCGAACCTAAAAAACAGCACTTTCCATTTCGCTACATACCTACATTAGCCCTTAATTAATTCAGACACACATAAATTAAAACCGTCGATATAAAACAAGCGACAGCCGACATTGGTATCAGTTGTTATCAGTCTACATAAGTGAGAGTTACCCTGCGGAACGGGTTACGACTTACGTCGGAATGAAATTAATGTACTTTAAAGATTAGCAATCAACCTGCCATTGCTACTTAAGGTGCTGATAGACCCTTGTGATCTGTATTCTAGTGAATGTTACATCATTCAGAAAATTAAGGAGAGCGTTTTACCGAGCACTCTAGCGTGCATTCTAGTAAGCATTCTAGAGTAAGGGTAGGACAGGTACATAGGTCTAAGGCAAAATTATAAGAATAGAATTAATTGAAAGTCAACATGCGTTTACATTTTGTTGCAGTTACTAAGGTCTTAGATACTATATTAATTGCATTTTCTGAAGTTATAAGACTTATTTTTTTTAGGAATTTATTTAGCTTCAATAAAACCTTAATAACAATGGTATCTATACAATTTGGAAACACAGTTTTGTACTCAAGTTTAGTTTATCGCATACATATAAATTATCTGCGTATTAATTATTTTTTACAAGCTTTATTACTTAGAAACCAATTAGCACACCCACTCTAATTATTTTGCTCTCGTATTAAAAGACAATTGCTAAAAAGACTTTTGCTACCATTTTCTTCTGTTCGCCAAATTCTATTTCAGGATTTTCGGGGTAGATGGTTACTGCTTAGTAATTATTCGTATAGGTATTTAACTTTAAATCAATTTTCTCATTCAAAACTGTTATTTATAGCTACATTCCATGACACATTTCTATTACTTAACTCAACCGCGTTTTGATGTACTAAAGATAACACTAGATAAACGAAGTTGACAGTCACGCGACCTTATACCGGAGTCGCCTAGTTAACTATGCTTTAGATACAGACTAATAACAAATTTAGACGGAGCACACGTAGATACAGAGCAAAGCCGGTATTCCGAACTTAAATAGAATGAATATAATGAGTATCATTTAATCTATACTAATATACAAAGCTGAAGAGTTTGTTTGTTAGTTTGTTTGTTTTAACGCGCTAATCTCAGGAACTACTGGTCCTATTTGAAAAATTCTGTCAGTGTTGGATAGCCCATTTATTGAGGAAGGCTATAAGCTATATAACATAACGCTGCGACCAAAAGGAGCGGAGCATATATGAAAAATGTTGCAAAAATAAAAAGCCGTTTAAACTAAA
The DNA here is from genome assembly GCA_932294365.1 of Diachrysia chrysitis. Taxonomy (NCBI): domain Eukaryota; kingdom Metazoa; phylum Arthropoda; class Insecta; order Lepidoptera; family Noctuidae; genus Diachrysia; species Diachrysia chrysitis. The sequence goes on from OW028647.1 coordinate 4,191,075, forward strand.
ACACGCGGACAAAGTTGGAGGGAGAAAGTCGCGGGGAACAGCTAGTTGAGGATAAAACCAGTCGCATATTCGCTTTCTTTGAAACAAAATCTATTGGCTTTATGAGTGCACCTTCTACGTGTTTATTTGTATGTGGACTCTGTGGTACAGTTATAATATTGCGATCGGATCTTTGGGACCAAACGGAAACAAACACTTTATCCGTCAAACTACTCGGTACATAACGTTTATTAATAAAGTCCGTCCTTGATGACTGGTTCGCTTCTACTTAGTCGGTAACTGATGAATTGCAGTCACTAGTAATTTAGGGTTCGCAATTCGTTTAAATAACCTGGCATTTCTAAGCTAAGTCCATGTTAAAGGTTAGGACACGTCCGCCCTTTTGGAATATGAAATTTGAGTTTTTTTTTTGGAATTTGAGTATTTTAGTTAAAATAATTTGAATAACTTACTGAATCAAGTAAAACATGCCAAAAGCTTTGGAACTCCGGCCGTGTACCCATATGCCAAAATATATAAGCTTTGAAACTACGGCCGTAGTTTCTGTGCGACAGAGATTTTCTTTCGTTTAAAATCTGATAAAGTTACCAAAATATAAAAAAGGTAGCTAGACCTACCCAAGGCAATAGCTGTTTATGTTTATACCTTCAGGAACAACCAACGTGATAAATATATCATGTACCTATCTATCAGACTACATTAAACATCCTGAAAGCTCTAGTACTACCTCAGCTGTTTCCATAAAAGTTTTGTCAAAAAAAAAAAAAAACTGTTTTACTTAGCTCCAGTAGCTTGCATACAAATGAGATATTAAAAGAAACACAATAAACAATAGACTATCACATGTCTACCAGAGACTAGAGTAAACTTATCGATACTGAACGATACCTGTCAACCGATCTTATTTAAAACTAACCGCTATGTAAATCGTAATTTGTATTGCAAATACATGAATGGTCAACCGTGAACCAACTGTTTATACAGTTGACCACACAATTCTGATAAAAACGACTGAAAAACCTACCTTATTGCTTAAGAAATAAAGGCAATATAAAATCAAGGGATTGGGACTCTACGTGGCTGTATCGACCGTAAAAAAGGCTGGATTATAAACCGTATTGCTGTAGAATAAAGATGTTATTGGTTTTTACATGTGGGTCCCTCTATGTGGCTGTATCAATCGTAAAAACGGCTTAAATTTCACTCTTATGTCTCTGGAAATAAGGTTTTTTTGTTTTTTTCATATACGTCACCGTGCCTGTCGTAATCGGCCGGAATATCAACCTTATGCGGTTGAAATAAAGATGTTATTTGTTTTACGTGTGGGTATTAAAGTGTCGGTCAATGGCCGCTTCCTGCAGCGCGGCATTCCTTAGGGACCCGGGTGTAATGTTGCACCCGCGGGGCTCGAACTGACGACCGCTGGCTGTATACCGTACAACTACCGCGTTTATGAACTTAAGATATTGCTTTTCCTTGATTATTGTAAGAAATTGTTCAATGTATTTATTTGCCTTTTAAAATTGAACAAATAAGTAGAAAAATAGTGGAACACAGTAGAAAGTATTTTATTTTTGTTTATTTATATGCTATATAATTAAATAAAAAAACATATAATTCAATAAGGTTTTAAAGCTTTCAACTGTTTGCTGGTAGGTAATTCAGTTAATTGTAAGTATAGGTAATGAGATGAGCTTTGAGCTTTTGAGACAAAAAGTAGTACCTAAAGAGAAAATAATTTTATATACTTTACGTTATAATTACAATAGAACGTTCTGTGTAATGCTTTGTACGCGAATGCAACGTTTATTGCCAATATAAGTTAGTCATACTTTTATTAGATAAAATAGATTAGCAACAAATTATAAGTACGTACATAATCTTCTAAGAAAATCACTCGTAAACGTTGTACTGCAATTGATTAATTACTCAAGAAAGACACTATTCTTTCCACATTTTAGTCAAAATTTCTTTGTTAGATCTTTATTTTAAATTTACCTAACATTCTTGAGTACAATAGAGACATTAATCGTGACATCGCACTTTACGCCCGTTTAGACGACGCCATCTTTAATGTCCGATTGTTAATCAAGTATATCATATTTTTTAAATCGGTTTTGGTCACGCGAGTCGTTAAATTTATGATGTGCATAGAATCTTTTGTTTAAGTATTAAGTTTAATAAATTACACAACGTGACAATTTATTGAAAACCGCTAGCACTATAAGCGGTGTTTATTTACTTCGCTTCAAAGCCATTCAAAAATCTAAGTTATTTGTTTCCTCGACTAATTTCTACTCTAACTGCGTAGGGACCACGGGACCGTAATATATATTAAGTGAAGGTCGCAATCAGGCAAGTGCGAATGTTCCAAAAGGAGATCTAATAATAATTGTACTAATTAAGCTTGTTATATATTCTGAAGTAGTTTACATACCTACCTAACTAACAATTACAAGACTATTACACATACATATCAATGCAGCTCCAATAAACCAGGGTATTATGCTATTTAATCTCGGTTTATCTAGGGAAACGGATGATTTTCTTGGAACCCGGAACCCAATAGAGGATCGGACTATTTCTATATTTACACGTCACAAATAAAAAAATAAATAAGTAACGCATTTTTTTTAATTAATCGAACGCTGGGAAGATACAGTGAACGGAAATGTCGCGTGACTTCACTTGTGGCTACAATTTTCACCCACAAGTGACATCATTCGCCTCCATTCCAAAACTTTAAAGCGCTTTAACTTTGTCATTTTTCTATGATTTGACAAAAGAAAAAATACGAGTTTTCTTTTTCTTTTTTTATCTATCTGGTAGATAGATATTTCCTTTTCATACCCAATCCGCTCCTCTATTCATTCGTAACGGTACCATGATAAGTAGGAGTATAAGGGGAGTAAGAAAAATAGATCTTAGATGCATCAAAATTGAACCGGATCAAAAGTAACTGTACAGTCTTTGTTACTTAATACTGCGGTCACGTCAATATTAAATGTTGACTCAACGGCTTATCTAAACTCGATCTTTTACGTGTGCGAAGCTAAAATTCTAAAATGTTTCAACATCTTTTGGTTGTAAATCTACATTTGTACAAGCAATTATACGTTCGGTGTGGAATATATTAAGAGGAATGTTGCTTCAATTATGATTTCACGTGTAGCGAGTAACTCGAGTGTGATGTGTACAGTACAATACTAACTTTTGAAACAACATCTTTATTCCGAAGCAGTTGAGTTGATTTTCGCAATTGATTCTTACGAGTGTCGTGCGGTTCGTTCACTCAGACTTCACAGGCTGGTTACGTAAATTCTCATGTGTTCCCGAGTAGAATAATTAGTTAATTAATTACACTCTTACTGCTCATCGTGGCGTCTAGCGTCGAGGCGCGTGTACCCACGGTTACACAATGTAGCAGGGGAGAGTTGGTGTTGCCAGCGTAGTAAAATTGATAGGAATCTTGCGAAGGACAAGTTTATTAGTCACGGCTTATGAATTCGTAACTTTCGACATTTTATCTCATGTGGCTCTGTCTTAAATGGTATATAGTCTTGTTCAAAGTTTTGCTTTTAAGGAAGAAGAATGTACACATTTAGGCATATCGTGTTAATGTTCAAAACTAGATTATTTCAACGAATATGGCAAACAACAAAATGTAGCTAAACTTTTTGGAATAGACGCAAACATATCCTCATACGGAATTACCGTGCCATATAAATCATTAATCCATAAAAGTTCACTGAGTTTAGTGACTTAAAAATAGAAAATAATTTACTATTACGTTACTTTTTCTCACGAGTAACAATAACAATGGTTCAAAATTGTATTAAATCAAAAGTCTACAATTGTGTTGAGGCGTATTTGAGATTGTTACATGAAAAGGTTAACATCTGGGACAAGAAATGTTTTACACATGAAAGTGAACCGATAAACTGAATCTGAATGCACGTATACGATAAATAGTCAACAACTTCGCTGTCCCGGCAGTAGACACAATAGTTAAACAATAGAGATGTTCACATGTGACTCACTTCTCACGGGACAGGAAAAACAGTTTTGTGGTCTGTCAGGAAATGTCATGACGTCATGCTGACTTTTTTTATTGACTGCACTGGTAGCCGAGTGCTATAGATCAAAACACCGATTACGACTGTACGCGATGTGCCGCGGGTTTGAGCCCTACATGGGACAAGAATTTGTGTGATCCACAATTGCTTTTTTCCACGTCTGGGTGTACTTTGTATATGTGAATTAAATCCCGCGGTATAGTGATTAAATTCAAGAGTGCGGGAGGCCCTTAAAAACAGATCATAAACTTGATACGCATGTCATAACATGTACTGAGGACATATACTGTGTGAGTATTTAAGTTTTAAAAGCTGTTTTTTTCTAAGGGATGATGCTATGCCCTGTATTTCAAAATTCTTATTTCAGGCTAGAGTCCAATCTGGCCTTTTTTTCACAACCTTTTTCAGTCGAACAATCACTGTTCCAAAAACGTTATAAAACGACCTTTTTCTTCGGTAGACTCTTAACACAGAGTATCTAAATAACTTTTAGCACAGTGAGTGTCTTTTACATCCGTAATTCTTTATAATCCGAGGTTTCTACAAAATGTCTCTATTAATTCGGGGTTAATTCGTAGTGTGGTCGATGCTATCACTGCTACCGATCAATGCAGGTGAGATCGTGTAAGTGTGTGCAAGGCAGATAGACGAAGAAACTGCACCAATCGAACGGTGAAAGGGCTCGAAAGTACTCCCATTACATATATATTATAAATATACTTCGCCCCGTACTTTGGCTCCCCGGTTATAAGCACATCTTTAAGTATTTATGTTTACCGAACAACTTGACTAGGCGTATTTCGGTTTTGTTTTGTTTGAATGTAAACTTTTGACTATTGTTTTTCACTATTCGTGTGTTAGCATGTTTTTTTTTTGTTTTGTTTTGTTGAATAATATTATAATGGGTCAAGTGAGGCCAAGTTAACGGCGACACCATTAGGGTGCTTTACCTATGTCATCTTAGGTGCACCATTGCACGTGCAACGGCAGTTTGTTGCTCTTCGTAGCATAGCAGGTATCTATTAAATGCATCTATACAAGCGTAAGTTATTACCTTATTCGTATTGACAGATATTGCAGTAGATGTAAACTAATGGGTTATGAGTGTAAATTTATATTTTATTTTAAGTGTTTATTAAAACGATTTAACTGTCCTTAGTTGCATTCGAAAGTGTCAGTTGTTGCACTTATTTTTGCAACGTAACCTTTTTATAGACGCAACTTACGCATAATTAATCGACACAGAATAATTAAATATAATTTCAATGAAAGTGAAATGCTTTTAAGTTTTATTTCTTTCGTCAATTAAACGTCACCGGAATTGTTCTACTTAACTTGTTTTTATTACCTAACCGTAGTACTGACCAATTATTAAATATTTTTTTTTCCTGACTCGAAAGTGGTTTTCCAGTAAATTTTCAATCATTCCCGCACATTTTTCACAATTTTTCACGTTGTCCCTTTACAAACCCCCGTTTTTCAACCCCTTAGGGGCCGAATTTCGGAAAATCCTTTCTTATCGGATGCCTACGTCATAAGAAGAACTCACCCTCCAAGTTGCAGTTCTCTACGATCAGCGGTTTAGGCTGTGCGTTCATCCGTCAGTCATTCAGGACAAAGCATTTTATATATATAGATAGATGCCATAAATGGTAACGTACTTAAAAGTGTTACGTTGTGCATTAGCCCCTTTTACTTAAACGCAACTTAACTTTAAGACATACCCACTTATTCTTAAGTTTATATCTATCGCTTAATACCATAAAATTATAGAGACACAGTAAGAGTTATAATCGAGTTGCTTTAAGTATTTGGTTTGAATAACATTTATTGCTATAGGGCGTTTACAGGTTTAACATGCACTGTTGACCCTCCTTCCTCTAGATAGGCGGTTAAGACGACTAGAAAGTTGAAATCAACACTATCAAGATCTTCTTAAGCCGAACCAAACCCTGGTTTGAAAATTTTCTTAATATTATTCAGCAAATATTTCCTAGTAGGTTTCGCACTTATTTTCTGTCAGAGATTATGTCCAGGCACCAGGAAGGTACAAAACCTACACTAAAACTAGTAATCTCAACGTTTCTAAATCGCCTGTATTATGTTCAGTACAGACCAGATTTTTTTGTTTATTTATTTACTTATATATTTATGTACACAACAAGCATATCATAAAGAAACAACATACATAATCGGACAGATGTCCAAAGGAGCTGCTTTTTTGTTAGGTTGCCTAAAATAAATCCAGTTTATCAAGGACGTCTAGTATTGACTGGCTATAAATAATACGGCTACGTCATGACTTATTCACGTGATATCTACCTTGGACTGAGATTTCTGAAATAGAGGCTTCAGTTTAAGTTAGTCGTTTCATATGCCCAATGAGACTGGAAGCTTACATAAACACAAATTTGGAAAACCTGAATAAAAAATAAAAAAACCAGCCAAGTGCGAGTCGGACTCGCGCACCGAGGGTTCCGTACAAACCTGTAGGTATATAAGTTGATCAAGTCATAGTCGTTAGTTAATAGAAAAATGAAAAAAAAAAATATTAACAATATTTTTATTATATGATGTAACAAAAAATTTACGGTTTTCGCAATTTTTCCTTTATCTTTACTATAAGACGATACTTCGTACCAAATTTCAAGAAGTACCCTGTAGGTTTTGATTCCCGTGCGAGTTTCGAAAATTTGCGGAAATTTGCGGCATAAACGGCTGTATCTTTTGATTGCTTTGGCTTAGAAATTTGATTTTTTCACAGCTCCAAGGGACAATTTAGACCTGAGTACCTATTGGATATAAATTTTAGTTTGATACCTCCACGCGTTCCTGAGAAAAACGGTCTTGACAGACGGACGGACAACAAAGTGATCCTATAAGGGTTCCGTTTTGTCCTAAAAACCTACAAAACTCTAAAAACGACATGATTTTGTGTAGATAAAACCTTCAAACAGTAATTTGAGGAATGGCCCACTTTCGATCAAGTCCGCTCTAAAACAATGGGGTTATGTAATCAAAATCGGCCGACCCATTTGGAAGCTCAGATGTCACAGAAAGACTTCATATGATTTATACGTTACCCAATGATATCGGCCTATAAATGTCCCACTGCTGGGCAAAGGCTCATCCCATATACAGAAGGAAAGAGCATTAATCACAACGTTACATAAAACCTCAAAATTTTACATCGGTGTATAAAAATTAAGTTAGAGAAGAGATGTAATATTTTATTTCTGATCTTTACTAATATTATAAAGCTGAAGAGTTTGTTTGTTTGTTTGAACGCGCTAATCTCAGGAACTACTGGTTCGAATTGAAAAATTATTTTTGTATTGGATAGTCCGTTTATTGAGGAAGGCTATAGGCTATATAACATCACGCTACAACCAATAGGAGCGGAGCATAAATGAAAAATGTTGCAAAAATGAAAAACCTTTGAAATTAAAAAAAGCGAACAAAGTCGCGGGGGACAGCTAGTAATAAATATAATTTATGAGTAAAACCAGTGATAGTATTTAATCTTTCATAGTAACCCTCATATATCTCGAAAATTAGGTTTGATTAGAAGTTAGTGAAAAATAAGTGTTACGTAATAGAATTACTTAATATTATTTTGTTTTAGTATTTAAGTAAAAAATAATATTATTATATTGAAAAAATATATAGTTAGATAGGTACATAGATAAAAGAAGGAGGTTAATTTATATGTATAACTATTTAGTTAAGTAAGTCACTTGTCTGTTGCATTAGGCATGCCTGTAATGATAGATAAATAAATAAATAAATAAATAAATAAATAAAAAAATAATATTCGTCCCATACTTGTAAATACTTGATTTCACATTTGAATATGAAATGATTCCAAGTCTGTTTATTAGTCTATAGAGTATCACATTTACATATCAGCGAAACATGGAATAAATAAACCGTTACTTCATTTGAATACGTTTACAGTATTTCAAACAGGATACAATTTAAAATGGCTTACTTTGACAGGTACCTTACTGTATGTTATAGTATCGTTGTTCTTCTAAAGATAAACTTTATGCGATTTTATAAATGCATACTGTCTGAAATACATTGATTATTTAATGAAGCGAATTTAACAGGTAAATTATTACAGATCACGAAAAGTCTCTCGCTGTAAATTATTTTATGTAGATAAATACTATATAGATATTTATTAAGTATTTAAATATCTAGTTAGATAAGATCGTGGTGGCCTAGCGGTTCAATAAACTGATTTGTCTGCACAAGGTCGTACGTTCGAACCCATTACAGGCTAGTGTAGCTTTTTCAAAGTTATATGTAGTTTTTTTTATTATTTTAAGGCATCATTGACAATCGGTGGAGGAAATCTGAATTCCAAAAATTAGTATTTGAAATCGCCAACTTGCAATGAGCAACTATGGTAACCTATGCTTATTACTTCTCTACATGAGGAGAAACCTGTGCCCAGCAGTTGGACATTTCTTGGCCGATATAATATTATTATTTAGTTAATTCTTAATTCCCCGACAAACTTTATAAAAGTTCTGGATCACATTTAAAGGTTTTTAAAATACGATAATCTATTTTGAAATCTGTATCTAACATTTACTATAATTTACCTAAGCTAGATACATAATCCTATGTAACAAAATAATTTATTCACATAGGTCTTAGGGTAACTTCTGCTATTTCAGTCGGGTGTACTTACAATTACTAACAGTAAACAAATACAAAGTTGCTAATAACGGACACCCTGTCTCTTAAACTAGGAGACCCGTGTTCTAGGGACCGATGTATTTATGATGAATAATCTTTTTCCTGTAGACATCTCGAGTCGTCCCGTTAGACAGGACGCACATATTCCATCTACATCATAATTAATTGATTATACATTTTATTCAGGTCTAAGAGTTATTACTTAGCGTTTGAATATTCGTCTAACGAGTAAGTAATTTTAACGAGTAAATACATTTTTTCAATACTTTTATAAGCATTGCAAGTTTCTACGAAATATATCTAATACAAAAATGATAAAATTGCATTTGTATTATAAACACAGTACCTTTTACTTAAACAGCTGCCAAATAGTAAATTAAAATGTTAATTAATCCTTAGCATAAGTACCAGTTTCATTCCATTCAGATCAATTAGCCAACTTTGTCAGGCTCCGTCAGTCCTATTATACCTTAAATATAACCTTACTGTATATCGAGGAAAAAATACAAAATCCTTGTAAAATAATCATCTAATAATTTTACGTAAGTATTATTACTTAAATCATTTAATTATAACTTTCTATCACTCTTTGAATATCCGTTTCCGTAATAATTAAAAAAGAATCAATTTATACTTGCAACAAATTCGTCAATATGAACAACTGCCTACTTTATACAAGCTAATGGCTAATGGCATTCACTATTAAAGGTATAAGTAATAGCAAATCTTCATAATGACAAGTGAATAGCTATATATTACACTAGCTGTCCCCCGCGACTTTGTTCGCGTGTTTCAGTTTTAACGGTTTTTTATTTTTGCAACATTTTTCATTTATGCTCCGCTCCTATTGGTCGTAGCGTGATGTTATATAGCCTATAGCCTTCCTCGATAAACGGACTATCCAATACAAAAAGAATTTTTCAATTCGAACCAGTAGTTCCTGAGATTAGCGCGTTCAAACAAACAAATAAACAAACAAACAAACAAACAAACAAACAAACAAACTCTTCAGCTTTATAATATTATAGTATAGATTGTCAAGTATCAAGATATGCTTCGTCGTTAGCTACTCAATCGCAGACTGAACAGAATAAAATACATTCTAAAATATACTACATACACACAATACATATTGAGTGCAGACTCTTTACAATACCTCTGTAAGTCTTCTGTCTGAGATGATTCAAGCCCTTGTTCAAGAGTATCCGGACTATTATCCTCGTCTGCATCACTTCACCTTGCTTTCTCCGTATCGGTGAAGATCATCTCGATAGCGTTCAGGCTCGCAATTTTCCCGTACTAATGACAAAAGGCAGGCAATCGTAAGGCAATACCATCTAGCTTAATGAGAAAACGTTAGTGCACGCTTGAATTTTCATTTTATTTCACCTCCCTGACATTTGCTTTCACGTTATTAAGTTTAACTCGTAGCACGAGCTCGCATGTACTTACAACTATACAACTAGGTACAGCTTGAGATAGAATTAAGTACCTACACTGTGGTTTGAGTACCGATTTGCAAAGGTTAAGTATTTGTACAAAAGCGTAATTAAACGTTTTTAACAATAGATACAGAGGAAGTAAAAAGGCGTTAATACATAAAGGTACCTTCATTCTGAAGAACAAAAACGAATCATGCTTTCCAAATCCTAACTAATATTATAAATGCGAAAGTAACTCTGTCTGTCGCGCTTTCACGCCAAAACTACTGAACCGATTTAAATGAAATTTGGTACACAGATAGCCTAGAGCCTGAGAAAGGACATAGGCTACTTTTTGCCGCGATAACCGACATTCACGCGGGCCGCGGGCGCGCAGCCGCGGAAGACAGCTAGTAGGTTATAATTATCCTGTACCTACAGCGTAAATTCCTATTGTTCTTGACGAGAGAGGTTCATTATACATCTGTGGATACATTCTAAGTCATTACACAGGTGCAGGGGCTAATGAAGTCAGTCATTCCATCCCAGATCACAGCATTACGGGTGAAACAATCGGCAAATCGTTGCGACTAGGAAGTCGCGAGATTGCGACGCGGTTCAGCTTTTTTATCCTAACAATGCAATTTGTGGAGAACAATGCGACATTGTACATACGTATAATGTTCATTAGAGTGAAAGTTTTCCATTTAACAATAAATAAACAATGAACTCATTGTAAGGGAACGCTATAAACTTAACTAGGTAGGTACTAATGCATTAGTTACATAGTTTTATTTATATTACTAGAGACCTGCCCCGGCTTCACATATAAATCTTCCTCGTGAATCACTCTATATCTATTGCTGAAAATTGCATTAAAATCCGTTGCGTAGTTTAAAAGATAAATACATACAAACAGCGGGACCGACTTTGTTTTATATGTAAAGATAAATTTTAAGTTTAGTATAGCTTAAGTTTTTTTATATATGTAAGTATATATGTAGTTTGTAGGTAATTATTTGATTACTTTGCCATATTACTAAACTGAAATAACGACTGTGTTTTACATAATTTTAATTAATATGTGTGTATTACCATCGAATTCATTGGAATTTGGAAATATTCTAATGACAGCGTGCTGCTGGGGAGTTTGTTGCGCCGTTTCTTCTCCACAGCCAGAGCACTTAGGAAGCGGTGAAGGGTGGGCGAATCAGGGTGCTGTCCATTGTATTGACGTTCTGAAAGTGCTACTTTGTAGCCTAGTTGGAATAAATGAGTTTTTGATTTTGATTCATTTGGAAAATAGACCATATTTTTTTCAGAATTTCAACGCATTGCTTAAATCAAGTAGCAGGGCTGAGCACGGTTGAAATTTAAAGGAAATATGATCTGTTTTCCACTTTAAAGTCAAAGACACCGTCTACAGACCACGTAAGTAATATTTGTGTTACGGTAAGGCAATACAGCTAAAACACTCATTCTAAACTAGAAGTAAGTACAAGCAATTCCACTTTCCCAATGTTCTCGGAAAACATTACCGTTTCGTAATAATATGAAGGTCTAGTCCTAATAGCGTTGGGATCAATTGATTTGCAAGGTTTAGCCGCGCCTCTCTTCACGTCAACCCACGTTTTACACGTGCCTTTCTAGCACTTAGGCCTTAATTTACTTAACCTTATCCCTAGAGGTTTACAGGTCAAGTCTTCCTTTTTCGTAGTTTGTATTTCATTAACATTTAGTTTTATCTTTTTATCAGCATTGGATACTACTGTAGATACTGTTGTAAAACCGTCAGTTCGTTTTCTTTATTTACATCTCTCGGTCTTCTCCGACTTTTGGCCCCGAACGTAATTTGAAGTAAAATGGACGATTTCTTATTTGTTTTTCTTCCATTTTGGATGTCATATTATACATTATACCTACTATTTAAGTTGTTTTCGCATTTTTTAAAATAATTGTATTCTTTTACATTTGGAGTTTCTTGCCGGTTCTTCTCCATAGGAGTGACATTTTGGAACCACTCAACTAGAGTCATTTAACGTTTTGAAAGTGCCTGAAAGGGCCTACTTGAAATAAAAGTATTTTGATTTTGATTTTGAACGCCCCTTAGGTATATTTCAGATTGTAACATTGACTCACATTAAATTAATTTGGGTAAAGGCCAGTCAAATAGCTGATTAATAAAACTGAAAACCATAACAAATTACAACAATTATCGACAATTCTCTATGCAATTTAAATACGGATTAAAGAATCAATAACTCAAATAGGCTTTGTTGCATACAAATCTAAATAAATAACGAACTAAATAAGTATCAAAATCAATTAGTTTTTCTTTCAACGTTGGATAAATCTCTTCGAGTATTTAAGTAATTGCTATAAAGTAAATGCAATAAAGTGGACGCCGCCATTGACCTACAAAACTGACACTCGCACCACGCGGTGGGTAAATAACAAACGTAAACGTGAATAAAAAACCTTTAGTTTACAAATGTCACATTATTTATTTCACGTACATAATAATTATGCTTTCTTGAAATATACAGCGTCCAACGAAACGTCGAAGTTGGGCGACATTGTTAGTGGATTGGCAGAATCGATTATATTATCAAAAATGTAAAATAGATAGAGAATTCGGTAATTGGAAAGAAAATTATCTGGTTTCAAAAAGGTATTAGACTTGTTAGCGATGTTATTAAATCTTTTGTTACTGGCCGTACTTATATTATGCTTTTAGGCTTTAAGAAAAACAAGCTAATCATGTATGAAAATTTTTGCTTAACCATGTTCATCCTTCATACTCTATTTCGGGTTATTGGTGGGTAACTACGTGGTACAAACTAAACACATTTCGCTTCTTTATTTATTTAATTCTTTTTAACCGACTTCGAAAAAGGAGGATGTTTCTCAATTCGACTGTACCTATATATGTTTTTTATGTTTCTTTGCCGATCCTTCGTCGTCTCTCCTTTCTGTAGGTACTTACTAATATAACCAGAAACCTTACTAATTTTATTTTAAGTAAGGTTTAAGGTCCTTCTTGAAAGCTCGTGTTCGTCATCATAAATGAAGCATTCTAGACTACACCATGTAGGACGTCCGTTTTATCACAGTAATAAACGCTTATTGCTTTTCCTTTTACTATAAGTTAGGATATTAAAGTCGATTACGTAACCAACACATCAATAAAAATGCTTAACATATGCCATCGAAAGCAGCTTTATTTGTTGTTCCTGTATAAGATTTTCCATATATGTTATGTTATACGTGATTGGAACGGTTATCATCGAATCGAGGAAGGGAACAGAGGGGCGAATGATCGTGAACCGCACTTTGTCACGAGCTAGGACAGTCGTGCCGTACATCACTCGGTGAAAATCACTCGCAATAAATAATGCGTGCTTACTCTCTATGAAGATATTGTCTAGAATAACGGCTGTTTATTCTGAGATGAATCAGCCATGGTTTTAAGTTCTGCACAATTGTGTAAAGGAAAATAATTAATTTCATGCGATATTTGTGAAGCTATGAATTAATTCAGCACTCGCGTGCAAGCTTTTGGTAATTAGAAGCGCATATATGTGGAATATTCTGATATTTATATAGTTTGGCATGCGTGGGAATATAGCTGACCTTTTACGAATTAAAACCAAAGATACGGTTTTGTACATATTATTATTTTTACGACAGGCATTGATAATCTAGATTGTATTCTACATCCATATCTAATGCCAATCCGAATCGTTTTAATATAAATTATTATTTAAATAAATAGAAAAGAACACAGATTTAAATCTGATAACTTTAATGTTAGTGTTATTTAGCGTCCAAGCACAATCATAATTATCAAAAACAGACGAGTCATGTAGATCGCAGTGTTTAGATAATAATTACAAAGATAAGAAAGATCTTATTAAGATTATTTTTAAAGGTTAATTACACAAACTGCTTTTTTTATAAAAATAGGTAAGACAGTTCACAACAAAGTTATGAGAAGTAACGAGGAAAAGGTCAGAGAGACACGAAACAAAAATAGTATGCTACGAATAGGAAAAAGGCAAATAGAAAGTACTTACATATAAAGAAAGAAATGGAGCCATACACTTAGCTCAATGATGGTGAGGACAAAAAGAAGACAGACGAGACCAGTTCAAACAATTTAACAAATACAAGACTCGTAACAATAATATAAGTGTTCCTATATAGAACCTTGACATATTCATTGTACAAGTAAATTGCTGATGGAAAAGACGTAACAGAAACACCTATTATGATTTTAGGTCTAATCAAAACCGAAAATCATCGTTTGGGGATCTTTGACCTACTTAAATCAACTTTCTACCAATGAGTTTATTTGTAATAAGTTTTCATTAAAAACGTATTTCAACACAATCTTTTAAATCAGCTAGGTTTGAAGTAATAGTGAAGACAAATCAAACTAGCCCGAATACGATGGGATTGCGTTGTTCCGTTACAGACTTCCAATACCTTCAGTATTAAACTTTAGAGTAGCTCGAAAGCAGTATAATATTGTATTGTCGCCGACATTATATAAGTATGCAAAATTTCATCTCAATCAGATTTCAAGAAGTGGTTCTAATTAAGCTTGCAAGAGTTGACCTGAACAAATATACCTACATACCTTCCAAGTTACTAAAAAGCTTGTAAAAAGAAAGAACAATGTTTGATAAAGTATTATTCCTACATTTTTCATTCTATTTTATATTTTTGATTGGATAGCTTCTATTCTGCCCCACTGCTTAATTTCGTGGTTTCTTGCCTCCTGTCTATGTCGACCACAATAAGTGCAAATTCCCAAACATCTCCGATTACTTCATGTGAAAGTAAAATACATGTAACGATATCTAGCTAGCTCTGCAAATACTTACGTTTTATTTTTTTATTCATGAGACCGCATACTAACCCGCAAATGTAAATTGATCTCTTAGGAGCGGAAAGTTTCACATTGTTTCTTATTTTCATTTACAATCAATAAAATCGTTAATTGTATTTCGTGAAAGTGTGGTAGACTGCAAGCAGACAGTTTATCCATAGACCACAATTGTTTTCAATTAAATATGTCTCCAAAGAATTAAATAACTTAAACAATTAAAGTAACACCTATATGTTAAAAATACATAGATTTTTTAAACTAAGTTGCGGTTATTTTAATGAAAAGACTAGGTAAGTAAAGAAGTAACGAGCAGTATTTTTTAAATAAAAGAATAGTTTTTAATACAACTGATGCTTCGTTGGCTATTTACAAACCCAACCTTTTGTGACTATTTGGAAAACATTGCTAGCACAATTCATAGGACTTGTAAGATTACAAAGAAATTAAGTCATATTGAATAGACCACCACACATGCTTATCATTGCAACTCCTGTAAGTATAAAAAATGACATCCAATGAATTCCACCGAAACAGTTAAGCTCGGTGTGTCCCAGGGAAACGATTGACTGTCTTGGAACCCGCAACGAAGTGATTTAGAAGTAGTAAATAGGAGTAGTGGGAAAAATTGTTTCCACCTTCCTCCATTGCAAGAGGGGAGACATAAAGAAAAATATGCCATAGGCAATTAAAAGATAAGACAGCTGAGTTAGGCCCAGTTGCCAAGCAGCACGGATAAAATTTTAACATGAATGGGTCCTAAAATTCATTTAGGAGCTTTTTATTTTGATTCCAATAATAGGTAGGTATGGCAAAAACGTCTGAGCGCACGTCATATGGAATAGTGAAACTTCTCTTGTTGCATACATCTTTAGTCTACACCTGACAAGCAAAATCAATCTCGCTGCACGGATCGTAAATTATGTTCTTTCAAAAAGGATATTTAAAAATTGCAGTCCAGCAATGTCGTAATGGAGAAATCGGAAATATCTTCACCGTATAAGGCTGTGGTACCATATACCTTATGTAAGATGAATTAATACATTGTGACTGCAACAGGTTAGGGCTCTCAGGTCAGCTGCCCTTTTCTTAATAAGCCGTTGACGTAACTCATTTGCTCGTAATTAATGTAATTACAGGCTGAAATTAAGGTGTAAATCAAAGATTTAAGTTGTCATTTAGCTATGGGCTCTAAATGCTAACAAACGTAGTCAAAAGCAAGCTTAACTGTGCGTTTCATAAATGTTCTGTAATACATCGATGTATGGCACTATCATAATTTAAAACTGTAAAAAGAGAGTAATCGCAAAAACGTAAGTTTCATGCCACAAAATTACAAATTTTAAATTTTTGATTTTTTTTTTTCTCATTTACTTACCTATGACGTTAGACTTAGCATCATGCCTTTCGTGATTCTAGTTCGAAGTACACGATAGGTTTTGAGATTCTCGGAAATGTACGCATAAAATTGGTTGAAATAAATGGCTATTTTTGTATTGCGTTGACGAAGAAGCTTGAATTATTTATTGCATCAAGAGTTCACAGACCTGAGTATTTGAAATTACCAGCACGCGTTCCTAAGAAAGAAATTTTTGACAGACAGACAGACATACGGGCAACAAAGTGATCGCTTGAGTGTTTCTTTTTTCCTTTTGAGGTACGGAACACTAAAAATCATTTCGAAAGATTGCAATATCTCCAAAATATTGTGTGATGGAGCAGCTAGAAGCTATTGCTTTCGAAGACGAACCAAGTTTCTCCAAACAAATATTCGCGCTACAAACAACCATTTAACAAAACATTCTAATTATATTTACTGATAAGAAAGCTGCAGATTATCTGTAAGTATTACTTAATTACAAGGCGGGCTGCGCATCGGGCTGGAAACTCTCCCCGCGTCCAAGCGATGGTGAAAACACTGTCGTTGTAATGTGCTAGAAATAATTACTTGTTACCAAGCTGTGGCGTTGACTTGACCCTCCTTTTAAAAAGGTTTTACGTAAGACATGGTTAACAGTTCACGCCTCTAGGTTCTAATCTATTTAAAATTTTATTTAACAGATGTTTGTGATATGATATATTGTACGATATTCCGTCTAAGATTGTTCTTATTATGCCTAGTCTAAAACATGGCCAAATCGAGGGTTCTCTGGTTGCCCACAGTTGTAGTCAATCTAATCAGAGATTGAAACAATTGTCACTGCTTACCGTTAATAACCTTGTCAAGTCTCTCGCGGCGAGCTTTCGTCTTTTTACATAGATTAGCAACATTAGAACTCAATTAAGTAAGGGTTTGTAACAATGTATTTCTACCTGAATAAAATACTCCAAAACTTGCGATTGCTTGTTTCAGCTTTCAAATACTACTTTTAGTTTTAACATTCCCTCTTCTTCAATGCTATAATTTACTCTTTACAATTCTATAAAAAGATAACGCGCTTTGTGTATCTACATTTTTTCGTCATACTCAATCAATAGTATCCTGTCAGCTCACACCGACCTTACCTTTCAAGCTCTCGCCTCTTTAATCAATAATGCTCATAGTTGTCGAACAGTCGTGATTAGTTAACCTTAAGCTGACCATGAGGATATGTTAATCAACGAAATATATAAATGTCGACCAAGCATCAACCATAATATTTTATAACTGTTACCTTGCCTTCGGTTCTATTGTTATTATTTCAGTAATGTCGAACAAAACAATTGAAAGAAGTTGTTACAATAATAATATAAGTGCGATGGTTGTGTATCTTGTAAAGTAGGTAGGTAAAGTAAGACACGTCCATCATATAATTTTCCGTTTAGTAGAATATGTTACACGCAACGAGGCAGCATAAAAGGGAGTAGATAAGAGTAGTTCAGGTCAGTGCCCCCCCATTGTGTCCGTTGAGCAACAATTGCCGGCCATGTGATACAGCGGTTAATTGCGGTGCGACGGTGTAGGAATATCAGTCATAACTATCAGCGAAGCTCTAAGCCTCCATTCATACACAGTCACGCCTCGAGAGCTTTGTGATTATATCTCGTTTTGCCACAAATCGATACAATCGCGTTATTTCAAATTGAATGCGACGCCGCCGACGGAATTCCTTCTCTCGCAAGCTGTGTAGTTATTTTGTTTTTTTAAGCAATCATCATGTCTTTTATCTGTGTTTGTATAACAGACACAGATGGTTACATAAAATAACAAATAAAATAGAAAAACTTACTTCACTGGAGTAAATAACTGGGTATGAAAATTAAATACAAATAATAGAAGGAAAAACTTAAACCTCAGGCAGGACTCAAACTTGCGAAATTTAAACTTCCAGGCAGTGACCTCGGTAGCTTAGTTGGTAAAGCGACTGGTGCGTCAAGCCAGTGGTCGTAGGTTCGAGTCCTGCCTGAGGTTTAAGTTTTTCTTTCTATTATTTGTATTTAAGTACAAATATTCGCTCCACATGCGTTAATACGTAACAAATAATTAAAAATAATGGGTATGAAAAGTCAAAATCGAATAAGTCCGTCAGTCAAATAATTAAATAAATATAAGACAAGTATATTTGCTTTTTCAAAATAAAATAACAACAACTAAGTAGATAAAGTGAATCAAAGTTCAGGAGTGAGTGCTAATGACATCATGCTTGCGTTCAAAATGCAAGAAGTTGTGGCATTTTAAATGAATGTATCGTCGTGATTATTTAGTAACGTAAAAAAAACCCGTCTATTATTTTTTAATAATCTACGGATGGACGGACATTAGTCATGTATATACGCCATTCTGTAGGATTTGTTACATATTTTTCTAATGACCATCTTCCAAAATATTTGCCCCTTAATGCTGATGCCACTTAGGTATGTCTCCTCAAACTGCATGGACTTTAAACAACATTTAGCCTGCCTTAGTTCTTAGATTCTAATTTATAATACATACCTTAGGTAGGTTACTGTAAGAATTACTTCAACACATCCAATTACCAACGATACTACCTCAGTATAAGCTATAATGCTTTACAAACCACTATACTTACACATTTAAAGCAATGCAGTTATGTTGCAAATACGCACATAAAATCCAATTCATAAACATTAGCGGGCACAAGCTAACTGTGGGCAAATAATAAATAATATCTTTATATAGGTAAATTATTAGTTATTGTTGTTGATGGCACGGAGATACTGACTGTTCAGCTCTAGCGACCAGTAACTAGATGCAGGGTTTTTAAAAAACTGTACTCTGATGGTAATGCTATGTAATTATCGTTCAAATTATATTGCATCAAATGCTCGTTCATGTACACTATACTTTAGTTACGGTGCTCTATTATTTTAGAATAGCATGGTAACAATAAGTTCCATGACAGATTTGCACAAAATAAACTTCGCTTAGTTCGTATAGGTAATTTTATTAAAGTAACTCATTTATTTATTTATAGGCATAACAACAGCATTGCATAATATTCTATAGGCTAAATTTATTTACGATAATATTTCTAATATGCATGCCTATTATAGGTACACACAGCATTCACAATATCGGAGCACTAATATAAAGTGTAACAAAAAAAAAAAAAAACTAAATTATATAGTTCTACCTCTATAAGAAAACAATTAACATTAAGAAGAAATTGACAAATTAAGATATTTTAATATAAAGATATTTTTGTTGTTTGCAACCGTAATGTCACCAATCTATTCTAATTTGGTCACTATTTTTTTTTAATGAATCAGCGTGTAAGCCAATGATACGCGATTTGTGACAAACTCCGCACTTCATGCAAATAAATAAACCTGATTCTAAAGGTCCGCTTACACGATTAACTAAAATTAAGCATTTCTTGGCTATTTTTATACAATTTTTGAATTGCCATACATTGCTAGGTTTTGCCAGAACATCATTTTAACCAAAATTGCCAATAATCGCGCAATTAATTGCCCGTAACCACGCACTGTTAGTTCGAAAAAATTAACGACGTTGTCGACGTTGTAACAAAGAACGGTACAAATGATGATATAGAAGTCAGAATAATATGAATTTCTAATATGGTCACATCAGAAACATTAGATAAAGTATATAAACAACAGCCCGTTTGTCAAGCGTAGTGAATACTAGATTAATAACAACCGTTCGATGTGAAAGCAAGTTCCCATTCGCTGGATGTTCAAATGAAAATGATATGATTATAAACTTGTTGTCAATGTTCCATGTGAAACAATAATGAGAAGAAATAAGTGTGTCTGGCACTCGTGACGTCATATTGGCCAAGTAAGTATCGAAGGAATCGAGTTGTAATTGAATGTTGACGTCTGTTTGGAATTCAGTGTCTAGTGATTGTACCTGATGTTAATCAATTCCTGTAACCCTGTAACCAATCTCGAGAGCAGCTGAACCGATTTTGTTAACTCTTTTTTTAGAATATCCTTGAAGTACAAGGATGCTTCTTACAGTACAAGGATGCTTCTTACGGAGAGAAAAAAATAAAAAAAAATTAAAGAATCGACTGTTCGCCGGATCAGCTAATTTTTGAATAAGTTTCCAAGGGTCAAATCAATAAGTCAAACAATCCAATGCAATAAGTTGTTGTTGTGAACAGAAAACAAAATGTTCTTAACCCTTATCAAGCCTTAACTAAATCTCTAATGAAAACTCGATCTCGAACTCGATACCTAGGTATTTCTTTTTTCAATTGACTTCTGTTGCGAACTATATATAAATTGTTATTACTTCGTTTTTACGGTAGATATTTACTAAGTGTAATAAAGTGCATGAATTGATATTAAACATAAAAAATGGCTAACGGTTTTTAGAATTTCCAATATAATATTGACGCCCAGCTTATGGGCTAGATAGAAAAAAGATTTCATTTTGACGCTTTTGCACAACCATCTACATTGTTCATCATCTGTTCACGAGAAATACTCCCAATACTAAAAATAAAAATATCAATAAAAAAAGTAATATCAGGAGTAAAAAATATGTAATTCTGAATAGTTCACCATTCACAGTGATAATTGAAAAAGAGCGAAGTAAAAACACACTGATCCGCCTACAGAAGATTGGTTTCAATTTTTGATAGATAGGCACATAAGCTGTAAACAAATACTAAAAAGGGCTATTTCTCCTATGTTTATTGTAAAATGTAAGAATGTATTGGACATTCCCTGTTGCCCGTTCGAGCTTTCCATTTTGCCTTCACAGTAAGGGCAAGATAGAATTTTTCTTATTTTTTTGAGTCATATCTGATTTTCTAAACATTCATTGTAAATAATTAAAACGTTTCATAGTTTAATAAAATACTTTTTTAAAATAAATCAAAATAAAATACGTTTTTGTTTTATTATGTCGTTTAGTTAAACCTTTCATCTTGCCCTCCCTACATGACATTAATTTCATCTTGACAGACGGACGGACAACAAAATGATCCTATAATGAGTGATCATATAAGGGTACCTTTCTCCTTTTGAGGTACATAACCCTAAAAATAATTAAAATACGTTGTTACAACTTCAAACTAGGTAACTACGTCGCTTGACCAGTTTCCCTTAACGACATCAACAAACTTAATGATTTTGGAATCACTAAAAAAGTTCAATTTGTACGTACGTACGGAGTTGGGATCTTGATTGCATCACAATTTAAATTTAATGTGCTGTGGCCACATGAGAGCGCTGTCTTTACGATGATAGATGGCAAGCAAAGGTATCTCAACATAATGCCGATTCGTGAAGAAGGTAGCGAGTAATGAAGATTTATTATCCATTATGTGTTTGAATCAAGCTTTAAAGTTTTATAATGAAAATATTTATGTAGGTACCTATTCTACATACCTAGTTGCCGTGGTTTTTATTTGTATATATAAGTACATTGTATCAATTGTTATGTGTTAAGTCAAAGCTTTCGGTAGACAGGGATGGTAAGAAAAATGAATTTTAATGTTTGATTTCAAATCAATATAATTATTGTCATGAGTTTATGGTTACTTATTTTTTTATTAAGTATTTTACTTGTGGCCCTAATACTTTGATTTTTTACTTTTCATACACAGTCAATATCCCTAAAGATATTATCTAATAATTATTATAATGTAATTTACCTAAGTACTTATGCGTAGTTTGGTATCTACAATAAACACCGAGTTACTTACTTAATATCTTTGGTTAAAAGAAATTGTATGTAAAACAGAGCCTCTAGACAAGTGGCATTTCGACAAGCGTTAACGATAATAGTGTTTTATGATAATTAGCGTTAGCGCTTAAGTGACATTAAATGTATGGAAATGACATTTAATTTCGATAAGTCACGTGACTTGGACTTGTTACTTCCATACATTTGAACGATTCGATCAGCGTTATCGCTTGTCGAAATGTCACTTGTCTAGGGGGGCAGGAAAGTTTTGTTCAATTCGATTTTCCTTTTAAAATTAATGACTGAACTAAACTATAATCAGCTGCAAGCAATAATGTCTATAAGTTCTAGTTAAGTCTGCGCTTCAATGACTTACCGAACCTTATGTTTAAGTAAATACTGTAGATGCCATTATTGTGATCATAACAATTAAGTTGAACTGTTTCTTAAATGTATTAAGTATTGTACCAATCGTCAAAATGTAAAGTGCCATAGTTTGTTGGTAGGATACGCGGGTTCATTATAATAGGACATAGGTACTAAATGTAGTGCATATTTTCCAATACCTCTGATCATTATGACAAATATGAGTAACCAGAATGAAGAATCAATAACTGTGAGTGATTTAAAAACGTAGTTACGAAAAAGAGGTAAAAATTTAAGAGGTTTGACAGAACAGTTAATTCAGAGGTTAATTTTACTGTTTAGATACAGACACATTTTTTTTCAGAAAACAAAATATGATTTAGGTACTATTTATTAATTAACTCCTAGCCTCAGCTATTTGAAATTGGAAGTTCATGTTAGCACTTATGTTCATGCGGTACCTACATATGAAAAAAAAAACTTAGGAAACATTCCTGCGTCGAAATTTAAAAAATAATTAAGTATTATCACTTACCCTCCTAACTGCACCGCCGACACTGCTAGCTAGGCTCTCAGCATCATAATGGCGGGAAAACGAGTACGGGCCCGGATGGCTCCGGGATACGCATTGCCCCATAAGCCCGCCACAAACAAAAAACAAATCACATGTGTCACTTATAGTCAGTTTCACTTCACTTTACGTTCTCACGACTCAAATCTGCAAGTGAAAATAAACTATGACCAAATTGTTCGCCAGTTTGCTCGATGCTACCTAGTCAGAATTTTAATGTGACGCCCACTATACTGAATGTTATTGAGCAGGTTACAAATATGGGTAGATCGAAAAAAAAAATGCGATTCGATTCGATTTTGTTTCTGTGTCGCATTTTGGGTGGCTCCGCCAGGTACCTACTTGGTAGCAGTTTTATTATGTTAAGCTAAATAGTACCTAAGTTCAAAAATTATCTAAGTACCTACGTTAAAATTCTTGAAATGGACCCTATGGTACGGTATCGTGAATGTAGGTAATATAACTAAGTATCACGATAGAAATATAATAAATATAATAGGTGGGTACCAAAGTTATTATCATTCTCTTTACCATGGTTAGATTACCAGGCGAGTTTAAAAGTCATAAAGAACTCATCACTTCTAATATCGACTTAAAAAATCCTTCGTGTATTTCTAGGAATCTTCAGAACCCACGGGTTTTTGTAAGAACCTTTTTTTATCGTGCCTAGAGTAAAAATATAAAAACAACTCGCCAAGTAAAATTTGATGCTTCAAGTTACTTGGCTGTTTTTCTTTGTAAAATACTTATCTAGTGGGTACCTATAGCTAGATAACTACATGTATCAACTAATTAAGCAGATGAAATATAATTATGAACATAAGTACCTAGTACATAAAAATAAAGACAGCTTCATAATAAGGAATAAAGAAGTCTAAGGAACCGCTTTTTTATATTCTGAAGGCCATGTGAACCGAAACATAATTTGGACGATAAAAATTAATAAAATTTTGCATTATAAACAAAATTATTTTAATCATTAAATTTATCAACTTATGTAGATTTAATTTACAATAGCTAAACAAAACAATTGATAAAACAGTATGTATGACTAAATACACAACGTTAATCACCGTACATTTGTTCACAAACGGCTATTGAACCAGCTGATCACACGTGCTCATTCAAAACACAGGTCCTTATAGTTCACATGTTGTCGAAGTATGTACGGTTGAGTGCACTGTGGGTCGCGGATAGCGCGTCGCGCGCACTGCGCACGGTGGACGACTGCGCGCGCGCGCAACTTCCAACCGCCACCGGCTGCCCTGCTGACTCATTCATAAACTTGTAAACCAATCGAGGAATACATAATATTAGTATTTTATAAATTCATAGCGCGTCGGTTCGACGTCCGATGCAATAACCGAAAATATGACTTATTATCCGGATTTTTTTCTATTATCTATTAGTTGATATCACTAATATATCAATATATCATACATACGACAACATAGGTATTTTTTTTTATAGTTTATAATGACCCCTGATTATTATATTTTAAACAACACTCTTAACATTATACTTAGTCCTAGAAATGCATTTAATAACTACGCACAATTTTCATGCTAAGTATACCTGCGCTTACAACAGACTAAGTACGTACATAGGTGCTAGCATAATTAATTAATTATATTCCGTTGGATATCATTATAAACATATTATACAAATGTCAAATTCCTATACTTAGGTACAGTTTTGATACTTTGCAAATTGCAAATAAACATTATTGATTTTATTTATATTTAGTTCTTCTTTTAATCTTTATATTTGCAATCATGTTACTCTGGTAGTGACCTACTAGCCTGAGCTGGGTTCGAACCCGCAACATTGTATAAACGAATCCGAACCACTAGGCCACTAAGCTGAGGCATCGCGGCATTATGTTTCACAAAATGTAAGTAAACTAATATAATATAAAATATAAACAAAATATAATAATAAAAAATTAAACGCATACTGCACCGCATTACAAATAAAAACGTTTAAAATTATTAGTGGCTTTTACCAATTTAATCATCACTACTAATTACCTTGACTCCTTTTGTCCAGCAAGTGCGTTATTAATTTACATAACTTACGTACTACAAAAACCGACAAAAACAGTGTTCTTTAGAGGACAGAGTTCTTTTCAAAACATCTTTGAAATTTGAAATTTTGAATTTTCTTACATCATGACGTTTGAAATATTTTGTGAGATAGAGTAGACTCACCTATACTATACCTTACTATGTAAAAATATACTATTCCAAATTTGAATCAATCGTAATTTAAAATTATTTTGAGGTGGGAGGAAACAAAGAAGTTATATTTCCGTCTTGAGGTCTTGAGAAAACGGAGAAAACCAAGACTGTTTTGTGGTCCGTTGAATTCCGTTCCGTTTCATGCAAGGGCTTCCAAGGCTTATTTTCTTTTAACATTTACGTCAGAAAATGTCAAAGTCATAAAAATATCTGAGAATTTTGTGTGTAACTAAACTAATAATTATCTAAATTTACTGCGTAGTTTTACTGTTTTACATTTTGATTGAAATTTTTAGTTTTAAATATTTATAGTCCTAATTGTTACATTTTGTAAGTATTTGGAATGTTTACCCGACTGCAAGCGAGGCTTTTCTCAGTCTCAACGGAATCGTTGAAAGTGGTCAACGATGTTGCTAAGCAACAGTTTACCGTATCACTAGCCGGCGGTACGTACATAATTATTTTGCAAAATTCTTATATTCTCTGCTTAATCAACTCTCAGATGATATAAGTTGTGACAAGTGAATTATTTACCATTGTCCACTGTGCGTCACTAAAACAGTAAATAAGTTATAAAATACGGAGCAGTTATAACTCCCATATATCTCTCATTGATATGAAGGTATTATTTTTTAACAATATAAGTTTATTAGCAATAAATCTTTCCTGTAATCTCAAAATGTGCATATATGCGTCGTAATCAACTTTGGCGTGTCATTTATTGGTTTTGATAAGCAATAGATTGTTAGTGACAATATGCCTCTACCTACACATTAACAGATGCCTTCTTACACCGAATTCTTTCTTTTTTTCTTGCTAGGGTTGCCTGCAGTCATACTGGAATAAGGTGTACCAGTATTGTACATTATTCATCTCCATTTTTACTTGAAACGGCATTAAGTATAACGTCTACATCTATTCCCTATTGAACGACATATATTTGATTATTTTATTTGCAGAAAATGCTGTTCTAGGATATGAGCTTAAAGGTAACGAAATAAGATTGCTTCACACCGAGGTGCCACCGGTATGTCTAGGGAAAGGTGTCGGGAAGCTGTTGGCTAAGGTTTGTGATAAATAAAACTATTCTTCATTATTTTTGTTTAGTCATACACTACTCAGTTGTGTTGCAGTACTATATTGTTTCACAACAGTTTGTTGAATGTTCTTTAATATATCTCACCATTTTTGGGACATTTTAGAGCTATTTCTCTATCTACACCTATTCCTATTATCTCTATATCTAATAATAAATAGCAATATTGATTCAATTAAATTGATGATTATTAAAATATGTGTAAAATTTCTATTATTATTATTATTGGGAAGGAATTGATATACTAAAATATGTTTCTGGAAGGTATAAATTCAGGTTCAAGTTTTTTCTTTCAGCATGCATTTGATCATGCAAAAGAAAGGCAGCTAAATGTGACCTGCCAGTGTCACTTTTTAACCAAATATTATTTGAATAATCGTGATGAGTACAGAAATGTCAATGTTAAAATAGACGACGAACAGAAATCTGATGAAAATTAATTAAACATGGATGTTGCTTGGCTTAGGTGTAATATACATTATTATTTACGGGAAAAATGCTATGGTAGTTCTAGAAAAATAGCTCATAAAGCCTCTAAACAGTATGGCGATGCAGCAGAGTTTTTGTTCTACAGCGGTTTGATCAGTATACTGGAAGGGCAAGTGCAAAAAGGAATCAGTGAGTTAACTCTATTACAGTCTGAAAAAGATATACAATTAGCAGTTGTAATTGCTTTAATATATGGCTATAAACTTAGTAGTCCTACAGAGAGAGAAGCTTTATATAGCTTGGAATCCAAACTGAAGGAAGAGAAAAAGCAAGCGACTGCACTATCTTTCTTTTATGCAGGTCTATTTTTATCATTAGCAGAAAAATATGAAAAAGCATCTGATTACATTAACAAATCATTGAGAAAGGATCCTAATAATTTGGAAGTTATAATATTAAAGGGTTGGAATGATATGTACATGAACTTGGGAGATATGCAAATGTCAATATTAGATTGTTTGGAGTTGGCTCTTAGTAAAAGTGACAGGAATGTTGATGCATTACTTGGTTTGGCCAAATTCAAATATTTCGCAAAAGATTATGAAGCATCTAACCTCACATTAGACAGACTAATTGTTAATAATCCAGGACAAGTTGTACCACTCATAGAGAAAATGAAAAACGAATTTGCATTACAAAAATGGGAAGCAGTATATGATACCATGGAAAGAATATTTCTTTTGGAACCTGAAAATGTGGAAGCTCTTAAGATCAAAATCTTTATTGCACTTTGTAAAAATGCTGATTACATAGAAGCTGCTGATCAGTTGAACAAATTCTTCGCTGTGTTAGAAAATGAGGAAACTCATAATGGATTCCAATTCTACAATACAACCCAAATATTTTCAAGAGTCTGCTGCAGGTCCAGTGCAGTACTATCTCAGGTTTACAGATTTGCACAATATGCCTCAGAAATGAATCCAGGAAATGTAGACTATTTGAGTGAAGTTGGATATCAATGTATCCTTCAAGGGAAGTATAAAGATGCCCTCAGTTTTTTCAAGGCAGCTAGTAAACTAGACAGCAATTCAATTACTGCACTGTGCGGGTTAACTCTTTGCCAGATGTCTGAGAATGGTCCAACTGAACAAATTGCACAACAGATAGAGTTGTTATTTGAAATGCAAGGATCTACCAAACTGCCAGTTCTTTACCACCTTTCTGCACAATTGAATCTCAAGAACTCTTCTAGTGCAATCTCGTTTCTTAATAATGCATATGAAACCAAGATCGCCTATGCCAGGCGCAATCCTTTTAGCTTAACTTACGTTAAAGATTTAGATCCTGATTTTCTTTTGGAAGTTTATAAAGAGTTCAAAAAACATTTACCTAAAAAGCCATTTATTATAGTTGGATATTTGATGTACTCTCAAGAGGTAAAGAATTCAGTTGTTAATAACTGTTTGAAGTTGTTGAATGCAATATGTGACGCATGCCCTGGTTTGATAACTGCTCTGTATGAGTTGGCCAAATTGAAGTTTCTTTTTGGGTATGCAAGTGATGCTCAAAAGTTAGCTCAGCAAGTTAATGAACTGGACAGCACACATGCAGGCAGTCAGGTACTACTAGCCCAGATTTACGTACAACAGCAGGCATTTACTAAATCCGCACAAAGTCTTGAAATGTGTTTGAGCTACAATTTTAAAGTTCGAGACAGTGCAATGTACCATTTCCTCAATGGGATAATATTGAAAAGTATTGGACAGCTCCAGGAAGCTCTGTCCAGTTTCTTAACTAGCTTGCAGATTGCAACAAGCAAGACCAATGTTTCAAATATGAACAGGGGATATGAGTCTGATTTGAATATTATCGACAAAGCCACTTTGTATTTGCAAATAATTGAGATTCAAACTGCGTTAGAACAGTTTGCTGAGGCTGGGAAGACAATGCAGGTAAATAATTCAATTTTAAATCAAATTTCTGAGCCCTTATATCAGGAACTTACATTTTATTTGGTTAAATGTTGATAACCTTTAACTTTTACAATTTCCTTCATATAACAGTTGTCTTATAAGAGTTACAAGATACCTTTTATGCCCTAAAGGTTATCATTATCAGTAATGTTTTCCGTCTCGACAAAGAATTGTTCTATTTATTAAAAACTCATATATATTGTAGGAAGCTATACAGGAGTTTTCATACACTTCTGAGGAAAGCCGGTTGTTGATTTCCAGAGCAGACTTGGCTCTTAAGAAAGGTGACTTCGACAATGCCATAGATCTTCTTAACGAAATAAAACCTGGCCAGCCGTATTACTTTCAAGCACATAGCAAAATGGCGCATATTTATTTGAAGGAAAAGAATGATCGCGCGATGTTCACGTCTTGTTTTAAAGAGATTGTGAGTAACCATCCGATGGCTGACGCGCATACCATGATGGGAGATGCTTTTATGTCTATTCACGGTACGTATGAGAACAAATATATTTATTGAGATATTAATAAAATATATTAATTTTCTAAATGAACTTCTAGACCCATCTCAAGCAGCGGATGCCTACGAAGCGGCTCTAAAAGGAAGTCCAAAAGATGTCCAGTTAATTAAGAAACTAGGCGTGGCGCTCGTTAAAATGCACGAGTACGACAAGGCTTGTCAACACTATGAGAATGCTATCCGATTGTTGGGCGATGACGAAGTGCAATTTGAGTATTACGAGCTACTCATCAAAGTAAGTACAGTTAACCCCCAAATAATAAAGCGCAACCTAACTTTAAGACGTTCTTAAGTGTCTATCTGTCGCTACTACACCTTAAAGAGACAGAGACAGCATGAGATTTAACGGCTACTTTAAACTGATGGACGTTTCACTATTCGGCCATTTAACAAGTCAATTTAAATGAAGCATTGTTGTTTTCATTGCTATCGAGGAGCAAAAGTACCTATTTTGTTGGTACGGTTTTAAAGCATGTTTGTTATAATACAAAAATTAACCTTGCTTTGAAATTAAGGCTATTTTAAAGGCATAAATATTGTAAAATTAAGTTTTATTTTGTTTCGCAGCTCAAACAATATGAGAAAGTGGAATCATCAATATCGTCCGAATTAAACCAGATGTTCAACAGGGATAAAGATATCAACAATTTAAAGCGACGCGTTCGATTCTTACTGATGCAAGCAAAGAGCCGGGAGCTTAAAAACCCAACTGCTGCAAACGTACACTTAATTCTAGCTGAAGCAAAAGATCTCCAGACGGCAGTCGTCAAGAGAATAGAGATAGACTCGAGAGGAGATATACAGGAAGAGAAGCAGGAGTTGTCGAACATCCTATGTGCTTTAGCTAAAGCCAAGTCTTTGAAAGAACCAGCGGTAGCAGCTAATTTGTACTCCGAAGCTTTGGTCAATTCTCCAAGGGATCCTAATACATTGTTGTTATTAGCTAAGCTGTATGCTCACGTAAGCTCTGTCTGTCTGTATGTTACGCTATCACGGCTAAACCAGTGTACCGATTTGGATGAAATTAAGTATGGGGTAAGCTTAGGTCCTAAGAAAGGACATAAGCTACTTTTTTATCGACGCCCACGCGAGTAGAGCCGCGGGCAACAACTAGTTAGTTATAAATGTTATAATGTTAAATATTTACAAATAAAATAAATAAATCGGTCTGTTCGTCACAACTGTTAACTTTTATCTACTTAGTGTAGTGCATGCTATGTTTCTGTGGAAAATACGACTGCTATTTGACGGGAATCGCTTTATTTATTTTTTTGGAAGAGGTCTACTGCATTTAGCCTGAGCGCAGGCTTTGACTGCTTCACCGGACTTTGACGGGAATCGCGAGCAACAGTTATTTTTAGTCGGATCGGAAGTATGAAAATCGTATCGAGATTGCTTGTTCAAAAACCGTTTTTTTTTAAATACAGATGAATAACCCAGAAAAGTGTGAACAAACCTGCGCAATACTTCTGAACACAGATCCTAACAATGAATCTGCTGCAGTCATGATGGCTGACCTTGCTTTCAGAAAGGTAAGTCTTATTTATTCAGTAAATAAAATCAAGTTCACGAGCTAAGTGTTAAGTGCATTTTGAAATCAATTGCAGTACGTATTTGTATTCAATTAAATGGTTTCTTTTTATAAGGACAAGACAAATAGACGTATTTGTAACTGTCTGTTGACATTGCCAAATCGTAAACTGACATTATAAAAGTCATGCGTATCCAATTTACTTTTACGGAACTTTAAGTAAACTTTTTATGCAATAGAATAGTCATAATATTTTAATGTGATATGTCTCAACAACCTTTTTAAATTCAGTGCAACTTTTTAATTAAATGTAGAGTATTATAGTCTCTTTTTTGCCATTTTTCTAGTACATAATAATGAATTTGTTCAAAGCTTTCGATAATGTACTTTATGAAATATTAATAACAGTATTTAATAAATTCACGTTGCAATACATCTAATTTGTAAAAATTACGTAACTTTCCAGACTATTTTTGTACGAAACAATGACATACAGAGACTGAAATACACTATCTCTATGTAATGTTTGTTATAAGGGGTTAACTTTAAGGTTTCAATTTAGGTCCACTTTCTTTTTTCTTTATGTAAATGCCACCTGTTCAAAACTATGCAAGCTATACATAAAATAATGACAGGTGGACTTAGAAGCTGCACAGCGCCATTTGAATCAAATACTGTCTGTGAAGCCAAAGAGCTGGGAAGCTTTGGCGCAGCTGATTGAAGTGCAGTGGCGACGCGGGAAACTGTCTGAAGCGGAACAAGCTCTCGATGCCGCTAAGCTAGCTTTAGGCGAAGAGGAAGATGCAGGTAATATAAATATTATTATTTTTAAGTGAAGTAATTGTGTGACCAGCTTTAGACACCAGTTGTAAGGGCAAGACGTCTTCCTCGTTCTTCCATGTGTACTTGTATTGATATAGAACATTAACAGGTTACTGGTACTGCTCCGGAGTGTGCAACGCGTACAGCGGGCGCGCCAACGCAGCCCTCCGGCAGCTGAACCAAGCGCGGCGCTCGGCGGCGTGGGGCGGGCGCGCGGCGCGCCGCATGGTGCAGCTGTGCCTGGCGCACCACGCGCCGCACGCGCTCCCCGACGCCGGCCTCACTGCCGCTGATGACTCGTGAGTGTTGAACCTAGCGCGCCGCATGGTGCAGCTGTGCCTGGCGCACCACGCGCCGCACGCGCTCCCCGACGCCGGCCTCACTGCCGCTGATGACTCGTGAGTGGCAACCCCACGATAAACTAATGTGGAGCTGAACATGACGCCCAGATCGGGTATGATGTCATGTGTCACGAATAATGATACGTGACGCGGGACAGACTGCTTGCTCGGCTCCAAGAGCGATCGCAAGTCTTGGGACATTCCACGTAGTTACTGAGGGACATGTTCTGCAACATGTTGCTTTTTATCCCCTATGTAACGTAGACTAGGCAGGTTTTAGTATAACGGTGATTGTCAATGCTGACAGGTCAAAATGTGTGGTTGCTATAGAAGCGTTTTAGCATAATGCCCGTCTTGATCGGTGCGCGGACGTACACCCTGCGCGCCTCTTTCTTCAGCACACATTTTTTTCATCGCACGTTCTAGTCACCCACTAAACTGCTTTTACAAGCGAAGTACCATCATGTCGTATCACGAATCACGATATAAACACTTAGCTGCGATTAGCACGATTAGCACTGACCAAACTACTCGCCGAACTCTCAGTGCCGACGATCAAAGTGACAGTAAACCAGCCTAACTTACAAATGCGTACGTAACGCAGCACTTCATCAGTTGAACGAGGAACATCTCGACACAAACCGAATGATACATATATAAATGTATTAAATGTACTTATCTTTTTATTTTATAGAGACACAAGACTCTTGGCTCTACGGACAGCCGAGAAACTGTTAGGCGAAGTATCCCCACAGGACCGCAAGCCGTTGCAAGCCATGCTACAGTTGGCGACCAAACAAAAGCCCCAAGCGGAGCGCGTGTTGCAAGACTTGTTGCCTTTCGCTACAGACGATAGCTTTCAAGACGACCCGTACTTAATCCTGGCTATAGCTAATGCGTAAGTACCTGTTTAATTAAGATTTTTTTTTGTAGGAACCTCTTGTTACTTGTTGTAGGGGGAAAGGGGGAGGGTGGCATGGTCTATAGTCGTAACGTATACTAACAGAAGCCTGTTTTTAGGTATAACATAATAAAGCAACCGACTAGAGCAAAGAATATTTTGAAAAGGACAGTCTCATCTATACCTTGGACTCCTGAGAAAGCCGATGGATTGGAAAGGTGACTGAAAACTTATTTGTGTAAACTTTTTAACGACAATTTATAGTGATAGAGAGCAAGTTAATTAATATAATTATCTGTTGTAGATGCTGGCTGGAAGTAGCTGATGGCCAGATAAGTTCAGGAAGAATGGATGCAGCAAAGGAATTGCTCACAAAAGTTTTGAATCATAATAACTCTTGCGCCGCAGCATATCAATACTTGGGTATGGGTATTTCCTATAATATTATTTAGTCCATCATGAAACTTTATCCGATTGTGAAACATGCTTGAATAAAGTACCGTGGAGAATGTAAACTTTCCCCAATTTATATGTTTAGTACAGTAACGAACATTAACGTTTAACTGACACTATAAAGACTATTTTTGTTCATATTCAGGTTTTTTGGCGGAAAAAGATCAGAACTACAAAAGTGCAGCTCACAACTACAACAATGCTTGGAACCACGGCGGTAAAAGCGATCTCGCCGTTGGATACAAATTAGCACATTCATACCTCAAGATGAAGAAATACCCTGAGTGCATCGTTGTATGCAGGCACGTACTTAAAGTGCATCCAGACTACCCCAAAATAAAAAAGGAAATATTAGATAAGGCCAAAACTAATTTGAGGACCTGAATCTTTTGAATACAACATACACTTCTAGATTAGAAACTGAAACTTTTGGCGACAATATACAATACACTCCAATTTTCGTTATTTATACATAATTATATGTTAATTTAGGAACATGTATTTGTTTGTTTTAAAGTACATTTTAAATTATATGCGTACAAAATAACAGAGGTAAATTTAATGTAAACTAATAATAAAATTGCATTTAAATACATAAATATATTTTATTTCAATTCACTTAACAGTTGTGACATTTGCGGTATTACTGGAATATAAATGAAAAATACTGTTCGTATCTAGACTACTATGTTTCTAAGTGGTAATTGTTTAATCGTCTTTGCTGTCCTCCTGTTCAAGTATGGTCTTGAAACAGAATGGCTGGAAGACGTATCCCAGACCGGAGTAGAACTTGCTCATGAACTCGACCCTAGAAAGGAAGGGAATATTAATATTTATCATGGGGAATATACACAATAGAGTACTGTTGTTTTGCAGATATATAGTTGAATCTTACAAGGACTGCATTGGCAGACTTCAAGTTTCTAGGCAGACTTCAACCTTCTTTCAATTTAATTACGTCATTTGTTTTCTTAATTTCGTGCTGCATTAATTAAAGTTGAGTTTACCAAAAGTCTAGAAGGTATCTTAGTGCTCGAAGTAACTTTTTATTACTAAGCTTATTTGAGGTTTTATTACTTCTGCGGGCTTGCAAGACGTATGAAAGTGATGCTCTTCACTGGTATTTAGATTCACTCATTACATAGGTGTCAGAATCATTATCAACATAACATACCAGTGCAAACGCAGGGTGTGCAGAAAAGCGGAGAGGCCCTCCATCATGACGAGGATGGCGAGCGTGAACAGCGCCCAGAAGCAGAACGCCACGTACAGCTTGATGGCGCCGATGTAGTCGTGGTCCTTCAGACCGAACGTCAGCACCATGTTCCACAGTACTTCCGACAGCTCTGCGAACAATTATATCATCATATAGGCTACGTGCGAATTTTCTTATTATAGTTACACTTATCAGCGGCAGTCAACGAATATCATAAAAAGAGATAAGGATTAACCTTTGAAATTGCAGTTCAGCTGAAAGACCTTATCCGTTAATAGTTTTTATACTTTTGACATTAGACATAACTTGTAAGGAACTTTCAAGGTTTAAAAAAAATACTATGTTTACCTGCGTGAGCAAGCGACAAAGCCCACAGACGGAGGTAAGACGCCGTATGTGAGATAGTACTGAGCACGTATTCAATGGTGTGTATAGCTTGGTGGATCATGATCTCGCTGAAGGGCTCGTCTTCGTGGTCGTGGCCGCCCTTAGCCTCTGGCTTGGGCACTCCCTCGCCAACGTCGGTCTGCTCTTGCAACTCGATGCCCTGGTTCACGCTACCGTTTGAGTGTTCAGGCTGGAACGAAATAGTTTTAGTTATGAGGAGAATGGCAAGGTGGATATCAAAAATGCTATTTAGCATTCAGGATTCGAGTAGACGAAAGACAATTTGTCTACTGAACGAAATTGTCCGCGCTTGGTTATTGAATACCGAGGGAAAGGTGCTACAATCGGTCATTTTTGTCCGCGAAAAAAATATCGATTATCAGTTCTGCGCATTAACAACTTTACTGCTACCACAAGTAAACACATTGGTTAAATTGTTTAACTATTGTGTCTGAAATGACGAAACGAAATGTTTATTGCGTGACACACGGGAAGTAATTAAAGTACGTCTTGAAAGTTCTTGAATGCGAGTCGATTTATAGGAGTGGTTATTTCTCTAGTACAATAAGTTTGAGAATAAATGATGCGATTACCTTAGCGTCCTTCTTCTTGCTGGTGAAGAGCACGTAGAGCGGCTTGCCCAGCAGCATGACGGGGATGCAGCAGAGCGCCACGAGCACGAACACGCGCTGCACGAGCGGCTGCGAGTCGAACATGAACTCCTTGCAGCCCTCCTCCGCCGGAGTGCTCGAGAACAGCATCATGTTGATGAACAGGATCAGCACGGATGGCGCACAGCCCTGCGAGTACGCTTGATCTACAAATTATACATAAACTTCAATTGACTGCTCAAATATCCAAATGGTCCATACTTAATGTAAATGCAAAAGTAACTTTGTCTTTCTGTCTGATACGCTTTCACGGCAAAACCGCTAAACCGATTATGATTAAACTTTGTATGGGATAAGCTTGGATTCCAAGAACTGACATAAATGCTACTTTTTTACACGATAATCGACACCCACGTGGGCGGAGCCGCGGGAACAGCTAGTTCTCAATAAATTATTGCTTTGACAATGTACTCAAGTGAAGTAACATTCTTATTTGCTAAATTACAGCTTCTCTTCTCCTTGGTTATAATGTTAAATGTCGGACTGTATAACTGTAATTGTTTGCTTTTAAATATGCACTAAGGAAATGCCCGCGGAGCATTAATAAAACAATCAAAAATACTATAGTTCAGGTGCTACTGCATGGCATTGGCTGTACCCACATGCTAAGGTTGTAATAAAACGTCATACCCTTGGGCACAGCAAAGAAAATTACTAAGGTTGATATCGTGTAGGTCATCATGCAAACTATCACTATGCAATGTGCTGTCGGTTCTAGCCGCATATGACAAACATATTTTGTGTAATCTACAAATATTTGACCCAACCCTCCGCTGCGCGGAAAAAAGAGATTAGAAGAAAAGTGTCAATTAATTTTGTTTATTTCCAATAAGCTCAGAAATATATTGGACAGTATATATAAAACGACGGTTTGAAGCCTCTATGAATATTTAGAATGGTTGGCTTACCTTCAGAGAAGGTGCTGTAGTTGATCCACTTGAAGAACATCATGAAAACCATGTACAAGAAGAGAAGACACAGGAAAATGACTTGCGGCAAGAATTCCAGAAAGATGGAGTAGCGACGCTTGAAGAAGCTGTAAACAGAGATTTCGTTATAACGAGAAAAATGTACTACTACAATAATCATATAGGCCTATTATTGTCCTACTGCAAAGGACTTTTCTTATGTACAGAAATAGAGAAGAAATAGGCATTATCGGATTTCTATTTTTGGTTTCCAGAGTCGGGTTCCAGGTTTCCTCACGAGGATGTAATATATATATTATAATATGCCTATAATAATTGCAAATAAGACCGTCTTTTTTTTTTTTTTCTTAATGTGATTTGAAAGCTGCTTATTTACTTACTTGTAGTTGACGACGCTCATGCAGACACCAAAGATCATGTGCAGGACACCGAAGATGATTGAAAGTTTCATTTTGTAAGAGTTCAAGAAGATGATCTTATTGTCAGCAGTCTATAAAAAAAATAAATATAAGTTTAAAGTTTGGAAACACGAGAGAACCGAAAAAAAAGTACAATAAATTTATTGTTATATTAAAAAATATAATTTGAAGTAATTCTTACCTGCCAAATAGGATCAATACCGATGAAGTACGGAATGTCGCTGTACGCGTCTTTAGGGTCCAAAGTCATAGCCGCATTGGCTTCCATGGTGTGATTATCGTAAGGAATGCTCCACGAAGATCCGAAGATATTCATAGATTTCGAGAAGATGTCGTTGTAAACTAAACCAGTGTACATAGAGAAGCAGCCCATGAGAAGAATAATGTAGCGACCGGCGAAGAATATGTTCCAGATTTCGTTGCTTGTTTTTTTGGCGGAGAGGGAAACTTCTTTGACGACCATCCAGCCGCCGAATAGGGCCATGATAAACCCGTGGCCCAAGTCTCCGAACATCACAGCGAATAAGAATGGGAAAGTGATGATGGTGTATAATGCTGCAGGAGATAAAAGACATAATATATATTAGACTCATACAATAGAACAAAAATATGTTAATTCAAGAACATATCGGCAATTAACGATTCTCGTTTCATAATAATAAAAAAATTATAACCATAAAAAAAGAAAAGCAGTAGAACTATTCTTTTTATCTGTAGTAATATAAATTTATTAGGTCTGCTGTCAGCGACCCGTTTAGAAATAAACAGTGCCTTAATTCACTTATTTTTATTTTTTATACATAAATGATTCAAAAAATTATGAAGACGAGAAGAATTAATATTTTTACCTGGGTTGCATTCCCTGTATGAGGCAACACCGTAAGCGTCAATAAGGTTCTGGAAACCGCGGGTAAAGCGATTGGTTCGGTTGAAAGTCGGTGGTTCCTCGTCAGATTCGATGCAGTTCAGGAATGATGGGATGGAACTACCGCAAGCGTTCTAAAACAAAAGTAATGTAAGAAAATTTTGAAATTATTCAGTTACGGTTTGCCCTCTCCTAATAAAAAAGAGATCGAACATACAGCGAATTAGACTGGCGCATTTAAAAGGGAACTAACTGACAGTTAATAAAAATCAATACTATAATATTGTAAATGCGAAAGTAACTCTGTCTGTCTGTTACGCATGGCTAAATCGCTAAACCGATTTGGATAAAACTTGGTATGGGGTAAGTTTGAGTCCTAAGAAAGTGACTTTTTGCCGCGATAACTGACAGCGGCGCGGGCAACAACTAAGTAGTAAGATAAATAAAGTTCGTAAGACAAAAGTAAGATGTATTCTTGACCATTATGTATCGCTGAAGATTATCAATTTTAATCAAAGGTATACCTTATTTAGAGCTTTAAGTTAAAGTTCAGAATTAAAAAAAGCAAATTTTTCAAAAACTCACGAAAAAAAGACGATTTAAATTCCTATTGGATTTACCAAAACGAACACATTCCAGTTAAAAATATACTTACAGATCCGTCAGCTAAAGCCTTCTGTACATTCGGCAGGTCCGCAGTGGGCACCCAGCATTCTCCAATCAGACACTTCTTAGTGACATCCATATTGAAAAGATTCAGTGTGTGGTATATAGCCTTCATCTTACGGACCATGACTGTCCAGCTAGCAAGTTCCTTGGCCACACTGGCCAACACGCGCTGTCTGTGGTCCCGGGTTTGGTTAAGTACCTGTTAAAAAATATCGATTTTTATTTGTGAAACATAAAGTTTAAAATAATTGGTGTGTCCAATCCATTTTTTGGGTTATTTTATTAAGTATTTTGAATAGGAATTTGAGTATGTTTGTAAGGCTTGATTAATTATTCAATTTATTTTGATGAATTGCGTGGAACTTAGTTGAACCCCGAAAAAAGGCATACGTTTCTTTTTCCAACAATAATTGACATCTAAGCAGGCGGAGCTGCGGGAAAACGCTAGCTGGGTAAAAAGCCTAGCAATAATATAATACTTAACGTAATATACTAATAATACATAATACACTTTAGAATAGTCATGTGAAATGTTGCTAATATAGTCACGTAGAAGCTAGAACAATACGCTAAGATAACACAAATATCTATAAATTCTCAAAACATATTTTATTCATGTCTAGGTTCTCACAACCTATTTTAATACATCCGTAGATAAACATTTTGTTTTATATTTACTGTACTGTCGACATTGGGTTAAACATACTGGAGAGTACTACATAGTTCTATATATTTATGTACACATTAGGTAAGTCGTATTTACTTTAATAGTATGTTTCTAGAATACGTACCATGTTAAGATCTTCGAGTCTAGTTCTAACTCCTTTGACCATGTCCTGTCGCTCGGTGTTGGAGGGCGGGCACGGGTATAACGAAGCATGGAACCCGGAGCACACCTTCTTGATACGTGACTTCAGTTGCTCTCCTTGGAAGAACGCCACGAACACTGTCTTGTAGATCTCATTGCCCTGTGGAATGGTTATTTTTTACTGCCTACCCTTTTTCCAAGCTATATTGAGGTCGCCTTCCAGTGTTACCGGATTCAGCTGAATACCGTATTTTACATGGAGCGACTGCCTATCTGACCTCCACAACACATTTTACTGGTTAACAAGAAAGTCACGTCAAAACTTAGTACGTTTCTTAGAGTATGAAAGTTAAAAAGGAAGAATAGTTACAGTGATGGGGTCCTCGAGCGGCTTGTCGAGGTCCGCGCGGCGCAGGAAGACGTTCCCGCGCGAGATGCGCCACAGCATGCGCTCGAAAGCCGGCACGCGCTCGCGCTGCACCACGCCCGCCACGAAGCCCAGCCGCCCGCGCGCCGCCGCCGCCTGCCCCGTCTCGTCCGAGATCAGCGACCTGCACGTCCCACACACCTTACAACCTTCTGAACATATCGTCCTACTCATTGCTCTTTTGTATCCCTAGGGAAAAAGGATGGGTAGGTACGCCATAATCCTACCGGCTAAAAACACCCGGTATGTTTAGAGTTTATTATGGCCAGAGACAAACTAGATATAAGCCTCTCCTAACTTCCAATGCCATAACATTTAGTCCTTTGCCATCACATAATGATTAATAACTTTTAAGCTAACAAGGAGGGGTACGCCAGAATCCTACTAGCTAAAAACACCCGGACTGTTTAGAGTTTATTATTGCCAGAGACAAACTAGTTATAGGCCTCTCCTAACTTACGCAATGCCATAACGTTTAGTCCTTCACGATCACTTATCGATTAATAACTGTTAAGCTGTATAATGTCGCGATATAAGTAGTGGGCCACGCAATGGTTAAATGAGACGCTGCAATAGTCAGTTGAAAGTAAGCCTTAAGGATTTATTTCCTGTCCAAGGAAATAATTTGCTTGAAATATCAATCTAAGTATATACTTAGGAAATCGTTTCCATGCAATCCTTCTTAATGTATGCATTCTATTGACATGGAGTAATCTTTTAAAAAAAAAATGTATGTAAACTTATTACATGAATATTCCTAGTCATAGACTAGTTCCAAGTAGTGTATTGTGACGACATGACTATTGACGCAATTACAAATGGTACTAATAAAAATGTGTGAATCAGTTAGCATTTTCTTCCTAATATAGTTATCGCGAATATAAAACAATAACGTCATATTTTGTAGTAATGTATTATTGTTTTCATCTGGTGATTCGACCTTCTATTTTATTACAAAGATGTAATTTTCCTCAACTAAACTACTGTTGTATTGGTTGTGAATGTGCGAAAATTATCTATGTATGTATGTACACCAGTGATATTATATATGAAAATAAAACAGATATTTTATTATCGCTCGCATTTTGAGGGCTCGAAAACCTAATTAGAAACTGTTCAATCATAGCTATCTCTTTTACGTACGTGCTCATCCTATCTTTTGTACTATTCATTAGTGCAACTTGTCAAGATTTTACTTATACCAGTGCGATCAGATTTTAAACGTCAGTAACTAAGAATAAGAAGGTAACATATCTTGTGTATAATATCATTGATGTACACAGAAACAGCTACAGTTACAAATGTTTCAATAGACCTTGTTATTCCAGTTCTTTTTTTCAGAATTTTCGCTAATATATTTAGAGGCCCAGTTCCAGGTGATATGTCATGTTGACACGTGTCATTACTCATCATGCTCAAAGTGATAAAATTGTGTTTATTCAGTGTCTCAGACATTTTATTGCTCGTTTTTACAACATCGCCTGGTTGTGTGTTAAATATAATTTCTTAGTAACAGGCGTAACTTGAATGTAGTCCTACATCTACGATTTAATCATATGGCCACACACGGCCATCTGATCACAAACTAGGCAGAGCCTGTATTATGGCA
Source organism: Diachrysia chrysitis (assembly GCA_932294365.1). Lineage (NCBI taxonomy): Eukaryota > Metazoa > Arthropoda > Insecta > Lepidoptera > Noctuidae > Diachrysia > Diachrysia chrysitis. The sequence goes on from OW028647.1 coordinate 4,232,521, forward strand.
ACCAAACCACTGGTAAACATACTTATATATTTCTTAATACAAACATAATATAGATAAATGACACCCAGACCCAGAACAAATTATCATCAAATATTTGTCTTGGGTGGGAATCGAAACCTCCGGTTTAACATCCATGTAGCTCAGATAGGATTAAAGGAGCAAGTTGTATTACCATAAAGTGATTTTTTCTTGAATCTTTAAGTTTCTATATCCAAGATTACAGTACGTTTGGGCTAAGTAGTCAGTGTACATCGTACTGTAGGTGGTAAATTATAATTTACAATAAGAGATATTAAAAAAAATCGGTAGGTATAGTATCCTCTTGGGTCCAAAATTGACACATTTTACAGCCCATTTATACTCACTTGGTCATAGAATCGATGCCAATCTCCTCCTGGGCGATGAAGAACGCTTCTGTTTTCTCGAGCACATGCTTCAGCTCGGTAAGCTCGAGGTAGTTCTGTTTTAAGTTCACCGCGTTATGTGACAGCTCCAGGATTTCATTCTCCGTCTTCTCCAGATGAGCCTGATGGGAAAAAACGACAAATATAAGCCAATACTTATTATGTATGTGTGACGTTTAAAAGATTCGCGCCCATTAGTGACTTTACAAAGTTATATATACTTTTTTAATTAGTACTAAGATATCATTGACAATTGGTAAAGAAAAACATCGTGATGAAATAATTGGAATCTAAAATCGCCAACCCGCAATAAGCAGACGCGGTAATCAATGCTCGTTCCTTGTCTACATGAGATGAGGTCTGTGCCCAGCAGTGGGACATTTATAGGCCGGTACTATAAGTGCCTAAGTTCCAAACAGGAAGCTTGAACTACGTAACATTACGTTGACATGCTAGTTTCCTCCATGTCTATAATTACATAGTCAGCATTCATTAGTATTAGTGATCTTTGAACCAGTTCTAGATGAAATAACGTGTTTTTTTTCCTGTTTTATGCATAGCAATTGGCACTTATGCATTTATTATTAAATGTCAGTACTTTTATTGCTATATAAGGCTGTTTGAGTTGTTCAAATTTATCGACAGAAGCGACGGTTTTTTAATATTTACTTCATTCACCAAGACTTAGATAATCGCTTTCTTATAATTTACTAGTGGATTCCCGCGGTTTTCCCCGCGTTAGTAAAACAGTTTTAACTGGAATGGGGACTCCATTCCAGTTAAAACTGTTTTCGTGACCATTTCCGTCTTTTTTCTTTTATCTGCTATTAGGGGTAGAGACTAACTTAACAAATTAAAGATCATGAAAATCGGGCCACCCGTTCTTGAGTTATAAATGTTGTAACTAACCTGACTTTGCATATATAGTTATAGATATTGATTCTTGTATGCTTGTTGCCTAATTGTAAAAATATAATAACTAAATGTCGAAATCAAAAGTTATGATAGCATAACGAAGATTGGATAAGATATCTAGCAGTAGCGACATTTGGCACATACAGCACGAGGGTAAAAGTTAAAGGTAATATCTCAAATATTTCATTATCCCCAATACGGGTCATTAACTCACCAGTTCAACTCGGGATACCACCGCGTCACCTCATGATTAAGGGCTCCTATTGAGTAAAATTAAACTAGTCGTGCGATCACGAAGAATGTGATAACATAGATTTTTTTGATTTTGATTTTCCATAAATCTATACTAATATTATAAAGCTGAAGAGTTTGTTTGTTTGAACGCGCTAATCTCTGGAACTACTGGTTCGAATTAAAAAAATCTTTTTGTATTGGATAGTCTATTTATTGAGGAAGGCTATAGGATAGGCTATATAACATCACGCTGCGACCAATAGGAGCGGAGCATAAATGAAAAATGTTTCAAAAATGAAAAACCGTTGAAACTAAAACACGCGAACAAAGTCGCGGGGGACAGCTAGTATATAATAATATGAACCCATCTCACGATTATTTTTATTATTTATTTTGAGCCCAAACTGTCTAACTGCAGGACCAAGCTCCCCTTCGCTCTTTCCAGTTTTTAAATTTACTATAGATATATATATCTCACCTCAAGGTCGATGATCTCCCTCGGGTTGGGGGCTCTAGGGGCCTCCTTAACAGCTGGTATGTGTACCCCATCCTTAAGTACTTCGGCCTCAATGTATCGCAGCTTGCGCTCCATCTCATCGCAGCGACGCACTTCATTCACAAATTTACGCTGGAACGCGTTGACGTCCGGATTCAACTGGAAATAGAAGGTTGTGTTAATAAATCAGGAGTTATTATCAATATCAAGATGAGTTGCAACCCTGAGTTGGTCAACACGTAGGTTTTTTGAGCTATTCAATTATAATGACTTTTACGTTTTGATGGTGCTACTTAGCAATATTCTCTATTAGATTTAAAGTCTTAGGTAAATTAAGGATTTTTAAAATGAAATTATAAAAGAAGCTTCGTTTTTTTTTTTTATTTTAGTATCGCAGTATAGTTTTTTGTAATGTCGAAATTACTAACGTTCAGATTTTATTAAGTAAAGAACGATATATATTCTGATAGAGATTCTAGAGCGCTAATGACGTAGAATACAGTCATTTAGCACATATCAGTGTAAACATCCACCGCTATTCACTAAATAAAAAAACGCCTGACTACATGATTAGAGCTAGGATCTCACACAACAGTCGGCGTACAGTCGCAACACCTTAGAGTAAACATAGACAATCATAGAGCGCGCGCAACGCTAGTACCCTCTTGTCCCGAGCGTAAGCAAATTTTCTAAATTTACTATGCTCGTTTAATGATTTAAGTCATTTTCCGTGCGACGACAGACAGTTGCAAAATATTAATGGTTCCGATATGTTAGGATAATATAGGTTTTGAGATAGATATAGTAAAACAGCGCGCTCTGTTTTGACAGTAATTCTACGATTTTACTTGTACATACTAGTGCTTAGAGTTCATACTCGATATGCGCGCTCTATAGTTTACTTATTTTTTTCTCTAAGCGCAACACCAACGATACCTTATGTATTGTTCTATAACAATGTTTAATTGTGTTACTATAACGGGTGACATAATGCCACTATTTATAATACATAGTAGCTACGTTCAATAAACATTGTAACAGCCGAAACATTATTCATGTTCATAAGGACTTGCGTTAAGAAAATACAAAAAAAATAAATAAAAAGTTTTTGCGTAAGAGTAAAATTACTATAATTAAAGTGTAACATACACAACACATAAAGCAAATTAGAAATAATTATCCACAATTATTTTTCATTTGGACGTCTAAAATAGCTTTGAAGATATTTAACTAAGTAGGTAGGTATATTCGACAGTATTTAAAAGACATATTTTGAGCAAACACCGCTCGTTAAAATTGTCTTTTCTTTATTAGAATTCATTGTCGCTACTCTAAACTCTTATAAATGCCGCCGAATAATTAAGTTTAATATGCTCGACACTTCAGTCTGGTTTATTTTTAGAACAAAAAATCATGGAGTATATATAACTATACCGTTTGGCTACGATCAGCATTGATTTTTAGTCACCAGACTTCGTGTACAGAAATAAACATAATAACAACAGATTTTCGTATCTACGAGACAATATGGGCCTCTGACTTCCTTGAAAATTTTAACAAATCGGAGTACTAACTCTTTATATTAGTACTCAGATATTGTGAATGCTGTGTGTACCTATAATAGGCATGCATATTAGAAATATAATTTTAATAAATTAAGCCTATTAATATGTAATGCTGTTGGTAAACCTATAAATAAACAAATACAATATAGAGCGCAACAAAGTATTTTGTATCAGTAGCATTCTTAAAAAAATAGTATAGATAAACTGGCTTTTCAAAGCGCGTTCTAGTTTCATTTAACTACCTGTATGACGTAATTGCACGACAAATTTTGAAAGTGTAAATAGTAGTAAGTCATGTAACTAGGTACCTACCTACCTACTTATTTAGAATTTTTAAGTACTTATTGCGCGTCTAGTGTGCAAATGCCTATATGTCGAATTTGTCGATATAAGACGACCTCCGTGGTCGAGTGGCGTACACACCGGTTTTCAAGGTGTCGCCAGCTCTGAGGTCCCGGGTTCGATCCCCGGCCGGGTCAGTGTAGAAAACCCCTTTTCTACATTGTCTCGGGTCTCCTGTCTTGTTAGTTTTTATGATTGATTTCAATATTATTAATCAAATACACTTCCACAATTGTACAGGCTAAGGTATAAGTTTATAGGTATAAGTATATAGTTTTTAGGTATAAGGTATAAGTTTACTACCTAAGAACTTACATTATGGAATGGCATTACCTAAGTATTGAGTATCCCGATAAATTTACCAGAAAACCACGAGACGCTACTAGTTAATAAGAATCTCCTCCTTTTTTTAAAGTCGGTTAAAAAGCAGATATTACCTAAGCGTACAGATTTTGGCTATAAAACACATACACCTACATATTATGTCAAAATACTTCGCAAGTTCTCTCTCTTTGAAGTTACTGTATATTATTATGGTTATTGGTTAGAAATTTTACATAATAAGTAGGTACCTATTTACATAACACTGCGCGGGCGCTGAATATGTGTAGGTCAGATGAACCAATAGAACATGCGTTCAAGAAATACCAAACAACTTCACCATTCATTGCAAGGTTAAAAAGGTCCTGTTTTAGAAATCAAATAGGTACTTGAATAGGCGAGGTCATTTAAGTGACCTTAATGTCACCCTACCATATAAGTAAGTACCTAAACAATGGAAAAAACAGGATTATTTAAGTACTTTTAGGGTTCGACAGAATAAGTGTATTCACGTGCAAAGCAGCATAAAACGCAGGTAAAGAATTTCGATTATGTAATAAAAGGACCCTCTCAAAAACATGTTTTTTGAGCATTGAGTTTAATTACTTATTTATTTATTTATCTATTTATTTAATTCATGGAAGACTTACAGCTAACAAAAACACAATAAATGAGGAAGCAATATTCACCAGTAAGCCAATTATTAGTCCTCGCGCTTAGAGTTTTACTCGCGATTACAATAAAAAAATTACTGGATTGGTATTAATTTTACGTATTTCCAGCAATTCCAGCTTTCTAGCTAATTACTTGTCAGTACAAATCAGCACTTTCGCAAGCATCTTCAACCTGACATGAATCTTTTTGCAGCTAAATCGTGACTATGAGAACGAACTTGAGAGCTACAATGTAAAACAAAAACATACTTACTATGAGCTAATTTACATTATCTGCATATAATAACTCTTTAACGACGGTACAAGCAATAAAAACTACAGTGACCGCTATTGAAAAACTATACGAATTAAATAGGTACTTCATTGTTTTAATGTTTTTATTATCTTCACACATACGGTTATGAGAATTCTATGTTAATAAAGTCATTGTGGTGTAAATTGTGATCCGGTGTCATGGCGGAAACCGGTCTGACGGGAGGCCTAACCTTAGCGGCCAAACATTGCATCCTTCGCCATGGCGAACCAAGACTCGCAAGTCGCACGCACAGACGCACTGCACTTTAATGCTGAGATAATTGCGTATGATTCTCACTCATCCGCAAGCTGATTGCATCACAATGTAGATACCAAAATCATTTATTATCCAGTAGATACTTATTTTATTTATTCAATTAAGTAGCTATTTTTCCGAAATAAAAAGAAAATATGAAAAGTACTTCAAATGATAGCTTAAAGGTAAACAATAAATACATAGATTATAATTATAAATAATTTTTTTTTTTTTTTCTTATTTTTGTAACATGAAAAAATAAATGATTTCACGCGCGAAGGCAAGTGCAACACAGACGGCCATGATAGATCATGGCGTGACGTCACGAAACGATAAACAGAAGAAATTGTTGAACTGTTTTGCTTGTAAAAATGGAAAACAGATTTGTCAAAGATTGTTTTTTTTGTTTCGTGACGTTACAGCCCTCAAATGTCACGTGACCAACTGTTTTAGCGCGTAGTTTCAAATTAAAAAAAATTAAAAAAATCTTCGTTTAGATAAATAATGATATCTATCTACCATGTAATAAACATGCAATTATTATTTATATGAATTTTTTAACAATTTACTTCTTTATTAAATAACCAACAAATATCGTTAAATATTTTAAAAAACAATTGCTCAAACGCCACCTTATTTTAAGATACACAGTGTCAAAGACTACAGACGCAAAAACTACATCATTGATCTCTCTTGAAAGGTAAGATAAGAAGTAACTCAAGTTCATGTTTTATCTTATCCTATAAAACAGTTCTCAACTGACACTAGCTACCAAGCAATAAGTTATGAAATCATTTTGATTCATTCATACAATGGTTAATGAAAAAAACTGTCTGACATCAAGACCTTCACACCACAATTTACATGAAACAACTCGATCATTAGTCTTATCAATCATACAAAAACCCCATATACAAGCTGCATAAGGAAAATTATTTCAACTGCTACCTTTTACATACAACTACGAACTGACAGATTAATTTATGCCTGTGTTGCATGGCCGCGGGCGAAGACAGACCTTGCAGGACCACCTTCAAGTGGCCCAAATTGCCAGCTCGCTAACCTTACCCGACTGATCGAACAACTCCAACTAATTCGTCACGCTTACAACTTTCCGATGATTATGCAACAACTTTTTTCTCGAGTCACTAGACGTGTATTAAATGATAAATGCGACAGGATGTGAATGTTATATTTTTTGCATTATGGCCTTATAAATAATGTATACGTGCATGTAGGTATAATGAACTTGTCAAATTCGAGTGTAATTGGCGCAACTAGAATTCGGGAAGTACATCCCAATGATGGCTATAAGCTATATACGTTACCTTCAAACTTCAAGGTCTGAAACGGGTTTTTGATTTTTGATTACGAAGTCATGTTATGAGCAAAAACGTTTTGAAATGTAAAAGTTGTGCATTCTATATCGAAAATCTAAAAAAAAATGGATGTGTAAATTGGCATTTGATTGCACGGATAAAGAAAGTGATAAATGTGATATGATTTACTTACGTCTCTAAACTGCACGGTACCGGCTTCTCCCAGCTCGGACACGGAGGTGTAAGCCGCCTCTGGCTGGATGAAGAGCTGGCATAAAGCCATCTCCTCGCTACGGAACATGGCCCCCATATTGGTGGTCTATTATGCCCCGCGTGTATCTGGAAATAGACACACATCGCATTACTTTAATTACTCTAATGAGCAGCTGTCAAGAATAAAATTAGAAAATAAACACACATTTTTAGAGAATTTTGATGTTAGTCAGTAATTTATCTACCACAAACAAGAAAGTATCAAGAAACTGGTAAATGTAAGGAATAAAAATAATCGAATTAAGGTAAACCACTTGTAGGTAAGTACAGCAAACCGTAAATAATTTCACTTAACATATAGCGAAAAAGAATTTTGTTAGCATGAATTAATTCGATCTGGCCATTGTATTTTATTCATCAAAATAATCGGAATGCTGCTATTAAACGCATGGTCCGAGCCTTTTAGGAACTGAGGTCTCATATTGCGCCGGCCGCGCACCTTATTAGACAGAGTACATATGTCAGTAAAAGGTACAATGGGAAAACGTTAGCAATTGATTTGGCGGCCTCTGATTGAAATGGGGGCAACTTCAAGTTATTATCATTCAACTTCGTCACAAGGTTGACTTATGATTACTTATTGCAACTTATCGGTATCGTGTGAATTGACATGACATTGCTATTTACCTTTCATAGAAGTTATAATATGTTTTCTTATTTAACGCCAATTGAATAATCTCCTTGGTATAATATTCGTAAGTGCAATTACTGTCTTCGAAGTTCAAGTCTCAGGGTGGGAGGTAAAAACCGTAGTTTTAAATAGAGTGTTATCGATTTCGATAACAGCGTGAAATGAACGCAAGGCTATAAGACACAATGTTAAGTAGTACTTTAGTTAAATGGGCAATGTGACCTGGAATGCGCATTTAAATTTTCAAATGGTTTTATTAGCTGCTTATCAAGTAATACGCAGATAAGGAACTTTTAAGTGGATTTTATTCCTAAACCATAGTCATGCTTAATTCGAACTCAAAAGATTTAAGATCTAATCATAGATCTTCCTTAAACAGTTGAATTCTAGTGCAGATTCTTAATAAATTTAGTTTGAGTCTACGTGAACGATGTAGTTAGCCTTACTTCTATCTTTATAAAAGCCATTATTACGTTAAAATACGCTCACGAATTTCTGGCAAAGTTAATTTGTATGTCACTATTGTGGTGTAAAATAATTGCAATACAATTAATACCAAGTGACTCATGATACCAATTACTGTTATTGAGTGCACCACTTTTTACGAATTAAAACTCAAACGAGTTGTGGTCACTTACCGTGACATAAGATATTCGACACGCGTGCTCATGCGTGCCACCACTGTTTTCAAAAGCAAACAGTTTCATTAGACATTATCGTCTAATTAAGATCATGTAGGTAAGAGGTATTTATAGACCGAACACACACTAATAAAAAAACGTGCAGGATTGTGTATAATCAGACTGTCGTTAGCAATGTTTTCTATTTGCCGCAAATTCGTCGGCCAAAATATTTATATTTTTTTTAGATATGTGTATGCCTATTTTTACCCGCCTGCCAAGGAAGGGTTATGTTCTTCGCGTGTATCTTGTATGTTTTTATATTCTTTGTAAATTTATTTATTACGTACCTCGGATCAAACGGCTGGATGGATTTTGACAGTTAAGGTATCATTAGAATAAACTAAAAACCCCAAGTGTCCCTGGTGTTTTAAAAAAATGGCGGAATTCGTTAATACTTTTTTTTTTTACTAAACAATTTGCATGTTTAAAAGTAATTTGGAATGAGAAATAAATAATTATTATAAAAAGCCCTGCCTTAGCAGATATTAGAAACACAATAGATCAACCACCAACAAAAAACCCAGAAACTTAGCATTAGGTACCTTAATAGGCAAGGAAATTTTCTTCTCGTGAATCGTGATTGATCTTTGATCATGTTTACTCAATTCTATTTTTAGTCTTTTGTAGCTCATTAGTGGAATAAGCGTTATACCTAAGTTATACAGTACTAGAGATGCAAAAATAATGACGGCGGTTTGCGTAATATTGTTATTGTTTATGAACTAGGCGGGAACCTAAATGTTTTCGTTACGACTTGCTTTGCTTGCTCAAGACTACGAAGACCAAGTGTTCTCAAGGTGATTTCAGTCACTAGTAGACTTTTAGACATTTAAAGCGACTATATCGATGTTATTCGATATAGGAAGATGATTTAACTTTAAAACCTCAAAAGTAGTAAGTATGTACCTACAAATCCTTAATAATATTATAAATGCGAAAGTAACTCTGTCTGTCTGTCTGTCGCGCTTTCACGCAAAAACTACTGAACCGATTTAAATGAAATTTGGTACACGGATAGTCTAGAGCCTGAGAAAGGACATAGGCTACTTTTAGCCGCGATAATAATAATAATATCTTGGGACATCTCACACACGGTCATCTGATCCCAAACTAGGCAGAGCCTGTGCTATGGCAACCAGACAACTGATACACATACTTATATATTTCTAAATACATACATATTATAGATAAATTACACCCAGACACAGAACAAATGATCGTGCTCTTCACACAAAGATTCGTCCTGGGTGGGAATCGAACCCACGACCTCCGGTTTAGCAGTCAGGGTCACTAACCACTAGACCAACAGGCCCGATAACCGATATCCACGCGGATGGAGCCGCGGGAACCAGCTAGTAACTAATAATTCTAGATTTAATTATAAGTTAAGCAGTTCTATGAATTTCTAAAAAGCAATGATCTTGACTCGACCTAGGCTTATGGAAATTCTGTATTACGTACCTATCACTGAAATAAACATAGAAATAGAGTAACTTCATATTCAAGAGAATATTTTATGAAGATTATCGTAAATTACCATCATGTGACAAAAAACAGCCGTCTTGGTTGCAATGCGTTCCCATCCACTGAAGCAGGAAGAATTAACGTTGGCGGTCAGTAGCAAGGCCAAGTTTTTGTGTAACCCAACTGTTACGCGGTCCAGTTTTTGTGATAAACGTTAATAAATAAACGCTCTTTGATAAGTATTGTTATCGACTGTCAACTGTTTGCTTCCTAAACAATTTTTTTAGGAACAACTAGTAAAAAAACATGGCGGATGATAACGAATTTTTGTTACGAAATCTTTATACCGCGTGCCCTATTTTTATTCCCGGTTTCCGAAAGGCTGTGATTAGATGTGAGTTGTGGTCCTCATCAACCAATCATATTCGTTGTCATTACATTATGTAGACATTACAAGAAAATTCAAAAACTATTTTAAAAAGCCTTTAAGAAAGGAATTGAAACGCAACTTAACTTTAAGACGTACTTAAATGTCCACCTGTCGCTACTTTACACCTTTAATGGCCAGTTCCTATATTCAAAAAACGTTTCATTTTCCTTACGGGCAGTAGAATTTTCTACGTTTTGCTTAGGAAATTCTACCGTCCGTTAGCAAAACGAACCGAAATTTTTTGAATATATGACAGAGACAGCAAGAGACTTAACAGCGACTTAGGGCTCTTTCAATTTATGCGTTTCGTTTCGGACCGCTGCAGTGCCGTAGCGGTGCGTTTGCGGCGTCCGTCCGCATCAGTGTGATCGCGTTACGGACGCCGCACTGATGCCGCACCGTGCATTTTGTATGAAAACAAACGACAGGCCGTGCGCCGTACGACAAACGCACCGCTGCGGCACTGCAGCGGTCCGATACGAAACGCATAAATTGAAAGAGCCCTTACTGATTGACGTTTCAGTATTCGGCCATCAGTGTATTTAATACCTACTTATTGTGATCTGAATGCTTTTAATGTTATTTACTATTAGTAATGCCTTGTCTTATCTAGTGCACCATATTGGCACATTCTTAGGTGGACTTTTTACTAATCACTTTTGCAAATATGTGATATCGTTTACACCTTTGTTTATACTATACTTATGTGATCCCTGAAAACATTACGTCAGTAAAATAGGGTTTGTTTAAGCTTAAGTATTTTTTCACGTGTTTAGGTAGGTTTTATATACCTATCTATAGGTATATAAAGGGCATAAATTAAGCTAAGTACATAAGTTAACAAATATGTATATTTTCCACGTACCAACCTATTATCTAAATAATATTTTAATAGATATGATTTATTATTCTTCACCTATAAAAAACACTTGTGTAGGTACCTATTATATAGTCGATATTATGGAATAAAATTCATCTTAGAAATAGCGATGACTGAACATATTTAAAATTTTAATATGATTATTAATCTTCATCGACAAAAAAACACGTAGGTACCTATTATTTAGTCGACATTATGGAATAAAATTAATCTTTGAAATAGCAATGTCAGAACAAAATTTGATTTGAAACATTTTTATTTAAAAATTCGAGATAAAGATATAGGTACTTAGGTACACTTCAGTTTGAGAATACGTAGGTACTGACGCAAGTAGAAACAAAAGAATTTAATATCTGCAGATAATTTGAACGGCTGCTGAGTAATTATCATAACAAATGATTGACAAGACAGTTAAAGCGATTAGTAACGTTTACCAGACACAAACAAGGCAGGAGGCGTTAAATTTGTTTGTTCATCTTCAAATATTGCCAGTGGCCAACTTGCCACGGAGTAGGTATATAAAAGCAGGTACCTACTTAGAAGTATTCTACACACGGCACAAATATTGTTCTAACACATTACATATTCATCTGCCGTTGCAACCTTCTTTGAATGTCCGACTATTCAAACTGACATAAATCTACCGAAGTTCGTAGTACATACAATGTAATAAACGTTCGCAAACCGAATCAATGTAAAAACGTGATTTAGTACTCAAAAGATAAAGAAGATAACTGATTAATATTTTTAAGTTCTATTACTTCTTAAATCTTTTTTATAGCCATAATACATAATCATAAGTGAAAACTCACGAAAGACATTAGTAAAACTGTTAACATCTGTGTTAGACACACAGATGTTAACAGTTTTACTATATAAAAATTTTATGATTTATGAAAGCAATTTCACAATTCCAATATAGGTACCTATCAAAGAATTCATTTTAATGTGTGTAGAGTAAATAATTTCTCTACCGCGCTGTAAGTGAATCATTAGATACAGGGTGTTACCGAAAGGTTATATATATCTATCTAAAAGACGGGAAGAGTACATCTGGTATAGTCAGTGCACAAAATTTCAGCTCAAAATGTGTAAAATAAAGAATTGATACCCAATTTTTCGCACCAGTTATTAGACACTAAAAATCATAACAAAACATGTCACCGCACTACGAGGGTCAATATCTTATTATGGTTATAATTAGTTATAATATTTGGTGTTGAAAAAAAGGATTAACTTTCAAATAAATGAATTATTAAATTAACTCATTTTGAGCTACAATTTTGAATACTCACTCTGAGTTTATAGCAGATGTACTCTTCACCCCTTTTGGATTGTTATGACGTTTCGGTGCATCCTGTATATGAATTTAAATCAATATTGTAAAGAATGTATATTGCAAGCGTAAAAGTAAATATTAGTCACGACCTCATTTTGATTATGTTATTATTATAACCTATAGTTAAATTGTATATTTTCCCTATGAATGTAAAGTTAATTCGGTGACCAGTATTATTGTTTCTAGTATCTACACACGGCAAACTAGATAGGTTTGCAGGCCACACTAACATTTTATATTTATATGTTTGTGTGGCCTGCAAACTTATCTAGTTTGCCGTGTGTACCTACTTTAGTCTATAAGTATAAGCAGCACTCTTCAGGATGTTGCCTTGAGCCAAAAACAACAAATTGCAGTAACCACTCCATATAGGTATGTGACTAGTAATCTAAATTAATCGTTTTCCCTTAGTGTATAAATAAAGTTTAGGACCTACAAAGGGAGAGAACAGTTTTGCTTTCATTATATTTTCTTCAACTTTGCCATCAAGTGCAAAGCGAAAATACAATTCTAAACTATCAAAACGTAATAGCTTCGCTACTCATTTCCCTACAAAATGAGTCTGAAAAACAGATAGTGACGCTAGGTATAAAACAATAATTCATTCTTCATTTAAATTTAAGAAATAAAAGCTAAAATAGAAATAAAGTTACCGATGATACCATACCAACAAAAGGAATCCCAACCAAGATCGGATTCAAGAGAAACAGAACACAATCTTCTACCAAATCCGTATCCTAACTTTTCCCAGTTTATTAAGACTGAATTGTCTTCTTTTAACCAAAAATTATCTTTGAACAACGTTTTACAATACATGAACTATGACTTCAACAGGATAAATCGTACCAGACCTGAGTCATGAAGGTCATCACGTATGTTCGCACAGACGTACTATATTTACACACATGTACAATTATACATATAAAAGTGTAGTTGCTCTCAAAGGCCACTCGTTTGTCATTTATTTCCGGTGTCTACTTAGCAAGCTTCCGATTACCTGACCTTTCAATTTTACGGGAATTGAATGTAACTGCACTCAATTATTCAGCATTTATATTAATGTCTTATAGATAGATACCTACTAAAAATAGTTGTTCGCTCAAAGAAATGTAGTTACATTTTATGTCACTTGTAACTTTGTTAGTAAATAGGTGCACGTTTTGTTGTTTTAGATGCGATGTTTAAAATTTATTAGAGCGAACAAAACGCTTGACACAGGAAAACCAATAGCATTCATTTCACAACTGTGTCCAAATAATTGTCCCTTTGTACCACAGAACACATATACCTTTGTACTCACGATGTAACACAGAAGTTTCCGCTTTATATCGCTTAGGTACAAAATAAATATACGAACTATGAATCGCTTTAATAAATAATAACTAACACAGTCAGTAGAATATATTTAAATATTCTCCCATCGTCCGTTCAGTAAACAAAAATTTTGACGTTAAATAATAAATTATCCGCCGCGTCTAGGAATGCGTGTTTTTTCATAAAAAATGTTCTGCGCAGGGTTACTTCAAAGTACTGGAATATTTCGACACCATCAGTTATAAACAATTGCAATATATGATATAAACTGACTAATTTTAGCGTGTAAAGCGATCGAGACCATCGCCGCATGTATATGATGACAGACCATAACAAATTGCTATTGAGAACATGCGGTGCAGGAAACTTGTAATTATATTTATTTATGGTACATATGTTCGATGAAGTATCATAATTAAACAGAAATACTTAAAATCGGAACTACGCTCTGAGATTCGGGTCTCTGCCAATAATTATAAGGTCAAAGGGTTCAATAACTATGCCAAGTATATATAGATTTATTAGCCTTAAAAATATAAATACTAATTGTGTTTTGTCTACATAACTTATTTAAACTATGAAATTAGTAGATATTGATATACGCGTTAAAGTAAAAATATATTGTACAAATTGGAACGAAATTAACAAGGTGACAGGGAAAAATATTACACACTGTTCATTATTCGTTTTAAATAAATACGTTTAAAGCTGGTCGCCGACAAACCTTGCACTCATTACACATGGAAATATTTTAAATATTTGCTGTAACTGCTGGTTATGTACGATAGTGTTTGAACGAAACAGCTCGATAATTCAATTTATTTTATTACAGTATACAATGCACATCTTTGTAAACCGTTTTACGTTCAAAACTTGGCAGTATTACAAATTAATAATTGACAAAAGTACTAGAGTAAATATAATTCGAGGTTACAACTTACAATGTTAAATACAACATAATTAATATTTTTTTCAAACTCCTGACATTTGCACCGGATATTCGATTTTGATAAGTTGAATAAGCATTTAATGAATTGACCTCAAACGCTTCCAAATGAATATTGCCTTTAAATATTACAACGTTATATTACATATCGAATTATTCTTATTGTTTATGAATATGTTAGTTAGGAGGGCCATAACTTTGATTCGATTATGCAACCGACGTCAAGCATTTAATTATTTAAAAGGGCCATTTTCAGAACTTTCCTATCTATGTGATCAATCCATTTCTGTCAGAGATAACACAATGTTTCAAAAAACACGGTCATCCCGCGCTTATCAGTTGTCAAATGTTTTAAAATACAAATAAATTATGTAAAGAGCTTCTGCCTTTACTCTTAGATATATGTAACAAATTTAATAAGTTATCTTAATGTCGAGCTCTTTATCTGAGGCACGTGATTCCTAGAACGTTCACTAAACAAACACCTTGGTTACCAACTAGGCACCTCGGCCAACTAGATGATTGAATTAAATTGATAGTATCTAACTGAAAGGATGGTGACACAAGTCATATTGTTTCCGAGAGACTCAGCGGTAGATTTATGATCATCATAGTACTCTAACATCTTGTGTGGTCGACCACCTTGTATATTTAAGTATGAGACGCGAATAGTTCTTTGATAGTTAAATTATGTTGCGACAAACGCTTTTAAATAGTAGGAAGTGTCATTAAATATAATTGCGGCGATCTGTGATCTTACATCTGTTATATGTCTCCTGATGGAGACATCGTCTACCTAACTAGGTATGTAGCTATCACTCGAAACACACCATCATCGTTTTAAATTTCACAACAAGCAGTGTATACGGAACCTACGAATGGACATTGAATATTAAGGAACGCGCTAATACTCATTCGATGACAAACAAAACGCAGGCAATTCAGATGGGGAAAAATCGGCACGTGATTTAAAGGCCATGTAAAAAAACAACAGATGAATAAAATATAACAACTACATTGACAGAACGAGTAAATAATGTGCTGCCCCTGTGAAATATGCGAGTGTTGATATAGATATTAGCCAGATATTGACACAGACAGATGATAACACGGCTCTTAAATATATCATTAGCACAAACATTCAAGATCTGGATAAAAAAACAACAAAACTGATAAAAAAGTCTTGGTCGTAATACTGTTGAGAGTAAGATAAAAATAACAAGGACACATCGCGAGCTGAATAAGTTATTAACTTGTAATTTGAAAATGTTGAAATAATCTTATAAGACCGGTATATATATTCTTTATTAAAATTAAATTAATTTTAATAGTTATCTAATATATTTCGACTAAAACAAGACACAATAAGATGTTAATCAAAGGAGATGAAATATTTAAATAATTTAATCAAATGGAAACAGTTATCTAACGCACAGGTATAATAATTTCTCACACAAGATCAAGGTTTACACACAAAGGGCACATATTACAATAAAAGCTATCAAAACACAGTTTTCCACTAATTA
Organism: Diachrysia chrysitis; assembly: GCA_932294365.1. Lineage (NCBI taxonomy): Eukaryota > Metazoa > Arthropoda > Insecta > Lepidoptera > Noctuidae > Diachrysia > Diachrysia chrysitis. The sequence continues at coordinate 4,248,827 of OW028647.1, forward strand.
CCTACAAACGTAAAGAAATGCATCCGATTAAACTCATTAAGTATTAAACTTGTGTAACGTAAGGCTCGATTCGTAGTCGAGGCGGCTGCTATCGCTGTATGTTACATTCAATGCAATTATATACTCAGGAATTTGTTAGTTAATGCAAGTACCGAGGAAATGGACTTTATTAACTAGGCGATTAGGTTTAAATAATATTGTTAGTGTATTGTAAGTGACGCACCAGTGATCGTGTTTCGTCGCGTAGTCCTCGCACGGTCACACACGTTTGCCGCGAACGAACCGCGGTAACTAACTGACGTTGTTCTGATATTGCTATGTTGGTGCCGCCGAGCATGTGACCATACTAACTTCGTGATGAAGTCGTTAAATAATTGTCCCCCAACTTTATATCACTTACAGGGACCTTAATAACGTATTGCCTGTATTTGAAAAGCGTTTTATTGGCTATCTACAGATTTTATGCGTGTGCGCATACATCTTTACGATGTATATGTCCCGTGGAATGTCAACGAGGACTTTATAAAATATATTTTATTACATCAAACCTATTAAATTTGAATTTAGTTTTTACTGAAACGACCGATATAAATTACAACAATGGCTTTTAGTATTCAATTGTTTTCCAATTTCTACGAATAGAAGCAGATAAAATGGAATGCAAATAGATGTATTTGGAATAAATTAAAAGCGTGATAAAAGCGTGTTATACGACAATAGAATAACAAATACATTTAAATGTTCTACACTACAAATTAAACCAAATAACATATAAAATACTCACATTTAGTTTGGGTGTTGATATCCCACAGTAAAAAACCTCACACTATCGTGTCTGTGTAGTTTCAAATCAGCTGATGATAAGGAAGATGAGAGCTATCTCGTGATCGCGGCGTGATGTTGGCAGCACTGGCGACTCCTGCGCAGCCTCCGTGGCCTCGCGACTCATCATTGCGTGATTCGTAGGTAGGGACTGCGGTTTTATAACGACTGTGTACACTTACTATTAAATTTAATACAATTTACATTAAGCAAAAATTATAATGATATAAAAATATTGTAACTTTAAATTAAATTATTATGCGGGTTTAAATCCACGAATATTTAATTTTTAATAGGTACTTACGTCGAAACGTTTCTTTTTGTTTATATAATTTGTATTACTGTATAATTATTATCTCGCCTGTTTTAAACAAAGATGATTTAAGTTCAGCTTGCTTGATTGTAAGAGTATCTTGAATTTACAGGTGAACCTTACATTAAAGGATTTTTTAATCATGCGGTCTCTCTGTAAAAAAAATAATAGATGTAGGTATCCAAAGGATTTATTATTTAAAAAATAATACTATGTACGTGTCTGCACTCTATGAATAAAAACCAATGTCCACCACGACTGCATTAATTAAGCTAATCCAATTTTCAAGCAACAGTAGGTACCTTATTAAGAAGTACAAACCTAATAAAAGAGACATCGTAACTATTCTACTGATGATTAGAATTGTCTACTGATTCACTATAATTGAGGTCTTACCCAGTCTTGGTATGCGCGGCCCTTAACATCATTCAATCAAATCTAGATTAATTATGACATCATTTCGAACCTGGCCATGGTTCTCACAATCGGAAGCGACGCGATGTGACGTAATAGGCTAAAAAAACTTCTCCTGTAAACTGATAAACAAGCTTTAAATAATGATGACTAGAAATATCTGTTGATGTAGAATGCAACAATAGTAAAACAATGTAGGAATATAATGGAATCTATTTTAATATCGGAAATATTTGACATTGAAGCTTACATGGCGGGTTAATTTATTGTGATTTTAAACTATCGGAATTATCCTTTGTGGCGATGACGTAGGTAAGTAGATATTTTCCTGACATATATACATAATATATTGGGTATTAGTTAATATTTTCTATTTTAGCGACTTAGGTATACCTATAATACGCCTTTACGATTCAATATTTGTAAAACAATACTATTGTTAAAGATACATTGCCTGTGCGTCGCTTTTTAGGGTACCGTACCCCCAGGGTGCCAACGGGACTACTACGCCTCCACTGTCCGTCCGTCCGTCTGTCTGTTAGCGTGCTGTATCTCATGAACCAATGAATAGATAGCGTAAATTGTAGCGCATAGATCTACATTGTGTATTTATGTTGCCGCTATAACAAATATTATAAATAAAATAAAAATTTAAGTCGGCTCCATAAAATGGTACGGGATAAAGGGAACCTTCATGCTGGAGTCCAACTCGGGCATGAAGGCCTCGCACTTGGCCGGCTTTTTTTCTTTTAAGACTCACATGATCGTACCTAGACCTACTCTATACCTATTATAAAACTAAAAATAATTACGGTTATAAGTTGTAGACTAATAAAAAAAAAAGGAATTAAAATAGAAAAACAAAAACAAAGTATTAACATAAACAATATATTCACTTAAGCTAGACAACTTATAGGAACAGCATTAAATTGGAAACTTACAAAGGTAACAAAACATTGAGATTGAACATTTCTGCTTGCTGCTACAAACTATAGAAAATTTACAGTGCGATTACACAGACTATAAATTGTGCGATTATTGGCAATGGTCAAAAATGATGCCCCAGCAGCACCCAGCAATGTATGGCAATACACAAATTGTATAGAAATTGCCAAGAATTGTCCAATTCTAGTTGCCAGTGTAAGCGCACCTTTAGAAATGTTAGTTGGAATTGAGTGAACGGATAGCCGAGTGGTAGAGGTCACCACGCTAACTACCTGTGTGCGACGTGCTGAGGGTTCGGTTCCCGCGAGGGACGAACATTTGTATGACCCACAAATGCTTGTTCCAAGTCTGGGTGTTATTTGTGCATGTGATTTGAATGTTTGTAAAACAACCGCGACGCGTAAGCTGTATACATATGCCAACGTCATCGTAAATGTTTTTTATTTATTCATTTTTAAAGGTATTTATATTATTACGTATTTTGACGGATTTTTTAAGATATTCATGATCGAGTTTCGTTATAACTTGTGCCACTGCACGACCTGGCGCTAGTTCTAGAGTACCTACTCGATCTTAATTCGATTGAAACTCGATAGTCGGAAGTAAGACTGCATGTAATTCTCGTTACATAATTTATTTAGGTATAAACAAGCACCACTATTTAAAAGTTAGTATGTTTACACGACTTTTATTGTTACAAAAAGGACAAATTTCCTGTCTGTATAAAAAACGTATTTTTTGTGTGGATAGTGGCTGACCCACACTAGGACACTCGCGTACGCACTTGTACACTCGATATCATACACACACTACGTGAATGGTGTGTAGTGCTAGTGTAAATGTGGGATTAATTCACATCGGTTTTCGTTAAGATAAATAAGTAGATACAGATGTGCTTTTGAGAGTGAGCATAATGTAGTACCTTTTTACATAATCATTTACGTAGGTATTCTACAGCTGAACTAATATACATAAAATATCACAAAATATTACACACTTCTTTTTAAATTTTAAATAAATTGGCATTTCTTAACTACCTACTCTTACACTAACACCAAACGCCTATCCCTAGATATTTCATTAAGTTTCAAAAAATCATTAAATTATACTAACTATAACTATGTATACTATAAACGATAAAAAAAGTAACAATGCGAGGTAGTGGGGATACAAATATGGAAAATCGATATTTGTATACGAAATAAATGTGTTGAGAAAATAACAACCTAGAAATATGCTTTACAACCTATAGTATATATATATTGGACACTAATTAATAACATTAATAAAAAAAAATGGTAAATAAAAGATTAGTTTATGAGACAACTAAGTAAGTACTCAATAATTTAACATAAAATAAGACAAAAACAAATAAAACAGTTTTCTAGTCATTTTTAATTTAATTTTAACAATAGAGATCGATCTCCATTTATTTAAATGTTGGTAGACCTACAAATAAAATGAAAGCAAATTACTTAAACTTGCTAACTCTTTTTATATCACAACATCTGAAAATAATCTTATATTTTAAGTACAGTTATTGTCTTTCTTAATATATTTGTTTTTTCTTAATATTATCTATCATCCCTCAGTTTTACATCACCACATAAATATATAATTAATCTAACTAAATTTTTCCCTTATAAAGAATTTATTTTTTGTAATTATAACGTTTAACATGGTAAATAACATATTTTAATGGGTTAAAAAAAATACATTAGTAACCCCAAAACAATTTGTAGGTAATTAAGCATGTTTGATAATAATTATAAATTTTGTAAATATTTACAATTTGACATATTCCATAATTAGTCAAATTCATTAAATCCTGTAATTTGTACATAGGTTTAAAAACTGTCTTTGTAGGCACAAAAAATTACATCAAAGGCATTGTATGTTAAGGTATTGTATATTAATCACCAAGCAAGCTGGCAAAACAGTGAGCAGTTGATTTATCAGTATACTGTTAGGTTTCCTGTCTAGTGCGAGCTGACCTGCTCAGATTGGCGCGGACTCACCCCTTCCATGCCGACAATTTATTAACTTGTTTGGCGGCTACAGTCCCAACTAATCCCGTATTTAACCAAAACAAAAAAAAAACTAACGACAGCTATCATTAAGGAAATTGGGATGCTGACTGGACATTTATTTTATTATTACTAATAGTCAAAATCTATTTTGTCTGCAAATAAGATAATAAAAATATATTTGGCACGTATTAATTGCTTTTCTAATTTAAAAAGTAAGGAAATAAAGCGATCTTGCGAAAACGTATGTCAATATCCCAATTATAAGTAAAATTCGTAGTAAACCGATTAATTGGAATGTCCTACAAATACTACATTATGTACGATAAAATTCAAAGATCGGTTTTGTACTAAGAGGTCAATGCCCTGGTCTAATAAATATACCTAATACTTACTTAAATAAATTCGCCTAGGTAACCACTCAGGTAATTCACACCTATTACCATTACAAATAAATTGTATTGGTATAAGATTATCCTACTTAGTTGACATGACTGTGGACAAATATTTTTTTGCTTTTGCACAATATGTAAGCACAAGTTCATTATTTGAAGTATCGTTTTCAAAACATTTTTAAATACGTATTATCTTTAACTTTAAAAAATTTGAACCATTGTTCATTGTTAAGTCTGATAATTGTGATGGAGTGCACACAACATTGATTATAATTTGATTCAAAATATAAGTATGGTTTTATAGGAGGTTGCTCATAAAAGGCTACTTGAGGAGATATAGTTACTTAATTTTTACAGTTTCCTTAATTCCTACTCTCATAAGGATCACAATAACGACGTCAACAGCAAAGGTCGACTAATATAATTATAATAATATAAAAAAAGGTACCAGTAGACGCTCGAAGCAGTCACTGATCTGTGGATGAGTGACCAAAGTCCTACCTCCGTGTGCCTCTCCGTCGTCCTCTAATCTCTCTCTTTTCGTGTCGGATTGCTGATTTTCCAGATCCTATCAGCCAGTGGTATATAACAGTGAAAGAATATACATCTGTTTTCGCGCACACACTGGCTAACTGAGTTAGCTTAATAGTTCAGATGAATCGAGCAAGAGTGGAAGCCGACCCCAACATAGCTTGGGACAAGGCTAGGCAGAATACAGGATAACTGGAATATTTCCTGTGCAGAAAGATCTCTGTTGAGAGAAACTGTTGAGATAGAAATTTGGCCGGGAAGATATTATTATGTTACCACCCAAGTGCCGCGTCGTCTTTATAAATAGTCAAATCTACTATGTCTTTTTATAAGGGGTATAAAATTAAAATAAAACCAGTAGGTACTACGTTTGTTTTCATGGACCTGAAACAAAAATTAGGAGATAAATATTTGATGATAAGTGCACTTACTGGGTGGGTGCACAGTACATTATATATGTACTTGTTTGTCAAAAGGAATATAATAATGACTGCACGAATAGCTGAGTGGTATAAGTCACCACGCCAATTACCACAGTGCGCGACGTGCTGCGGATTAAATTCCCGCATGGTACAAACAATTGTGCGATCCATAAATGCTTGTTTCAAGTCTGGGTGGTTCTTTGTGTATGTGTTTTTAAAACCCTCAGCGACACAAGAATTAAATTCTATAGAGAAGCAGTTTTTTATAAAAAAAAATGGAAATCTTACCCATAACACTGGGTATTCTCATAGACCAGAGAATAGTGTGACTGCATTTTATTGTTACATCTTCTAAGCCATCAAATGTGTTAGAAGTGCTTACTAGATCACCAAACTTCAGAGGTTGACTATCTGTAAAAAAAAAAAAAAAAAATCAGTTAAATACCTACTCATAACGTTGATACGCATCCTGATATTGTGTCATAAAGTTTATTTGATCAAATTTATATGACACAGACGCTATCTGTATTTCATAACTAGCAGCCCTTTTGGGCGCGCGGTTAGTCAAAATCGCGGTTATTTCAGTATCAAGAGGTTTAGGTGGCTCGCAATGGATGTAACGGAAGAAGGATCAAGGGTAAGGTTTACCTAATTAGCTTAGACTAGCTGTCCCCCGCGACTTTGTTCGCGTGTTTTAGTTTCAACGGTTTTTCATTTTTGCAACATTTTTCATTTATCCTCCGCTCCTATTGGTCGTAGCGTGATGTTATATAGCCTATAGCCTTCCTCAATAAACGGACTATCCAACACAAAAATATTTTTTCAATTCGAACCAGTAGTTCCTGAGATTAGCGCGTTCAAACAAACAAACAAACAAACAAACAAACTCTTCAGCTTTATAATATTAATATTAGTATAGATTTAAAGCAACACAATAGAGGGCTATTGACTAATGCAGTGGACTGGTAAATTGGTATAGTTTCTGGGTATAGGGTCTAGGTCTCCTCCGTCATATCGGTTTAACATATAACACAGGAACAGTAGCTCGTGTTGTGGTGTACAGATTGGCCAGGAGGACGTCAGCGGATATAACTTCCCAGCCCCGTCGACCATGCTTTAGTGAACCAGCGGCGAAGGGAAGGACGGGACTGCGGTGATTTTAGACGGTGCAAGTCCGACATATCCCCACGACGTGCCATCGGCATGAGTAGAAGTCATTAGATTTTAACCCCTTACATAAAAAAGGGTACGCCGTTCTTTTTTTTTGCACATGCGCTACTTAATACCTATGGCTATGTGCGATAGATTGTGTATAATATTAAAAAATGTGGACAACATCACATACATTGCTCTGAACCCAAAGTAAGTAGCTAAAGCACTTGTGTTATGGAATTCGGAGACAACGAAGGTACCACAAACACTCAGACCCGGGACAATGTAGAAAAGTGGTTTTCTACATTGACCCGGCCGGGGATCGAACACGGGACCTCAGAGCTGGCGACCCCTTGAAAACCGGTGTGTACGCCACTCGACCACGGAGGTCGTCAAATTATTATTTAATTATTATTCACGCCTTTGTAGTGTCCAACATACACGAGCTCAGTGGTAAAGATTCACACGAATCAAAGGTGCATTTTGTTTACGAATTAAACTTGATAATGACAGTACCTATAATTTATTTTAATGTAACCTTGTGGGAATAGGCATTGAAGTTTTTTTTATGATACTGTTATCAGGAAATAATAAGTTTACTTCATAAATCTGAAATGAAATGTCAAATAAACTTATCTGTTCATTTTGTAATAAATAGGTCAAAGAGACTGCAGTTATCAATGTAAAAATTAGTACATTACAGATTTTTGTAAGTAATCCTGCACATTTCATACAAGACTAAATGTTAAGTAAGCTTACTATATAACTAATATTATAAATGCAAAAGATTTGATGGATCGATGGGTGGATGTTTGTTACTCAATTTCGATAAAACGGCTAAACAGATTTGTATGAAATATGGTACATAGATAGTTTATTACCTGAATTAACATATAGGCTAAATTTCATCATCATTGTTATAATAATTTTTCATGAACACGCGAGTGAAAACGCGTGGCGCAGCAATATTATAAATGCAAAAGTTTGCATTTATAAAATTTCGGGTGAAATTTGGCAGACATATGTTTTATTACCTGGAATAGCGCATAGTCTACTTTCAATACTTTGCACAAAAAAGCCCAATTATCTCACTAGATCCAATTAAAAGTAAACGCGGGCCAAGTTGCGCGAATATACTAGTGTTTTATATGGGGCAGCTTTGCAAGTTATAGTTACCTAAATTCCATTTCAGTCCAGTTGACGTAACATTTACGCAGGTCTCTCCAATAGGAACTAAGGAACACCATGGCCTCTTATGTTTCCTACTTTCTTCTGAAATAGAGATGGCATGTTCTCCAGGGCTCAACAGCCATGAAATAGAATCATCTGACACTAAATAAATTTTCGTGTTTGGAGAAATCAACAACTTGTCTCTAGCTTGGAACAATGTTTGTATATTTCCTACAATCTGGTCTAAACGGCCCGAATTCTGTGCTATGGCAACAACACTATCTATCTGAAAAAAAAAGTAGAAACCATCAGAACATCTAGTAAATACAGTGCATTGCCTCAACACAGGATGTCAAGAAGCGTTTCTAATTTAGCTTGAAAGATTCAATGTAAGCAAACTAAAAAAAATATGCAGTATATATGTCAGTAAAATAAACAATATATATTATAATATACATAAAGATTGTTTATTTAATATTCAAACTCAACATACACACAATATCAAAATATTTTGCCTTGTGTTTCCTGCATCCAAAGCTTAGAATTACAAATTTATATAAAAAAATGTGAATTACCTCTACTCCAAGTAGGTTACTATGCATATTTAATTCTATTAGGGCTTTCGTAAAGTCTGTGTAGTCTTGATCTGGAGTGTGAACAATCTATAAAGAAAAAAATTATATTTAAACAAATATAAATATAAATAATATGAAATTAAAAATAAATACATGCTAAAACTCACTTTATGTAAAACAAATATGGTGGTTTTTAGTAATCACATTTAATTAATAAACCTGTATGCAAAATAATAATAAGCCTATAATAATCACCTTACAACCTTTCTGTTTGTATTTCTCTAATATTTCATTAGTGATTGAGTCAAAATCACCAGTTACTAGATCTGGAAGTTTAACATTTTTTGTAAATGCTTCCGGTTGAGTGCTTAAGAAGTGGTCCCATCGCCTAGTGCCACCGTCCACAGTAACTCTGATACTAGCTAAAAAAATATATTGTGTAAGAATTTTGTTAGCAATACTTTAAGTAAAATACAATAAAAATCTTTTATTGTAGGTAATGAATATATCATTCAGCTCATAGACCATCTACTATACTTAGTTGCCTAAAAAAAAAGAAGCTCACCATGATTCCAAATTCTTTTTAAGAATTTTGCATTTTGTGTAATTGGTCTGTTTAAAATTAGAACAGCATATTTAGTATGTGCCACAGATTTATCAATTGTAGTTATCCAATTGGTATTCCATTTGCAACAGTTTATGGCACATGAAGGTCCAGCATTACACAAATTTGTCTGCATAAAATAAAAAAACAATTATCAAATAGATACAGTTAAAAAAAAACTATCAATATTTTATTTCATATTTATTATTTCTTATTTTCATAAATTAATTTAATATCAATGTCAGGTCAGTACATAAGGGAGGAACATTCTTAATTTTTACTGCCTTACCAGGGTTGAAGAAAGTACACGAGAGTTCTTATTTAATAAAAAAACTCAATTATTTAAAGTAGCCATAAAAATATATTCTATTAGTAAATAGTAAAAGTAAAAGTGTATACAATAGCTTATTATATGCTATACAGTATTTAGTACAAAAATAGCGAACAGTTTACAATAACGTAAAAAAAAGTAAATGATTAAAGAAATTATTTCTGACAAGGACTTTGTACTTGAATGTGTTATCAATAAATTACTTCTAGTAACATTAAAATTAATTGAGGAAATAATAAGGTAATTTAATTTATGCCTTCAATGTACAAGCCATGTATTTAATTTATACTTTTAATTTAATTTTATTTGTTCTCATAAAATATAGTACATACATTTAGGTACACAGAATTCTTCATAGATTTTAAACTAACCTCCGTAGTAATAGGTCCGTTGGTGGTCATGGCGGCAGCAGATTTTTAGACGTCTTAGTTATATAAATTTAAAATTCCAATCGAGTTAATCTATCAATTACATATCAACATAACCTAGAATAACACCAATCAAAATTTTGAATTCGAATGAAACTTGCAACTAGAGTGTAGCCATTATAAAAAACGATTATAATAAGGAAAACCGGTAGAAAGAATTTTCAGATAATTTATGGACAATTTTCATAAAATTATCTTTCAAAACCACGGAAACTACTAAATGCAAATAAATTTATTTCTTAAATCATAATTATGTTTATTTTTATGTTGTGAACGCGTTATATAATCATTACGTATTATATTTTATCCGTTTTGTCACACTGATATTATACAAATTTCCTCGGAATTAATTACAATGTAGCTAAACAATAATTTTATTTACAAAAATAATTACATTTTTAAACCTTGCCGCGATCTCAACGTAGGGAATGTAAAGTAATCGATAAATCTTATTTTTTTTTTATTTCATACTAATTTTGTCAAGTTGTAACTCAGGGATTTTTATACTCAAAAAGACTCAAAGTCTTAGTGTCAAACGCTGTCAAAGTCAAACAAAAGTCTAAATTGTTGTGAAATTTGTAGGTTTCGACAAAGTAATCTTTTGTTTTGGGAATAAACAATTATTCCACGATGAATAGAATTTTTGGAAGAGGAAAAGCTAAGGAACCAGGTCCAAGCATCTCGGATTGCATTAGCAATGTAAGTTATCTTGAACAACATTTTCTTAATCTCCAAGGGAATCTATATGTTAATGATGATTCATAATGAAGATTGTAAAACTTGTTGGTAATTTCAGGTTGATGGCAGGGCTGATAACATTGAGCAAAAAGTCCAGAAATTGGAGACAGAACTTAGAAAATATAAGGACCAAATGAACAAAATGAGGGAGGGACCGGCTAAAAACTCAGTTAAACAAAAGGCAATGAGGGTATTAAAGCAGAAGAAAATGTATGTATTATTGCAATTAGTTGATTTGTTAAAGTATGAATAAATTTTACTTAACAGCCACTTCCCATTATAATTTAAGTTGGTATTTGTTAAAAAATGTTCTTATAAAAGGATGATGACATCTCCTAAAGCACATTATTTGTAATTAATAATAATAACAATAGTTATATAAAGTCATAATTATTTTATTGAACTGTTTTCTCTACACTTATAAACCCAAACCTTAAGTATTCCATCGCTGACTAGGTTAACATTTTTCCTTATATTATTTCCTATCGGTTCTATATGTAATACTTTATCTTGATGTTTAATTTAGCTAGTAGGTAAACTAGATTTTAGAACCTAATCAATAGAAAACCAATAAAGTATATTGAAGTCTGGATAGGTTTCTATCAGTTTAAGCATTTGTAAATCGATAAAGCGTTCAGCCATTTGGCTTCCGCTAAGTGCCCTGTTATAGCATATTCAGGATATCCCCTCATGCGGTATAACTACTGAGTTAACAACCACTGAAAATGAGTCCTTACTTATTTAAACCGATTATTATTTAAGCCAATTATTATGTTAGCTGGTTATTATTTTAGCCGGTTATTATGTTAGCCGTTCCTCATCCATTTATTATTGAAATAGTTATAAATAAAGTGTTATTTATATTATAGGTATGAACAACAACTTGATAATCTAAGAGCCCAGTCATTCAACATGGAACAAGCCAACTATGCTACGCAGACCCTCAAGGACACACACGCTACTGTGGCAGCTATGAAGGATGGTGTCACACAAATGAAGAAGGAGTTCAAGAAGATTAATATTGATACTATAGAGGTTTGTATACTAATTTCTTACACATATATATTTATATTTTTAGTAGATGCTGTATAGACAAACGCCTACATTATCCTATATTCTCTGCCATCCTCTTGGTCAAGAAATTTTAGTTCATTAAGAATCAAGCTCATGCTTGTTCCTTGTCTATCAGGGAAGAGCCCTTTGCCCAGCAGTGGTCCGATAGCTACAGGCAGATGTTAAAATTTTAATTACTAATGTTTAATTTAAAAAAAACCCCTATTTTTTAGCTGAGCTCCCTGTAGTCTGGGAGCTAGTGTGTGTTACTTTATTTATTTTGACAAATATTAATTTATACGCAATATTACGGTTTTTTTAATACCGACTGTAAAGAGAGTCCTAATAATGTTTAAACCATTGTTTCAGGATGTGAATGATGAGCTTGCCGACATGCTGGAGCAAGCCGATGAAGTGCAGGAGGCGCTGGGTCGCCAGTATGGAATGCCCGAAATCGATGATGATGAACTAGCTGCCGAATTAGATGCTCTTGGTAAGTATTACTTGCTTTTCACAATACCCACTCATTAAAGGCTCGCCTGGCGCCGGACTATTGACAATCTATTACAATTACTTAACCTGTCCTCTATTATTCTTATTATTCACTTTAGCATAGCTTCTATTCTATTCAACAAGTTCAAATATTAGTTAGACCACCCTAATTTACTTCTAGTATAGATTTTTTGCTGTGACAACATTTATGCTAAATTTTGTTTACATTCTTTAAGCTTTAATTAGGAAAAAATCTCATGGGCCCTTCAATCATCTTCTCGGTCTTTCGAGATGTCGTCTAGTATTAAAATATAAGTTTACTAGCTGTTTCCCGCGGCTCCGCCCGCGTGGATGTCGGTTAACGCGGCAATAAGTAGCCTATGTCCTTTTTGTAGGCTCTAGACTATCTGTGTACCAAATTTCATTTAAATCATTTATAATTTTAGCAAGGATTTATCAGTTTTGAACAATCTGTATGTGGCCATTATATGAGCCCATTATTGAGCTTTAAAAATTAAATGCGACTTGAAGTAAAATCAAATTATTTTTATGACCGATTTTATTAATCATTTAAATTCCACCTTCCAGGTGACGAGATAGCCCTCGACGACGACGCATCCTACCTCGACGACGTAGTAAAGGCACCGGCGGCCCCCGACAAGGAGCCAGGCGCGGACAGCATGCGCAACAAAGACGGCGTGCCCGTCGACGAGTTCGGCTTGCCGCAAGTGCCCAGCGCGGTCCAGACCTCCCGCTGATCGCACTTCCATTGTGGTACAGGTGATCTTGTTAATTCACTTCAGTTGTAGGAACTACAGCACTGATTTCCTTATAGTCTCGTATTACGGCTAGATGTTGACTCACTTGTATATTGTTTCGTACAGAGCACATCAGTAACAACAATTAAATTATTTATGCTTATACTCCTGGTTTCAGAAAGGCAATTTAATCTGCTGTTTAAATTATTTGATTGGGTGGTTAACATGTTTTTTTGTTGATCACCCTTAAAATACAACCTCATGATTTCGAGCTTGTCTTTTGACAGTTCTGGACGTTTATTGTATGGTAAATCACAGTGAAATATGAAGTGCTTATGTAGATTTCTGTTGCAACCGCCACCGTATTCCATTGCTTAGCGCGGTTTATCGTGTAAAGCATTTACTTTTGAATTACATATAAATCCATGTATGTGGGTAGGAACATAATAGTTGTTATTAATTATTACCTGTACTGCATAATGTAACATAATATTCATCACTGCTTGTTGTATTATACTAAGAGCTTACTCATTTCACTTTGTAACTTTATTTTTTCTTTTTTAAATGTAGAAGTGAAAACTCTCCAGCATTCATTTGTTTTATTTTATGAGTAAACAACTCGCTATTGATTGTTTTGTTCATTGTAATTATTAGATAATCATGTTTCTACGATATTAGTTATATTATTTTCGTAAAAGAATAATACTTGATTCATTTCCTTAGTCTTAATTAGAAAATTTCGTTGGAACAACTCGAATTCGGCTTATCATACGAAGTGAAATAAAATTATATATTCTAATACATGTTTTGTGATTCAAATTTTATAGTTAGTTGCTGTAACTTTATATGTAAATGTAATCTAGTTATTATAATTTTTTTATAAACTTAAGTTATAATAAACTATCTTTGTAATTTTGTTGTTTTTATTTAATATCCATATTATTCTCCCTTTAGTGGTCTGTGATTGTTAATTTGGCCACCTGTGGCCACTTAACACACTTTTTCATATATTTTGAACTAGCGGTCCCCCGCGACTTTGACCGCGTGTTTTAGTTTCAACGGTTTTTCATTTTTGCAACATTTTTTATTTATGCTCCGCTCCTTTTGGTCGCAGCGTAATGTTATATAGCTTATAGGCTTCCTCAATAAATGGGCTATCCAATACTCAAAGAATTTTTCAAATCGGACCAGTAGTTCCTGAGATTAGCGAACAAAAAGCAAACTCTTCAGCTTTATATATTGGTATAGATAAACGGGTCGCACACGTGTAGTCGGTGGCGGCTGGTGGACACTCGCTACAGCAGACAGATATTTGAAAACGTGTATTAAGTCGCTGTCGCTGGCCACCGTTGGCTGGGCTCGGTGACCCGTTTGCGCAGTCTTAAAATAACCAACCTTTTATTGCCGAACACTGAAACATATGACGATAACGATGACAACACTGGCTGCAGTGTTGTCATCGTTAAATCATCGGTGTAAAGTAGCGACAGATAGACATTTAAGAGCGTCTTGAAGTTGAGTTGCGTTTCAGTATTCGGGGGTTAGTGTGTTAAAGTAAGAGGAAGATATTTCATATCATTTTAGAAAATGGAAAAACTTAATGAAAACCATAAATACATGAAGGTAAACCACAAAACCTTTATTACATAATAATAATTTAATTGAATTATATTACACAGTCAACTCTAAAATACTGTTATGTTCATCACTTATGATTTAAGACATTTGTTTATACTGAATCACAGTAAATCGGTAACGGGTGCATTTTAGCGTTTTCTTGACACAATAAATAATACTCGTTCTCATTAACATCCTAAATTATGTACAACCACTCCGAACTTTGTGATAACAACTATGCATTGCAAACAGTCTAGTTTTATTATCTATGATTAAATAATCACTCGCAACTTAATCCAGCGCTTCCTGTCCAGTCTTTGGCAAGAAGAAGCAGAGTATTGCGGCAACTGTGGAACAAAACAAAATGTTAGTACAACTCGTAGCAATGAGGGTGTACGCGATTTAAAAATCCGTTAAGTTTGCTTGCTATTCTGGCATGTGCTCTATGGTCTGGCATCTGTCAATTACCACCAATAAGAGACTAGCTCGTAGTACTCATTCATCAAAGTAATGTAACAATATGAACCGTCTTTATGATGTAATAAATTATTATTTATTTTTTTGACTTAAATAAGAAGGCTATTTGTTACACCAATCCTAGTTATTAAATTCATAAAAAGGTTACGCCAAATGCTGCAATTGTGT
The DNA here is from genome assembly GCA_932294365.1 of Diachrysia chrysitis. Lineage (NCBI taxonomy): Eukaryota > Metazoa > Arthropoda > Insecta > Lepidoptera > Noctuidae > Diachrysia > Diachrysia chrysitis. The sequence goes on from OW028647.1 coordinate 4,264,259, forward strand.
AATTTTAATATATATAAAAAGAAATGAGAAAGTGTGTCTGTCTGTATGTTATGTTACCTGAACACAACAAAAGGTTTTGTTGTGTTCCTTTAGTACTGTTCTCTAGCACAATAGAGGAAGAAAAACATAAAATCGAATACAGGTAATAGGTAAGTAGCACGTTCTAAACTTTAAATTGAACATAGACACCACTTATTTTCGACCGCATTAAGAACTGTTCCAGTTCCTAGTCCTATAGATTCCTTGGTCAGCCTTTCGAATGTTTTATAATATTGTCTTTACTTACGGAAAAGGAATGCCGAAAACACGACGATGGGGATTACGCAGTTGATGTCGATGAGGTAGCCGAAAGACAGGTTTCCGATGAGACCGCCGCCTCGACCCGCCGTGAGGGAGAGCGCCGCAGCCATTACCCTGGTGCACAATAATAAATGTCATTACAAAATCTCAGAAAACTCCACTTTAATTGGTTAATATTAGTATTTTTTTAAGTTTACCCTGATAAGGGTAGGAGTTTGAAATTTAGCCCACGGAGGCTAATTATATTCAGCCAATCAAGCATCTTAGCCTACAGTCTGTCAAGATAATGATGAAAAATATTGTTTGGGCTGATACAAATTTTGTGACACTAAATTTATGGTCAGGGTCATGTAAAGTACTTTATCCGTCAAGTCGTAGTCTTGTGGTAATGAGGTACTTTACATGACCATAAATTTTGCGTTGTAAGCACAATAAAATTTGTAGTTTCCTTAAAAATGTTTCTTATATGTTTCTTGACATATTATATATAGGCTATGGACCTATATATTATATATAGGTCCATAGCCGATGAAAGGCGTCTCAGAAATTACGCCATAAACTTTGGCCCTTTTAGACCGTTTCAGCCAGGAAAGTTTTAAGAAAAAAGTAAAGTATTTTTTATTAAAAATATTTTGGAAGGTCAATATACCTGAGGTTTGTAGGGAACAAATCAACCAGGACGCAGAATACAAGACTGATGGCGAGTGAGGTTAGGGCTTCAAAGATACAGGACAGCACCAAGTTTTGCGTGGAATTCTGCACGAAATACAGGCCGATGGTGACCACGCCGGCGAAACCCAAACTGAAAACTGTAACACAATGGTCAAATTAATACTTATAGAAGTATCTAGAGTATAACTGGCATGACATGGGAAAATATAGGTACAGGATGCTAGCCAAATCACGTCCGCCTGGCAAAATTTTCAAAATTAAAAAAGAATGAGTGAGTCGGATTTCTTGAGTTACGACAGACGATCGACTTCATGACTTTTTACTCCTCAAAAACGTATTGTAATTATAATTATAATAAAAAAAAAAAATAATAAAAAAAAGGTCTTGTAACCCATAAGTAAATCGATATACTGACTCGTCAAGATACGTTCATACTTAGTATTTAAATTTATACTTACTCAAGAAGAATTTAGCACCAAGTTTGTGCACGCAGAGAGGCAGCCACAGTGAGGTAGGAATGCAGGCGAGACCAACGATCAAAGTGTGCATGTAGACACTAGGGTCGATGGTATTGTTGCAGTCGAAAGCGTCGCCTTCCATCTCTTCCACCACGACGATGGCTGACACGTCACACACGGACGCCGAAGTGTTCGGGAAACGGTGTTCGAACTCCTCGTAACGGTTGAACAGCTCGGGGAACCAGATCATGAGAGTGTAGTAACTGAAAAAAGATCAAAAGTTAGGTAAGTCTTCCGGGGGCGTTGGTAATCTTTTTTGTTTGGTACGGTTAGTGAGTAAACTTAAGTCTAGTTGACAGAGTTTCTTTTTAACTCGTCGTACCTAGGTATATTTGACATTTCAATATTATTCATTGGTTGATTTACCTATTTTTAGATATTATTAAGAGGTACTCTTTCGGTATCTAAGTATGCATTGGATAATGTGTAAAATTGCGATATCTAACTTACAGTTAAGGAACTTCTAATTACCTCGTGGTCAAACCGAACTGGATGATGCAGGTGAGGATTGTGTATTTCAGGTAAGGTGGTCGGCACAGAGCTTTAGTCTGCAGCCAAATTTCTCCGAACAAGATTTTTAGGTCCTTGGGTCTGCGCATACTGAGACTCCTGATAGACCTTACGGAGGTTTGAGAGCCAACTGATGCAGTTCGCATTTTCTCCTTTAGACTTTTAATCTGTAATAAAACCAAATAATTTACCGTTTATTAAACAAGTTGGATTTACCCCTTATTTCTAAACTTTAACGACGTGAATAGGTAATTCCTACAAAAAGGAATAGATAAGCAAGCTTTTAGTTATATCTAAATGAAAAAGTATTTATGTAAAAACTAAACTAGGTGGGCACTGATTCCTCCTTAAACTAATTCTGGCATGTAACAGATACTTACCGGGTAGTTGTTGGGATCATCACCAGTGTTGATCCTGTAAACCTGCTTGAGGCAGTTGAGGGCATCATCATAGTCACCGCACTCCATCATGAACTTGGGGCTTTCTGGGAAGTAGAAGAGCCAGCAACCAAGCAGAAGGGAAGGGATGCCGCACGCAGCCACGAACCAGTTCCATGAGTCGTAAGAGAAACTGCCCCTCTCGATACGAATGCCGGTGATCGGAATGATAGCCCACGCGATCACTGCAAGAAAGTACGATAGGTATAAAACCTCAAGAAGTCGAGATCTTTTTCCATTATGAAGTAGCTTTGGTACTTCTATTATGTTATTGTTCAATTTTTGACTTAGGTTAGTGGTTAACGTTGTTCTTTTTATCGACATAATAGCTTTTTCCCGCGAGTTTGTCCGCGGTTACATTAAAATTGGACCTGAAGAGATATTACTTTTTTTTTAAAGAATGCAAAAAGAAGTATAATCATAAAAGAACATTTTTTTGTTACAACAAAAGAGGTAATTGCATTAACATAGGTACAAGCTTAAATTTTTACAGTTTCAAGGGAAGGTAGACTAAGAAGTATTTGACGTTAATTTCAACATGATAATACCACACATTTCTCAGAAAAAAAATTTGACTGAGCGACGGACAACCAGGTGATCGTATAAGGATTCCTTTTTTCTTTTTTGAGGCACGGAACCCTAAAAAGTAACATCGCACCATTCCTACGTGCAGTCCTACCACGGATTAAAAACCGGCCAAGTGCGAGTCGGACTCGCGCACCGAGGGTTCCGTACACACCTGTAGGTATATAAGTAAAAGTTCACCCATCACTACGATCGAGTCATAGTTATGGTATGATAATTGCAAAATGAAAAAAAAAAAAAAATCAGAAATATTTTTTTTTATATGATGTAACTAAAAATTTACGGTTTTCGCAATTTTTCCTTTATCTGTACTATAAGACGTTACTTCGTACCAAATTTCAAGATTCTGAGTTCACGGGAAGTACCCTGTAGGTTTTGATTCCCGTGCGAGTTTCGAAAATTTGCGGAATTTTGCGGCATAAACGGGAGTATCTTTTGATCGCGTTGACTTAGAAGTTTGATTTTTTCACAGCTCCAAGAGACCATAGACTTGAGTATTTGATATGAATTTCAGCTTGATACCTCCACGCGTTCCTGAGAAAAAAGGTCTTGACAGACAGACAGACAGACAGACAGACAGACAGACGGACAACAAAGTGATCCTATAAGGGTTCCGTTTTTACCTTTTGAGGTACGGAACCCTAAAAATAGTAGAAGGTATTCCTACTTAAAAGTTTTAGGTAGGTAGCTACAGGTACATAACTAAATACCTACCACTAACAGCCGAAATTGCTTGAGTATTAGTTTCCAAAAATACACCTAATAAAGAACTATTGATACTGAGCTATGGCTATATTACAGAACGTTTCATAAACAAGTGAAGCTATGTAATTTTAAATTGCTAATTTCCTTACATGGTAGCAGGATAACTCCGAGAGTCCAGAACATTTCCATCCAGCACAGGATCTTCTCTCTGTGTTTGGTCTGTTGGAATTCACCCAAGTATGGGAAACAGATACCCATAGCGCCGGCAACACTGGAAAAGAGAAAATATTAAGTATCTTGTTAGTTTTTAGCCACTAGTCCTAAATTATATTACCTACAAGTCATATGGCCGAATACTGAAAACGTTAATCAGTTTTAAGTCGCAGTTAAGTCTCATGCTGTCTCTGTCACTTGGTGTGGAGTAGCGACAGACAGACATTTAAGAACGTCTTAAAGTTGAGTAGGTACCTAGGTACTTAAATAAATAATCGAACGAAACGGTGACATTATGTTTTGGCACATACCTAATATGAATAATGATTGGTTATAAAAAGTTAAAATATAGATATTTCGTCCGATATATGTCCTTCAGATATATAATACGTGTTAAATTTGTTTTTGTATCTATATGACGGACGTTAAAAAAGGTAATTATCATCCTTATTATTCATCTATTGATTCAATATTTATTTAAATGTTTAAGGTAAGTTCTAAGCAAGATTCATAAGCATAAATGTAGTAATCATTGATCTATGAAACTGGTTTAAAGACAAGCATCACTTTATTACGAACAATCACACATTATTTAGCTTTTTATTAGTACGTCAGTAATTAGAGAATGTGGGAAACGTGTCCTTTTAATCCGCTATAGCGTAGCGTGACTAGAGCACAATGATTTCTTGACTTCATTGTTTACCTATAACAACTTAAAACAATAACCTAGGCTTTGAAACAGGCGACAGTGTCTTAAGCAATTGGATTAGCGATTTGTAGTACTTAATACAAGACCAGTATCTCGTATCGCTTATTTCAAAGCCCTAACCAAGGAAGGTGTTAAAACACGTGCGCGAACACATGCCATTTCATTTAAATATAAAAGTATTTGTTTATTCCTTACATAGGTATCTAGTATTATATTATGTGTTAAAAGGTACTTACGAGAAACCGTTGAAGAATCGACAGACCATGAAGATTGGCAGAACTTGGACGAATGACGATATGATGCCAACAATGCCATCAATTAGCAAGGTTGATATTAACACTATCTTTCTACCTTTCGTGTCAGCCAAACAGCCCCAGAAATATGATCCGATTACCATTCCTGCACATAATAAATGAACATTAAACAATGTCGCTATCCTTCATGCAAGGATATTGGATAGGTTATATATGACCCGCATAGAGCAATTATCACTTGTTATAAATAGACTATTATTTGCCAATCTGATTTTATCCATCAGATAACATACCTAGGCTACATATTTACGGCGATTGTTATTAAAACACTTATGTAGGTCTATTTACAATGACACAAAGATTATTATTTTTCTTTAAAAGTGAAATGTCATCAGCAAACGTAATGTTCAATGCTCGTTTCTTCTCCATATGAGAAGAGGCCCAGCAGTTACAGGCTGACATTATTATTATTACTCTATGGTCCTATCTCATCCGCAGACCAAAATCTTTGATGTAAAGGTTACAATTTAAATCTTACCTAACATAGGTGCGGCTGTTAGCCAGCCCTTGTCAGCGGATGTCATCTGGAAGTCACATGTCGCCGACGGTAAGACGAACGACACTATTGTGATGCCGATGGCTGTGTTCGAGTAGATCAGCCCCGTGACCGCCAGCAGGCAGAAGTGGAAGCGACCGAACCCTGGAATTAAGCAAGTAGAACATGATGAATCGAGTTAAATGTTCTTCATATATTATAGTGTATCTCAAACTAATTAATGTTGTTAGTCAGCTCCGTATAAGACTTTTACACAACCGGTTTCTAAAAAGCTGATAAAATAAATAAATCTGTTGTCAAATCAACTGATCACGATTGCGATTGGATGACCAAAGGACTAACAACCAATCACAGCGCTTAACAGGAGGTTTGACAGGTGATTAACGATTTTTTTTGTTGATCAGCCTTTCGGAAACCGGGGGTAAGGCTTTCGAAAGGTTTAACAGATCTGTAGCATACATCCTAACATGGAAAAAGAAAAAAATCTTGCTCATTCTAGGATATAACGTTAGGAAGATGTTTTTTTGTTGATGTCGATATTAAAGTGTTATACAGTTGTACAGTGAATGAAGGAAAATGTGACAACAACAGATCTAAAAACCACTATTTTTTGGAGGAGTTATCGATTAAACGCAAAATATATTTTATGGTATAAGTATCAAGCAAATATGCGACTGCTGTTTGGTGTATGAGAAGACAAGAAACAAGTTTTTTTTCTTTGTATCTAGAACCAAATTAGAGATTTAAGACTTAATTTAATCACAAACGTTTGGGAGCACACTAAATATTTTTTTGTCAGAAAATTATAATGCAACTGCTTTGAATTATATCAAACAGTTCTAAGTGCGAAATATCAATATCTATCTACATAGGTATTAATAATTTATATTGCATTCAACTGTTTTAACTTTATAGAAGTGCAAATTGATAAATAAATATTAATAAGCACTCTCTTAATTATTGATTTTGGCTGATGCTCCATTGTTCTACCTTAATTGCCTCCTTTGTTTATTTACTTACGTCATTGATACCTAATATGCAGGTATTTTTCGAGCACTTAGTCAACTGTTCTTTAGTTAAAAAACATAATTTTGACGCCTAATGATTAGACGAAGAAACATATAAAAAAGATAGTTAACTTATGTTAATTATGAACTATGGTCGAGTAGCTCGCCTAAATCATCCATTTGATATAGGTACCGAATTCTTATTGTTCTCTGTGTCCAAATTAAGGACAAAAATGGTTTGTTTTATTTATAATATCTATAATATAAAAACTTGTAGGTACATACCCGTCGCTGATATAGCTCGTTCAAAGTCAGCTCCATGTTCCAAAAAGTCTAGACCTGCGAATAAAAAAGAAATAGATATAAAACAATGTATCAATTGTTTCCTATTCAAACCTTCCTATAATCAGCTAACCGTTGAGAAATATTAAACACTTAACTGATAAAGCACGCGGGATCGTCACTCTTGTGACCGTTATATGTGTTTCTTGGCTCATATTAAACTAATCATTTGGTCATTTTTACAACACGAGCTTTTTATTTCACAAAAGATTGGCACGACTAAATTAGCACGGCTATAAGCTGCGTACTATTTATTGATACAGTCTATATATAATACGACATTTTAAACTCTATCTTATGAACATAAAGACAAAAATAGCGTAACAAAATTTGTAACGTTCGATTATGTGGTCAGTAAAGGGGGTAGACATACAATAAATATATTCTCGAATCGCCTTAATTTATTATTCTGTCATAAATTCGCAATGGTCGTTATATTTTGTTAATTACCCTCATTAGTAATATTTTAAATTATTAAGATGTTCCGCCAGAGATTCTTGCTTTAAATAAGACGAATATCATAGCATAAATTCTTTTGTTTTTATGATTTTTCGTTAGCGTTCTAATTAATGTTAATATCTACGTATGTGAACTGTGAGATTTATTGAAAAATTGCTTAGATTATATATGCATTCATGAGAATTTTAAAGTACTACAGGTAAATGAAACAGTTAATTACAAGTACAAATTGTTTTTTTTTTCATCGGGAATATTTATTGTATGCCTATTAATATTTATAGATATACATACAATGTGTATATATGTCGATAACTTCAATGCTTTTGATGCCAGTTCATAGTATTTAGTGCCTTTATGACTAATAATTGTCCTATACAATATACATGTATAATGCGGTTTTTCTTTATTATAAAGAATTTTGACCTACGCGCTATACAAAATGCTTAACCGGGTAGAGAGAACAGAGCGCATACACTTTAATTAATTTTAATTTTAATACAATGCCAATGCATAATTAATATTAGTTAGTAACACAAGATTAAGATTTCGGAAAAAGAAAACAAACTGTTAATGAAAGGAACTAACTGGAATCTAAAATTGATAGTTTAAGACAACTTTGCATTGGTATTGGTATAAGAATTGAAATTCATTCAAGAGTACCCCGATAGGTTAAATTTTTTATTTAGGCCTTAAGCCTAATACACAACTTACAACACAATAAAAATTGAAACTATAACAATGACTTGTAGTAGTTGGTAATTTATTGTCTTATATTATTTCGCAATACACAAAACACGTATATCTATGAGATACGCATGTCTATACAGCTGTACCGTGGAATTACAGATAAAACTCGAGTATTTTTCTAAATACGCTGTAACTGTTTGTTCATAAGGTGTGTCTAATCTCGAGACCAATGTCAATGGGATTGAATATTTTGGTCAACACTTCAGCTTTTGGATTAACTACAACATTCTGTCGTCGATAAAATGTTTTTATTCTTTTGGAAGCCGACGATGTAAAGTGATGATAGTCAAAATTGTGTTAACTGTATTGATAGTGTGGGTAATACCTACATATACCTTCCTAAGTATAATATGTAGATACTAGATATCTATTGCACTTGAGATTTGAATACTTTTTTGACATTTTATGGCTGTATGAGTCTGATCGACCTTTATCACGTGATTCAATATTTGTATAGTGTAGAAAAACCCAACGATATATAACTGGCCTAACGTTTAATAATAAAATAAATAAAATATATTTTTTGCATAAAATAAAGAAGTGTTGTGAAAAATAATTAAATCAATTCAAATTATGAAGTCTGTAAATAATATTTTATTTAGGTCAGGTCTCAAGACATAGAAACGATTTTTTTAAGAACGTAGTAATAATAAAAATAATGCTTTGCGCAAAAACATCAAAAGGATCGATGTTGCCAAAAATCTATATAAATATATAGTCACCTGTCAACCAAAACTAATCCACTCAAATCGTTCGGACGGTGCTTCTGTTATTTTACGAAAGTAGGTTAATCAAACAACACTTGTAAGTATTTTAAAACAACTTAATTCAAATGTTAACAGTTGTCAGCGTTATCTTATCGCCTACAATGAAAGTACAGGTAGCATTGTTTATAAGAAACAGGCGAATGATTAAACAATTATAATGAACATGAGATGAAAGGCTTAGTGGTCATAAATAAATCGGAGTGACATGATCAAACATGAACGTTTTATATCAGAGAGTTGTTTGCCTAGTGCTTAGTAGCAAACATGTGACAATGGCACGGTCGAGACGATTGCGATGGCATTGTAACGCGCCTCAAGGATACGGATTTCGAAATGCCCTTAAAGTAGGTACGTGATGAAACAATGTTCAAATAGATCTTATGGTGTAACGGATAATTAAAACTATTGCTGCTTTAATTTATTGCTTTCTGGAATAAATTAAATAACGCACTACCTCTGCGAAGCCGGGGCAGCCAGCTTGAATACTTAGGTATATCTATTTAATGAAGTAAGAAATACTTTTTAAACAGTTTGTTATCAATCATAAGAATGTTTCACAATATATTTAAGTTATTTAAGGAATGAGTTAAACTGAACTCCAATATCTACAGTCATATATCTTCTTCTATCTAGCCTTTTCCCAAGCTATGTTGGGGTCGGCTTCCAGTCTTACCGGATTCAGCTGAATACCGTATTTTACATGGAGCGACTGCTTATCTGACCTCCACAACCCATTTTACTGGGTAACACAGTATCCCAAAGTAAGCCTGGTTGTTAGAATTTTAATGACAACGACTTTTTAAGATCAACGTATGACAGTCGTGACCAACGGTTTAACGTGCTTTCTGAGGCACGGAGGGGTCTCGGTATGTTTAGAAATGGTGACCCATCCATAGACCAACCTGTATTATCGGTCGGCTTACACTTAGCCAGGAGCCTCTCATTATCCTCATTATATAAGTCTCAGGAATAGCTAGAACATTTTCTAGTCTAGTCCTAGATAAATGAAATAAAGGGCCATTTTGTTAGCTGTCACCTAGGGCGGTGTAAGAGAGAGGTTTTTCCCAAAGGATTATCTTGACACACATAAATGGCTGAATACTAAAACATCACTCAGTTTTAAGTCGCCGTTAAGTCTGAGGCTGTCTCTGTCACTTTAAGGCGTAAAGTAGCGACAGACAGACATTTAAGAACGTCTTAAAGTTAAGTTGCGTTTGAGTATTCGGGGTAAGAGGGCGTATAAAAATATGTTTTCTTCTCTCTTAAATATTAGTTTAAATATGTTAATATTTAAAATATTAGAGTAAAAAGCAGAGAGAATTGTAGAGGAAAATATTAATGTAAATATAACTATGTTAATTAATGGTTAAATTGCCGTTTTTTAAGGTTACGCCCGTATGTTACGAGGGCAAAGAATGAAAGAAATATTTAAGGTTAATAATTACTTGGAAGCATTAGTAAGGTAAAATAAGATAAATGGAAATCCCGCATAAAATGTACCAATGTTTGTATAATAACAATAAAATATATCCTTACTAATATTATAAATGCGAAAGTAACTCTGTCTGCATGTAGCGCTTTCACGACAAAACTACTGAACCGATTTAAATGAAATTTGGTACACAGTCTAGAGCCTGAGAAAGGACATAGCTACTTTTTGCCGCGATAACCGACATCCACGCGGGCGGAGCCGCGAGTAAGAGCTAGTAATAAACAAATATGATGTAAGTTATTCTATGACTGGCCTTTTTCAGAGCAAACGCCTTTTCAAATAGATGTAGAAAAATAACTTGATCACTAATCATCACTGCGGATTACCGATTTCAATAGATGTAGTATAAGATACAAATGACTTTGTCTTTTGTATACGTAAAGAAACATAACCTAACCATTAACATTGAAAAACTGACATCTTTATCAGCCTGAGTTCGAACCAGTAACCGTTTTTACAAATCCATTATACCAATAAACCAACGCAAGAGGTAACGAAGGAGTTTTCTATAGCATAGAAAATTAAGAAGTCGTGAAAAAAATATCTAAGCCTTGTACAAAGTTTTTTTCTGTCAAAATATCAAATATACATGCTATGCGTTAATTCTCCATATCGTGTCAGTTAATTTGCGTTTTTATAGCGCTACGGGACCCCTTGTTGAATATATTAATTGTAAAAAAAATAAAAGGATTACTTTATTAACCTTTATCGCTTAACAACCAGTTAACTGGTTCTTCAATGGTAAAGTTGTTAACTGTGGTGAATTTCTCAATGTTAAAGTACCCATTAAGTAATAACGTTGTATTTTGTTGTGCAGGTCTGTTCATTTGAAGTTATTTTAAACACGATTTAGTGTAAATAGTGATACAAGGTATTTTAATTTTACAGCAATCTGGTACAGGGCCCGTTTATTCTGGTAAAATTGTTTACAAATCGCCAGGTTGACAAAACCTTAAACTATTTTGTTGTTCTCTTTTAATTTTGTGCAAGCAAAGTTCCGCTTAGAAAATATCTTGGCTGCAATAGATTATTCTATACATTTTTCTTAAAGAATTTTGCATTTGAATAAAGCCAATCAATTAATAGTCACGTTTTGTATGATGATCATGAGATTGTAAGAAGAACTAGATTAATGGATGACTGTGAAATCTTTATTCGACACGCTAGTTTGACGTAATACTCGTGATAATTTTAAATCCGCATGTTGTATTAGAAAATAATTGTTTTATTATTTTAAAAGCAAAATACAAAAAAATGTGGACCAGTTGTGAAAAAAAATAAATATTACTTATAATAATTAGTTCAGGCATAAGTAAGAAGTAAAATATTTGTACTTTGTTTTAAATGTAATAATTAAATAAATAAAATAAGTGGCAGTTTTCTGAAAATCAGAAAGAGTTAAATTAACAGCCACTAAAAGTTTTCTCTCTAGCAATGACTTTGTTAATTATTATTATTCGAAATTAAATCATTACTTATTTTTTATCGGTTAAGAAACGAATTTCTTAAAAAAGCCTAATGCCATTTCAGAGAGTTTTTGAAGTGAAAACTTCTTTGCGCGTTGGGCGATTTTGAGATGGGAAAATTATTAAATTCGCGACATTGTTACTACCTACCGTTACCGTTACCGACATTAACGTATATTATCATAGATTAAATGTGCCCTGAAAAAGGCAGAGGAGCGTACCGTGAACCACTGGGACACTTCGCCTTTTCCTTTGACTGATTATCTTGCCTTGCTAGACCTTCCGATCGATTATTGATCAGTGGCTACAACTGGCTATGTACAGGCCAAGTGATTTTATAGCTAACGATAATTTAATGAAAAAAGATCTGGTTACACAAACACCTGCAACAGTCTAGCATAACGATGACTGTTTAGCATATGACGGAAGGTACTGTGAATCAGTGTTCAAGTGGGTTTTGCCGAGTATTCCTCTTAATATCACAATAATTACATTAGATAAGAAACATATTTTCAGAAATAATTACGATGAATTTCATATTCAACGCGTTTGTAAAGTCGCACATTGTTTTACGGTTTTTTTTCCGATTGTTATTTGTTTTAAAATATTTTAATTATAAAACATTTTAGTTACAAAAATAGATAGATACTATGATAATATGCAAAGAATTAACTAAACAAAGGTCTTTATGTGGATTTAAGATGAATAATTAATTCTGCTTGAACTACGATATATATTCAATTTATTTAACACTAATGAAATAATTAATTCATAGGAACCAAACAATTCGACTGATAGCAATTTCAGGTTTTGAGTAAAAATAAAACTTCTAGATAAAATAAACTATAAGTCTCATTGTACGTTTAGACTTTGATACTATTACACGAGTGTCTCCGTGTTCATACAGAGACGCTTCGATGTATATACTGAGTGTACCGTGTAAAGTGTCATAGTCTAAACGTACCATTATATTTGGTAATAATAAAATCTATCGAAACTTTTAAAGTAATCTGCCCGTGTTTATCTCTATCAGAGATTGCAATTTGACAAAATTTGTACGTCGTTACCTAAGTTAAAAATCTATGTGTAAATAACCTATCCATTTGTAGTTTTCCGACTGGAGTTGGAAAATATATTGCGGGGTTATTTTTCGCCATTTATGTAACGAACATTAAGAACGGCATAATGTCTGTACTAACTTGAATGTCAGTAACCTTTTGTCAAATAATGTCAAAGATATACAATTATTTGAAAAGTGAGTGACAAGCGTATGGCATCTGAAAAGTAAACGAATTGCTGACACGATTATAATAGCAATTGTATTAATTATGTCATGTTACTGAGCGACGTTGATTTTGTTCACTGAACATTATGTCAATACCAAGTTTTTTTTTAATCTTGTGTTACTTTTAACCTGTCTGTGCACAGACATATTTTATTGTTTAACACTTATATAACAAACGTTTGTTTTTTATTTTCAAGTGAATTATTAAAATTGATTTAAAATAGACGCGCTTTTTACAATTTTCCGTTTTATGAAATGGTTTGAATCGTATGAATAAGGGATCAGGATCCTTAGTATATAATAAGCTAATACTTAGCTACTGTGTCAAGGTGGTTAATTGCAATGTTTTGATGATTATTTGTTAATAAATCTTGTAAATACATGTGTATATATCTACGACGTGTTTGATTAAAATGCCTAACTATTTAATTAATTAGGTGAGACTACTGTTTTATGATGATACAATTAATAATCGTTTTATGTTTATATTCAAATTTTATTATGATTTTTATTGTATTAAAAATCGTAGGTATACGTTTTACACTTACCCATTTTGCAAAATTCACTTTTTCACTTTTATAGTCCAATTTGAGATCACGTCTAATTATTATAATATCAGCGGTCACCTATCACCAAAGTTTCATCGTCACGCTGCGTGCTACACTGGGGTAGATGCGCGTGAGCAAGGCGGAAAGTGCGGCGCCCGCGTCGGTGCCTCGCCTCAAGGATGTCGCGTGCTGCCTGCAGAGGCTTCTGTGCGAATGCCGGCTCGCTACCGGATCCCGCCTAAGATTCCTTCCACTCGAGATAACGATAAGGCCGATGCTCAATCGCTCATCTTGTGTTATCTAGACGGCCGATGACGGAGACTACGATCGATCTATCCTCACGAAACTAATGCTGTTGTCATGTTCAGTTCACTTAGACTATTATGTAAGGCAGAGCCAAATTTGTTTTTTATTTAAAATATTGTATAAGTAACTTAAGGATGCGGAAGCTGCCTAAACAATGTCACTGCCTGCAAATTACCAGAATATATTTTTTAATAACGAATTCGATTTAGGTAATTAAAAGTTATTATTAAATTTATATGTTTATCTTTAAGATTTTGTTTTTATTTAATAAATAGCATCATTATATAATTACAGTGAGCCGTCAGATACTCAAGTTGATTGTTATTTCAAAGACAGAAGCGTAGGTCGGGGTCCCCTAGGGCCGAGCGAGGAAAGAGCCGCGTAATGAGCTGCTCCATAAGGCGATTACTTTGATTTGTTATTATTAATAATGTCTTATAAATAGGCTACATTACAGATTAGTGTAACAGAACGAAACAAGGCGGATTTAATTAGATGTATGTTCCTATTAATTTAAAACCTACTAATTGTAGGAGTTAATGACAGCAGGGTGCATTGTTGAAGACACAAATAGATTTTAAATACTTTTGCTTATTATATCAGGCCATTATTTTTAATCAATCAATAAATAGTATGTAGGTTCATTTATTAACGTTTGACAAAGGCTTGATGATAAGGATTTTTTTAATACATTGAGGTACCTAATATTTTATGTCTTTAGGTGCTGTAACTTAGATACTGTCAAAACAATATGTATGTTTATTTGCAATTTATCAATACTTAAATGTATTTCAGAACTTTACAATCTAGTAAGTAATAGGTTTCAAAATCAAAGCCTACCTGCTTTCTGTAACTTGTCAAGTTATTATGTCCTTATTTATTTAAACTTTTTGCACAAAATTGGTACAAAAGCGGACTTAATGCCTTAGGCATTCTCTACCAGTGGCCTAATTTTAGGGTTAATCACTTGCACTCACCTGTATAAAAGTCGTGACTGGGGGTTTTGTAAGCTTGATGTAGGTATCGAGGTTTTTGTTCGGAAGAGGCAGCGGGGTAGTCCGGGTAATACCCAGGCGGAGCCAGCGGAGGCACGGGAGGCAGCAGAGGTGGAGGAGGTGGAGGAGGTGGAGGAGGTGGAGGACGTGGAGGTGGTGGTCTTTCTTGGTCCGAACCAGGAGTTTGTGGCGTCGTCCGTTCCTGTGGCGTCAAGGGCTCATTTGGTGATCGTCCAGGCGCTGGCGTTCCGGGTGGTTGGGCTGGTGTCCCAGGCGGTTGACCTGGCGATCCACTAGGCCTATTCCCATCAGCTCCGCCCGCAGAGCCGCCTCCTCCAGAGGTCTGACCTGGCGTCCCACTGCCTCCAGTACCCTGTGCATTCTGATCCTGTGGTGGTTGGCTATTTCTTCTTATTCTTTCTTCTTCTGATGGTGTTCTGTCAGGTGTACCTTAAAAACAACAAATAGAAAAATAAATAACTCACTCGGCATCTCAATTGAGACAAAAAAAAATACTAATTCAGTTTCTAAAAATAAAATTATTCACAAAGCATCTACAAGTTGGTGATGACGAAAAATATTAATATCCAGATATTTAATCTGGGTTTCTACCTATCTAACCTAAATCTAGTCAATTATCGATGCATAGTACCGTGCTATGACATGGCACAGGGTCTCGCAAGGCTTCCTCGCGCCGCTCGGTCAAGTGCGACCGGCAGTCACATACCTTAAATGGTCGCAGAATATAGGGTTGCTTATACCATTATTATTTTTATTGTTTTAGTATGTATGCCCGTTTCTATGACCTACTCAACGACTCAACCGACTTTGATAAATTATACGACATTAGATTCGTCTTGATAGTGTGAGTGTCACAGGATGCATACATTTATTTATAATAAAAATCTATATGGCGACGTACGGCGCACATTCTGGAACTATATTCCTAAGTGTAATTTAAAACCTGTCACTAAAATGTATAAATTAAAATGATTAATTAAAAAAAAAATATATTGGCTGCCTTAAAACGAACTAAAAATAGTTTTTTTTTTATTTTTTCATTATAGATTTTAAATAAGGAAATCTAAGTATAGGTACTATTCCAATAAAATAAGTCTAGTTGTCTTAAAGGAAGACACTTCAATATTCGTATCTGATTAACTCGAGAATATTCGATAAGTAGTTTCTAAGTACAAAACCCGTCCTCAAGTATTACAACATATTTAAAGGGAAAGTGCATGATAAACTGATATAATTGTTCTTAGAATACAATTAAATAGATAACAATAGGTGCTTCCTTGCAAAATAAATTGTAAACAAATTTTGGTAGTCGTAACGCATTCATTGTCGCACGCGTCCTTTGAGGTCGCCCTCGACATTCGGTGAATTCTCTGATGGATGGGTGTCCATCAATACTGAACATAAATCTTTTATGTAATTAGGTTTTACCTCTGAGTTTGATTATTATAGATAACAAAAATACCAAAGAGTTTTAACTCAATCTTGTAACTGACCATCTATGAAGGTTGATTAGTAGCCAGATAAAAAAGAAACAATGTGCTGAGATTACATAAATGCGTATGAAAGAAAAAGGTTTTAGTCCATAAGGAGGTGTCAATAAAGAAAAATGAAAATAAATGTGAAATAAATAAATATAAAATAAAAATAAATGTAAAAATGAAATAATAATATAAAAGTATTTCAGTAAATAATTTTTGATTATACACCTTAAATAATTTACAAAGCAAATTTCTTTTTAAATCGATCAAAGGCACATTACATAAAAAGGTGCGAAGATAATTATTAGGTAATAAACATGCCACGTAATAGTCTGTAGGGTCGCCGGAGAACGCGACTTGAATACTGAAACCGATTTGAGGAAACAAATAATATTTATGCAAGAACCTCGACCTCTTTGCATGTTACGAAACAAACATTTTTTCCACCCTACATTTTATACCAATCGACAACGTAAGTCGTTAGGATGGTTTATTGCTTGTTAGTAATAGTAAGTACGTAGTTCTTTCATGTGATATTTTTACATTATGTATATCTTAAATATTTACAAACTTAACTATATATACACTTTAAACAAAACTAAACTTAACTAATAAAATCTCAAAAAAATAGCGTCATAAAATTAATCCACGTCGCTATCGACTGGAAGTGTACCCAAAAGGCTGGCGGCATTGCCACGTTGTATGGCACTGCTAATTCTTTGTCCAAGGTAAAAGCCAGCCCTTGGGTCACGCGAGGAGTCAACAAGACGTTTTTCCAGATCGTTAAATAAAAGGTGTGCACTCGGACCCCACGGTCCAAATGTTTCAACCCCAAACGGCTGGAAAGTATAACTTCCAATAAGGTTGTTATATTTCCGCCGTTTGAGGTTCTTTCATTTTAGGTTTACATTGAATTAGCTTTAATCAGCTGTAATTAAAATAAATATATATAGGTATATACTTTAATTAAATAACAAATACTAATACTATTAATAGTCGACACCTAATTCATAATCTTTATAATTTATGATTCCATTATATCACTATGAAGTTTTTAGGTTTCCATAAAACCTTACCTCATTTTATCGAATGCATGTCAGTTTTGACGTAATATTTTTCACAGTGTAGACTGACATTTAACCATAGCATTTTACGGAATAAAAAATTGACATAAAAATACTACAACAGATATTAATATACTTACGCTCTGACATTTTATTGTCACTGTTTGCCCAATTTGAATACGCTCGTAAGTTGTATAATCCTTTAAATCCGATGTACAAGTATTCTGTTCACTATAATTTGATTTGTGCCGTAATATACCAGCAACATATTGCTACATAAATCGCCGGCGAAAAGATTTGTCAACACGCCGGTCAGCAGTTTTCATAGTAAATTTTCCATAAGTTCACCCAAATTGCCAATTCCAGCTAAAATTGTGAACTTTAGCCAGATCTATATCTGTATTATTATTGTATAAAATTCTGTAAAATGGCTGTCATTGCAAACTTCACTCTGACAGCAGTATTTGCCGTCAAATTCAGAAAGAAGAATCGTGTGCTCAAGCTTAAAAATAATGGAGGTTAGATTTGAGTTAGACATTTGGAATTAAAATAAACAGAATGTTTGTAAAGAATAAACTTGAAAAGAATATGAAAAGCTAACTGCTTAATCAGTCATACCCACTTAATAGCGAAAAGTTGATAATTCTTTACCTAAGACTGAAAATTACGAAACATCAAAATTATCAAAACATACCTTCTTTTATTGGTTGATGAATGGACTGATTAATCCAAAATTATTTCAAGAACCATGCAAGGAAATAACTGGTACTACGAAATCGAAGATATTGAAATAAATCGTGAAAAGAAGAATTTGTGAAAGTTTCGTACTTATTAGTTATTAACATGCTTCTCCATTTTCATATTTTCGTAATCCACTTAACCATATACAGCGTATGGCTTTATATAGAGACTGCATAGCTATACATGTTGCTTGTAACAAGAAAATGCATTTTATCCAGGTACCTATCAGTTCTTTTAAGTACCTATATCTTTATATACATAATACACATAGAATTTCCTAACATTATTTTTTTAAATAATGTTAGGAATCCGTCCGTCCTCCGTCGATGCTTATACATTGCCAATTGATGTATCCTGCACAGAAACTTCGAGAAATAAACTAGATTGTTTAGAAAGTTTGGAAATATGCTCAGTGTTACTCATTTAAGGTATCTATGCCAGCTTATACTTACAATATATCTAAGCTTTAGTAGTATTATACTTTTATCTAAAATGAGGGTAACGAGTGACCATCTATTTGAATTGTCGACAATGTTTCATACGAGCTGTCATGACATTAATAAAAGTATTTTAAAGTTCAGACTAGGCCACAAACTACGACCGAGAAAGTTCTCGAACTATATAACTCGAACTATAACGATAACTGTTCTATCAATCTCAGCTCAATAAATAGTTTTTGGCTTCGAAGTTCTCCATTAAACACCAATTGAATAACAAATAAATGGTTTTCTAATGGAAGCTCTATTAAATATATCCTATTCTATTACGGTATCAGTATTGCAACAGTCTCTCAATGATTGGCGCCTTAGTGAGGCTTGATATCGGTGCTATCGATGCAAAACACGATTTACGAAATATTGCGTGCGAAATGGCTCCGTACGTATGTGATTCGAGTCCTTAATATGTAATGTCGATGTGGATTGGACCGCCTGATGTGCTGTGGACTGTCTGGGTTTGTTATTTAATGAATTTACATGTAGACAATGAGTGCGAAAGAAAGTTATCGAGTTCCGGCAAAAGGTTTTCGAAGTAGCATTTTATTTTAGTTCTTATTTCTTTTTGTCTTCCGCTTTTAGTGAAAACGATTTTTCCTACTCCACCCATTTACATCATCTGATTAATTTGGTTGCGAGTTCCAAGACAGTCTGTCGTTTCTCTGGGACACACCGAGTTTAAGTATCTTGATGGTTGGTTGGTTTTCATTCAAGTTTCTGGCTTATAGTATTTGCAATGACGGACACGTGTGGCAGGCTTGGACCATTAAAAAAATGTTTTTTTTAGAAAATAAAGTTAAGCAAATTTTGTATTATCAATGATTATTGACCACGTATAATATAGTTATTTTTTGAATTTTATTTAAAAGAAACTCCCGACCAATTTTGCAAATATCTGAAATCTTTTAAAATTATTGAACAGTGTTCATAAATTATAGTTAAGAACCATATCGACCACGACAGCAGCTTTTATCAAAAAAAAAACGCGTCATAATCGGTCCATGCGCTTAAGAACTACGACGCCACATACAGATACACAGACACTGTGTCTGTATACATAGAAAAAAACATCAAAATTACAACACCCCTCTTTTTGCGTTAGAGATTACTAAATATTAGGTAATAAAAAAAATGTACTTTAATACTTTTTTTACTCAGCTAGTTTCTTTTTAGAACCAAGAAAGTGACATCTGCAAAGTCTAAGCGATCCGTTGCCTTCCAACTCCATAATTAACATACAAATTGAACTAATTTACAAATGCTCAGTTGTTCATTAACAATTTAGTCTTCTCGTTTAAATTTAAGACCTAGCGCCGCAGACATGATGAAGCAGTAATGAGAGAAATTCTTTAATTTATTTTCGTTATTAGTTTTACCAATAGAGTAAATTAACAAGTTTTATAAATGTTTTAATTTATGTAGGCACAGTACAGTAATTTGTTTTATTTGGAAAAAAGATACTATTATATTCACTATTATATTATTATATTCATATTTATTTGCATTCCACAATGTATACAATGTACAATGTACTAATACTCGTTGCGATTAGGAATTAATAAGAAGGAAAGTAACGCCGGAACGAATTCCTAATTTATTTCCTACTAGCTAGGTACAAAGTGCGTATCGCTTCATTTAAAAAAAATATACAATTTTTAATATACATTTTTTTTAAGTATGTAACGTTTTGTGAACTATTTTTATTTTAATTCTGATGTTCTTTTGTTACACATAGTGAGATTATGGTTCCGTAGTCGAAGGATGTTAACGGGACCCTAATACTAAGCCTGTAACCCTGTCCGTCAGTATCTCACGAACCGTAAAAGCTTGAGAGTTGAAATTTTCACAGAGTGTTGCCGCTATAACAAAAAATAAAAAAAAAATAATGGACCATACATGCACCAGTCTGACTCGAACTTGACCGGTTTTTTTGAATAACACTTATAAAACATTCCATTAGAACTATTCTATACAATAGCGAACCGTAAAATGGACTCTAAGAAGGGTAGTAATTACCAAACCAAATGTATTTTATTCTAATATTGATAGACGTTCAAATATTTCACAGACATGTTATCGATATCTACCTGTCTACGTCATACGATGTAGTAGTGCGTGTGACGTATAAAGAGTAGTTTAGCCACGTCTGATGAAGCCATAACAGCGATCAATCCAATTACCAAGCCATTACTTACCTAACTTCGTCAACAGCCAATAGTTACAATAGATAACAGACGAACCTGATAGTACCTACTTGAATTACGTAAATCAAGAAACGTTATTTAAAATAGGTAATTCAAAATATAGGTACATGATTGTAAAATAGACACAACGTGCTGCTGGGGAGTTTGTTGCACCGTTTTCTCTCCACAGCCAGAGCACTTAGGAAGCAGTGAAGGGTGAGCGAATCGGGGTGCTGTCTGATATGTTGACTTTCAATAAGTTCTACAGAGTAGCCTTATTTAAAATAAAAATGAATAAATTTATTTGTTCCATAAATAGTTACAACCAGTTAATTAAAAATAAACATAAATTAATAATAAATTGAATTGTAACAACATTAACGATAATAAACAGTGGCCTCCAAACTAAGCATTGCTTGTATCTTGGAGACCAGAGTTGCGGTAATGTTATAGAAAGTTATATCAAATATGTGAAGATAAGAGCAAGGGCTTTATTTTTTAGTCGTTTTATTTTAAATCTAGTAGAGTAAAATATTTTGAAATAACGTGAACGTAACGGACTTACATTTTTTTTATAAAATTTGATAAATAACATTAAAGTACTTATAGCTACGGTAGGGTTGCCTAGGGTTCTGCCGGAGCTGTGCAGAGAATGCATATGCGATCCCGCGGCTCTGGATAAGGCAAAGATGGGACCGGGGTGTTTTTAGTCGGTGCGAGTCCGACATATCCCCACGCCGTGCCCTCGGCGTGGGTCGAAATCATTAGCTTTCTTTCTTCCTTCATCTTTCATCCTTTTTTTTTTTACCCCGTAACAAAAAAAAAAAAGGATTGCCTAGAAAGCCAATGAGGTTGGTCAAAGCTCATTGGCTTTCTAATATTTTTACTATAGACAGCCAAATGAATCATTATCAGTATAATTACATCATCAAAAATCATGCGGTGATCTTTCTTATTTCCAAAGCAATAAGATAAGATCGTGTAAAGATTTGAACAAATATGAATACATTACGATTTATCTATAAAGCGATTGTACGTGTGATTGATCATATTTACTTTGAGTGCAGGAAATGTTATCAAAAGTGTAAATGTACGAGCTAAGAGCAAATATTATTGAGTATTGTTCTTAGGCAACCTTTCTGTCCACACAAACACGTGTACTGCAAATATAAAACATCCAACTAAAATTTGCATTTCGTGTATACAATGTATAAAAACTTAAGTAGTAAAATATGCTTTGGTATCAGCTCATTTCGACTTAGGTCTGACATAGAGCTCCTTATGACTAAACACATAAATACTTATTTTAAAATCTAATTTCTTTTTACAGTATTGCTGACAACTGAGAAAGCGGATTACGTGATGGTAAGTAACTATTGTTCATTTGGATATCTCAAACATCAAATGCGTTGTCGGTCTTTATAATAGTTCAACCTAACAAGGCAATAGAGGCGCTACCATACCTTGGATTTATGTGGTAGATTGGTACATACTTCCTTAGTCCATGTCGGCTATCATTGATATAATTATAAGTATAATATCAATACTTTAATCAGCCTTATGTGTAAATAATCTAAGTATGACTACATAGCTTGCTCTACAATTATTTCAAATTTTATCTTAAACTAGCTGTCCCCCGCGACTTAGTTCGCTTGTTTAAGTTTCAACGGTTTTCAATTTTTTCAACATTTTTCATTTATGCTCCGATCCTATTGGTCGTAGCGTAATATTATATAGCATATAGCCTTCCTCAATAAACGGACTATCCAATACAAAAAGAATTTTTCAATTCGAACCAGTAGTTCCTGAGATTAGCGCGAACAAACTCTTCAGCTTTATAATATTAAATATATAGTATAGATAATATTTCATGACAAACTCATTTAAGTGGGATTAATAATTTTAATGAATATAATTCTGTAAATACAAACGCATTACGGCCGCGAATCGTATTTTAATAAAAAACCAGCTTGAAACTGATCGGAAAATTGCAAAAAACGTAAGAAGATTTGAATAATATATTATTCAATAACGCCAAATTATGTTACTGGTTTTAATCATGGATACCAAAACGTTACCTAATCCACGTAAATTTTCTTTGATGATTAAACGAATGTTGTTGTTCATCAATTTGTTATCTTATTTAAGAGACCGTTGTACTGAGTTGTCAGCTGTCAACCAATGATTGATACGCAAGGTTGATTGTGGAAACCGCCTTTGAAAACGTATGTAGATTGGTATTCGGCCTTGAAAACATTTATCTGCATTCGTGCATATAATATATAACTTAAAAAGGACATATAAGGTACAATAAGAGGTTTATTAGACCTCGTCTATGCCCCAAAGGTCTCAATCAACGACAATCTAGCCACTAAATATTTTCACCTTTAAATTTTAGTCTACCCGTGTCGTGTCCAACTTAAGAGCACAGTTAGCTATGACCTTTTTTCATCTTTTTACAGAATCTCGATATTGTGTGTTGCTTAAAATAACGTGCGAAGTTCTAAAACTCGAAATAACGTTTTGTCAATAATTTACTGCCTTGGAAATACAAACCCAGCTAGATTTGCAAAGATTTGCGTGAAAAATTCGATGATGAATTATTTAAAATCATGTTCGTTAAACTTTACAAATGACTGTCAATTTTATGCGCTACGTTTATCATTGTGAGTGTCCTTCCTGTCATTTCTTCCTTTAATTTTCACGGTTCGTTTCACAAATGTTTATTTAAATGAGAACGATTCGTATGAAGGTAGCTGTTGTTTCTGTTTCGAGTCACGAGGGTAGATCGCCGCCGGCATGGAAGAGCATCGTGCGGGAACTAGCCTTGTTCATTATGATGTACTCAACAATGCGTATTTATCTCTTACAAACAAAGTCAACATATTAATGTTTCATTATTTATTGCACCTTGTAAATTATTTCACAAGGCAAATAACTACGCATTTATTTATTTTCAAGTGCAAGCTGAACTATTCACTTGCATGAGTTTATTATTAGATCTGCATAATTATCTTTTTATCTTTTGTCGGTTAATTATATTCTACGATGTGACTAGGTATATTTTTAATATTGTACCTACAAATATCACAGTTTTATCGCGACACATTTCACAAGATTATTCGTGCTATAGTCATGTCAAATCGATAAGATCTGTCTGTGAACTTGAAACACAAGATTAAATGTGGGATGTTTTAAATCGGCCCGATAATACCTATTTGACTCATGTTTTAACAGCATTTCTACTTAAACTGTGCGAAATTAAGTAAGTTAAACGTATTTGAATACTTTTAAATATGCGCATTGGATGTCTTCATTATAATTTATAAATGCTCATTGAATAAACTAATAAGACACTTGTTTCGGGTTATAGATAACTATTTATTTTCTAAATTATGAACCCTATGAATTTTTATCTGATATGTAAATGAATTTAATAAAAGCAACAAATAAACAGTTTTATTCGATAAATCCGAGGACGTAACTTTCAATTGATCGCCAGTCTAAAGATAGAAAGAATCGCGAAAGCAATAAGATGAGCAGACAATCCGTTTGTTTATATAAGGCCGTATTGGAGGATACAATCAGTCGTCGACTCCCCGGGACGCAATAAGCGTAATCCCGGAGGCGAGAGACCGAGAGGTATAACTTTAGAAGCGACTTTTAAAAACATTTTTAAAGACGTTTAGACTGCGCTCCATACTGTCATTGAAGTCAATTTTAACTCTTAAAATATTTGCAGGATTATTTACAATTTGAATGTCTTCTGCAAAAGCTAAATACCTAAGTTAAGTTAAAGATTAGTTTTTGTTTATTGTACATCTACAGGACAAAAGGGTCCTTTTCTTATTTCTCATCTTTTCGATTATGGGCGAACTTTAGCTTCTCTTTTATAAATGTTAATATACTTTACAATTTAATTATGACATGTTAATGTAATCTATGTTTCAAAACCTTTTTTTGTGTTAGTTTGATATTTATCGTCATTATTATTGTTTAGATATATAAAAATTAATATATCATAATTTAAAAGTTATTTAAATTAAAAGACAAATAAACAAGTTATCTGATTCCCGTTATTTGCATTGCCCTTGAAAATGTAATGTTAATCTTCTATTTCATTTTCATCCTAGCTATATCATATTTAAAATACTTAATTGGAAAAAAAAACGCAACTTGAGTTAATATAATATTATAATGAATTTCAATAAATAACCTATAACAAAGTTCTTTGTAAAAATACCTGTGGCTACGTAGTAGCTCTCAATCTACATCTCTCTGTTAAAAGCGATTTAGGAACACAGTTAAGTGCTAATCTGATTGCAGCCTCTTGACTTTTCCATATATAACGTAGTCTTGTCAACGTCAAAACGATTAAAAAAATAACATTACGCAATTTAAACAAATGCATAATCAAGCTATTTTTAAATTTATAATTGATATCTGTCCCCCGCGACTACGTCCGCGTGTTGTGTTTCATAGGGTTATAAAGTTTTGCACACACCTATTTTATAATGTAAAATTAGCCTACACTATAATATGCCTCATGATTCACGCTATCATAAATGAAAATATTATTGTAATCCGACTGGCAGTTCCAGATATTAGCGTTTAAACAAATAAACAAAATCATCCACTTTATTATATTAGTATACACTGTAATTAACAAACGACGTCTTTAAACAAATTAAACACTATCCCAAATCATGAATTGCTCTCAATATTTAGTGATACGTAAAAAACGATACAAGAAAATATCTCTTCTAGTAATATTGTATCGGTATCGGTCAGTTGATGTTGGGCGGGCGGCAGGGCGAGCTAGGGCGGCGCGCGCGCCCAGTCCTCTTCCGCCATCCGTAGTCGCGGCAACGGTCCGCAACTAGCCAAACGATCAACTTTAACCGTCAACTACGCGCGCTTGTTATTTATTCTGATAACTTTTAACTACTAATTGACTGTTCCGGGAGTGATGAGTTTGTTGCATATTCGAACGAAAACTTTAGCATTTATAGTGCAAGTTGAGTAACTGAGTGTTTAAATTTTATTAACTCTGTTTAAACTTAGTTCTGTATGTCCATTACGATATTAAGTTCTAACGACGTCATTAACATTAAATGATGTTTAAAAGTAACTAACTGCAGTCAACGAGACTAGCTTTAAATCGAAGTAGTCGTGTGGCAAAAAACTTAGAAAGTTCTTAAATAGAGGTGCGAAAATGACGGATAAGTTACACGAGTACCAGGGTATAACCGGTAGGTTGCACGGAGCCCGGGACCGGTATAAGGAGAGGTGGTCGCGGTGGAAGGAGCAGCATCCAGGGGGCATTCGGGACGTAGTTTCTGAGACTCTGTTCGGGATTCCCAACTCTGATGATGGTCCTAATAGGGCTTGGCAGGATAGTGCGTACAGTGATCTATATAGGTAAGCTACAAAAATATTAATAGATAAAACCGGCCATCCCGCCAGGGTTTATTTCCAGTCTCACTGAATTCAACAACCGTATTATAAATCACGCGACAGCCTGTCAGACCTCCAAAACTCATTGTACTGGGAAAACGTGTCATTCGTTAAATTTAATTAAAATTGATTTCATAACATTATTGCTTGGTTGAACACATTTTGTTAGGATATTGCAAGTTTAAGTTGTAAATTACATATTGTCCCAATGTCATAGCAAGATCATAACTACGCGTATATGACCTTGTATTAGTACTTTAGTATATAAAATCTATAAATAATGTTATTATTTAACTCGTAGATAGCTTCGTCAGAACTATGATCATAGTGTTTCCTCCAGGCACTCTATTACTCAGCTTGTTTTGCATTTCCCAGGACATTAATTAATACCGTACCAAAGAGATCCGTCAAAAAATTAGTTCAGTCGATGTTTGCGATTAAGGCGTTTTATTTTAAATTGTATTTACAATTTATTCAAAATCATTAAAACATTTAGGTTTAGTAAAGTTACTTATACACGATACTAAAATATAGGTACTTATTTTTACGTTTAAACCTTCTCCTGCTCTATCGTTAAGCAACCACTCTTTAGCTTTAAATTGACTTAAAAGTGATATCATTTAAAATTAGAAAAATGACCCCCAACCAAAGTTAAATAGCGGAAGAGGCTAACGGTTACCTACCTCGCAGCTATAAGGTTTCTTCACGTTAAGTCACGAAATATATCAAAGGAGGATCTATTTTAATCTTTGTATATGTTGACAAAACTTATTACAAAAACGAGCTACTGAGGTACAAATTTTCAACGATTTAAATTAATGTAGATGAGGTCATAAAAGTAACATAAAAATATTTTAATAAAATTGGTTAAACATATCTTTAACGCTACTTCAAGTAAAAGTTTTACACGTAGGTTTACATAATTTTGACAGCAGCTACCTTCTAAATATTTCTTCTTAAGTTGACCCTTCACACGTCATAGGTAGAGAGATAATATTTGGTTTGTTGCTAGTGTATGTACATACCATAAATATTATTCTTTCATTTCACGTCTAATTATTTGTCTGCATGTCTAAACTTCAGACACGGTATACGAACGTCATACGTGTCCATTCTCACAGCAGCCTCTGTATACTCCTAAGCCGTATGTCTCGTTTGTTAGAATTAGATGTCAGAGTCTGACAGCCAGATGTCCTAAAAATACCAAAAAAATATCTGTATCACACAGTGGTTCCAGCCTGTACATAAAGTTTTAGAACAAAATTGTTGCAGTAACAAGATTTTAGCTATTTATTTATATTCATTTACTAGCTGACCCGGCGAACTTCGTACGACCTAACAGTAGATTTTTTATTTATTTTTTTTCTTCTTCTCTTTTCTTCCTTTTTTTCTCTCCGTATGAACCATCCTCGTATTGCAAGGAATATTCTAAAAAAAGAATTAGCAAAATCGGTTCAGCTGCTCTCGAGATTTGCGCTTAGCAACACATTCAGCGATTCATTTTTATATTTTAGATTTAGAGACAACGGTTTTAAACATATCAAATAGCCTGACAGCATGTCTTTGGACAGATCTTTCAAAAAAGTCTAAGGCAATATTTATTCTATGAGTAGAATTTCTTTTGTAACTAATTATATCACTACATATGATTAGGTACATCTATCATTGTAGTTATATACTGTCTTAGTCCCATGTTCCTTCTAGATCGATCAAATTATAATTGGATTCTTCTGTTGCCCTATCGTGGCTGTACAGTACAATAGGCTTTGAGTACGTTAAACCTAATACGATCAAATGGACAACGGACAAAGATATTTCTGTTTCGATAGAAATGTATTGTTGATCGATAGTCGTCATTAAATTTTATGTGGTAGACAAGAATAACCTTAAAATGTTTATTTATCAAAGTGTGTGTAACCCGTAAGCTTAACACATGAATACGATTTGCATCATCTGGTCTAGTCTACTTAGGTTTACTATAAAAAATATAATAAAAATTATACTAATTATTTTTTAGGAGGAAAAGTCGCATCGAATTAATGCGAATATCAGCAGCAGTAATGGGAATCGAGTTCTCGTACGCCGGAGAGACTGCTTTCGTGTCACCGACGTTACTGCAGATTGGGGTTCCACATCAGCAGATGACGCTGGTCTGGGCCCTTTCACCTCTAATAGGGTTCTTCATGACCCCATTGCTGGGGTCTTTAAGTGACCGCTGCCGATCTAGCTTCGGAAGAAGAAGACCCTTTATTTTAATGATGTCAATAGGTGTGCTGATTGGTGAGTGTTTTTTTTATCTCTTAAAACCTTAAATTCACCTAAGCTTATACATTCAATTCCCCTAAAGGAATTTTAGATATAAAATCTGCCTACAAAACACGCAAAAGATATTAAATTTGATAACTCTATACATAAAGCATTTTACATAAACCCACCTGTTTGAATCAGTTTACCTGAAGATCTAACGAATTCGAATTTAATTTTATTCAGGTACACAGGGGCTTAAGTCCTAAACAAACAATTATTATTTGTAAGTGCCCCTAATTTGCGTCCCTGCGTAGCCAAATTAAGTCTTACAAAAGGGACTACTTTATTAGATATGCGTGAAGGCTTTAAACTTTGAAGCAACAGGCGTTGAATATGAGAATGTTAGTTATGATATTATTTTATAACGATTCTTATACAGAAAATTTGTCCTATTTTTTTTGTAGGTTTGATTTTAGTCCCCAATGGAGAAGCTATAGGATATGCCCTTGGAGATGAGTTACCGCTCAACAGGACAGAGGTGCCCTCGGCTTTAGGACTTAGGAGCCAGGCTCTGGACACGGGCAACAGCAACTACCACCCATGGGGCGTTTTCTTCACTGTCCTTGGCACTGTATTCTTGGACTTCGACGCCGACGCCTGCCAGAGCCCGGCCCGCGCTTATCTACTTGACGTGACAGTTCCAGGTCAGACATGTTTGAAGAAAGCTATTTTCCATATTTGCGTCGTCCCATTTAGTGTGGCCTGGTAACCTCCTGAAACTATTTACGTCGCCCGTGTATCCTATAGAGGTGAACAACACGTCGAACACTTGAGAGCCCGACTCCTTTGAGTGGGTAAACAAGGTATCTACGTTCGCAATTACAACCGCTATCTACGGGCTTCATACTTGACTGCATGTTAATAAATGTATGTATGCGATGATTACGGAAATTTAGCTACTGCAATTTCCAGCTAAGTAATAATGTATTTGCTTTTATTCTGTCACAGTTGATGTTGTTAATTAGTCAGACACTTCTATCTCTGAATCATAATAATTGCATCGAAATGAAGTAGGACTTGTTTACGAAATCCATTTTGGAATACTTTGATATCCTTCACCTAGTTTAGGATAAACTAATTTATTTCAATATTTGTTCGTGCATACGTCACGGCATGTGACTATATGTATTTTAGTCAGATTTTCCGTCGCCCAAGAGTGATGAACCACAAAACAAGCTCTTTATCAGCTTACGTCTGCCCGTGATTGATTTATCTCGGTGCCAACGTTATTTTTGGGTATTTTCTAACGTCAGCAACGTGAATATTTTATATTGTTAAGATAATATTTGGCATGTTAATTTTCCAATGGTTATACAATATTAATACAGTCACATAAGGTTCATCTTTTAATAGCATCATTAGGATAGTCAATTAATACTTCAGTTATCGGAGTGGTTAGTTTTTAACGATAGATTTGTTTAGTAGGTATCTATTACTGATGCCCATCCAAGGGTCAAAATAAGTTATGGATAACATTTTGTTACGCAACCTAGATAGACAACAGCTATCATTAAAGCACCAAGCATTATATTAATTTCTATATTTTACATAATGTTTAATTAATCTGATAGTTTGTGACGTTCTAGTTAGACACTTCATGACAATACTATATAAACTTGTATTTCTATAATTAGATTAATAGCAATCCAGATACGTAATCTAAACTACTGAATGCAATATTTCAAGCTAAACAAACTTCGATTTTAAACTGTAATAAAAAGCACATACAATTAGTACATGGTGACACGGTTACGGGGAATTAAAATTGTATATAAACATTTAAGAGAAAAAGCACGTGCTGCGTACTAAATAGTACCAATGTACATACGTCCAACCTGAATAAAAATGAATTATTACGTAGATTATAGATATACAGAAGCAAATAGTGGAGTAATACTACATTTTCCTTCTTAATTTATTACACATTTTTATTTGATACAGACTAGCGAGAATATTTATTTATATATGTCTTTGCGTATTATCTACTTGGAAGTCTGTTTGACTTTACACAAATTTTCATCTTCGAGCCAATATTTGTTCGGCAAATATTTGCCGCGAGAACTGACTGGAAAATCGCGGCCTGTCACAGATACTTACAATAAAATAAATAACGCTAGGTATGTTTTGAAAGGCGTCTACCTTTGTAGCTAACTGGAGATGCTGAGATATTTTATTAACTGATTAGAAACTTGATTAAAATGTTCTTTATAGTTTAGTCAAGATTAGAAGGTTTTTGTTTCTTTTCTCTATATAATGTAGCAGGTAACTCCGCCCTTGGGAGTGCGATTATTAAAATGTGTATTGTTATTTTGTACGGAAATTTAACATGATACATTTGTGATTCCTGAATACTAAATACAATTTCAAGAAGAAATGAAAACTCATTCATATGCATATATTATGGAACAAGGTTTTCTTAAAATCTTTTTATTACGATTTATTTATTCAAGTACTAGCTTTTTCCCCGCGACTCCGCGCCCGCGTGGTCGTCAGCCTATGTCCTTTCTTAAGCTCTAGACTAATTTGACTATCTGTGTACCAAATTTCATTAAAATCGGTTCAGTAGTTTTGGCGTAAAAGCGCGACAGACACACAGACAGGGTTTCTTTTGCATTTATAATATTAGTAAGGATATAATTTAGAATATTCTCCGTGTTTGTTTTCGTAACTTACATATTATCTTTCGTAGGATGTTACTTAGGGTTTTTACTTATAAATATTTTTAAGCACTTGTTTATTTTGCCACAAGTTTCAGTCAATCTAATCTTCATCATGATTGTAGAATTGGGTTTATTTTTAACTTGTTTTATTCCATTTACCTTGATAACTTTAGTTACTGCTGTCTACCGAGTTGTGGTTATTACGAAATAAATATTACGTGTCCAAATGAAAAATGCACTTACACACTTTGTACGTAAGGATATTAATTACTGGAAAATTCAGATAAATGAGTTATCGTTCGTCTCCGTGTTTAAAATATTTCGTTATAGTAGGAGATCCGGCCATAGAATGACCCTCACCCATCGTATTACGGGATAAAAATATATTTTTTTTTAAATTAAATATGTAAAAAAATTTATTTACAGGAGGTTGTCTGAAAAATTTGGTGCAAAGTGTAATTAATTAATAATTAAAAAATGATTTTTTTTTAAACATTACACTCATTCCCTTACGCAAAAAACTGTATACTAATCGAAAGTATGTAGCTCATAGAATATGCAAACGCTGGGTTGACTTTTTTTTTCCGGTGCAATTATCAGGTAGGCAGGTATATACAGGTAAATCGATACTAGTAATTTGCAACGATCCAGTTACGCGATAAACCTTATATCAAAATAAAGATAATTTTATTATGAATATAATGACATAAGGTTGGCTGCAAAAAGTTGGTGCTAAATCCCGGTTGTCGATTTTTGAAAAACGAAATATTCGTGCGGTTGAATACGTGCGAAAGAGAGGTCCGAGGAACGTATCCAGTGCGATAGAAAAGGACGCAGCATTGCAGCTGTGTGTCGCTCAATGGGCCTGTTTCCTATTTTTTTTTTTAATGTCCGTCTTGTAGATTAATTAATTTTATTGGACACGTATTTTTTTCTTTTTTCCTGCAAACAAAAAATGATCAAAATACAGAGAACTGAAGTTACGCGTGACGTCACTCCTCGCTACGATTTTTAGCGAGGCGTAGCGTCATAAGCCCCCACTCCGAAACTTTAAAGCGGTGTATCTTTGTATTTTTTTATTGTTTTGATAAAAGAAAAAATACGTGTCTAATATTTTTTTATTATCTAACTGACGGACTAAATAGATTTTAACTTTTCATACCCAGGAAACATCCCTATTGTCGAAAGAAAGAGAGTACGCATGCTCTTTGTTTGTGAAATTGAGGAAGATAGCGATAGACTACAGTAAGTGTTGAGCATTATTTCGGAGCATCCGGCAATGCATTTTTGCACAAAGTGATAAAATTATGTATGTAGTACATATATGTAAATATTTATTTATATATATGTATATATATATATATTATATATATAAATCGTCATTATATTTAAGTGTATGAATATTTTTGTAAAGAAATAATTTATGACATACTTATCTTGAAAATTTCGTGTTTTTTACATCAGGAGACTTAATCAAATAAAACAAAGCAAAAAATAAAAAGTTTTTCCGAAAAAAAAATTAAATAAAACATAAATTACAAACATGAAATACAAAGCTATAATTTTGTACAAAAATTTAATTTTATTATAAATACAATATTTTGATTAAAAAAATTTTTAATTAATTTACATAATTCAAGGTCTGATTCATCGGAAATAAAACTTGTATCTTCAAGTTCACAACATTCGTCACTATTTTCGTCTTCTGTTATTTCAGCAATATCTTGTACTGTTAAAGGCGTTTGGTCCCGCATTCAACCGCACGAATATTTCGTTTTTCAAAAATCGACAACCGGGATTTAGCACCAACTTTTTGCAGCCAACCTTATGTCATTATATTCATAATAAAATTATCTTTATTTTGATATAAGGTTTATCGCGTAACTGGATCGTTGCAAATTACTAGTATCGATTTACCTGTATATACCTGCCTACCTGATAATTGCACCGGAAAAAAAAAGTCAACCCAGCGTTTGCATATTCTATGAGCTACATACTTTCGATTAGTATACAGTTTTTTGCGTAAGGGAATGAGTGTAATGTTTAAAAAAAAAACATTTTTTAATTATTAATTAATTACACTTTGCACCAAATTTTTCAGACAACCTCCTGTAAATAATTTTTTTTACATATTTAATTTTATAAAAAAATCATTTTCATCCCGTAATACGATGGGTGAGGGTCATTCTATGGCCGGATCTTAGACTATTATCTGATGTGCAGTGGGGTTTAATTGAGATTTAAAAAAAATAGATGTTGTATGAACCAATATAATATTAAAACAATGTAAAAAGGCTGAATTTATTTAGTTCACCAGGCCTATTTTTTTAAAGCCATACTATATACTATTAAAGGTATTCTGAGCAGTATAAGGCTTATAATATTTCTACTGAATGAGTTACTTAAGAAGTCCAAAGATGTTACCTGCTTACTTAATTTATCAATTTTGCTAGGGAAACCATGAAGACATTTTATGATTTGTCGTCCTCTCAGCCGTTGGACGGCTTCTTCTAAACATAGAGCTCCTGCATAGACAGACAGGTCCCACAGTCCGATCTCCGCTACTTTAATGATTAATCTATTATGATTTATTTATTTACATGTTTTTTTCTATATCAATTTTCCACAGAGGACCATGCGAAGGGGCTTAGCACATTCACGGTGATGGCTGGCCTCGGCGGGTTCATGGGTTACGCTCTCGGAGGCATTAACTGGGACGATACGAGATTAGGTAAATTATTACCGCTACCTAATTTGTTCCTAATTTTAATAGCCCGCGCCGTACTCAAATACATTTAGCTTCAGCGGTAAGCTGAGCTGACTCGTTGAGGGATGGAGGCTTGTTATTTAAATGTTTAATTTAAAATGATGTGAATATTAGCCTTTAGGTATTTTTTATATCAAATCTTTTAGGGATATGATTTATTCTATATGTTACACACTTTGCTAACGGCAATCAATAAGTTATAAGATACTCCTATATCTGAATTATTTTGAACAAATAGGATTTACTTTTTGATCCTTAACTTGAATAATTAAACGCTATTTTTACCGTGTTTCAGGTAATATTAAAGTCAAGTTGTCTGTTTCCCTTTATATTAAAATTTTATGTGCTGAGCACATACATTAGGATAAAAAACGAATAAATATTTCAGTGTTCAATTCATACTTATTACTAAATATTCCTCAGGTGAAATTTTCGGCGGGCACGTGCGAGCAGTGTTTTCGTTAATCACGATAATATTCGTGGTTTGCGTGTCGGCTACTATCAGCAGCTTCAAAGAGATCCCTCTTTCGGAGTTGACGGAGCAGGAAGAGTTCCGAAGACAGGCCGAGAACGAACGAGCACAAGAGAGCTTCGACGAGGAAGGACCGGAAAAGAACTTGAAAAGGGACAATGTTACGTACGGGTCATTGAACCAACCAGAGGTGAGATAGTAGAAACTATGATATATTTCCTCTCAATGTATAATTTTTACGTGAGAATTGCACTCTTAAACAGATGAACCTATTTTAATTTAGCTTGTTTTAAAATGCCTTATATGTCTTAAAAGTTGCCAATATACTGAAAACGTGAATGAACATAACTTCTCAATATCACAAGAGAAAATAACCTTTAGCCGTAAACGCTCATACAGAGAAGATCAAATATCATAAATGTACCTACCTATTTAACTGGTTGGGTATTTTTTTCTTCGTCATGGGGCCTAAAAGATATCCTACTTTGTCTTAACAGTGATAAGTATTGTTCAATCGTGGATTACCCTTGTCTCTTACAAGTAATTTCTGTCAATCCTAAGGTGTACTTATATAAGATTTGTGATTAAGATAACTACATGATTCCACTGATGATTCTGTTGTTACAATGACAACACTTTATCTATTTATCTAATCCTAGCTATGTTTATATATAGTTCTATGAGTGTGGTGTAGTTAATAAGAATATTTTGTTGTGTACCATTTCATCTTGAGGCGAATATCTTTAAGAAAATTACACTCATTTTCAACATATCAGGTAGTATATTGGCCCGTCTTTCCCCTGTTCAAAATAATAATGAGAAATGTCTTTAAAATATACTAGAACCAGAAGAAAAACAGAAATATAATTTCATGAATATTACGATCGCAGTTTTTCAAATAATATCTAAGTATAAAATACATACACATATTGTTAAAATGTAGTATTGCGCAACCCAATTTGCTAATGACGAGATCAGGTCCCATGTGTCGAGTCTGTTGCCAAGCTCGGTAAAATTTCAAAATTTAGGGCATATATTTAGTTACCTCTCTGAAAACTCCGGGTATAATTTTATCCTAGTTTTTATAAATAGAGTAAGTACTACTTAAGTACGCATATCAAAACAAGCTTTCCTATTTAAACTACCTTAATATTCTGCACTCTATTAACCAATAGATTGGCTGTGAAAGTAAGATTCTGATAGGTATGCGCTATGTAAGAAATAGTGGTACACAATGAGAATGGAAGCTGACCCCAACGTAGTTCGAAAAAGGCAAGGAAAGACAGAAGTGACAAATAAACCTTAATCGATCAAATAAAAATTAAAGGTACGAGTTATTATTTAATTTATGCTAAATATTCAACTAAGTACTAACACGTACTTATTACAATTTGAAAGAAACGTTCGCTTACTTAACGTTCATATTATGTTAAAGGTATGAGCGACTTGTAATATATAATAAGCCATGTTCGTTGCCAAAGGTTTACCTGTCTACTATTTAATTAGCGATGACTGAGCAACGAAAACATATATTTTAAAATAAAATTTAAAGCGTGCGCCCAAAACCAATTTATTATAAAAGCCTGTTTGTAATTATTGAGACTGCGGAGATGCTTTTTGATATGACGCACTTAAATCATGAAGAGAAAAAAGAAATCAGAATTATAATTAAATCCGGATAGATTATATCATTCATCAACATCACAAATTCATTTTTAAGACCTCTGTGGTCGAGTGTCGTACACACCGGTTTCCAAGGTGTCGCTAGCTCTGAGGTCCCGGGTTCGATCCCTAGGTCAATGTAGAAAACCACTTTTCTACCTTGTCTCGAGTCTGGGTGTCTTATCTCTGATTCCATAACACAAAAGCTTAAGCTACTTACTTTGGGTTCAGAGCAAAGTATGTAATGTTGTCCACATTTATTTTATTATTGATATTATTAAATGTCAGAATGTGTCACAAAAATATGCTACATAACAAACAAGGCCTATGTCTAGCAGAAGTATGAAAATAGCTAAATGCTGATGAGGATGTAAAATCTAACACAATATACTCTCGTTTCCAGAGCGGAGTTGCTTTAAACACCTTGGAAAGTGCTCCCAAGACAGAAACCCTCTCTTTGGTCCACTATCTCAAGTCCATCGTGATGATGCCGAGCTCCCTTCGCGTAGTCTGCCTCACCAACCTGTTCTGTTGGATGGCTCACGTCTGCTACTCTTTATACTTTACTGATTTCGTCGGGGAAGCTGTCTTTGGAGGAGATCCTGCGGTATGTAACAAATTGTTCTATCATTCTTAAGGTATACGCTAACTGGTACCTACTTCAATTTAAAGTATGGTGTAATGTATAAGGGTAAATATTTTTAAAACGGTCTTCAGGTCAATTTTTACCTAAACACATTTTGATACTTAAATGTTTAAACTAGGAGTAATTTATTTGACTACGTTTGAGAACAAAATTGCTAATAAAAATCTTTTAGGCGCTCCGCTTAAATATTACCTGCATTTTATATAGGCAGACATTTTAATACCAACTTATCAAAATCTAAGTCTATTAAGGAGCCAACAACAAAACCATATCTTGTAGAAGCTACCAGGTTACACTGGAGAGTAAATATACGACCCGACATGTGATAACTTAATACTAGCAATCTTAATATTTCGCCGTTTCACACATTTGCTATAATGTATATTGCAGGCGCCAGTGGGCAGTGAAAGTCGCACGGAGTACGAGGCTGGCGTTCGGTTTGGCTGCTGGGGCATGGCCATGTACTCACTCTCCTGTGCTTGCTACTCTACCATCATCGAGAGACTCATCAAACGACTTGGGTACGTTATTATGACGATTTAATGTAATGTTATCAAACCAATATTAGATATTGTTTAGGAATACTCACTGAATGTATATAATATGTATGGATGTGTATATTATATTAGTTGTTATAAAAAAGACAAAGTTTCTTAACATTAGATATTTTATTTTAGACAACCGTTTTTAAAATAGTAAACCTTTAAAGCCTTTTATTTTCCTATAAAACCTCTTTTTAAGCGGATTTTATCGCGGCTCATTTAGAAAAGTAGCTTTTATTTAACCTTTTATTTTCATTTGAACATGCAAAAGCTTAAAACTATACTCATATGAATCCTGTTTTGATAGAGAAGTGTCTCTTTGCGCGGAAATGGCAAGTCGCTTCAATTCCAGATAGAATTTAAAAATATGCGACATACATATGTCACTACCTAAGGGAAATAGTTAGTGTAATTTTATGGTTTTGATTTTTAGAGCCTGAGAAAGGACGTAGGCTACTTTTGCCGCGATACCTGACATCCACGCGGACAGAGCCGCGGGAAACAGCTAGTATTTAATATATAAGATCCATATACAAGAAAAACTCAACTGAACCTTCAGCAACTACATTTCAATCAGGAACTAAAGTTACATCACCGCGACCATCAGCCACTAGTTTAATAGATAATCTGTTATCTATCACGTTTACCCTTCAACTTGACAGCTTACTCGAGTAAATAGTCTCCTGTCGTAATGAGATCAACGAATCCTTGACTTTGCGCCGTTCTTCCTGGCTGACACTTTGTCGGCTTCGCGCTGATTTAAAAATCAATAACGTTACAAGTTTAGCTCTAGATTCCCCTCCACTTCAGTCTTGATCATGTTGGATTTATCGTGAAATGAAGCGAGGAAATTGGGAACGCTCTAGTTCGGCTTTACGATATATGTCTAGGTTTCGCATGTCGAGAATCTTGAGAATTCGCACCTTATTGATCCTATCTGTAAATAGCTGAGGAGACAAACTTGTTTCTGAGGAATGTTTATATAAATATACATTAAAGTAAATTGTTTTATCAATACGCAGCAAAGTAGGTATTGCTATTACCATGTACTTAAGAATTAAAATGTTGTTATATCATTATCAGGAAAATGTGTGTATTTTATTTGATCATTCTAATGTTCGTAAGTTCTTCAGAACTGTCTATGTAGGATTTATTTTGTTGTTAAGATAAATAAGTATTCGTAAACTTAGTAATCATTTCACTAACCTAAAAAATACTAAAACCTGAAAAATTTTTGTTTTTATCCTAGATATAGATCCTTCTTCCAAGATATAGAATCAAACGAAATAAATTGACAGAAACTTTAAACTCCCCACATTACATGGACAGTGAATTTCATTCATTTCAGTTTTTATATCATTCGTTTAAGTCCAACACCAGACCACCAAGCATCCTACAGGCTTCAAAATTTTGAAGAGTATTTTGAATTACGTCACTTCTTCTTCTCATCATACAATATACCTTTACAGATTTTCTATTATAATTATTATCTATCAAGCAATCTATCTACCTTTTCTTGGCTTTCGTCTCTATCTTCATCCATCAACTTTTAAATTTCCTCCATCCATCAATGTTTGATGTTCGCTTGATCTTCATCTTTCTAGAGCGAAGACGGGGAAAATGAGTGGTCTTCGCAGATACAGCTGCGGTATGGTAGTTTTAAGTGCTGTCCGCGTAGTTTCCATTAGTGGTTTCTAATATTTATTCAACCTCAACATCACCAAGAATCTTCAAAACTTCAAAAATTTTTGACGTTCTTTCGTTCTTCATCTTTCCAGTGCGAAGACAGTCTACGTGGGTGGTTTGTGCACGTATAGCTGCGGCATGGTGGCTCTCTGCGCCATACGCGGGCGCGCGGCCGTGCTCATCTGCAGCTGGGCGGCCGGCGTCATGTACTCCACGCTCTTCACCATGCCCTACCTGCTGGTCGCGCATTATCACGCTACGGGCATGGTATGTAATCTTCTCTAAATCTTTTCTATTTATATAGGGGGTAGCTTTACTATTGTAGTAGTTCAGAGTAGCATTATCTAGTAAAGAAAAAGGTGAAACTCTGGTAGTAAGATGGACATAGATAAAAGAAAGAAAAATAGAAAAATCAAAACTTAAAAAAAAAAGCAAAATACCTAAAAACATAGTGTTCAAATTTCCTCACGTCAAGTTCTGCCTAAGTAATAAAACAATAGGACAACATCCACAAGCAATGAATTATAGAACCTTTCAAAAACACGTGTGATTTGAAACATATATTATTTTACACCCATAATAACAGTGTAACAATATTTAACATTATAATAATAAGTGTTCATTTTGTTATAAATTTTCCCCGATGTATTTTGCGATCAATTACGTATTTAATATTTCACTGAATAAATCCTTTGATGTACGATTTTCATGGAAGTTCAAACAAGCCGTCTGCCCTGTAATTGATTAAACGATCACTAATTGCAGCTAAGAATGATCATAAATACGATACGAGTGGCTCTGACACTGTATCCATTATCAACAAAACAAATCCTTTGTTTAATTTTTATTATTTCATAAGGATCAAAGTATGTTTTGACATCTGCATTGTATGCTGTCTTCACATCTAAATGAATTAGTTATAATACAATAAATTTCTAAAGCTGCTTTTTATAGTTAATATATTATTAAATAAATACTTTTAATACAGGGTTAGCTGACAAAAGATGTTTAGATGACGCAAGGTTATCGAAGAAGCCCGAATAGGGTTTTTAAGAATATTATTTTATGTTTTAACATTACCCTTGGCCATTTTAATTTAAGTCCGTGTTGTCTACGCTTGCCTCTTTTTTTTTCACGTTCTTCTGTCATTTGTTAAGATGTCAGAGGCAAGTCTTTTTGGAAGTAATCTAGTCTGGTCTTTCCGCTTGCATTTTCTAGTCTTAGGTATTATATGTAGTCGAAGTCCGAACCCCACAGGGGGTGCCCTTAGTGAACGTTGCTGATGTAGTTAGTTTTTCTATTGCTCTGGCTGGTTACGGTTCTCTCCAAAAGTCCGGTGAAGCAGTCAAAGTCTGCGCTCAGGATAACTGCGTAAATCTCTTGAAAAAAAAGGGTGTTTTATGTTGAGTTAAAGCTGATGAGCTGTGTTGTGTTGCAGTGGGACAGCGGCGGCGGCGGCTGCGGGGCGGCGCGCGGGGTGGGCACGGACGTGGGCGTGGTGAGCAGCTGCGTGTTCGTGGCGCAGCTGCTGGTGTCGCTGGGCATGGGCGCGGCCGTGCGCGCCGCCGGCTCCACCGCCGCCGTCGTCGCCGCCGCGGCCGCCCTCGGCGCTGCTGCTGCCGTCACCGCCACCAAGATCACCTACCTAGATTTGTAGAACAAAGGGTACATAAAAGTACCTTTACTCCTGAATATCAAATCTACATGTTAGGTACACTAGAAGTGCAATCAAGAATTTGAATCTTGCTATCCTATCCTTTGCAACTTAGACTATCCGAAACCTAGGTTATGGTCTACTTTCATACATAGAAAAGAGCATTGACGCAACATTTGCTTGATGACAGTTTCGGAAGTGTTGGAGTTTACACGGAATTGCGATTTCAAATTATCAAATTCATGTTTAACATTTTAAACTCATGTATGGTGCTGGAAGCGCACATGGCACCGGCGTCACTTTGATTTGCGGGAGTATATCCAATTTGACCAATCAGGAGTTCGACTGTTGCTTCCTTATGTCCTCGCGTGTGAAACATGATCATTGATTTAAATTGCGATTCTAGTGCACAATAATACTTTTCAATGCTCTCTAATCAAATTGTACTTCAGCTAATATTATGTTGCATTTATTCGTATACTTGGCTCTCTGTTGGGCAACTAAAAGCTCTGATATCTGATCTGAGATGAATACAAAACTAGATAGATACTGTTTATCATAATATCTGTAAAATATAAATGTTAAGAAACGCAGTATCTAAAAGCCATTATTTCATAGACTCGACATAAAAGCCACTCACCCCGCTCCCAAACTTGATTATCTGGCTTTATCAAGTTCAGTAATTATCTTAATTTTATTAGCCTTTGTCGACTACAGAAGCGAGACAAAACATTTTTTGATAAAATTACGTTAAATGGATATTGTATAGTATAGGATAAGCAAAATGATGAGTCAAATGATGTTATCGTAAAAAAAGTTTAAAAGTAACTGCCCGCTTTTGTAAATCCATTTTTTTTTGTCAATAGCGCCATAAAAACTCTGAAATGTCATTGTCTTATAGCTTGAGTACGGCAACAGTTTGTTGTTTATCGACAATAAAAGAGTTATCGTGAATATCTTTGTCGATAAGTATTGTTTCATTTGTAGTGAACTTCGAAGCTTGGTGAATAGCTTTATCGAGAAAATCGCAATAAAGCAATAAACGGTGTTTATTGAAATACTCTTAATTAAAATTGTTTTCCAGTTTATCGTTGAAGTTTCGTCAACAAATTCGTGAACAAAGGGTTCATCGTGTGTTATCGCTGCGTCTTGAATTCGTGGTTTTGTGTCCTGTTGGGCTTGCAACACGACGACTATTGCTTCTGAGTAAAATTCATCTAATGTTGCAAATATAATTATTTACGACCTCCGTGGTCGAGTGGTGTACACACTGGTTTTCAAGCTGTCGCCAGCTCTGAAGTCCCGGGTTCGATTGCAGAAAACCAGTTTTCTTCATTTTGTCTCGGGTCTGGGTGTTTGTGGTACCTTCGTTGTCTCTGAATTCCATAACACAAGTGCTTTAGCTACTTACTTTGGGTTAAAAGCAATGTATGTGATGTTGTCCACATTTATTTTATTTATTTATTAAATACTGTTAAATACAAATATTTATTTTCCAAGACATGAATAATTTTAAGTACCTACTCTGTGTATAAAAACGTATGTAATAAAGCTTAGTAACCTGTCTCAAACAGATAAATACTCAATAAAATAGTCAATAAAATAATTAAATAAATAAATGAACAGGTACATGAATGTTATAATTCACTAATGTCTTGTAGTTATTAAGAATAGCATTGTTATTGTAAAGATGTAAAAAAATATTGAATAAAAAAGAATAAAGCAGTTTAAAAAAAGGCTTTAGTCATGTTTTAAGTACCTATATAATAAAACTTATTTATTTTTGCTTAAAATTATGCGAAATAGAATCTCATAGCGACAAGTCAACACGTAGCCAACTCTCCTCACCTTGCTTTAATAATTATTTTCCGTAGATAATAAGGTTTAATGTTAAGACTGTAACCACAGATCTCGATGTTTGTGATATAAATGTATCTATATTATTCAGTGTTGTATAATAACGAGGTATATTGACTGTTAATAACGAAATAAATCATATTCAAATAACTGATCGCCTTTCATTTAAAAACCAATAATTGGTGCTAATGGATTTAGAATGGATAGACAACCATAATGTTATTATAATGAATATAATGAATAGGCGGTCGGACCATTCAAATAGCTTTTAAGAACCCACTCAGTAATTTAAAGCTTTTGTTTTCATTGAAACAGATTACAATAGAAATTTAACAGTTAATATGTATGTTAATTTTAGTTAAGATTGATTATAAACAAAAGCCCTTGTCAAGTGAATTTGTTGAATAATGTCGAGCTTGTTGCGTACCTGTAATGTTACTACCTACAATGGATATGTTTGTACAATATATTATATAAATTGGATATTGCAAGCGAGTATTAGTTTATAATATTACATGCGAGTATGGAAAGATATCAGCTTAGTTTCGATCGATTTATTAGCTTCCCTATCTCTATCTGACGTTTAGATGTAAACTAGCTTTTCACGTAAACCTAAGAGTGCTTATAATAGGTTTTAAATCATCAATATCAGATAGTTAGGTGCAAAAAATGTGTAAATAATCTTGGAATATTTTTTTTATTCTGCCTTGCAATATTTTTCAATTTAAACTATTTTTATATCTTGGGGCACGGTAGTATCCCCCGCCAAAACGAGACAGTGGAAGCGCAGGGCACTACATACCTAGTCTCGAAGAGTTTCCTCATATTTTTGTACCCTTAAAGATTCGGTCTGTATTTATTTATTATTTTGCAAGCATCTAAACTATCCTAATACCAGTTGTTGAACATCTCAACTGTCTTAAAATGTAGTACCTACATCAAAATTAGAAACTGAAGTCTAAAATTAGTTCAATATCCCTCATCCTTACATTCCAAATCCAATTTAATTAAACTTAAATCAAATACGTTCTTCAACTATAATCGGGGCGTACAATGGAAACGTACCGATTAATTAATTGAACTTTAATCACGACGTTCTAACATACATCTACTGGGGGCGCACAAAGGATTCGATTCGCTTGCAAGAATGACTCTCGTCAAAAATCTTTGGAGGAAATTGACTCACACAAAGGCTCTCGACCAATCTAGCGGGATATTGGAGACAATTTTCTTCGAGTCTATCTACAGGGTGGCTTATTTGACAGGTGAAGTATTATTGAAGATTTTTAGTTCGATGGCCTAGTTTTGTTGATTGAGAAATTGGACCTCACAAATATTGGTGTACGAGGTCCGATGTTTGAATAACTTTATGTCGGCTATTTTTCTAGATTTTGGGATGTGACTAAAAGTGTAAAAGTTTAACATGCGTTTTGTTGTAAGATACTTTTAACAATCGACTTACCTACCTTATATTATTCTTAGTTTTTATGTTGGCACGTATAAAGTTTTTATTCAGTTGTTGATTTATAAAACATCCATCGATTTCGGTCTAATTTTTAAGTTTATCAGTAATAGATTACTTTCATAACTCCTTGATCTTTAAAAATTCTAACTGGGACTTGAATACAGAACTGAAATATAGTAACTGGATACATTTAACCACATATTAATTTTAGACTCGCTGCGTGATACAATATTATTTGCTCGCGTAAATCAACCACTTAACATTTCAG
The DNA here is from genome assembly GCA_932294365.1 of Diachrysia chrysitis. Taxonomy (NCBI): domain Eukaryota; kingdom Metazoa; phylum Arthropoda; class Insecta; order Lepidoptera; family Noctuidae; genus Diachrysia; species Diachrysia chrysitis. The sequence continues at coordinate 4,308,556 of OW028647.1, forward strand.
TCTGTCCAATTTATCTTAATGTAGTTGCACAGACTAGTTGGAGTACCGCAAGTTGAAACAAGTTAAAGTTTCGACACTAGTTAGGTACAATGTTATTCAAATAAGAATGAGTGTTACATTCAACCGTATTCGGTGAAATTAAAAAAGTTAGTTTAAATTAATATAATTATAGTGCTTTTTAATAATTTTTAATATTATAACTTTAAAGGTGGCACTTATCTTTTTACTCTTTTCATTGATTCATGTAATAACAGCGTGCTCTGGGAGTTTGTTATATGTTGTTTGTTGTAGGAAGCGCTAAAGGTTGGGCGAATCAAAGTGCTGTCCATTGTATTGACGTTCTTAAAATGCGACTTCGTAGCCTAGTTGGAATAAATGAGTTTTTGATTTTGCTTGTTGGAGGATACAGGAGAATACGTGATATAAGGAACATTGGACCACCCGATATCATTGATGTTCCTATTCTTATTTGAGTCGCACTATACGTATGTGACGAGCCTTATTAAGGAACAGGCCACATCACATAGAGTTACTTAAAAGCTGATGCTAATAATATATAAAAATTTTGATTATTTCAAAACTTGTGTGCAGGACTATCCACATCAGACCGAGACGTGCTTTACCTTTTGTACAGTAATGCAGTTAAGTTGACGATAGTGTTGCTTGTCTGCGGTGAGGTCTGGTTTGGGTTCACGGAGACGTCAAGCTTGGATGAAGTGGCAGCCAGCATCAATGCTACAGTCATACAGTTCATCACCATATACAGATATAAGAATATGGTGAATATAACTCATTGTGTGTGGTTCTCCATGTTACATTTATTATTCTATTTTTGTAAAGTATAAATTCTTGCACTGGCTGAAATAACAGCAAGAAATTCGACCTTCTGTGAAGATAAACCTACATCAATAGACCGAACTAATAATTTTAATATGACACTAATGGCCTTACTTATAAAAATCTCAACGGTGTTTAGCAAATACTTAGCAGATTCTTTATTCAAGTTTTCGTCAACACCGTCCAGATTTTTATAAATAAGGCCATTATTTTGTAATGTACCGATAAGTAATCATCTATAAACCACGTAATATCTTTGTACTAATGCCTGGTTCGTATATTCAAGAAACGATTCGTTTTGCTTACTGACATTAGAATTTTCTAACCAAAATAAAGAAAATTGTACCGTCCTCAAGCGACACAAATCGTTTCTTTCACTGCAAGTCAGTGGTTACACATGAAGTTTAAACAACATCAATGTATTTTAGATGGAGCACAAAGACTTTTATAAGCAACTGGCGACGTCTATGAATTCTCCTTATTTCGATATTTCGACGGAGAAAAGGCGGAAACTGATAGACTACTGGTCACAAATGAATGAGACGTACTTGAAACTTCTGCTGGCTTTGGGAAACTGTACTCTTGCTGCATGGTAACTAACAAAGATAATATGATAATCACATAGGTATAACTATAATAGTTTTCATCCCATGTTAACTGTGATAAATGACAAATTTCTTGGATAAATAGAAACCTATATTTTAATCTAGTCTTTGTACTATAATTAAGGCAAATTTTAATAGAATCTGTTAAGTCGTTTTCGCGTGAAGAAGTAACTATTTAGAGACAGAGAAAGCTTGCTAGCTGGACACTTTGACAGTGTATGTTCATGTTCAGTAAACTTCGAAACTTTAGCAGCCGGAAACTATCTAATGCATCATTGTAATAGGGAAGAAAGACGAAGTAGGCACGTAAAGTTAGTTCACCATTACCTTAACTATATAGCTATTTGTAACATTATTCTTAGTGGAACTCAGACTTAAGCATTTGCTTGTAACTAGAAGTTTAGCATTGGCTGTTTTTAGGGTTCCGTACTCAAAGGGTGTCAACGAGACCCTATTTATGAGCATCCGCTGTCCTTCCGTCCGTCTGTCTGTCTGTCAGCAGCCTGTATCTCATGAACTGTGATAGGTACACAGTTGAATTTTTTTACATAGTATTTCTGTTGCCCTTTTAACAAAAAATAATAAATGTAATTTAAAATTTAAGGAATATTTTATTTAGTTTTTTCTACATCGTAACGCTTGAAAAGCTCACAGGGTTTGTATTACTATATTCGCAAAGAAAATGTACGATGATACAAAAACCTTCATGCGCTAGTTTGACTCGCACTTGGTTGGTTATTTTATTTATCAAACTGAACAACAAGCAGAGCCAAGCATACAGCCAAACATCGCCACGAACATTTTCAAGATCATTTTAGCGAACGCACAAGTAAATGCTCATCAAAAATTATATTCTTCACGAAGATGTAACGATACAATGATAAGATTACAAGATTCGGCAAGAAGTACGAAGCAAATTTACTGTCGATTCGCTAAAACGCCTTCTAGAATGCTCGATAATACGCTTCCGTTTATTTTGTGATTAAAGTAACATGAAATAGAATACTCATTACAAGTAAATGTTAAATTCTATCAGCACGTTATTGCAGATTAAACTAACTAACCATACTCCTTATCATGTTATAGATGTGAAGATACTGATAGGTTTTTCAATGTATGTATTTACTTCCTAACGTTGATATAGAGCATTTTATGTTATCCAATTTAATTTTGTAAATGTAAAAAAGAACTCTGCCTTTCTGTCATGCTATTACTGCTAAACTACTATACCGATTTTGTTGAACCTCATATGGCGTAAGCTTGAATACTAAGAATGGTAATGGGACAGTTCCAGTGGCCAGTGCATGCAGTTCTATTCAGGAAGCTCTCTAAAGTTGTATAATTCTCTTTACTTTTTTATTTCTTTATACTTTTTCGGTAGCAAAAAGAAAAGCTTATTGCCACGATAATCGACATCCACACATTGTCGCTTTTCTGTACATCTGTGACATAATAATAATGCTTATTTATTTTCCTTATAGGTTCATCTTCCCTCTAGTAGATGAAGTAGAATATAACCTCATCGTCGGCATTCGCTTACCGTTCTACTATAAGACTCCAGGGTTATACCCTCTGGCTTATATCATCGTGGTGATAGCTTTCACGTATATATCACACTTCGTGATGGTGACAGACCTGATCATGCAGACACATCTGATGCACTTGTTGTGCCAGTTTACAGTGCTCAGTGACTGCTTTGAGAACTTGATTGGCGATTGTAGAGCGGGATTTGAAGGTTTGTTTTCTTCCTAACGTGTTTAGGGCGAATTTATTATTATTTGGAGTGAAATAGTATCTACAGTCTTAAAGGAAACACATTAACACGTGCAGAAATTTTGTTTCTACATTCCACACATGTATTTTTGGAACACATTTGAATAAGAAATGTATGTTAACTAACATTATTGGAATATCCGTCAGGTAGATTAATGAATTTTATTAGGCACGTATTTTTTCTGTTTTTCCATCAAACAGAAAATGATCAAAATACAGTGAATGGAAAGTTGCCACGGCGTGACGTCACAAGCTCCCACTCCAGCACTTTAAAGCGCTGTATCTTTGTATTTTTTTATGTTTTGAAGGAAAAAACACGTGTCTAATATTTTTATTATGTAACTGACGGATTAAAACGATTTTAACTATTCATACACCGTCAAAATACCTCAGTTCAGTAACATTTTACTATTCGTCAATATGCATTATTTGATTATATTTTTGATTAAAATATATTTGCATTAAAACTGTTCATTACGTTTAATTGTTAATGAACACTACTTTTCCAGATGTACCGCAGAACCAGTTAGTTAATGACCCAAAATTTGCTGCTAAATACTTGAAGAGGTTGGGGGAATTAGTACAACAGCATAAGCGCATTCTAAGGTAGCTTCAATATATAATTATATATCAGCCTTGCACCATATACTGGTATGTCCACAATCTACTCATAACTTGTATCGGAAATAAAGACAGTGGCACTTCGGAAGTGCCGACAGAAGTGAAAACTTGAAAAATTACATCATAAGTACATTTACAAATACAGAGGTGTCGGTAACAGTAACAGTGTCGCGTATTCAGTTGTTTTTTCCCATGTCGAAAAATGCCCAATGTGCATAAAGAATTTTTCACTTCAAAATCAATTTAAGAACAATAGCGTCTACTAAACCCCTGACCGCAAGCAGAGCTAATACACTCGCGTCATCTGTAATCAATATTTAAAGTTTCTGGGAATTTGTCATTCAATTGATACATTTTTCGACCGACACCATTTGTCGATCAAATATCAGCTACATGAGCTTATAATGGCGTCAATTGACTAACTAATTTTATTGAATGGTCTTTGTATGAGTAATATTTGTTATACCTACATGGATTATTGTTACATACAAATTTTTGCTTAAAAATAATGTACCTACAGATATTTAAGTAAGTTAAGGTACAAAGTGTATGTTTAACAGCCTAAATCATTATTTGAGTAACTACATCAAAATTACGAATGTGGATTTAATTTGTATTGAACTTATTATTAAAACTTATTCGTAGTTATAAAATGATGTTATCCAATTTCATCCCACTGCTGAAAAGGCCAATTTATTTCGAGATATTTTGAGCGAATTCCTCACTCAATGACAGTCACGTATTTTTTCAATTTCGGTCAACGTTAATCGCCTTGTGTATTCAATGTATTGGCAATATGAAAGAGGATGAAACAGATCCGACACGAGACGATGCTTACACTTCCTTTACCGATACTATTGTCCTTAATACCACACAATTGAGTTAAGCAAGTCACGTATCACATACATTCATGTGTTCTACGTGGATCGTGACCGCGCTGAGTAAAAAAATGCCCTAATATTTCTAACATTACCGCCTTTGTCGCTTTTCTATTGTTTCGAATGGCGTAATTCTCACTTAATGTTTTTTTCCACTAAATATTAACTCTAATATGACGCTCTTTAGTATTACGTGATTAATAAAGATATATATATATGTGATTAAATTATATGAGGGCTCGCGGCCTCGACCAGTGGTGATAGTTTTGCAAATCGTCGGTTTAATTAATACATACATACATATAACATAATCTTGAAAGCGGTGCAAACTAGGTTATTTTTTTTAAAGAAACAACTATAAGGGCTTTTTTCTAAAAGCATGTGATCGTGCAATACCACTAGTAAAAATTAAATCAATAGACAAGCTCTACAAATCTCTTCACAAAATAATATGCTCGCGCAGAATCAAAATCAATACATCCATCCATCTGTTGCCTCTTTAAGACAGAGTTCCGAGTAACTACGCCACCGAGTTTAATCAGACGAACTTTATACTCCTTTAGTTAATAATATATTGAAACTCCTAAGTTCTAAACTAGAGACGTACTAACGTATAGCATTTTAATCCCCTCTAGTATTAACCTTTTTGTTTTGGAATTAAAACATTTTTTTACGACTCTGAGGAAACCTTATGTTGCGCGGGGTTTCACACACAAAAACATTTGTGTATGTGACACATTCAGGCATCGGAGCCCAATTCATGAAGTCTGATTGAAATTGAAATTATTTTCCTAACGTTAAAAAATGTGAAGAAATGAATATGCTTAAAAACCTTGGTGGGCATGGAACGGTAGTTAAGTATTTTACTGTTAGTCACTAATTCCAACCAGGAACAAGAAAATTAAGATGGTTTGAAGATGAGAATTCGACTAATTGAAGAAAAACTAAAGTATAAATTGTATAATGGTAATGATGCCCAAAGAAGGCACACAATATAGATAAGTATCCGTGGGTATTTGGCTAACGACAAGATTGAACGGTAATAAAATCCCACGTATATCGCAAAATTACAGTCCACCATTTTTGGATTTAAAATCAGCCAACATCAATCAGACAGCTTATAAAAAGCGGTGAAATGGTGAATTGAGGTTACTGTGTATGATTTGCCGTTCTATTATATTGTATCTATCATTGGTTGTGGTTGTAATGCGATAAATATGCGAGTCCCGTTTTTAGGAACTAACTAGGTTTACTGATTTAACTTGTTTATACTTCAATCGTACGGTTCTCAATGAAACGGTTTGAATTCTAAGTATCCTAATTTACATATTTTTATGGGCTTCAGGACTAAAAACGAGATCACAAATATTTTTCCACTATAACTAGAACTTAGGTCTGATAGAAAATTAATAGAACTTAATAAGTTGTTTCAAAATAGAGTATGTGTATATAAGGTTTAAAGAAGAAGTTCAGAAGAATTCATTCATTAAATAATTTAGGATTATGTCTCGCCCACAGCCTCACCAAGTAAATTACTGAGCTAAGAACTGTTTTAAGTACGAATTAATGTCTTTTTCCATGTTAACAGTCACACAATGAACATGCGAAGCACTTTGAGCGGTCCAATGCTGGGGCAGCTAGCAGCCAGTGGCACACTCATTTGTTTCGTCGGTTACCAAGCCACTACGGTTAGAAAACTACAACTTCTTCTATCCCATTAGTGGTCGAAAGCGATCCTGCCGCGTGGTCTCGGGTTCGAATCCCAGGTCAGGCCAAAAATATACGTTTTATTCATGGTTTGTATTAGTCTCTGCTCTGAATGAAATACATAGTTTGAGTTATTTTTAGTTTTTTTCACGATATTTATTTAAAGTTCGTTTCAGAGAAAGATATCATTAAATGCTACGGGAGGACCCTGTTTTCGTATTTTGCTTATCCAACATTTGGCGTCATCGAGGATTCCAGGAAATATAAATTGTTTCCATTGTTAATATTTTTACTATATTTACTGCCAACAATCATATTGGGCTATTCTTATTATTCATTAAAACGTTGTTTATTTATTCAAAAAGCCCAGTTCATAAGCAATTTTAGTATGATAAAAGTTGCTGGAGCTCATTAATTATCCGACCCTTAGCCACGATCTGAGCTGACTATGATGCCAAAAAAATCAATTTAATTCCTAAGTTTGGGAGGTTATTACTCTAGAGGGCTTCGAGACTAAAATAGTGGCTACTCCCTTCACTTAAGTGTGGTATAGTGGACTACTCCCAGTAGGTTGTGGGTACTGTACTTACAACACTATAGAACACATTATAACTACATTATAACTAATTTTCAGACGATAGCAGAGAGTATAGCTAAGTGCCTAATGAGTTTCCTCTTTCTGGGCTACAATGTTTTTGAACTTTACATCATATGCCGCTGGTGTGAGGAAATTACAAATCAGGTGAACTTTATTGTTATTATTTATTTTTCACTAAAGACAGATAAATATATGAACTACTCTGTCCGTACTTGTAAACAGTTTTGTTTCATATTGCTTTCTGATGTTTACGAGAATGTTAGACATTGAAATATAACTACTTTATAAACGGATTCTATTGCGGTTTATATTGAGATTTTAGTTCCTGACGTTTCGATTCCTTTAGAGGTGTCATGGTCACGGGCAAACTGAGGTATTTGTCTTGACAGTAGATGTTGCTCGTTCTAACGTCATAGTTTTGTTTCATGTTATGTCTGTATATACTTTTTGTTAATTTTTTAAAAAATTACGGTCTTTTTTTAATTTTACCACATTTCCCATTTTGATTGTCTTGATTTTTATATAAAGCACTAAAAGTGTCCACTCTTTAAATAGAATTGTAAACTTCAGAATTTTACAGTCTGTAATTATTTAATTCCCAATTCCATACTTCTAAATAACGTATACCTAAAACGTAAATTAAAATATTATTATCTATTGGACGCAGTGACCAATCAGCCTGACTCATTTTAATAGATAGTGCTCCATCTTAAGTGGGTCTTTCCTGGTCATTAAAGTAACTATAGCATGACGAAGAGTGTTAAGGACAGTATATAACATGCCCAAAATTAAACTGTTAGTCACTCATCTATTACATACAACGTGTCGTTTTGCATTCTCGTCATATTTCAATATGCTGTTATAGAAAGACATAAATAAATAAAAAAATTGCGATATCTGCTCAATAATAATTCAATTCATTTTAGTTATTTAAGTTTGACAGTATTTCAGAATACACCATTTTCAAAGAACAGAATTGCCCCGTTGCGTATGCGGCAGGCATTCTCTTTATGTGTGTGTGTAAAAGAGCAGTTACAGTGCGGTATCACACGGGCCGCGTTTCGAAATGCTTGTCCCAAACATGCTGATTTCCGAAAAAAAATACCTTTTTATTTTATTATTGATTCGTGCCGAGAATCATTAGCATATCTCCTTGAATTTGACTAGAATGCAAAGCGACACGTTGTATATGTAGAAATGAATCCCGATTTTCCTTGGTCTCGCCATAATTTCCGAAAGACTGCACCAAATCGGATAGTTATTTTTTTGATATGTTCCTTATTGTATGGACCAGGTTTTTATTAAGGTTAGAAATGTTTTGAGACTCTCGTACTACCGGTGCGCGCAGATAGTTAAAAATAAATATTCCAGGTATTCGCGTACGTTTCTAAATGCAAGGCAACAAACAAGTACCAAAATACGTTTCAACACCATGAATACAAAATGTAGGTACAGTTGTGGATAATCGAATTTATTATCAGAGAACTGTGATATATACCTTAAAACGGACATATGTGTATAGGTTTAATGTATAACAATAGTTGTAATAGGCATGTTTCCTAATTTTTTTTTAATGTCCGCCTGGCAGATTAATTAATTTTATTACAATTTTTACCAAGGCGTGGCGTCATAAGCCCCCACTCCGAACTTTAAAGCTCTGTATCTTTGTAAGTTTTTATTGTTTTAATAAAAGAAAAAATACTTGTCTAATATTTTTTATTATCTAACTGACGGACTAAATAGATTTTAACTTTTCATACCCAGGAAACATCACTATTGTTGTAATTATATAAACCATACTATTATAGTTCCTGAGCAATTTAATCCTTATGTTGCGAGGGTTTACAATCATTCAAATTACATGCACGAATAGCACCAAGACTTGGAACAAGTATTTGCGGATAATACAAATGCTTGTCCATGTGGGGATCAAACCCACAGCACGTCGTGCATAGTGGTAATTGGTGTGGTGACCACTCAGGTATCCCGCTATTATTTATATATATTCAGGTATACCTTACTCTCTCTCGTCTGAAGTTTCCCTACGATATATTTTTTTCTATATATTTCTAGAGTCAGAAAGTAGGCGAGGCAATATATTGCTCAGGCTGGGAGTGTGGCGTGTCCAAGCTCCCCGGGGTGCGCTCCACCATCCTGTATGTGATGGCCAGGGCTAACAAGCCATTGTTCTTCACTGCGGGAGGGATGTACAACCTATCTCTTACCTCTTATACCACTGTAAGTTAATGAAAATAATAAGTAGGTTATGGAAAGAAGGTAATACCTATATACAAACGCGAGTAATAATAATAAAAAAGTCGTCTTTAAGTCTTCTGCGGTCTCAAGTCACAGTAAAGTGCAATGTAGTGCTTGACATGGAACGTATATGTACTAAGAACAGTTCCAGAACTTTTATTTTGATTTTGATTTTTAATTTTGAAACATACGTCTACTTGTTTCTTTATTTCTGCTTAAAATCTTAAATTGGAACAAAAAATGTCTAACAGTAGATTCTCGTGGATACGCAAATAATATTTTAATTCCAGCAACTGCCTCAAAGATTGATTGGTATTAACATAGAAAGAATTTTCCAATGAAATAAAAAAAGTTGGAGAAAAAAACCAGGAGGCTTTGTACAAAGAAGTTATTACGTTGTAACATGGCCGGGGGGGCCAGGGGTCATAAGCCGACGTCAATGGCTTGACAGGATTGTGGTCCGGCTACCTCGCCTGCGGCTTGCGGCTCTTAACCAAATATCTCTAATTATATTTACCTTCTAATCAACCTGAGATCTTCGTATTTATAATACAGATACTTCAGAAATTACAACACTATTACTGGTGAATTTTAATCTACCTATCTGAAAAAGGAGATCTTGTCAAACCTTGTTATGCATTTATATTATTTTGTATTCGGTTTTTATTTCTCTCTCTCTATTTCAGCCGAAATTTTTCGTTGAACTACCTACATTATATATATATTTTTTTTATTTATTTATCCACACACATTACATATTTCAAGTAATAATATACTCGAAAAATACAATCAAAGTTTTAATAAATGTTTTTCTGTAAGAATATCATAAATAAATGTGGAAAACATCACATATATTGCTGTGAGCTCAAGTGAGTAGCTAAAGCACTTTTGTTATGGAATTAAAGACAACGAAGGTACCACAAAGACCCTGATCCGAGACTATGTAGAAAAGTGCTTGTCGATATTGACCCGCCGGAGATCGAACCCGGGGTTTAGAGGTACAGTACGATGCAAACTTAAAGGCGGCTGTGAACACGAGTCGAGTCGCTGCGCAGTACCAAACTTATGCGCCAGCGGGGGGTGCGGGGCGAGGTACTGCGCAGCGTTTAGCGCACTTCACAGCCGCCGTTAAGTTTGAATTGAACTATAGCGATAACCTAAAAACTAAAGTGTACGCCACACACAAATAATTATTATCTAATACATAATAATATGTTTTTATTTTCTAGTTGGTGAAGACCTCATACAGTGCCTTGACAGTACTACTTCGGTTTCGTCATGACTAAACTTAGCTATCATTTTATTTCAATCACTTCTTAGTAGAAAAGTACCTATTGTCGCTGAACAGGCATGTTTCCAATTTTTTTTTAATGTCCGCCTGGAAGATTAATGAATTTTATTGGATACGTATTTTTTCTTTTTTCCTATAAACAAAAAATGATCAAAATACAGAGAACGCAAATTACGCGTGACGTCACTCCTCGCTACAATTTTTACCAAGGCGTGGCGTCATAAGCCCCCACTCCGAAACTTTAAAGCGCTGTATCTTTGTAAGTTTTTATTGTTTTGATAAAAGAAAAAATACGTGTCTAATATTTTTTTATTATCTAACTGACGGACTAAATTGATTTTAACTTTTCATACCCAGGAATCATCCCTATTAGTCAGTAAATATAGGTACTTTCACTTTACATTTTACTGCACCACCCAATCTTTGTTATTTAAATAATTATATTCACCTTTATTTGTAATGTAGTTTGTAGAGATATTGAATGATCATAATAGACGTGTATAGAAATATAATATGTTGTTCTTTCAAATTATATATACCTACTTCTAAGTCTTTTTTTACGTAACAAAAACTTACAACGATACATTAATTTGAAATGCCGTATAACGTCACGATGTCGAACGTTTTGTGTAACATCATGACGTAATGAGCCCCCACTCCTGAACTTTGATTAGCTGTATCTCCATTTTTAGTTATTTTGAAAAATAGATAGGTATACCTAATTTACGGATTAAATAGATTTATACTTTTCATACCCAGTCAACATACCTATTACAATTATCGAAGGTTTTATTTGATATTAAACTAACAGCAATAATTGCTAGCAAAATACAAAGTGGGTGCTTAATTAGTAAGTGGAATAGTCGACATGAGACATTTCAAAGATGACATGATAGAACAAACGAATATTAAAATACTTTCCGCAAAACGCCCCCTGTTCAATGTGAAGAATACTATGTCCATTGTATCTACGTGTTTTAATTGTATTATCCTGAACAAGAAGACAAAATGAATAGTGACAGTACAGTTCAAGGACTCAAACATAAGAGACTTGCCAACTTTATGTGTGTATCTCTATAGTTATTAAAAAAACAACTGAAGGAATTCTTTACGTCACCTCCAAAATTGCGCCTCAAAATGTAACGTCGAAAAAATTTCCACATTCATTTGTTATTTACAGTAATTCCAACAATCTGTGGGACTTTACTCCAGGGAATAATACTCGTCATGTGTGTACATATATAATAATACCAAGCTTTCACTCCACGCTCCAGTCGCGCGGTATTCGACTAAGTACACCGTTCCACTCGGAAGATTTTCGTGTAACCCTATAATACAAAGTTAATGAAGCCGCAATTTGAAATTTCCATAGCCAAACAGCCTGTTCCAATAATAATTGTAGAAGTTGTGTTATGAAACCGCAGATAGACACGTGGAACATTTACTAATTAGGCGTTTGCAGTATTGTTATCGAAATGAGAAATTAATACATTCACAAATATGTACATAAATTAACTAATCTACAATATGTTGTGTTAGTTTTACTCTTGGATATTTTGTACCTATAAAAAAAAAAACTGCCTTATACACCTAATATTACAGGTAGTTAAAAACTAATACAATAACGAAATAAAACTAATTAAAAGTAAAATCTTAAATGTAAATATTTTTATACAACTTACATAACAAGCGGCCTTGGTGAACTCATTCAGGGAGCTTGTAAACAACTCAACGTGCTGAGTAATTTTAAAATAACAGTTAGTAAAATAATCAAAATATTAAGATTAAGGTTAAGTTTAGCTTTATAATCTTGTACATGGATAGGTGTAACGTCTTGGATAGTATTAGGATGAATAGAAATAAATAACTATTGTGTGAACTACAAAAAAAAAAAAAAAAAATAATAATAACAAAGAATGCTACAATGTAAAGTAAAATAAATTCTAAAAATGGAAGATCCACATTCACGTCATTTTAACAATATAAATAATTCTCGAAAATGGAAACCAGCACTGAGTGACATGCATGTAATTAGTGCACCCCGAAGTAAATATTTAATTAAAAGCTAAAGATATATTAGCGGCTGATGGATCGGCCCTCCTCATTAGCTAATTACGACGACACACAATGAAGATCATTAATTCTTTTTGGAGGAAGACAACGCAAGGCAAGGACCTGGATGAAGCGGGGCCTTTGGAGAAGGCGTTCTTTGAATCGGTGTATCGGCTCTCTTATATCACAGGTATAAAATAAACAATCTTCTTCTAGCGTGTCGATAAAGAAGAAGAAGGGCCGGTTGGGTTGTCCTACATGGGATCAATGGGTTGGCCCTAAAATAGGCCTTTCACGATGGTGGATTGCCATTGATCGTGGTGAAAGGATCAACCAATCTGCATTACCGACTAAGCTGTCTTCACAATTGCCCAGGCTGCGCCAGGCGCGTAAGCTCGCGGCTCCCTTCTTGCACGCCAAAAATAAATAATAGTAAAAGTGATTTGAAAACACGAGCAACTTATATTTAATCATCCTTCTCTGTATGGTTTTATACCCTAGAGACAAGTATGGGCTAGTATTATTATATATTAATTTAAGTAAGCAGTAGAGATTATCTGAAAAGCGATAGTAAGTAGTTGAAAATAAGGGTTGTTAGATGAACACGTGGGACGACTAAAGTAATAAAAATAATTATAAACAAAAGTCATCACGAAGCGAACTCGACGAAAACCTGGTTCAGTTGTCTTCATAGAAAAAAATGGGTTAGATAATAGTTATAATTTAATCTTTATATCTACGTTTAAAACTTACACATCAAGATAAATGACAAATGGTTTTTCCTTCAGGTCTATCGACATCTGACAACGATGTCAAGTACATGGTATACAGCAGTACGGTAAGGATCGTATCTGTGTTAGTGGTCACCTGCGAGATATGGCGCGTATTGGCCGACAACCTGAGCTTGGATGAAATCATCTCCTGCATTAATGTTATCTCCATTCATCTGATTACGATCTGGAAACTGATGATAATGGTATGTTTCAGAATAGAAAATTAAGGAAATTAGGTTTGTGTATCAGATTTAGGAAATAAGTTTTGGTTATCTTGACAAGATTTTATTGCATCATCTGTGTCATGATTCATATTATGATCTTTATTGGTATTTTGTTTACGGAAAACATAGATCTAGAGAAGTATGTAAAAATACCTGAATTTTTTATTACATGAATTCCCCGACAACAAAGCAATCATGACTTTAAGTAAGCTTTCTCGTAAATGCCACCTTTTTTAGGTAAATTCAGGGAACTTTATCATACTTTGTAATGTAACAAAGTACTGTGAATTACTATGCATAAAAGATGGCAACCAAAAAGGATTCCATTATGCAAAAAAACTAAAAGGAGCGCATTGCAGTGGTTATGCTATTAAGTTGCAAAAATATTGGCTTTCTGATTTAATGGAAATAAGGTGGCAGACTTTCATTAGCTTTATAACATTCGAATCTTTTTTAAGGTGAGCAATAAAGAAGTCTACAAGAAACTGGCGAAAGCAATGGAGTGTTCAGATATATCTACAGAGAACAGAAAGAAAATAGTGGAGCGTTGGGTGAATACGCACAAAAAGTACTTAAAAGTATTGATGACTCTGTCGTGCCTCACGCTGACAGTCTGGTATTTATTTAACTTTGATGAACTTAATACAGTATAGATAAGACGTATAGGCCCTTAATAAAACCAAATAAAGTACTCTTCCATATAAAAAAAATGATTTTTAATAAATGATTTTGAACCACAAATAAAAACAAATGAAATTTGAAATTTTTACTCAAACTAGAACCACTTACATAATAACTTTATATCAATGTTAATATAAGTAAAATATATATATTATTCTTTGATTGTCGTTTCCACTGAGTTACTACGTCGCTTTTCAATATTCAAAGATTCAAATTCATAAAAGTACTTACCGACCAATTTGTTGAACTCTACTTTTTTACCTAAATACTGCATCGATTTCGGTTACGAAAACAAGTAGGTATGTGGTTTCAATTATACCCCATATATGTGGAATTTATACTGTTTGTATAAAATAATCATGGTTTCGATGATAAGAACAGTCTATCAAACGAACAGCTTTAAGATTTTATGCTCGGAAACGGCTAAGTAATAAATAAGATTTATACTGTCTTAAGATTTATTCTTACTATATTACGAACTCAAATGATTAAGGTAAGTGGGCAGTAAGTAACATATCTGAGTAACCCTTCGGTCTATATAAAGGCTACATGCAACTAAATACATGCATAAAGATTCAAAGTAATTTCAGTAAATCATTTGTCTTGTTTACTGAATCAAAGAGCTTAACACGTTTATGTTGCACTTAACTTGTAACGAGTTGAACTGCCAGCAACTGAAAGTTATTTCAACTTCGTGAAATAGACGGCTACATTAATTTTATACTTCAAAACGTCTTTTACACGTTCGTATTGCAGGGCGGTGTCTTTGCTTTTACCGAAAATTTAATGTGATTTTTTTTCTATCATGATTTTATTTATAAGTATGATGGTATTAAGTATGAATACTATAATGATTATTGTTAATTCTTACGACTGTATCACCGCACTATTACTTTTTTTTTGTTAAAAAACGACTCGCTCTCTATGGAATTTAATCCTTGTTTCGCGGGGTGTTTTTACAAACATTCAATTCACATGCTCAAAGAACACCCAGAATTGGAACTCGACTATCCGTGCAGTCATATTATGACCGTCCATATAAGCATGCTTTAATTTTAGGCTAAGGTGTGTTAGTTTACTTAACAGAATTCTTGGCTGAAACAATATATATTTTTATTGACACGATAGGAACAAGAATGAGCTGTTACATGCAAACATCTTGAACACGTGGCGGTGAATGTTTTCCAGGTATACTTACCCGCTTGTGGATGAAGTCGAGTACAACCTGATGGTAGATGTCAAGTTACCCATTGCCTACCACACTCCAATGAGATACGCCATCACGTATGTGGTTGTTGGGATAATGTTCAATTACGCTTCGTTCCTGGTTATTATGTCAGAAGTCATCATGCAAGCCTACCTGATACCTCTCATTTGTCAGTACGCTGTCCTTGCTGACTGCTTTGAAAACTTGTTTAAAGAGTGTGCTGTGGATTTTGAAGGTACGAACTTTTGAAGGTTTGCTTTTTTCGAATTCCTTCCCCAGTAACTATTGATTCATTTTTCAGCTTTTTTTATCGAAAGTTAAGGCTTATGAAGGTTCTATCTGGTACAGTGCTGTTAGCAATGATTAGGTTCTTATCATTTGATAAATGACATCCTTTTTTATTGATCCTGTGTTATAACATTCTCTTACGCATAGGAAAATAAAAGAGGAAAACCCTTTTATTTTAATTTAGTAATTCAGAAACAAAAGAGCCGTTTCAAAATAATATACAAAGGCTCATAATACCTCTTTCATTTTTCCATTACCCCTTTAATATTAATTGTAAGGGGCCATCGTGCACGCTGCTTTATAAATTCACGTTCAGCATTCACAGGTTTCACCTTTATTGAAAGCAAATTAAAATGTCGTAAGTTTCAAAGCGGGGTAGAAGCCGTCCTTTTTAACCGAAAACCGAATTTTTCAATAGCCAGTTAAAGGCGACACTGTCGTACGTCAAATTTGAAAAACTCGCTTTTTAAAATTTGCAAAGCCGGCTAGGCCATTTACAAATGCCTGTATTTAGTTGTCAACTAGGTCCCGTAGGTAACGATTGCAGATAAAAGGATGCGTTTTATTTACATAGGCGGACTTAATGCCAGATGGCATTTCGTTTTACTAGAATTTATAAAGATCAGAGCTTTGATATACAGATTCTGCTAATTCAAGAATGGAAACCGATGCTATACTATTTTGAAGTATATTATTTTGAATCAAAGGATTCTGTATATGAGGCAAAATAAAAAATATTCAGTAGGTTTAAAGAATTTAATGTATAAAAGCTACAGTAAAACATTGGATTAAAACCATCACCTCAAAAAGATTACCTTTCAAATAATTTAATTCGCATTGCAGGAATCCAACAACATTTGTTAGTCAAAGACAGAAACTTTAATGAGAAATATTTAACAAGATTGAGTGACCTGGTAAAAAGACATCGGTTAATATTGAAGTAAGTGCAAATATATATTTTATGTCATCTTCATGCCCTAAAATGTAGGGCATGAAGTTTGATTTGTTTTTGGAGTGTTTGTTTGAGGATTGTTGATGAATAGGGGAATTGTGTAGGTCCTACATAATATGGCAAGAATTCGTCTTTTTTTATAACCATCAAGTGAAGCCAATTTTAAAACAACTGAACAAGCTTATTGTAGTCAGACTGCTAATAAATAACCACAATTCCTTCCTGCCTTCTAAGGCATAGCACGGAGGAAAAAAAAGGACTACGTTAATCCTACCATCCGGAAAATGAAAGGGAAAGATTGTACAATATAATTGGGCTAGAATATTCTGAAACTAAATGGTATTTGACTTATAATGAATAAATGGTTGCCCAGAACAATGGTAATATCATGTTTCTGTGCAAGCTGCGTTGTATAAAGTATTGCAATATGCAGTACTATATAAGTGATGCAGATGAAATGCTGATTTTGGAATAAATAAACTGTTGTGAACAGATTCTATCGTGAATGCTTCAATTAAATAACGTTTATATTTTTTATTCGTGGAATAAAATTGACGTCTGACAGATTTATTTCTTGGATAAAATTATCTGGCGTTGGTAAAATCAGGCCTAAGTAGATTGTCATATGTTATAAATTTTTCAGCCAATCCATGGATTTGAAGAAAATACTGAGTGCTCCTATGTTGGGGCAGTTAGCATGCAGTGGCTTGCTTATTTGTTTTGTTGGATATCAAGCTACAACGGTAAGTATTTTTATATCACAACAAGTATAATCGAAAAGTTGTTCTGTGGAACGTTATTCCAATAAAATATGGTTTCAATACTGCTGAAACTTTTACGGCTTTAAAGCTCGGCTTGTACTGAAGTAAAGGCGATTAACGAAGAGGATTTATTGAACGAATGGGAACAGGACTTTCGAGGAACTTTCGGGGCCGGTTGCCTTAAATGGCCGTCCGCTTGTAACGAACTGTATGGTGTCACACAGTCGACCAGTCTTATGTAACCTTTTTGGTTTCACATTCTAGGATTATATTTATTAAACTCCTTATTAGTTTATGCATATACAGTATAGCTTATATTTTTTTTAATTTAACCTCCTATCAATCTTCCAATGAGTTTCTGTGTTGCCTCGTAAAATGGGTTGTTAGATAGGCAGTAGCTCTATGTAAAATACAGAACTCAGTTGAATCCGGTGAGACTGGAAGCTGATTACAACATACTTAAGGAAAAAGTTAGGCAGAAGAAAATTAAAATATAAAATGGTATTGGTATTCTATTTGATTGGGATAAATACGTACAATTTTAAATATTTTCAGCAACCAATTTGAATAATATGTTAGGCCGTCGCCGTCAATTTCAAATACACATAAGAGACGCTGGTTATTTATCTTTCAGACCATTGCTGACAATTTGGGAAAGTTCATCATGACATTTTTGTATTTGGGATACAACATGTTTACGTTGTATCTAATTTGTCGCTGGTGCGAAGAAGTTACTGTGCAGGTACTTTTATATTTGAATATTAAATATGTTAACAGATTAAGTGTTATGTTATATCAAACTAAACTATTTTTACGCGTCTTATTTTGTCAAAAATATTCATGTAATTAGGTATATGAAAATTTTCTTGTGAAGTTCTTATTCTGAGTTAGAGTACAGTACATACTACCGTATGTAAAATATATGCTTCTAAACTAGGTGTAAGACAGTTACGCTTCCCAGCGGTGACGTATTGCTAGAGCTTAATTTTGTTGATCAGGTGATCTGCATTGCAAATGTTAGGTACATTCAGTCACGGGAGAAAGCCGTTGCAGATGCAGATTGCTCCCACTGTTAATGTGTATGTGGACTATCATTTCCGTATTCTCTGTGTGTTTACCTTTAAAGCTAGTTTAAAAATAGTAAATACTTACGAATCAATGGAAATGTATGAGTCTCGCAGTTGATGGAGGTTTAACAGTGACAAATACAAATGCGATTGATATTTGATCTATAAAAAGTGGCATTTGAAAATAGGACTTGTTTTTACGTAGAACAAAATACGTTTTTACATGCATGCACCAAAAAATACCATCCAAAATAACAACAATCTAGAGTTCTGGTAATCGACACTGCAAGTGCCAAAAATTCTCCTTGGACGACAACAGTATTTTCACTATCACTACTTTTTGAAAAGCAATTCAATCACAGCTCTTAAAGTACTATGTACCTAACATCAGCTCATATCTACATGAACAAAAAGGTCTGTTACTCTGTTTTAGTTTTACTCACATGAATTATTTCATAGAGTCAACGCATCGGTGAGGCAGCGTATTTCTCAGGCTGGGAGAGTGGAATCTCGCAAGCACCAGGAGTGCGAGCCACCATGACCCTAGTGATCGCCCGAGCCAACAAGCCCGTCGTGTTCCTTGCTGGGGGAATGTACACACTCTCTCTCTCCTCTTTTACTAATGTAAGTAGTCAATAGAGATGTTGACTGGGTATGAAAAGTTAAAATCTATTTAGTCCGTCAGTTAGATAATAAAAAAATATTAGACACGTATTTTTTCTTTTATCAAAACAATAAAAAAATGCAAAGATACAGCGCTTTAAAGTTTCGGCTTATGACGCCACGCCTTGGTAAAAATCGTAGCGAGGAGTGACGTCACGCGTAATTTCCGTTCTCTGTATTTTGATCATTTTTTGTTTTCAGGAAAAAAGAAAATATACGTGTCCAATAAAATTAATTCATCTATCAGGCGGACATTAAAAAAAATAGGAAACATGCCTATTCTTTTGGCTACATTATCTTGTAAAAAGATGTTGAAGCCAGAATAAAGGGTAAGACATGGATGATATGACATTTAGGTCATGCTTTTTAGGGTTTCGTACACGAAGGGTGCCAACGGAACCCTATTACTAAGCCTCCACTGTCCGTCCATCCTCCCATCTGTCTGTCAGCGGGCTGTATCTCATGAACCGAGAGCTAGAGGGCTAAAGTTTTAATATCTGTTGCCGTAATAACAACAAGTAATAAAAATAACACAAAATAAAAGCTTGCCTCAATAAAATGGTATGGAACCACTCACGCGCGAAACCGACTTGTACTTGGCTGGTGGTTTTCCTCGCTTCCTTATTTGTATTAGGAGAAATATATTTTTTTTTTACTTATATTCCTATCCATAGTTATTCTAATTTCCATAAAACATTTAGCTTAGAGTGTAGTATTTCATAACAGTCTTTCTATTATCTTTTATTGCTTACATAAATAATTTTTTTTAATTTTCCAGTTGGTGAAGGCGTCTTATAGCACTCTCAACATACTACTGAGAATGAGTCATGAATAATTCACGAAGCATATAACATGAAACTAACATTACTAACTTTATAATACTTTAATAGTGGCATTGAGTAGGTATTTACCACATAAAAAGGAATTATATAATTATTAGAATGTACCTATAGAATAATCAAAAATGAAAATACATTATAACACATTATAAATAATTGTGGTTTCATTACGAAAAATGAACACCCTATTACTAACAAGTATAGTAAGCATGTTGGACTGTTTATATTCGGCAAAACATTTAGGCCACATCCCTAATTTATATTTTCTAACAATGTTAAGTGAAAAAACTGTCACAGCAGACGGGCTTAAAATTCAAATTTAAATGAAAAGCAAACAGACATCAGAGTAACGTTCCCAACTTCATAGAAAGAGCAAACTGGAGGGAAAATTTATATCTAAATTAATAGAAAACCAACCATATTCTCATCAGATTATATACCTTAGTTTACGCAGTAAGAGCATTTTAATGCAATGACACAGAATTTTTTAATTTATATTCCCACAACGAAAAATAACCTACATAAACAGGAAAATAACTTTATATAAGGTACAGAAACATGAGGTCTTATCATTTCATCTAACTGTGTAGTATGTACTCAAGTTGTATGTAAATAGAGTTGATAATTCTTATGAGCTCTATTTAACACCACAAAAAACGACACTTGACAATTTACAAATATATAAATGTCGGTTAAACAAAGAGCTAAAAAAGGCATTAGCAATAACAATTCTACTTGTGTAGTGAATAAGGCTTTGTGGGTACCGGTGATAGGTACGCGTTTAGCATAACAATAGCTCGAGTGTTAGCGAGCCGTCAACGGCAGAACGGCGGGTTATTCTGTGATAGGATTGAAGATTCAGTAAGCAGTTGCTTGAATAAATAAATGAAAATGCTTTAGAAATATTTTATTGAATACGTCTGTATGTTACATTTATTAATTTTGTAGATAATGAAAAAATTAAAACCAGAATGACTTGACCGGCCTTTTGGTCTAGTGGTTTGAGACACTGCCTGCTAAACCAAAGGTCGTAGATCCCTCAGTGCAAATACTTGTAATGAACATGATCATTAATTTGTTCTGCCTCTGAATGTAATTAATCTATAAAATATATGTATTTAAAAATATATAAATATGTTTATCAGTTGTCTGGTTGCAATGACCAGGCTGATGTAAAGGCTCTGCCTAATTTGGGATCAGATGGCCGTGTGTGAGTTGATCATGAGATATTTATTATTATTGATGTAAGCCTCTCACTCTCTTTTTTCTCTTGCCAGTAGCATGTATAGTATTCATGCAGTCTTTTGAGGTCACCAGGCCAATCTGATTATTAGTCCCCAATATTGTATTTATGTGTGTGTACCTATATATATATATCAATAGAAATGATGACGTCATTTACATGTTATACTTACCAATAGAAACAACACTGAAACGAGTTAAATAATTCTTCAATATAGGATACAGCAACCCTTTTTCTTCATCCCATTTACCTGGTGCCATCGCATTATGGTGGTCCCTTTCATCATCAGCGTATTTCAAATAATAAAAGGGAAATATCGATGTACCTATATGTATATTATACATCGCATTATGTGATAAAATATTCAGAGATACCCTGCGATCGGAGTGACATCGACGCGTGTATTATTAATGCAAGATATTTCAAAGAGATGTTCTCAAGAGGTTCTGTAATAATATTTACTGGAAAGTTATATTTGATAATTTTCAAAGTACTTGTTATAGTTTGATATATTTTCATTGTAATGTCTATTGTATTTGTTTGGGTAAGAGCGTCGTAGTATTTCAAGACCCTAGTAGAAAACAGAAAAAACATTAGACAGTCGCATTTTTAGAATTGTTTAAGCGGCACCGTAATCATTTAAGATATTTTTGCTTTTATATAGGTTAGGTAGGTACTGTAACTATTTTGATCAATTTAATTAATGTCTTTTTTTGCTATAGCAAAGAGACTACATAGCCGTTCAATAAACTGAAGACTAAATACATAAGTCTGTGCCTCCGTTGTGTTTGTAAACCTTTGTTCGAGTTTTATATTGTTAAAAGTTTTCGCAAAGTTTTATATCTAACGACGTAAATAGGACGGTGCCCATCGTTTCCAGGAAAACGATATTTCAAAGTTTTGCAGTAACGATACAAATATAAAGAAATTCAATTCAAGTGTATTAATATAATAAGGATGTTTAAGGCGTTAGAGCAAAATAATATCAGTTTTAAACCGACTTCAAACGGGGGCGATTTTCAATTTATCTGGATTTGTTTCGAAAAACTTTGTTGTTAACGATTCCCAAAATCTATTGGTAGGTACTTTGATAGGGTATGCCTACAAGGTGGTCCCATATAAATTTAATTAAAATCGATTCAGAAGTTCACTTAACTATCATTTATCAAATCAAAATAACTGGGAAGTGTTACTAAGGATGACATTTCGGTAAATTAAATTGCGTGTATTTCCCAATTTAAATTGGTTTTACTTTAAATATTAATTTTGAAGTCGGGTTTTGTACATTTATGTGTAATTAATTTATTATCATTAACATCTTCGTCATCGTATTTAATAATTTAAGTAATGTCCCATTCATGGCATACATCTTTCGTAACTGATACTTATCTACCTTTAAATTACAATTATATGTGATCTTTTGTTTTAACGCCGGATTACAATTATTCTTTTACAGAACCTTTCTTTTGTAGAGAAACAACAAAACTTCATAATAACGGTTGGTGATTAAAAATAAAAAAAATCAGGTAGATAATTCTGGCCTTGTTTATCAAGTGGTGTCTAAAGTATAATTTCTAACAAACGGCACGTATCGCATCTAATCGGAACGGATATTACGATCATTAAACAAAATACAATCGTGTACACTGTATTTAAAGTCTTAATTACAATGCTGCACACAGCAGCTTGACCGCGAGCTTCTTCCGCGAGACGAGTTCCGACCCGAAAGCATGCTGCGAGGCGCAGTCGGCCGGTGGGTCTAGTTGGCCTTCGTATCCGATAGAATCCTTTCGGCTGCTGTCACATCTGTAATAGCCAACAATACTTCGTCAACTTCAACCATTTTCAAGAATAAAAGAAATGAGTGTCGAATGGTGGAAATTCATAAAATAGTTACAAAAACGATAAGTACTTAGTACAGGCCTGGTTTTCTACCTAGTGTTTATGCCTTCATGCTTTTATTGTATCACTCGGCCGCCATGACTTGCAAAGAACGGTAGGTTAACTTGCGTTATTCTATAACACCAGTTTTCCTTTTAAGGGCGGTCTAAGGTGTAAATATACCTACACATGTGGTGGCAAACTGGTTTCTGTTAATTGGACACTATTCGAAACGGTGGGTTCTAATGAGGGTCTCCTAATTGGGTAATTTAATAACACTGGATTCCAGTAGAGACAAATATAAGTACTTATTTAGTCTGAAACAGTAGATATGTTTATAAATTTAGTAAGTAATTTGAAAGAAGAGAGAATAGTTTTGTCACATGCTACTTGTGCCCATGGTTCCATCTGCCTGATAGACTTCTAACTTCTTATTTCTACCTACCTTTTCATAGGAATTGAGCTTTATGATGAATTAAAATAGTTCCCATAAGCCACCAATTTCATTTAAGAGAGACTTTCTGTCTCAAAACAAATTTCCGAAACCGACATTCTTTATGGTTTCCTTCGGTTCGTTCGGGTCCTTCAGAGGAGTTCAGACTAACACACTTTTAGCTCAGTAATTTATAAGGGAAAGAGAAGAGAGGAGATTTAAAGATATGACAATTATAGACAGTGGCAAGCCTAATTAAAGTAAACATGAATGGCCTTATTTATAAAACCTCGAAGGTGTTTTTCAAATGCGTAGAAGATTCTAAAATAAAAGTCTCTGCAGAAAACTTGAATTACGAATCTGATAGACATTTGCTAAATACCATCGAGAATTTTATAAATAAGGTCATGAAGATTATCCTAGATTAGACTATTTATTTAAATCTTGAACGATTTAAATAAATAATCTATCAAAAATATATCTTGAACGATTTAAATAAATAGTCTATCAAAAATATTGTTATCCTATTTTTCTCTTATCAGAACTGTATTACGAAAAAGACCTAAATATTACCTCTAAATTTATTCCTGGTAGCGCTACCAAGAAATTTCTTGATATTTTTTGATAAATAATTTAATAAACCTTGAATGGTTTTCGCAAGAAATTCGCAAAAGGATGTCTGATACAATTTCTTAATTATATTACAAAAGGTTTCAGTTTTCACCAACACAGGTAAAAGTAACGAAAACTTGGGTACTTTGGGTAAATCATTTTTATCAAGAAAACTTTAAATAAAATATTAACAAAAATTATTTAAAAGAATATAAATAATAAGTACAATATAAATTGGGTATAATAAACTGAATTATTGCCAATATTATTTTAATTAAATTAAATAAATTGATAATTTATTTGCCTTTTGTTCCTTAATTATTGTTAGTACCTTTAATATTATACTAATCAGTTCTTTCCAACTCACGTTTTTAGGGCATTACAAGCGATACCTTTACATCCCAAGAATGTAGATAAACATTTATAGTTAATAGATACATTGGGGCTTCAGTAAGTTCCTCCATAAATTAATACAAGGGTCACTTTGTTGGTAACGGTCGGTGTGGTGTTAGACCAAAGTTATCCAGTTTTGTATAAGCTTACATCAAAGTACTAAGGCATTCCCTTTACAGTTCAATGACTTTAATATTTGAATACTTAAGGTTTATTAGGTTGATATTTTGTTGGATACCTGTTATCTTAAATTATATTTATAGCTGTAGCGATAAAAGATTACTGATAAGAAAATGAGTCAGTCAATCTATCCATGCTCTCCTTTGTTGGCAAGATAGAAATATGCTTACGTTTGATACAAAGTTTATTTGTATTTTAGTATCTAGTAAATCTTTAAAGGTACAATTATAATGCACAATTAAAACCGATAACTTTGTAGAGACTTATATATGCAGCAAGTTTCCAAAGCAATATCTTTAGGATTTCAGCTGCAACATTTCATCAAGAGTACTTCAATAATATTAAAAAGAAATAAAAATCCATTATTGCTTTCTGAGGTTTACGCGAATATTAGACATTGAAATAAAACTAGTTTGAACGGATTCTATCGCGGTTTATTTTAGATTTTTGTTCCCGAAGTTTCGACGCCTTTGCAGGTGTCATGGTCACGGGCAGACTGAGGTGGTATTCATACGTCGAAACGTCGGGAACAAAAATCTAAAATAAACCGCGATAGAATCCGTTCAAACTAGTTTTATTTCAAAAATCCATTATTTAAAATCTGGAATACAAGTAGGTACTTTAGAGCATACATCGACAAGCATACAATTGCTAGTATCGCATTGGTAGTAGACCGTTGTGCCGAGAGTAAGCAAATTTTTAGGTGGAAGTACTGATTTAATGTAATAAGTTTTGAGATAATTTTAATAAAACGGCGCGCTCTATTTCTACACCAATTTTACGATTTTACTTGGTTATACTAGTGCCTACAATACATACTCGATATGCGCGCTCTAGTTTACTTATTTTTACTCTAAGGTACAATAAGGTAGCCTACACATATTATGTTTGTGTCCGAATTTGAGCAGGGTAGAGAAAACAGCTGCATGTTTCTCGTCACTCTTCGGCCTAGTTGCTCCGCTCAAGGCGTATCAACCATCTCGCTTTCAAACAAAAAAACGTAATCTGACATCAACACGTGAATGACAGATAAGGTGACGTTTTGTTTATCTATAACTACTAACTGAGCTACTAACGATCTAATAATCGGGTGTAATTTTTTATTATGACCGAAAAAACTTTTTTTCTAATGAGGATTATTTAAATATATATATATATATGTAATATATAAAAATGGTCGATAAAAGTAAATATCTTCTGTTGCGTAGTACATAGATCTAATTAAAAAAAGTTTGTCATTTAGTTAAATCTCTTAATATTTACCAGCCTGTTAAAATTGAACATGTTTGTTCAGTATATTATAGTCAACATCTTTAGAATACATTAAGTAAGTACCTACATAATTTTAGCAAAAGAATCGATGATTCATGACAGTAAGGAAGCACTTATAGATTCCAAACAATTCGTAGACAAAGAACAGATCACATGTCATATTAATAGATGCGTATTTAGCATATTTTAAAAGAAGGCAACTAATGGAGTCACTTTACGTAAACAATAACAATTATAATATCATATTATAATGTTAATTCACGCATATTGTTAAAACCTATTATTATCTGTTAAATATATTGAGTAGGTAGTTTAAAAAATTTGTCAATATGTCTGAATATCAATTATAAATAGTGCGAAAATGTGGTGATCTTCAAACATATTGGAGTGAAGGAAGAGTACGGACCGCACAGTTTGTTTAAGCAGAAATATAATAATATTATATCGACATGCATATTCCGACGGGGTTGATACTAGCGTTCTCTTATCTGCGGGTAAGTTTATTAAGATCTTATACATTTTGTTTTAGTTAATGTTAGGTATTTTCAAATGTTTTCGCGATTGATTAGTTAATAGAAACAAAGTAGGTACTTGACTTCAAAATCGGGCCTTAAGAACTCCTTAAATTTTATTTTATTATTAAAAACACAAGTTGATGTAAATTGCACTATTTAATAAAAAAAGAGCTTTCAAGCTCTACCTGTATTAAATTGTATAATATTAGCCTTAAAAAACGATATTACGCAACAATGCAACTACAGCTATTTAAATTGCGTTTATTTAAGTAACAGTTTGTACTTTACGAAATGTTATATATGTCAAGCTCTACTTTTATTAAATTGTCCCACTTGAATCAGCTTGTGTTTTTAATAATAAAATAAAATTTAATATATGTGGACTACATTACTGACTTATTCTTAGCCATAGTAAGTGTGTTATTAAATCAGAGACAACAAAGGTACCATAAACCCCCAAAGAAAAGTGTTTTTTCTAGTTTGATCCATCCGAGGATCGAACCCGGGACCTCGCTAGCAACACCTTGAAAACCGGTGTATACGTCACTTGACCACGGAGGTCGTCTCTTTTGCTGTTTAAGTGGTTTCATTGCAATTTGTCAAATCTATTATTTTGCTTTGCTTGTATAATATTTTCCGAAACTTTGTTCAAACGGTTCTATGAATCATTAGAAATGTCTTGTCAATGTATTCTTCCATTACTAGTAGGTATATGTATAGTTCATGTTACATCGTTTTATACATGTATCTTCGAATATCAGACATTTGATTTATAGTTGACGCGACGTGCGAACCGGATCCTTCGTTTATTAATGCGACATTTGGCACAGGCGTCATCGTTTGTATTTGATTGATAAACACTTGTATTTATTAGCTTTTATCATTAACTTACACTCACATCATTTAATTCATAGTAAATGATGCTTTGTTTCCATTTATATTAATGCTGTAATCTAGGCCTTTTAATAGAGACGAAATATGCAGTTTATTAATACCAATACCTATAAAAAACCATTAAAAAACTAAATATATCAAAATATTCATATAAGTAATATATTACATAGCTAACTTACAAACACATTTAGACAACAACGAATTCATATGAACTCGTTTAAATAACTTCCCAGCAGGGCACTGTATTCGTACCAAATATAACTGCTAACTTAAAAACGACTTAGCTGATTATTATCTTTATTTTCTACATCGTTAAGGATAACCAACTCCTGCCCCCCTAGACAAGTGGCATTTCGAAAAGCGTTTACGATAATAGAAATCGCTTAAATGACATTAAATGTATAGAAATGACATTTTGTTTCGATAAGTCACGTCACTCGGACTTGTCACTTTCATACATTTGAGCGATTCGATCAGCGTTATCGCTTATCGCATTGTCACTTGTCTAGAGGCCCTGAACATTTAAAAAGTATACGCTCTCTTTCAGATGGCACATGGACCGAACGATGTGTATGTAAGAAAAGGCAACGTCGCAAACTTAGCTGCCGACCTCAAAACTAGCTCTCCGAACTTAAACTTGGATGTCTTCAAACAAGTTGACACCTACCGCGATGGAAACACTGGATACTATTTATCGCAAAATTTACGCGAATACTTATTTGGAGGAAACGTAGATCCTAAAGACAGGGGACTTATAGTAACTGTCACTTTCGACGCCCCTAAGACGGCGGATGAGGAGAATGAATATGATAAGCACTTGAACAACATAGTCTACTTCCTTCGTGACGCTGGAGTCGAACAAAGTCAGGTCTCAGAAGACGAGTCGACCATACAATCTATGCTAGACCAGTTCTATAACAACAAAAGCGGTACAGATTAGAAAAGAAACAAAAACGTGTGATTAGAGAAAGTTTAGCTTGATAAACACGAGATTTATTAACAAAATTCATACTTCACATATAAAATATTACTTTTTGCACTGGCTGTAGTTACACACTAATGTGTCTACCTTATAAGCATTCATCACAGACAATGTACTATTTATTAATATATAGAATATAGATCCTTCCACTAAAACACGTGATTTTATTTGATGATACCAATACATTTGTAAAGCGGACCATAGACGTTCAAGTAATTTGATAAAACAGTTATTTGATGAAATAGAAATAGGGAATTCCATATTACTTCATGCCATTTAACAACTAATTTTTACACGGACATTTATGCCAATTAGAAAATCTGTTTCATCCAGCCTGTTCGATCAAATTAATTGAACGTCTATGGCCCGCGAAAGAGCTTATTCATTAATATTAGGATTAAGTATTGCCCGTTATTCGATCATACACCAATATTAAGAGGTGCGGTAAATTGTAACAATGATCCATTAGTCCTAGTCACCCAATGATATCAGTAGCCATCTGCCAGTTAAATATTTTATGACAACCAAAAAAGACGTTAATTTTGGGATCATATTTCTCGACAGTTGACGCAAAACTGATCGAAGACCCGTCTAAGTCACGCAAGCACTGACATAAGTTCATGTCCATGTCCATGTCCAGCATATGCATGCAAGCATAGGCATTTTTTATTGTTACGTTCCTAATTCAGTCAGAATCTCATTATTTTTTGTTCATAAACCGCAGATCATAATTTCGGTCTAATTTTTGCTTATAAACCCCAATGACCTTATTATTAAAAATCTCGACTGCGATTAGCGATTGCTTAGCAGATTCTATATTCAATTTTTCTATGGAGAATTTAAAATTAGAATCTGTTAATCCGTTGTTAAGCTCCATCGCGATTTTTATTAATAAGGCCAAAAGGGTATTTACAAAAAGCGGTTTATCAGAGGTATCTAAAAACAGGTTTAAACCTCCATAAACTCCATAGAAAAAAAGAGGTTTAAACCTAGTTTTTAACTAAACAGCTTTTTGTAATAAGGCCAAAATTGTTCTGCTTCACTGCTCCTGTCTTGTAAACGTTCGCATATAATAGGTACTTTATCTAAGGCATATAACATACCCGAAAGCAAAACAAATGACGGTGTCAATGTCTAAATTAGTTGTCAAACGTAAGCTTTCAATTTAAAAACAAAAGAAGCTATTACAGACTTCACAGTCATGTTAATGAGTAGCAAAATGTAGCTGAAATACATTGCTTTTAATTAAAATAGACGACCCTGAATTAAGATGAGTACATCCACGAAATACGTATTACACATGTCTATTTAAATGACTGAGTGCATTGTATAATTTGCGTGCGAAACAAGATATCATATTGTGTCAATAACACTAGTTATATTATGGACTTGTAATCCTGGGCCCACAACTCCACACGTCGGTTTTGCACTGAAACTCTGCCGTACAAATGTCACTTGCAGCTAATTTGTCACAAATAGAATCGTCAACAATAACCTCAGTTGGCGCGAAAATGGACTTAATTAGCGTACAGCTCTCGAAGCTCGAACAATTGTTCACGAATTCTAACGCTAAATAAAATATATTTAATTTTGTAATACAAGTATTCCTTTACGTCTTAAACTGGATTTTGGCCAAACATGAAAGGACAATTTCGAGTATGATTTGTCCTTTTGGTACAGCAAAATGCACTTTAGTAAAAATTTTTAGTTTCGACTTCTTCGAGAAGTTTTGAAATTTTTTCCATTTAGGTAGGTACTTCGAAGTAGATCGAAGTTTGTTGAGTTAAGTTGGGCCGATGTGTAGGCCCGTCATATTATTGTACACGTACAAAGTATTGTGGAACTGTGTATGGAGCATGCATCGCCTGTCCCACGTGAGTGAAATATTTAGTAAGCACAAACATTCATAACTTTTAAGAATTTTGCTGCAAAATATAACCTTTAAGTAAGATTTGTTATCGGTAATGTATTTATCTTATATGTAATTGACAAAGGTTTTTGTTATTAGTCTCTATAGTACGCTAGGTTGTTTTCCGTACATTAAACGAACACATGAAATATTGCTTTGACCTAATACACGATGGGAATGTGTGTGATGTCCTGTGTAGAGACACACCGTACTTTTTAGGCATGAATTTGAAACAAGGCAATAGACATATAAGTTTATCGTCAAAATGAATAACACGTTTTGTAAATTATAACTGTTGTCGGTTCACTATCGGTTCAATTAGCACTGCAAAAGTTCATGCACTTGACATTTATCGCAGAATTCTTATCAATATTTACTACAAATTTGCAATAAACGTCGCACTGGAAGGAAGCAACGCATCAATTATATTGAATCTAAATATATGGAACGTAAATTACGTGAATTACTTTATGTCTAAATCAAAACAATCAGAAGTTTCACGTGCACACACATATAACGGAGTATACGCTAGGCGATAATAAAACAAAAACAGGCGCTCGCCCTTTGTTTACAAATGACGCATGAGGCATGAAGCACATGCAATCTATAAGTCGCGGAGTCGTTTACCTTCCGCGCGACGAGACGCCCGCCATGTGCGTAGATGCGTAAGCGCAGCGCGTCGTACGGCATCGGGCAGAGAGGCGGAGCTCGCGGCGCTGCGTGGACGATGCCGTACTGGCTGTGGGCAGCGACGCTGCTAGCGGCGGCCGGCGCCGGCGCGTGGGCGCCGCCGGACAATAATGTGGAGCTCGCACCACGCATGCGCAGGCACGCCGCTCACACCAGCAGCCGACACCTACAGCTACTCGGCTGGCATCTAGAACTGCAGGAAAACAGGGCTATAAGATCACCATACTACCACGAGTGTCAGTTTTACAAAGGCAAAGTAATTGACGAGGAGGGCTCTTCAGCAACGGTTACGGATTGCGATGGCCAGCTGTACGGACTGCTGCAAGTCGGAGGCGAGGAGTTTGTGCTGCAGCCGACCAAGACTGATCAGTCGCATGTACTGCGCCGACGTGACGTGGAGCTGTCGGAGAGGACTGCGGCGTACAATCTTACCGGCGACACAGTCACCGACATTGAACTTGACTTCGGAGATGAGGAAGACCCGGTGCCAATGCCGCACGTCCGGCCTCGACACAGCGAGCGGTACTCAGACGTTGAGTATTTTCGTGGAGCACAAACAGTCAGTAGACCACTTTCAGGTGTGTTTAGTGATATTCGCAGATTTTTGAGAAAAAAATAGAGTGAATGTGAATTATTGTGGTTAATGTTTTAGGTGTCAAGGGTTTGTGGCTTGAAATGGCCATCGTGGCTGACCATACTATGATCAAGTTTCATGGAAAGGAGAGAGTAAAACATTACATCCTAGCATTAATGAACATTGTGAGTATCCCGATGCTGTATCGCCACTCTTGTGTTTATTTTTGTATAATGCTCTCGTTTGGAGTGCATGTTTTAACTCATTCAATGTTTATGTAATACATTATAGGTCAGTGCCATCTTCAACGATCCCTCTCTGAACTCAAACATGACTCTCGTCATTAACAAACTATATCTTATTGAGGAGAAAGATTATGTAATAAAATATGGGAATGTCAAGAAGTCTCTGGAGGCTGTGAATAAATGGAATTACAAACATTTGATGAAGTTACCAGCAGGTGCGGTATTGAGAATTGTAACATTATTTAGATTTTAATTCCACGGATTGTCATTAGTGGGCTATTTATTTATTGTAATCTGCCACAAATCTAAATACCAGTAGACAGTGTAACAAGGCTCAGTTTATTCTGAGATTTATTTTACTAAAAGTGTAATAATAACTTCCGTTATTCGCACTAATTCATTTGATTCTTACATCATTCACGTGTCACGCTATTTTTATTGCATGTTTTTAGTTTTTTTTTTTTCTTACGATATCTACCTACTTATTATTCAACTGTTTATGTATCTGTCATTCATTCAAATTTTGAGTCAATCAAAATATATTAAAAACGGAAAGGAACTAAAGCTTAAAACTCTATAAACTAAATACATTTCTCTCTGACCAGCAAATTTTATTTTTTTGTTTATTATTATTATTACTACTAAATAATTATAATTGTATTATATCTCTCAATTTTTACTTCCTTATTCTGAATATTTTTCAGTTTTTGTTTCGATTAGTTATAAATTACTAGGTACTGGAATTTTAAATATATACGTCAAAGGGATATTGTCAAACCAGTGATACGAAATTTCGTCAACTACTTTTACTGCTTAGTGATTTGTAATGTCCACGCAGTGATATTGCAAGGCAAATATATTAAATTGTGAGACAGTCAATGAGTGGTCCATTTTAAATTTCTGTAATGAATAAGTATCAGGGAACATCATACTGTTATAACCTTACCCAAGTGTTTAAAACTGTTTTTTGTTTAGAAAGAGTTGACCAATAAAACACAAGTCCTTCTACAGACTTAACTCGTAATATAACTAGGGTTATTATAAAAACACTACACCGGGAAATTACAATAGCACTGGAATGAGACCGTTAAACTGTAAAAAATTAAGGAAGTTAACCAAATTATAACTTGTGAACTTATAATGTCACTGGTTGGACAATATCCTTGCGACATATACTTAAAATTTAACTAGCTACATTTTTCTATCATTCATAATTCAATAAGTATGGCCAATATAAAATACCTATTGAGACCTTAGACTATCTAAACATTGGTCTAAAATGTGGCAACACTAGATACCGAGTACTAACTAAATTAGTAATACTAATAAGTACCTTAACGCTTGTTATCACGAAGCATAATCATAACATATATGTAATAAGTAAAAGAAAAAGTTGTAATTTTTGACTCAATAGCAAACAGAAAAAAACAGCACAGTGTTTCTTCTGATGTGAAATCGTAAACTAAACATACTTTTACTCGCAGACTGCACTGGATGGGACGCGACGATCTGGCTGACTCGGTCACAGCTCGGAGGGCCCTCGGGCTTCGCCCCCGTCGGAGGCGTCTGCTCCAGGACCAGGTCTGCCGCAATAGACCGGGATGAAGGCCTCACCAGCGCTTTCGTCATAGCACATGAACTTGGACATCTGTGAGTATTTTACTGTTTTTTATAAACTTGCCTTGTTCAATTGATTGTTAGTGGATATGGTTTGGTCATATCTTCCCAGTTAAAATTGAAATACTTTCCGGTGTTTGATTGAGTAGATTTTTTTGCATACAATAAATTGGATGACAGTGCAATATAAAACTGTTAGATAATGGATCCATAGGAACTATGTAACTAAACGGCACAGCCATACAGAGCTTGAGATCATTGGAGCTGTTCCTAGGCGTTACTTTGTAGTTAGGCATTATTTTTACAAAAGCTTACTTTAACAATACTGTACAATTAACCGCACATCAACAGTGAAACCAACCTTTTATCATAAACGTTAATATTTTATTACCACAGTTTTGCGACTTTACTTTTAATTCATATAGTGTGCGTTAATTACTCGGTGATTGGTACGAAACCTCAATTATCCCTCTCGAATCAGTAAGTCTTGGTTCATACACTATGTAGACAAATAAGCTCTATATTTATGTAAGTAATAAAATGCCTACCAACTGTTTGCAATCAATCAGAATGCCAACTGTTCTTATAAAGTTATTTGTATCGTACTAAACGTTTTTGTTATGAAGTATGTTCAAGACCATTCCTTATCCTTAACATATGTATTATAATTGTTTTTTTTTTATCGAATACGACTCCCGCACTAGAGAATTTAAACCCTGTAACGCGGTGTTTCACAAAAACTTAATTCACATACACAAATAACACCCAGACTTGGAAAAAGCAATTGTGGATCATACAAATGCTTGTCCCATGTGGGGATCGAACCCGCAGCACGTCGCGCACAGTGGTAATTGGCGTGGTGACCTATGCCACTTCGCTATCCGTGCAGTCAAAATAAAAATATTAATAAGTATTTCGATAACACGATACTTATGAGAAACAATACGAAGAAGGATGCCCTTCGCCCTACAGTGATAGCTCGATACTAGATAGGCATGCTTGCTTTTTTATTGCAATGGGTGAAAAACATGAAAAAACGAAAATACAAATTTAAATATAATATCAAAGTACAAAATTTTTATTATACAAAATATATAACATTTTTAAAGCACAAAATTATACAAATTTGTAAAGCTATATACAGTAATTATGTTACATAAATGATAGGAAGCAATTTATGAAAAGCATGATTACTTCGATGATAATGACCTTTGCTACTATCTAATTATTAAACCCTGGTCAGTGTCCTGACATTGAACGAATAGTTTTTTAGTTAATTGTATAGAAACACACAATTTTACAGTTGTACATGGCAACACTTTTTACGTCGCTCAACTATAATAATTGAGCTCATGTCTCTAATTCATGTATCGCGTGTAAAACTCTGAACAATTCTTTCCTCAGGAAATAATTTTATAAAAGTCAGTCCACTCAATTTCCACTAAATCACAACTTGATAGTTTCTCTATTTTGATTTTGATAGAACTATCTCAATCCTGGTTTTTTCGCAACTATTTTTTCGATCGAGTTGCTGTCAAGTAGCAATCGATTTGCGAATTGCAATCGAGTAGCTATCAAGTTGTGATTGAGTTGCGATCGAGTTGCGAACGAGTTGCGATCGAGCTGAGTTGTAGTGACAATTGAAGAGTTGATACGAATATCGCCTTTTATTATTTCAACACTATGGTCATTATCAGTAAACGGGTTTTACCCTATATAAAATACTTGACTATTATTATTACTTGCACATATTTCATCAAGTGACATTAAGTCCAAGCTGGTATTGTGACATTATATTGAAAAAACAACATAATAACTTGGAGTGCCATAATGTATTAAATATTGCAAAGCAAAATCTATAAAATAAAGCAAATAAAACAGTGATTCCGTACGGGGCATAGATACAAGCAACGTGATTTTTATATGGAAGACGTGTTTTATTCTAAAAGGAACTTGAATGTCGCCACATATACATTTTATCGTAGTCCCAGAAGGATAGAAGATATAGCTATAAAGCCGTCCTCCCTTGTTGCGCCATATGACGGATAAACCCGCACGGACGACGACCACGGACCGCGCACCTAACCTCTCCTACAATGCGCCCTGGTGCGTGTGAGTCTTGAAATTAAAACCCAATTTTAATCAATTTATGGTATACTTCGACTCAACGATTGCGACGGACCGGTGCAGACGCTTCTATGCTATCACAGACGAGCCACTTCCCACGGTCGCGGTGCGGGGTTGTTAGTATTTTAATATTTGATAGACACCTACCTGCTACCAGTTTTATGCTTTATACATTTACCAAAGAATGTTCTTTCTTAAGTAACTTTGAGAGCTTAAATACGAGTAGGTAATGTAGAAACGGCAGTGCCGCACTCGGTAAAATGCTGAGTGAGTCCGTTCGTGTTTAAGTATGGTAACCACACGTAAGACATAATTAACCATTACTGTAGTTTTATTTATAGCGAACCTCTTGCGAACGTGCTCAATTTAAGTAATAACTTACTTAATGAATGTGTGTAGTGCTTGAGAAAAACGGAGCTTATTTACATATTTTTTTATGAAAATAAAATAATACATCTATTTAAATACGTAGGTACAATTTAACGCTAAAAGACAAATGTGTTATAGCGTGCAGTTTATGTGTTAAATTTGACAGATAGTAAAAAATATATCAATAATGAATTTTCTCAAATATTGCGAGAGCTTTGAATGAAACATTCTCTTCATAAGTACATTTGAAATCGATATTTCTCTTTATCGGTCAATCGACATCATTTTGTACATTTATACAAATCTAGTAATTATTAGCTTATATAAATATTTCTTTATTTATAATACGGAAGCTAATTTGAAACAAAACCCTTTGTTATGGTCTGTATGTTTACAGAACAATGACGCATTTATGTTAACTAGACATAATTTATTAGTCATATAATATTAGAACACTATTCTGTCGCAAACTTTAGTTATTCAGCTAATGGGAGCAGATACATTTATCAAGACCGTCTGCCCCCCTAGACATGTGGCATTTCGACAAGCGTTTACGATGACAGAAATCGCTTCAATGACATTAAATGTATAGAAATGACATTTTGTTTCGATAAGTCACGTGACTTGGACTTGTCACTTCCATACATTTGAGCGATTCGATCACCGTTATCGCTTGTCGCATTGTTACTTGTCTAGAGGCCCTGGTGTCTACTCGTACTAACGCACTTACGTGTTAAGTAGTTTCTTAAACAAATATAAACCGTTAATTTTATTGTACCTACTTACTTTCATACTACCTAAAAAGACTAAGTGCATTAGCAATTGATATATTTAATTAAATCCATAAAACTTATTATGGTACTATAAAAAAATTACGAAGTTTTTAGAATAAATAAAAGTTGCCTTAAAATACACATATATATACTCTAAGACAGTTACCTTCTGTAGAAGGCCCCCACAACGTTTTACGTACATTTAGCGCGTCATTCAGTCGTTACGGTTCGCATCATAAAATATCTTTTATCCTAATGTTGCGGCCGACGATAAAGTAGTGAATCAGTGTGGGCCCCGGGGTTCAAAGTGTACTGAACCCAATAAAGAACCCTTTAGTCCGCCTTTTAATTAGCACTCGATTTGTTCGTATGTTCAACGATCTCTAAGAAACACAAATTAATGAATGGTATTTTTATAGCTTCAACACTGCGTTGTGGTACTAAACATTATTTTCCTCGAATTGAGTAGGTAATTGTTTTCGGCGAAATGTTTAAATTGTTCACTTGTTGTGTATTCAATTATCGTTTTTATTTCATCCGAAATGCAACATGTTTTATTTAAGATACTGGTAATGAAATTAAGTCAATGATATTTTTGAAGCTGAGTTTATAATAAATAAATAAATTTATTTTGTAGTTATCCTTATACAATCTTTATTGCTCACTAAAACCATTTCTATTTGAAATCGTGATTATCTTTTTTATACTTTATAATTTATTTAAATTCACATAATAAAATTATGTTCATCAAGCCCCGTTTTATTTATTACATGAACTATCAGTGTCAGTGCCAGATCTAAATATACAGAATACATATAAGATTACATTAAAATAAATCGCTATGTTCACTTGCACAAGACGTGGAGCTTTCATCTATTTCTGGCCCGATTGATTCCATCTGATTGATATCGATGTGGAAGGTTAACCCGACTTAAGCTTGTCACTGATTTACCATAACATGTTTACAGATTTACCATTATATGCCTAGTAACGACTACTTAAGTTAAAGACATATACCAATTTGTTTAGAATAAATAGGTCTAAGATTCAAAACTAAACTCTTTTGAGCAAACTATAGTATTTGGATAGACTTTCATGCCTTAGCATTTGAAATGTTATAGAATATACTAGATGTACCTATCTTTTATATTTTATTCAATCTATACTAATATATAAAGCTGACGAGTTTGTTTGTTTGAACGCGCTAATCTCACGAACTACAGGTTCGAATTGAAAAATTATTTTTGTATTGGATAGTCCGTTTATTGAGGAAGACTATATAACATCACGCTACGACCAATAGGCGCGGAGCATAAATGAAAAATGTTGCAAAAATGAAAAACCGTTGAAACTAAAACACGCGAACAAAGTCGCGGGGGACAGCTAGTTAAATAATAAAAGCCAGTGTTATAAGATCTAGAAGTAACCGACATTAACAACCAACATATTGGTCGTACAAGGTTTATTATTATATATCAAAACCAAATCATTTTCTAAAATAATGATCGCTGTTCCAAACATTTTTCTACTTGACATATCGCGATAAGAATCAGGGAGCCGTGATGACCTTAACCCATATTTGCTACTAGCTGTCCCCCGCGACTTTGTTCGCGTGTTTTAGTTTCAACGGTTTTACATTTTTGCAACATTTTTCATTTATGCTCCGCTCCTATTGGTCGTAGCGTGATGTTATACAGCCTATAGCCTTCCTCAATAAACGGACTATCCAATACAAAAAGAATTTTTCAATTCGAACCAGTAGTTCCTGAGATTAGCGCGTTCAAACAAACAAACTCTTCAGCTTTATAATATTAGTATAGATTAGATTGTTAGATAGGTCATAAAATCCGTAATAGTATTAGCTACAATGAAACATAATGCAGTTAGTAACTGCTTCTATTGCTGAAAACACTAAATGACTATATGAGGATTGGTATGGTGTTAGGCAATAACACTATACGTGGTTAATATTATTAACATAGCATAGGTCTTTACCCGACAGATAGTTATAAAACTCGATTTCACTTCTATTATACACGAAGACTTTTAGATATCTTCTTATTAATAAATTTAAAAGTACTTCACAGAAAAATATTTTTGATTATTGTTTTTATAATTTTATAATAACAAAATGATATTACAATTATTTGACATTAATAATCAAAGTTGTGAAATAAATAATTATTACCATAATGTCAATTTTATTTATTTAAATTGACATTATCGTGCTGTAATTAAGTGAATATGACTTGTTTTAATATTATTTTGTACCTGTCATGTATGTTAATATAATTGAAAAACATACCATTGTTCTGATTGTAGGTATGCCTTATAAGGTAAATTGTGCTGAACTAGACTTTAATTTAAAAATAAAAATATATAAAAAATAAAAATTTTTAAAATTTTATCTTACCACAAATTTACCACAATAATTTAGAAAATAAAATGATGTAGGTATGTGTGAAAATATTATAATTATCTGTCTTTAAACATGTAAATAACATATTTTAATGACGAAACTTCAGTCATATCCATATTTAAACATTAACGTACAGTTCCACGTTTGGTAACTACCTAAATGTTGGTTATTTAAAGATATAATTCAACATAAGGAAAATTAAAAAAAACATGGTGTTAATTTATTATTTTACATAGTTTTAATATAGAATTGAGATATGGGAACTGTTATAGGAATAATAGGCAATTTATAAAGAACCTATTTGAAATGGAATTATCGCGGTATACTATATATTTTCTCATCCTTTCGTATGTTTTAATATATAAATAGTTTTAAACTATATATATTAAAAAAAACACAATTCTATTTCAATAGATAACATTTTCGTAAACATTTGTAGTCAATTATCTTGATCAATTATACTAATGCCTGGTGCCTGTATTATAAAAAAACGATTTGTTTTGCTTATGGAAGGTAAATTTCTTTTCTTTATGCTTAAAAAATTCAAACGTCCGTAAAAAAATCGAATCGTTTCCTCAATATAGGAAAGGCCATTAGAAATGCAATTGTAAATGCAAGAATAAATGTTTTTCTTCTTTTCTTCTTCTTCAATTATAACACTTCACTTTAGAGACCGTTAATTGCATCGACCAAATCATGCTAAACTCTTTAAATAAACACCGTAACACTAAACGTTTGTATAAAAAAAAAGAGTTATGTAATCTGAAATTTAAATGTAGGTACCTACCTACGGATAAACGTGATTGCAATGTGTAACACATTAGCTTAAAACACTGATGTCATTTCTAAGTAAGAAACTGTAATATGCATATGTACCTACCTATCGACAGTATGCAGAACAAACTCTAGCATGGTCAACGGTACTACTATGTGATGATAAATTGAAAAAATCAACCTTATTTACTTTAGTATAAGGGCGCTATTGATTTATAGGTTTTGGTGCTAATGTGTAGTTGAATGAAGGTTCAGACTGTTTCATTACTCTTGGTAGCTGGTTAGAATATAGACAACTTCTGTACTTTGAAGGATGTTCCTCGATATTACGCAGAGAATGTAGATGTTGTTCAATACATTAGGTACAAGTTTCTCTAATTGTTAAGATAGGTAGCTAGAACTTACAGAAACTATTGGCCTATAATAGATGTCCTCTGTTGTGGGAGCGGGCTGGGTATAAAAAGGAAATATCTATTTAGTTCACCAGATAGATAGGAAAAGAAAAAATACTCGTATTTTTTCTTTTATTAAATCAATGAAAAATTACTAAGTTAAAGCGCTTTAAAGTTCTGGAGTGGGGGCTTAGGATATTTTACATAGTATATAGGTACTCAAACTTATATGACATAATGTATTTTATACATAAAACACACTTCCCGTCACAAAAGACATGACGTTTACATTTCGCAAAAGTTTGCAAAGTTTAAAACGTATGGGACTTCCTGAAGTAAGTTTACCGTGTGCCACAATAAAAGCAGCTGCGCCATTTACACGTCACGTTACTTTTGTAAAACTAAGTGCCTGACGTAATAGCTAGGACGATATAAATAAACATTGTGAGAACTTTCACTTATAATTTTTCTTGTGTCGAAAATATTTTTTAAACTCGATATGCATCTAGAATTAAAACTAATATTACTAAGTTAATTAAACATGCATAAAGCTTAGGCCGACGCTAGATAATTTTATCCGAGGAAATGTTTTGAATTTTTGCCAGTTCTTTCATACAAAATCTGTCAATGTCAATGTCAATGTCAATATAATTCCACGAATAAAAATTATCTGGCGTAGGAAATTTTTTTCCTTAATAACAGAACATTACTCGTGATTTAATATTACGGGCTAAAACCAAAAGTGCCTATGAACTCTGAATTATTTAGCATTTTTTTTTTTTTGGGAGAGATTTACGCAGTTAGCCTGAGCGCAGGCTTTGACTGCTTCACCGGACAATTCTTTAGCATGTACTCCTTTTTTAACGGTGTCGCCAGCTCTGAGGTCCCAGGTTCAATCCCCGGACGGGTGACAATGTAGAAAACCAATTTTCTACATTGTCTCGGGTCCGGGTGTTTGTGGTACCTTCGTTGTCTCTGATTCCATAACACAAGTGCTATAGCTACTTACTTTGGGTTCAGAACAATGTATGCGTTGTTGTCTACATTTATTTATTTTTGCGGATTTCCTGGCATTTATATCTACTTATAAGGCAGGGTTTAAACCATCAAGTGCCATAAATGTAGAGTGGTGTAATATCAGAGAGGAATTCTTGAAATTCGAGACTACATTCTCCACTCCTTTCGCTTTCACGCAACTTACACATAGCATTATCACAAGGGTTTTGAAAGAAGGAAATGCCGAATTATTTTTATAAAAATACCTTTTCTTAGACGAATTTTCTGGTTTAGTTAGCGATTTTTCCACATCAATTCGAAATATACAAACACGTTCATTTAAGGAACAAAATAAAAAATATCAAGGGAAGATTAAAAAAATATTTTGGATAAATTTACCGGACCACACGAACAAATTACGGATTTTGCTGCTTCGTAATAACGTTGCTCTGCTGACAATGTCAGTGTTACCTACTGATAGAAATTGAACCGTCAAAATACGTGGGCAAATAATATGAGCATTGATTCCTTGCCCACGCGTATAATATGTATACTTACCGTTACTGAGTCAACGCTTATTATTTTGGTGGCAGGTTATCTATGTTGTATCTGTAAATCAATCAATACTACAATTAGTTGAATTAATTGCCTATTGATGTCTAATCGAAAATATTTGTCTCGCGTGGGTATCGATTTAACGAAATAACGACTATTTACGCCTACTACAGCCATTACGTTAATTATTTGTCTATTGTATCTACATTACCGAACATGCCAGATAAAAGGTATGTACTCGAAACAAATAAAATTTGACATTGAAGTAAGTGCAAACCAAAGAACATGGAATTTCTTCCTGTGGTGTACCTAAATACAATTTGTACATTATAAACTAGCTGTCCCCCGCGACTTTGTCCGCGTGTTTCATTTAAGCAACATTTT
Organism: Diachrysia chrysitis; assembly: GCA_932294365.1. Taxonomy (NCBI): domain Eukaryota; kingdom Metazoa; phylum Arthropoda; class Insecta; order Lepidoptera; family Noctuidae; genus Diachrysia; species Diachrysia chrysitis. The sequence goes on from OW028647.1 coordinate 4,350,858, forward strand.
TCATTTATGCTCCGCTCCTATTGGTCGTAGCGTGATGTTATATAGCCTATAGCCTTCCTCAATAAACGGACTATCCAATACAAAAAGAATTTTTCAATTCGAACCAGTAGTTCCTGAGATTAGCGCGTTCAAACAAACAAACAAACAAACAAACAAACAAACTCTTCAGCTTTATAATATTAGTATAGATAGAGAATATACCTAACTCATAATATTAAATACTAGCTAGGCTACTTTTGCCCGCGACTTCGCCAATCGCGGCAAAGACTAGAGGTATTCAAGCTTACTTATACCTATACCAAAATTTTATTACAATCGGTTCAGTTGTTTAGCTGTGAACAAGCCAGAAATACAGACAGACAGAGAGAGTTACTTTTGCATTTATAATATTAAGAATGGATTATTATACCTAGCTCTTTCCATCTTAATTATCGAGTAGGTATGTGATCATAGACCTATGCATTTTATATCAAACGACAACACAAACGACTATTGCCGTGATTAGAGAGTTGCCTTGAGTATTTTATTTTTCAATGTTGCCGCCATCTTAGGAACTGTCTTCGGAAGCAATGTGTTCCGCCTTTAAATAGCACGATGAAGACACGACTGTCAGGTTGTGTCCAATTCCAATATAAATAGAAACTAGGTTTAACTAATTCTGTGATTTAGTTCGTCTGTAGTTGTATTTTATTTTAATTCGGATGAGAGTACGAATTTGAGCTAAGGTGTACAATAATAATAATAATAATATCTTGGGACATTTCACACACGGTCATCTGATCCCAAACTAGGCAGAGCCTGTGCTATGGCAACCAGACAACTGATAAACATACTTATATATTTCTAAATACATACATATTATAGATAAATTACACCCAGACACAGAACAAATGATCGTGCTCATCACACAAAGATTCGCCCTGGGTGGGAATCGAACCCACGACCTCCGGTTTAGCAGTCAGGGTCACTAACCTCTAGACCAACAGGCCCGTCGAGACAATGGTTCTTATTAATCTGAATTATTATATGCAAGTGAATAATACTTTTTTTTTATCGCTGTGAAACTCTCATGATTTCAACCCATACCGAGGGCACGGCGTGAGGATATGTCGGACTTACCATCCTTGCCTTTGCCAGAGCCGCGGGATCGCTTACGCAAGCTCTGCGCGGCAAGTGAATAATACCTAGACACGAATGAGTTGTTCATATTATTATTGAAATTGTTGTATATTTTGAATACATTCTAGGAAATACATACCAGCCAAGTGCGAGTCGGACTCGCGTACGAAGAGTTTCGAACCATTATCTATAAAAATTGCAATAATAAAAAGCGCGTTTTTTGTATGGGAGCCCTCTTAAACATTCATTTTATTCTCTTTTTAGTATTTGTTGTTATAGTGGTAAAATAAATACATCATCTGTGAAAATTTTAACAGTCTAACTATAACGGTTCATGAGATACAACCTGGTGATAGACGGACAGATGGACGGACAGCGGAGTCTTAGTTATAGGGTCCCGTTTTACCTTTCGGGTACGGAACTCTAAAAATGAAGATTTGAGCGCTTTTTTATAAACTTGTGTTGAATCGTGTAAGGGATTATTTGGTAGTAGGGGTTATCATTTGTATCTATGTTAAGTAACAAAATGTACATAAATATGATTACCCATTTTATAGAACACAAGGCCTTACTGGCACCAGTTACCAATCCTTATTAGTAACTAGAATAAGGCCTTGTTCTTTAAACTTTTTTGCATATATGCAAATGGTAGAGACCTCTAAGCTGATAAAAAGATCTCCGCACATTTAAAGTAATTACTATAACTCAATTATGGTTTATGTACCTTACCTTATAAGTAAAGTGTAACGAGTCGGCAGTCTATAGAAATATTTTATTTGGCTTCAAATGAGTAGGTTTTTATAGCATACCGCATAAAACCTAGCTTTTAAGGTTTATTAGATTGACGAGATTTATTTCTAAATATTTAATGTACAATTGAAGGAACACTACATAATTTTATAAAACAATGTTTGCCAAACATCAATTATTTATATTCATAATTGAACGCAACCAAAAACTATGTTTTTTAGTAAATTGTAAGAGTTTTCTTCGAAGCCAGCCAAACACGTCGTCAGCTGATACACACAGGATTCTTGTCAAATACCTTGTTTATTAATCAAATACATTAAACAGACATAAACCATAGAGTAAACGTTTAAGTCTAGAATCTGCAATACAGACTTTTTATCAATAATGACAGATTCTAGTTTATTTTTCATTCACGAACATACAAGACTACCACGAGTTTTTTATATGAGTTTTATTTACTGCGGCTAAATAAACGATTTATCATAGGAATACAGAAATATTTCGTGAAACGCTATCCTATCATAATATTTTTTTAAAGTTCTGACGTCATTCTTCAATATACTATCTTATTTGACATCATCATATTACGCTGAAATATGGCGCTAATTGATATGTAATACTCTTCTCATTTAGATCAATAACAGTAGGTGCCCTACGTATTTGGTACATAATATGACACGGGTATCAGCAGCTTTATTATATATAATAAACAATACGGTTAAATTGTTTCTTTTTCTTCGGATGACCAGAGGTTTGTCCTGGGCGGGAATCGAACCCACCACCACCAGTTTAGCAGTCAGGGTCACTAACCACCAGACCAACAGGCCACCCTGAGCCTGTTGGTCTGGTGGTTAGTGACCCTGACTCTCTCTCTCTGTGATGAACATGATTATTTGTTCTGTGTCTGGGTGTAATTTATCTAAAATATGTATGTTTTTAGAAATATATAACTATGTTTAGCTGTTGTATGGTCGACATATAATACAGTCTTTGCCTAGTTTAGGATCAGAGTGTGGCCGTGTGTGCTTTGTCCCAAGATATTATTATTATGAGAAAAACATTTAGCACACAGACCACCTATACTGTACTAGATGCATTATTTTACGAGTTATCCCTTGGTAAGAGCCACAAACCCCTAATAGATAAAGAATACAAATTGCCCTTTATTAAACTTAAACCTAACAAAAAAATAATTAAAATAAGACTTAAAGTATTATTTTTAGTAATAAATCAATAAATTAGTCTTATACTAGGTATTTTTCGCGCTTTTAATATGTTTTGCATGTTTCCAACAAAAAAATATCGTCAAATTTAGATTAGATTCGGCTTATCAAACTGTATGTTGTTTGTATTAACCCTATGAGATAACCTCAGGTCTCTAGATGACTCATAAAGGATTTGACTTGCTTCCAAATGACGTAATGATAGCCCGAAATAAAGTGTCGACATGAATGAGACTGAGACATTACTAGTTATCCTAGTCTAAGAGGCGTCTTGCATTAAGGTGCGCCTACATGAGCAGCTAATTTCTACATTCTTAGCAATTTTAAAGGAATAAAAGAATTATGACGATACGATCGAATAAGGTTATTTACAGCAATTCCCTATATAACGACCGACCGATTTTTTTAAATTGATTCTGATTTCTTACCCATTACTTTATATTCCGGCTACTATCACTCAAAGAATTCTACATAAAGTGTAGTCGCTCCATTATGCATCGGGATCACGTATTTCTGGCTTGTTCACCGCTCAGTGCTAAATATACCAAGTGTTTCCACACATGCCCTGACCTTTTGATGTGCGCCTTATGTTCAACAAATGTATTTCCGTTGCGGTCATCTGTCACCGTTTTAAACAAGGGTTCCCGACCACAGTAACGAAGCCGTATGAAATTTGTACAAACAGTTTATATTTAGATTCCAGCAAGGACTCGCGGTCAGATACTTCTATTTGTGCCATTAATTTTTAATACTCTAACCTTGAACCACACTTTTTGTTCTAAATAGCAAACACTAAACTAACCGCATTTGGAACCAAGAATAGGCAAACATTAATTTTATTTTAGAACGTGATGTTTTCATATTTAAGGAATATAGCTACCTACAAATATATTTATTTAGTTGCCAAAAATATATCATTACTGTATTATATATGTTTAAATAGTGTTTCTAATTGATTTAACCGAAGTAATGCGTTAAATATAATCCTTAATTACTTGCAAATATGAAAACAAAGTTTGTTTTGAAATGAATTCATAATTTCGTTGTGTTTTGCGCAGGAAGCAGCATTGAACAAAAATAATTTCGTACATGTACCTACTTAATAAAGCCCTTGGCCCACACCTGAATTATTTAGAGTAGGTATCTAATGTTTAGCATGGATCTAAATAGCTGCTCTAAATGCTGGCACGTAGACGTTGAGATAGCTCTCTATACGGTGTTGTTTGTATAACACGATAGCAAGGATAGAGGGCACGAACAGAATGATTTACGATTTATATGGAAACCTTATCTTACCAACCTAAATGTTTTGGCCGTTGGAAAATAAATGTAAATACGGTCAAGGTATATTATGACATGTGAGAGTTTAATACTTTATTCGAGATTCCAGTAGGAATTAATTACTCGTTTGTTCACGCATTTATTAAGTTTTATCAAGAACAGTTCAGTAGTTTTTAAGATTTTGACTGTGAAGAGATTGTTTTAATTATTACTGACATTAGGTCGATATTTTTTTTAATTATCAACAATCTAAAATTGGAATTCGAAGATATGTTACCTATATTTAAGCTAGACAAAAAAAATGTCGCTGACAATGTAATAAAAACTTGAAGATATTTGTAATGTGACACGATCCACGCTTGACCGATGTAAGTATAGGCAAACATCTGTGTTACAAAAACAGTAGTGACATTGATAGATAACTTTGAATTAGATACATAATCATCTGTTAATTCGTATGTTTGTACCGTTGTTTTACTATGATAAGGGTACTGATAACAGATTTCTCTTGTACAATAAATATTACAATTGTTTTAATGTAATTGGAGACGATAGGCGTAACTAAGTAATAATACAGAGGAGCATAGTTTTAAAATTCTGTTTAAAATTGGTTTGTTAAAGTAGGAAAAACATATTTTATAATTTTTTTAGATCTGAATAAATCTGCCCAGAGGTAAATTACTTTCCTAATCTCTCATTATCTATAGCATAAACTCCTTTAAAGACTAGAGGATTTGTGTTAATAATATACAGTCAAAATTCACGCAACTAAACGACTAACATCATTTATATTGTAATTTTACATAAATTCAGGTAAATGGTAAACAATTTCCCGGATAGCACTCTAGATTAATCCGTCACGTCGCGGAGTCGTGCGGGTACCGTCGCCGCGTCGGCAGAACACGCGGCAAGCACGCGCAATTAGCTTCGTTCACCAGGATTAATTAATTTGCTCGAAGGGAGGTCTTGGGTAAACATGCAAGGAAATTTATCATTATTTACTTCCGATTTCGTTACTATACTATACTATCAACGAGGAGAGTACTAAAACTGTATATTTTATTGGGTTTAAGTATGCGGTAATTTAGTACCGGCTAAGATAATTCTCAATATGAGAAGAGCCCTTTTCCCAGCAGTTAGACAAAGACAGGCCGATATTATGTATGTATTCGTACACATACCTATTTATTTCCATCCAGAAAAATCGAACAAGAGGTTTACGTACAAAAAGTCTATATTAAAAATAAATTAATAAAGTACTGGCCACGAATAATCTGATACAAAAACAAAAGCAATTTCGAAATAAATAAAACAATTGACATTCAATAAATCTCTTGTTTGTAGATTCATAGCGGTGTAAAATATCATTGTTAAAATAATTTATTTATTAAAATTCAATTAAGTTAAATAAAAATAATTGTTGTAATATGAGTGAGTCAGTGATTTACTTTCGAACAAAGCAAGTATTTTCTTTACAATTTTTGTAGAGTATTAAGAGTTCCACACGATTGACACAAATAACAGTTTTTCTGAAACAATTTGGTCCCTCCATCCGAATGCGACAGCTGGTGGCCTTTTTGGGTGTTCAATAGTACTTTAGTCATGACGATGCTTGAAACGGTTAATTGCCATCACACGCTTTATAAAAGGCGGCAAACAACCGGGCCATTTAAACTAAGAGCGAGTGAACCAAACCAAATTGTTAAAAAGTACCAACTCCATTCATGTGTAATTGACAGGTATTCAAGCTGAAATGAATGTAACTGTGTTTTATACGAGTTATATTAAAGTAACATACCTATAAGCGTTGTTATAACGACATGATTCATAATAAAAACTATTTTCTGTTAAAAGCACTGCATATTTAATATATTTAAAAAATAAATTTCTAACCCCTAAAATAATAATAGAAAGCTTCTAATTATTGACCATGGTTTTATACTGCATACCAAATACCTACAAATTCATATTTTTGGCGGCACTACTGAATGCAACCGCCAAAATAAGGGGGATATACAACAGCCATTCTTCTTCGTGTCAACATTCTAATTGTGTCATGAAAGCTACTTATAACCGCACAAATCATTTATAAACCGACAAAAGAAATATTTGAAAACAAAGAAAGCTGTAAACTCGTCAACGTGGCACTACGCACGTCTGGCATTTTCAAAACAAAAGAAATGCGTTTAATGTGCGATGTAGAATTTATGTCCACGTTCCATCTTTTGTTTCGCGTAATTTTATTGAATTTTAAATGACTTTATAAGCACTAACAGCTATTTATTTTATAGTTTGAAATAATAGGTACCTACATACATATCTATACATTATAAATATGTATGAAAGGAGGAAATTTAATATGACTGTTATTGCTTTTGCCTCATTTTTAATATTAATTATAGTTTGCTCGTTAGTTGTCAATGAGAGAGAAGCTACTGGCTCGTAATTGCTGGAAATTGACATGAGCATGATGATGGATGATGGAGTAACTAGTAAATCTAGCGGATTTATAGGTCGCGAACACACTTATTGATGAGCCATATTTTTTTTTCCATAATTTAGGATTGGTTAATCTATAATACATCCTTATCAATTTAAAAATAATATATATATCAAATTTAATAAAGAAATAATATGTAGTCAAAATGATAAAAATAATTTTAATTAAATTGTAAAATTGTTTTCAGTAAATTCAAAGTTATAATTATACTATCATTTTGTGTTCTCTATAGTCATTAGATTTTAACTTACTTATAAGGCTTGTTTATGTGATTATCGCGATGCTTACATAAGTATTATTAACGTTAAAATAAGACAAGTGTGATGGCATCCGTTTTCCTTTTTTCCAGATTAGGATTAACACATGATAGCGACTCACAATGCCAGAGCGAATCTGTTCGAGGATCAGTGATGGCTCCAACCGTCCTTGCCACTCTTCACAACTACGCGTGGTCATCGTGCTCTAAGGAACAGTTTCATGAAAAATCCAAGTAAGAACCAAACATATATTAATACATTGAGAAAGACTTAAAGAAGTTCGAGACTAAAAAACAACTTTACGTACCTACTTGTTATTTTACTTTGCCAAAAACAGAGATTACAAAAAATCTGCTTTAAATTTTTACAGCCTTAAAAAAAGCTTTAGTACTATTTCTGTTTTTATTATCATTTTAATAGCCTGATTAATTTAAATGATTAAACTCCAACACACTACTGAGAAAACCAATAAATAAAATGTAACGATGAATAAAATTTATTAATAACGGTCGAGATAAAAATATCCTTCGCGAATCCTTCATTACAATTTGAAATCAATCAAGTAATTATCGTTTGCTTTAATATTCTTTTTCGCTTTTCGCTGTTGTGACATTTTTTCCAATAATAATAATAGAGATACTCTCTCGGTGATCTGTGATAATAATCCTCTCTCGCCTCTGTAAATTGTGTCGTATTTTCTGTTTGTTATTTCTCGCACCCTCTTATTCTTGTTCATATACAACAAATTTTATTTCAGATTGAGCCCAATTTTAGTACGTAAACATACTTTCTTATGGCCTTTTTACTTTTTTACGTAGAAAAAATATTTCACTGAATATTTTAACTTTGTAGGTACCTATGTATAATATGCATTTTTGTCAGAATTAAAGACGTAAACTTAAAAATGTTGGGGTGATTTATACGAAGATATATATTTGTATATCAAGTTTATAGAAAGTAATGAAGATAAATTCAAACTCAAATCATGCAGACGTAGATTTCAATCGAAATAATGTTTACTTACTTGGAAATACGGTTGGAAAGATAAGCAATTATTTGCATAACTGAATCTCAATATTTATCAAAGAAAATTATTTGTTTATGAAATACGTGACTTAATAATAACATTTATTGATTTACAAAGCAAGTTTTTGTTGTATTGCAACACTGTAACCTATTCCTACAAAATAAATAATTATGTCGCTTTACTTTTAATAACAAGTTTCATTGTGCGTCTTTTGTCAATAAGAAATTATTATGGAAAAGCAACAAGCATAAAAACAATCAACTTGATCCTTCTATTTAATAAAGCGTTTGTTCTTTACTTAGACAGTTACATATTATATTAAAGAAAACATTTACACAATTTATTACGATTACATTTAGATTGACATAATATCTTCCTACTATTTAATTGTCACTCTGTGTACCATGACGTCATCTTCTCGTCGTCTCTTCTAGGTTGATCTCCAATTAATATAATTAAGTTGTATTTGCATACTCATAAGCTATTAGGTGCCTAATATGGCGGGATTAATCTAGTTTAATGTCGTTTTAATTGAAAGTATTAGGTCATGTATTGTGTGAATAGTAACTATTTATGTACTTAAAACGACAGATGAATAATCAAATTTTACGTTGATCTGTAACACTACGACATCAACCGTGTGCACTAGCGCTAATGGAACTTTGATTGTACAGACGTTGGTGGTGTTTGCACGAGCGGAGTAATGACGAAGGTGTGGAGCTTGGTGGAGCTAAAGAACTATCCAATTACGTCTTCACCATGGACGAACAATGCCGGACTGAATTTGGGGAAGGGTAAGTGTCTTAATGTAAGTCGTAATAATTTAAGTAACATGTCTCAAGAACAAAATAAAGATCAAAAATTTATCAATGTGAAGCAGATGCAAAGTCTACAAATAAATAGTCCTCTTCTCATGTAGAGAAGGAACGAGCATTGATTACCAAGCTCGTTAATTGCGGGTTGGCGATTTCAGATTCCAATTTGTGAAAAACATGTTTCCTCACGATGTTTACCTTCACAGTTTAAAAAAGTCTACAAAATCATTGTACAGATAATCCAATCAAGATTTCAACTAAAAAGCTCTCCTGAAAATTAACGGGCTATAGTAGGTATTCGTTGAACAACGAACTTCTCATTGCCGTGACTGTCACACTTAGAACAATGAACTAACAGCCTCTTTGCTTTGAGATTAGCTGCTATTCAAATAAGTTTAAGTTGCTTATCTATGTCTAAAAACCGGCATCAGTACATAAGTTGCAATTTTGTAGTTATGGGTTTCTAAACTTTGTTTCCCATTCTAAAATGGTTCAGGGTTTGTATTTACACAAAAACCAATTAGTAACACATAAGTAAGTTAAACAGCAGACTATTTACATAAATCTTTTCTATATTTAAACATAATTTATAAAACAAAGTCCCCCGCTGCGTCTGTCAGAATGCGATAAACTCAAAAACTACCGAACAAATTTTCAAATGATTTTCGCCAATAGATAGAGTGCTTCAAGAGGAAGGTTTTTGTGTATAATTCATTAAAGCCAAGGCGGGTCGCTTGTATGTAAAAAAGATAATTAATAATGTAATTTCTGACAACATCTTAGTTTAAATTAAACATTGATCCTACTTATTTATGTCTGGCCTTGCTAGTTCATTACTCCATTCTATTTTGTTTTACAGAACAATAGCTATTTAAGATTTTTCCTCTTGATCTGAGTCAATAAAAACCACAAAGAGTAACGATACCTAATTTATGGTTAATCTATATAGTATATTCCCTTCGTGGGCGTAATAAAAAATAAAGAGGCCCGCAATAATTGACAGTCGATGACGTAGCAAGCAAACTATGCAAATACAATTACCTACTTAACTTAGGAAACAAAATGATTTTTGTGTTTAAGCTCTGTAGTTATTGGACAAGGTTGCCATTAAGTAGGGTATTGTTTTTGTTAAATAAGTATATTACTTTCATATGTCATGAACCTACCGCTAAAATATGCTGTAAGAAACTAAGACTGATATTTATTTTTGACGAATAATGTGGTAATCAATGGATTCGTCACCACAGCTTACCTACCTAGGAGTACATGCTTGGTCATAAAACTTAAGTAAATTAGGAAAGTAAAGAATACGTTTCCTTTTTCAAACAAATAACTACAAAAATAAGTTATAACTAATATGACAAAAATAATCATAGCCAAGCCATTGAATGTTCATAGATATTACAAAACATTAACAAAATTATTCTGAATAGGTAATATTTATTGTAGCTTAGCGACGTTGTTGGCTTAAATCTCGTGCTGTTTAGATACTCGGTACGTTCGCTTAGCTCATAGCTCCAGCGGGTTTCAATCACAAACCTCAGATTGTAAAAATGTATATTTATCAATACACGGACTCGACATGCCGATTACCACTGTCCGCGACGTGCTGCGGGTTCGATCTCCGCATGAGACAAGCATTTGTGTGAACTAATGCTTGTTCTAAGTCTGAGTGTCCTTGGCGCGTGTGATTAAAATGTTTCTTTAACCCACCGCGATACAAAGACTAATTCTAAAGTCTATTTAAAAAAAATATCATCTTACATTTAATTCTTCGTACATAAAGTACGAACGTCAATTTAGACATTTCAAATGTAATAGAAATAAATAAATTTACTAAATATAAAGCTTGCTATCCTAACAAATATTGCCAACGGATATTCTCCATGTTAATTTGAATAGATTTCAAAAATAGTGTTTGATTGATGATAGCTACTGTTTCATCACGCCGAGTGATTGATGCAAACCGAATGCGGTTTCACTAGAATTTTGTATTTTTTCAGACAATATTCTGGCAAACACACCAACAAACTTAGAGCAAATATTAATTATCTATTCAAATAAATGTGAATAGAGATACAATCATTAAGGCTTATTCAATTTTAAACCAGTTATTAAAACGTTATGCAAAGTTCACAAAAACTGATATGAAATTGTGTTAGTAATTAGGACAAACAATAAATATTATCATATAATTTCATTTTTATTTAAATTAGGTCAATAAATTATTATAATGTTTGTATTAAGTAACGAATACATCGTAACGGATATTTTATCGATCAACGTTAGATTGTCAATTGAGTTATATGACATTTAGTAATTGTGGCTGATTCTCAATGCGGGCTCAATTATAAAATCAAAACCAACATTGTATATTGCCATCGTAAATAACTTTAACTAATTTACTTGTGTCGTTTCAACACGTATGAATTCGTTTATGTTGTGCCAAAATAAAACCAATGAAGCATTCATGAAACGCCATTATTTCCAGATGCGAAGATATTACGATAATATCTCTCAGGCTTCGTAAGTATCCTGTATTAATTATTTTGCTTATATGTTCGTCTCTTAATCTCTAAAGTATTGCATTAGGTCTACTGAAAACAAATTAACATATTGAACACATATTGAAAACATATTGAATAATGTTTTTAAATTGCTAATATTTTTTTCATTACTACAAATCTGGCCATTAAATCTATATACTAATATATAAAGCTGAAGAGTTTGTTTGTTTGTTTGAACGCGCTAATCTCAGGAACTACTGGTCCGATTTAAAAAATTAATTCAGTTTTGGATACCCCATTTATTGAGGAAGGCTATAAGCTATATGACATTACGCTGCGACCAAAAGGAGCGGAGCATAAATGAAAAATGTTGCAAATATAAAAAGCCGTTGAAACTAAAACACGTGGACAAAGTCGCGGGGGACAACTAGTTATAAATATAAACTAACAAATTCGTTATTAAAACATAACAAAGAAAATTGATAAAAATGTACCGCATTATTGACCGGGAATGTTGTTAAAATTGTGGAAATACATGTATGCCGCCGGCTCGCGGCAACCACCCTATTTGGGACACTACAGTTGAGGTTTTTCCGATAATCCGTTTACGCATACCTATTCGAATCTACGCACGGAATAAATTTGCGGCGGCAGGGAACGTATTTTATACAAATATGTTCATGAATATTTACCAACAAGGAGTGGGCAGCGAAAAATTTTAAGCGATTTTAAATTATTTAGTCCTAGAAATGTTTTTACAGTATACTTTCATGGATTTAAAAACAAACTACGTTGTTTTAATATAAAAGCTTCAAATATTCAGTTCTCTGTTTATGTAAATGCAGTTTCTTTAAGATGTATTCCTGTATGCCAGTTAAATTGTTTTATTTTAACAGCCACTGACTGGAGTCATAACGTTGCACATAAAGGACTCGCTTTCGCCACTCTAAGATGTGTTTATTGTATTACAATTTCCTGCGCTCAGCTCACTAAGTTTAATAAATTCAACTAATTGAGAAGATTAACTTCATTACTTTAATAAAGACTTTTATTCGAGCTGGCATACATAATGCTAGATCCACTTGTGCAATGGCATGGGTAATTAAAATTAATTTGTTAAGAGTTGAGCTACACCACAAATGGATTGAATCACATTCCTTACCGTTTGGAACCGCGTTGATTAACACTTAAATCGCTGTTGAAAGAATGTATTTTTGGAATGTTTTTCTGTTAATATTATTGTTGATCTTCACATAGACACGTGGTAATGCACTACAATGTAACTCTTCACTAACATCGTTCAAAATAGGTTATTAAATGTGTTAGCAATGCTGAAAATTTTCCAAATACAAACACTAATATTATTAAACCGTAAATCAGTACATTAAACAATAACACGAACAAAACTCCGATTCTTAATCTTCGTAAATAACTGCATATATTGTATTTAACAAACATTACAACAATGATAGATTATACATAACTAGATTTATTTACACACGGCTATGATTCGCTAGTTTGAAATGATAAATATGATTTCAATCAGAACCACGTGCTCATATTAAACTCATAAGTATTGATCGATAATTACTGTATGACTAAAGGAACGAAACGGAATTATATCTTTTCTTTCTATTATGTAAAAGTTTTTATAAGTTACCCTTTACTTTCCGGCGATGGTTGATGTTTGGATAACGCCCTAGTACCACAAAGAGTTTTAAAAAATACACTCTGGTGTTATTTACAGTTTTTAATAATATGAAAACAATCTTTAAAAACAAAGGATGGCTGGCTTTGAGAGGGAGCGTGCGCTCGCCCAAGGCAAGGTTCGACATTATTTTGTAGCTCAAAGAACGAAGCGACATGATTCTTTAAACGTAACCGACTCAAACAATGAACTTACACTTTGCTTCATTATGTTACGAACATAATGTTACATTACATAACTTCTATGTATGCTGCGTCTTACACGTGGAGTTGAAAGCTCCTATTCAGGGTGATAAACTTTAGGTAGAGTATTAATTCAGAAACTTCTAGTTTCGCCTACATGTATTGTAAGTCTGTTCACGGCTAACTGCCACCGCAAATTGATAAAATGAATCAAAACGTTTTTATAACAAAAATCTCACAGCATTCTGTAAATATTACATCCACAAAATTAGTCAAGCTTAGAAAAAAAATATCAATTTGGCCTTTAGAAATGGTTTAACTGATATATAACACTCATATTCAATTTTACTTAATGATCAGCATTCGGTTTGATTGGTTCGTAACGATACGTTTCATTGGAATTTAGGTCGGGCTTCATTTGAACTCATGACGTGGTCTAATTATGGAGAACAAAGGATGATAGTTATTGTCTCATAAAACAGTGCTTTAGAAATCTTCCCAACTTGGCTGTTTATCACCAATTACCAGCACTTTGGGATTTTATTTGCTCTAATGAATCGTAAAATTGCTTTATTTATACAATGTAAATCTGCTTACATTCAATGTTTCAAACTGTTTATCGAAGCTCGGCATTTTATACAATTGAGAAAAATCCTTAAGTGTCCTTATTAATCCTTATTTGTTTAATAATTTATGTACACACACAAAGCCATAAAGAAACAACATGATATAAGAAATGTACAAAGGTCCTACTTATTTCTAAAGTAATTTCTGCCAGCAGATTCGTGATAGGAGAAATAGTAAATAATTATAGTCAACAGTGTGAAAATTATTTAAAAGATAAGAAAGGAAAAATACATTATAATGTGTAATTTAAATAACTATATATTAAATATAAATAGAATATTATGTGTTTATTAAGAAAGAACACCTTATTTATGTTCTAGTCATTACAAAAAATAAGCCGCCTTTTGAAACAAAGCTTGCTGAAATTAAATAATAATAAAACATTTTATAGATCTGTAATTATACAGTTTTGTACTTGTATCTACATAATTTAATTAAGTTCTAGGGTCTAATGTTTTATCGTCCTCGGGTCCTAGCCGAATAAATATTCATCGCTTTGAAATTAGCCTGCCTCTTCAATTTCTAGGGCTCTCCAATCCGAAACAAGGCAGATACGGTAAAAGTACGATAAATATATTATTTAACATTTTCAATGCATAATAATGAGTGTATTAACTGCCTATCATCTCGTTCAATGAAATCGTTTCACATATTACGACCGAAATATGAGATCTTTTGTAAATCGTTATAAAGCACGTTTTGCTTAAACATATACAATAAATTTTATATTGTGTGGTAACTGTCTCGCAAATCTCTACCGTCGTAATTCTGCAGACAATATTACGTTAGTGATTCAAATTTGATTGTAAAATATCTTTCTTAGCTAAATTTACAATAACCTAAGTTAAGAATAAGAATAAATTTATTTGTTCCATAAACGTTACAGCCAGTTAATTCAAAATGAAACATAAATTAATGATATGTGTAATTGAAACAAGCATTGAGGACTAAGCATAGCTTGTATCTTGAAAACGAGAGTTACGGTTAACGTCATACAAAGTCACATTAAATAGGTTTATAACAGTTAATTATTATAGTTGCAATACATCATACACCGAGCTGATGATTAATTGTTATGATTAAAATTAATACGAAACTTCAATAATTCTTTAATAATGCACCTACATTGAATATTGTTTAAATTTTATTTTTAAAAGAGTAACTTATGAAGTTTCTTGCCGATTATTCTCCATAGAAAGGAAATTTTGGAACCGCGCACTTAGATCCATTTCGATTTGTAACTTTAAGGTTTCTTAAGCGCTTTTTAGAAGTACGAGAAATAAAAAATTTTGATTGAATTTTTTGCTTAATATTTAAACGTATTTATGCTAGTAAACTATTGATTAAAATTAGTGTTTATATTCAAGCATCAATTTGAGACTGACTGTACCTATCTAATTTAGGTATGAAGTATATCGAAATAACGTACGTGATCAATGTCTAATCATTGTTAAATCTGTATCCGTCTGTCCTAATAGGTCTCTGGTTTCCAGACTACCGCGCTTGATTAGTACTGTTATCCACAGACTCCACAACTCGGATAGATCAACCAAAGTAGCGGTTTTTGCTTTACGCCACTGATCTGTAGCGAGAACATACAATCAACCACACAAACATCACTAGTAAAACACAATACATAACAGAGATGTAAAGTTGATTTTGATTCCTATTAACCTGCAGTTTGTGGTTGACTGTCTCTTGTTCCAATGCTATCGATTAATCTAACCATTCGATATCGAGATCGCTCGAATATTTGGCCGTATTCGGTATTCAGATTATTAATTGCTTAATGCAATTGAAACGAAACGCATGCATCTAATCGTACTTGACCAATTATTTGGTTATGTAGGGATTTTATTATCAAAGTAGTCTTGATGTTTTCGTTTAAGTTTATAGAAATATGTTTATATTTAGTTTTAATTAAAAACAGCTACATCACGTAACAATACAATTATGATAAATAATTATGTATTTCTTACAATATGTTAAACAAGTGCTTTTCAGCCATAAATATTTTATTTGTTTGTTGTGTCTAAGTTATTAACTTAGACACAAATAGATTAAGCTAAACAGTTGTTCAACCAGTTTTAAGAACTTATGTATAAATTTAGATATTCAGAATAGTTTGTGTATTAGTTGTTGATTTATTATATTCTCCAGGTTCTCAGTATGCAAGTCGGTGAAGGTGCGGGCAGCTTGCTCTCGGCTGTGGTGCGCGCACCGAGCTATGCCATATGTCTGCCGCTCTAAACGGGCACCACCTCTAGAGGGCACACCCTGCGGTCACAATAAGGTATAGTAAATATTAGTAATCATAATTATCATTGCAATATATGACATCGGTCAGTGTAGTACCTCAGATAGTTTGGAAGGCAACATTTCAAACACACACAATCTTTAACGTTAAATCACACCCTAAGGATTTTCCTAACAGGCACTAAGCTTACCTAACGATGTAGGTGTAAATTATTATAATTGAACTATATTTTCAATATAATTTTTAACGAAATAGCGCGATAGAGCATGGCATTCGTGCTCGCGTGACGTTATCGCATACCTTACTAGGGATTCCATCGACGCTCGCAAACGGAGGGCACGTGTGCGCGCATAAATTCGATGAAATCCTTTGTGAATATGTTTTTCAAGCTATGCAAATGACGAGTGCTGGCACCGCCAGATAAATACCGACGCCGGCGAACCTTCTATTGTACAAAGCGGTGAAATAACACAGAAATCCTAGAGCGCTTTTATGCCAATTCGAAATTCAATGACAATTTAAAACCAATTTCAATCCGAGGACACTTGAATAAAGACGCACTCATTTCATTTGAAATCGTCCTGTTTTATCGTCGATACGAAGATCTGTCATTGAACTCCTCAAAACTAATTAGCTTTATTGTGAAAAGCGTCTAAAGGTTTTTCTTGGAATTCAGTAACCTTTGTTAAACTAAGCTTGTGATTACAGGCTAACCTAATATTAGATAGAATTTTGCTTTACTAATGTAGTCGGTAAGCAATTTTACGTTTTTTTAAACCCTGAAAATCCAGAGTAAATATAAAATGTAAGATGTTAAATTGCCCTTCAGAGCTCTCGGACTTTCTAATCTCCTTATAATAAAGCCGCTTTCTGACTTCATAAAAATAGCGGGATAGTAATTTACTTGTGTTTTGTTATTGTTATTAAAGGAAAATAAATTTAACCAAACGCGTGCCTAGCGTCATTCATGACTATATATCATTTATATCCATTTATTTTCCTTGAATAAATTTCTACATAAATATGTATGTGTAATATTTATGTATTTAAAGTGTGATACAAATACGTACCTAGTTACAATTACATTCAATACAAATTTGTAAAAGAGGAATATTCTTGTTTCAGTTTTTCTATTTTGAAGTCATCATATAAGAAAGTCTTACATTGATGTTAAAATGTGGTTTCTCAACAAAGCCAAACCACTCTGCTTTGACTAATCCTATAAATATTTGATAGTTAGGTTTTGGCTTTTATCTCTTGGTACGTGCGAGATTAAAGCTTACATCTTAATAAATAATAACTTACGGTATTACACAAGGAACTCGCGGCATAAATATATTATTTATTAGTATGTACAATTTAAGAGTATTAGCTTTACCGTTTTCATTACATGGAGGATTTCATTACTAGGTTCAGTCTAAAAATGTATCATACTTGCTCGTATAGGAGAAGATTTAAGAATAAACTTTTGTATGTTACAATAAGTAACAAAACTGTTGCTATCAATTCCCACAGCTGGGCAAGTAGTTTTGAAACCATATTACTCAGTCTAAAAAGTTCTTAGATAAGATAAGATAAGATAAAACTTTATTTGTGAAAACATGTGTAGTAACAAGGTGTAAATATAATATTTTGTTTCAACATGCTCTACCTATTGGCGTACAAATATAAACATCAGTGTTTAATGAAACACTTAAAAAAATATAAAATTATCAAGTAATACACAATATCATACAAATTTAACAAACATAAAATTCTAAAAATAATACTTGTTGAACTAATTTCTTTATAAACAAGAAACAAGAAATAAAATTAGTGCATCTCTTTATCATCTAAAAAATCTTGCACACTGTAGTAATACTTTTTAATAAGCATTTCTTTAACTTTTTGTTTAAACAAGTTATTTGTTAATTCCTTGTATTTCTTGGGCATTTTATTATAAATTTTTGGCGACATACAAAATATACTTTTCCACATATGAGCAGTTTTGACGCGGTTTATACAAAGTCTATCATTGTCTCGTCTGTTTCTTTGTACATTATCTGACAGTCGCGGAAATAATTGAGTATTATGTCTAACAAAAATGCATACTTCTAATATATACATGTTAATAATCTCTGTTTTGTGAAAATAATCAAAATTATTTTCACAAAACTTATAACTAACTTATAAAAAATAGTCAAAAATAAAACTGTCCTGAAATTTTCTCAGTGGTGTGTAGACCGGATATGTGAGCCGATGCCAGGGCACGTGATAAAGACGGAAGCTGATAGAAGAAACACAGAGGTGGACAATACCCTGGACACAGAGGAGAGGCCGGAGTGGAGCGAGTGGGGAGCCTGGAGTGATTGTAGTGCGGACTGCGGGTACGGGCTGAGGACGCGCGTCCGTCGGTGCCGGTACAAAGGGTAAGGAGATAAAAAGGATCCATAACAAGTAATATCACAAATATTAAGTATCTACCCATATTTTGGTCCCTTGCAGAAAATGGTGGTTGTAAAATGATCCAAGTTCAAATGACACAACTGTAAAAATGATTTGACACAACAAAGAGTTTAAGTTTCATCAACTATGGCCTGTGCATAGAAATTTTTATTTTGTATTGAGGCATTTAGAACTCTTCAAAAAATTTTTTCGTTTCTTTTAAACTTCATTTAAAAGTCAAGTTAATTCAAAGAGCAAAAAAAAAATAAGGAGTCACGTCTTACACTCAGTATGAAACCAAAAAAAGTAGCCGAAATTGAAGCTGTTTATTCCTCGCGTTTAATAAACTAACAATGTTTGCAGCTTCATGTCATTTCATGTTTCTGTTCCATTCAACACATCTATACGTTTTTTGAACTGCAACTACATAGGTAATGGAATCTCATACAGGATAACATCAGAGAGTGCATGCGATGGCGCAGGATCACAGGTCCGCACTTGCTGGGCTGGCATGGCGTGTGCTGCCACTCGGGACTCCCGCGCCGATCTCTGTCTGCGACAAAATACGCGGTTCATACCATACCTTCATCCAAATCGTAAGTTTGATCGAAAATTTGACGTATTACTTTTTATTTTTTATTTATTTATTTATTATGCTAAAACGGTTTACAAACCAATTACATTAACATAAAATAAAAAAGAAAAAACATAATATAAGATAGAAAATCAACATAATATAAGATAGAAAACATGAAAAACTTAATAACATTGTGGAATAAAATATTAATAAACAAAACAAAAGGTTAACATACAATCTAAATCACAAAAAATGCACATTAAACTATTCGTTCGCAAAGGCTAAGGCAAAAACACATTATTATTTTTAAATCGTTAACAAATAAATCACAGTTCGGTTCGGCTTCCATTCTACTTGTATAATTGATTGCTACATGAAGCTGATTGCTACAAAAGAGAGATTAAAAAGGAAAAGTACAAGGCCCACTTGCACGAAAAACCTAACTCTGAGTTAGTTGCTACCACGGGGTTAAATTGACAATATTGTATGACCAACTCTCAATTTAATGTCGTCTTAAATCATCGTCATTTAAAGTTAAAAAGATAAACCAGGCCTGTGCAAGCCGGCCTTATAGTCGTGTTGGCAAAACGTATCAGGATTAAAACAAGTGAAAAATAATGGCCATGAAATATCTTTACTTCTAACATGCGTGAATACGAAATTCTAAGAACAAAATATATTTTCTGCCTGACCTTTTCCCAAACTGTGTTATAATCGGCCTGATACCTAGTGTTTAAACTAAATGTAAATTGAAAAGTCTTACCTTGTAATTTGTTATCACCAAACCAATCAACACCAAAAGACGACACTGACGATACACAGTTGTATTATACACACGAAAAATTTAAAAAGAAATAATACATAATATATAACTTCTTTATATGTACAGAAGTTATATTTTCACCCGTGTTTTAAGACAAAATGAAAAGGTATCTAAGTATAATCTTCCCGAAAGTCCCCGAATGAAAAGTTCTACAAAATTTTTATCGTAAACAAAGTATTCATTTTTTCCTGAGGAGATCATTAGTGAACACCGTTTTCACTTTCATGTTGGATAGAAAATAAAAAATAAACAAGACTACTGTGGAAGCAGCGTTGGAATATAAGACATGATAATATTCTCACCCGACGTTACAAAAGCTTTGCAAGGCGAGGATTATGAATGGCTTGCGTTTGATACAAATTTCAATGTAAGGTTATCAAGGAAGATTTTGAAATAAATAGATACATAAGTATTATCGTTCTCATTACGTTGTGACGCAAATTGGTAGATTCCTTTATATAGAATTAAACAAAAATAAATTTTGTTTGTATAACTGTCGAAGTATATTTTCTTCCTAAAAACCTTATGTCTTAGTAGGATTTGGATTCTTGTCTGGTTCTTCAACGACGAATGAAATTTATTGCAGAATCTCAAGAGTGTGAAATCTGGTGCGTTGATTATGGTGGCGGAGGTCCGTCTAACTTTGGAGCACTGCCTGATGGTACATCTTGTAGCTACAATAGACCTTACGATGTCTGTTTCCAGGTATGATTACTTTGGTGGTGTTAGGTTAAACTATATAAAAGATACTACTTTAAAAGCCCGCAAACAGTGGAAAAACACAAACAATTTCTTTTCTTACTTTTTCTACATATATTGTTTTTTTTTTTTCTTGAACCAGTGCCTTAACTTCTCATAGTAAGTTCTAGGTATAAAAGCATCATAGCTGTAGGTTTGCCATTAAATTCAAACCTTCGTCATTTGAAGAACATTACTCAGCCTACAAGTATTTTATTTCTTGTTTGATTGCAAACGCTATTCACCAATAACTAATATCTGCAGGGCACATGTGTGAAGGGACAGTGCAACTCATCAGACACCGTGTGCAACTGGTGTCCCGATGGCTACTGCAACAACAACACTCATATCTACACACGAACACTCGTAAAAGGTAAAAATACTTTGAGCTTACGAATGAAAAAGAAAGAAACAAAACACAAAAAGAAACAGAGTTTTCTCTTTAATGGGTACATTTGAGTATATATTGCAACCGGTTGAAAAGTGGAACTGAAAATGTACGTACGTACCTTAGCTAACGACAGTGTTAATTCTGTTATGTTCCATTATAACTCCTTTGAAGTCTAATATAATTTAAAGAAAATTCTCACTTAGTCAAAGCAGTAAACGAGATGCAGTCTGCTATTTAGTCTGCTGTTTAGTGGACTATTCAGATTTAATCGACGGGGTAATTAAAAACTTCCACTTCCATTGTTCAGAATGCATTAAGTTAAACGAAGAAGTTTGAGCTCAATTTTATAACTAGACGCTCAATTTTAGGGAGTAAGTGAATCTGTTTAGGCGAAAAAGTTAACTTAAATTTCATTTAAAATATCTGCTCAGTCAAAGTAAGGCGTAAAGAGTCGAGGTCTAATAACGACGTCTGACTCAAATAAGATTTAAAAAACGGTAAAAGGTAGGATAAATGTATGTGTATATGTGTGTAATATACGTGTGATTGTATGTGTTACTAATAATAGTTTAATAAGTATATTTCATGTACTAGTAACACTATGGACTTTAAGGTCTGCAAATAAAATATTACTGCTATAAAATATATCTAATATACAAAAAATGGGATTTAGGTAAATTACTACTAAAAATAAACTTGCACTGTTTTTTGGTTTTCGTCATAAATTCTCCAACCTTAGATACCAACTTTGTTTTGGCTTACAACTATTGTATGACTATAAATTGCTTAAGTGTAGGCATCATAACTGTTTGGGATGCTTTAAGGAAATTGAATTATTTCGTCCCACGTCACAGAATCAGTCGTAAAAACCTATTGCAAATGGAATTGCGTCATAAATCACATACGTAATAAAATCCCTTTCACCTATGTACCCTCAAAATAACTAACAAAGAAACTTCAAAGTAATTGGATCGGGACAGGAATAATACTATCTAACTTATTGAACTATTTTCAGGTTGGAGTCGCTTGACAATGATACCTCACGATGCTCACCAACTGTCCGTACATATTGCTACCCCCATATCTCTGAACATAGCGTTACGGGAACGACGAAAAGACAAACAAGTCTTAGAACTAAGGAAACATTCTAAACGTTATGACATCGACAGTAAACAAGACAAGTACTTCAAGTATGATCCAAATGTACCTCAAAATCTACAGATTATAGAAGTAGATAGTAACGTTATAGATATTAAAGAAGGTTCAGGATGGGAAGGTTCTGTTGTAGCTGCAGGCACGTTGTTACGCTGGACTCAAACTGATACAGATGTCTTCATATCATCCGACTCCCGCCTGCAGAGTGACTTAATGATAATGGTGAGTATTTCAATAGCTCTCGTCTTCAAAACTTTCTCCCAAAAAGTTCTCGTTACAAACTTTGAAGTACATCTCACAGTGGTTCCACTCTTTTTCACTCGTATTTTATCGACCATCTCAAAAGTATTGGTAAAAATATCTCAGAATTTATTTAAAGCTACCGATTTTATTTGAAAACGTTTTTTTTTAAAGTTAAGTCGTTAAGTTTTTTTATTGGACCTGAAAATAGCACGTGAAGTTAATTAAGATCCAACTCTAGTTAAACTAACTCTCGTTGCCGACCCAACTTTGTTTGATTTCCAGCTTATATTAATCGGGTACTCTGAAAGGCGGTCGCTTCTCATTTAATAGGAATAAAGTTACTCGTGTAGTCTGCGTGGATTATGACGGATTTAAGTATATCTCACTATGTTAGCCTCTGAATACATCCTCCGTGCAATAAAAGGAAAAGTGTATTGCTAGCGCAGAGATAATTTCACTATTGAAATGTTCTGCATGGCCTAATAAAACGAAATGAGGCTAACGAAATGCATATTGGAATTTATACTTTGTTTGTCAATGTTTATTTTATATTTCTATTTTAGAGATGAAAAATGTAGTACATGAATAACTTTCCAATACTTACTTAAAGTAACAGCTTAACATGATAGCTTGGGTTATTGGGTTGATCATGGTTATAGCCCAAAATGCAAATAAAAACACTGTAACATTTTCTTATTTATCAACTCCTAGATGTCCGCCCCGGCTTTGCATGGGTGGTGTTAGATTTTTAAAACGTATCCATACTTTTTTATGATATTATAATTACAATAAGGAACAAACCAAAAAAAAATATATTTGATTAGGTAAAGTCGTTCGATAGTTATGGCGCAACCAAATGGAAATCGGGATTCAATTTTATATATATAAATAACTAGCTGTCCCCCGCGACTTTGTTCGCGTGTTTTAGTTTCAACGGTTTTCCATTTTTGCAACATTTTTCATTTATGCTCCGCTCCTATTGGTCGTAGCGTGATGTTATATAGCCTATAGCCTTCCTCAATAAACGGACTATCCAATACAAAAAGATTTTTTTAAATCGAACCAGTAGTTCCTGAGATTAGCGCGTTCAAACAAAAAAATAAACAAATAAACAAACAAACAAACAAACAAACAAACAAACTCTTCAGCTTTATAATATTAGTATAGATATATACAAGCATTCAAAATGTAGAAATAATAAATGATAGCATTTACTCCACAACCACTCATAATTTATTCAAAGACACAAGTAAATCCTGCCGCTTATGTATTCAAAACTAACGTGGCTCATAATTCCAAAATCATGTACAAATTATGGCTAATCTAGTGAACGTGAAACTCAAGCACACGTAACACAAAAGGGAATAAACTATGAAAAGTGTAACGAAGCGAAACAAACATTGAATGATAAGGGTCGGGCAACATCCGTGGCCGGTTAATTATTCAACGACGCTTTCAACTGCGCCGCTAAAGTTAATTGGGAACTCATTCCACTTTATATCTCATTTTTCTTTATTATGTTTTATTTAAAGAGTTTTTAGCGTAACAATTCTCGGCAACGAGTACGGGTCAAGGCAAAACGTTTTCTAACACAAAGGTTGAATAGGTTAACGAAATTAAGAGGTCGCCTTTCTGCTAATAATTGGGCATAATACGTCCTCCTGGCTTAGTAGCCACCTTTCTTTTGTATTGTTTTACAAAGAGTCTTTTATGTCCAAAATAATTTATTTTGTTACTTAAAATATTAGAAACTTTTTGCAGACTTTGGGTCAGTACAAGGCTTATTTAAATATAGCTTTTTAATTAACAAGCTACAGTAAAGGGGGTTATATGGAAACCAGGGGGTTATTTGGTACGAACATTATAAGTAATATTTAAATATTACCTAAAATTATGAACACACATTTATTTAATCTATATAAATGAAAATCAATTGTCAAAATGACTCTAATCTAGAATTTAACGCTCTTAATTTTATGGCATGCAGGCGATGGCTGAGCACCCTGTGTTGTCTGGTGAGTTGGTGCCGGTGGAAGTGTCAGTAAACTACAGCACATCGGCCAGCCGGAACAAGCCAATGGAAATCAGGTAAATGTTTCATTAAGCCCTCTTATAAAGAAAGAATACTCAATATAACGAAACCGTCCGGAAAAACTATTGGAAACGTGTTCAAGTTTAACGTTTCGAAACTATTATTTGATACGAATTTTATTTTTTGTTATATTGACATAGACTTGGTTATGTTTCTACCTTGTGTAATGAACAAAGCAAAATATCAGGAGAGAGTACTAAATAGGTACATAGCACACACGTACATACCTACCTACCTACCTACCTACATACTACGTTTTGTCTACATTTTATTTTATACTCATTATTTAAATAGGTACTTACTGTTTAAAAAATGAAACCTCTTTATATTAAAACTTCTGTTCTTTATACCTAAGTAAAAAATATTTTAATTATTCCTTGTAGAAACATAAAATACTTACTTAGATCCTGGAGGTTAACGTCCTTGTAACTAGACTTTAAAGCCGTTATCAACGTTAAAGTTATAAGACAGTTAGTTCACTGACATACTTAATTCAATCTTAACCTTAGTATCCATCATGTGTATAAAATTTTTGCGTGTTTTTTGGCCATATTAATAAAAATCTCAACGGAGATTATCGATTGCTAAGCAGATTCTAAATTCAATTCTTCTATAGCTATTTTAAAAATAGAATCTGTTAATCCGTTGCGATTTTTGTTAATAAGCCCATTTAAATTTGTGTAAAGATTCAAAATAAAATTTAGGAACTGCTGAATGTACTTACACGAACTTTTTTAAGCTTCTAAGAATACATACAATAAGAAGACACATGTTCAAACGTATAAGTTGAACAAATCCCTCCCGTATCGCAGAGGAACAAGCAACGTTAATGTATTTTATAAACTTCCAACCTTTCGAAATCGCTCGCGTTTCTCCAATACTTCAGTAGTACGCCAAGTAAAACAAAAGTTACCTTTGTTTGTCCATGGCGGGCGTCTCGGGAAATTCTTTTTCCAATATGTCTCCATTCCTGATTTGTAAAAGGCTTTGTGACATCATAAATACAGTAAGGTTCTGTAAATATTTCCGATTCGGCGGTGACTACATATTCCCATGTAGCGATTCACCTTTATTTCCTTTGAACTCAATTATTATTTATCGCAAAGATAATTTGGTGGAAAATTATATTTCTTATGTTTAAAACTGTATGATATTATGTTTTCTTCACGTTGCTATTTGAGTAACTAATTAAAATAAGAACTTCAACAATTATCAGAAACTTGGCTATTAAAAGTTCTCTAATTACTAAACATACTCATTAGTCGCTCGTAGACATGTCCCGTGCACATGTTTTGTTCTTCCTTTTCCTACTCCGTTCCATGAACGTGTTTTGTTCTGAAAGAAGATATAGCAGACGAACGACTTTTTAAAGTTAAATGACTTCTTATTTTTAATGAATACCTTGCTTTTTATTTCAAAGTAAGTTAGTCGATGCTATTCAATAATGTTCTCGAAATATTTTTCATTCGGTTTATGTGCCCTGTAATGGAAATAATTTATAGTACAAGTCTTAAAAAAGGCACCGATTGTCGACCGTTTGCAAGCTACTCAATTTTTAAGAAATCTTCTCATGTGGAAACGCGTTCTCTGCAAGAAGTTTCTTAGATCGTTTTGCTGATTCGCATCTACTAGGTCACCGAAATGGCATAGCTAGATTACATGTCCATGTCCATATGGATTCTAAACATTCGTAATTGTAGGTATAAATAAACTGGGCTTGATAATGTTCAATAGAAATTAAAGCCATTTAAGTAAGTTTTTCGAAATATTTATTTATTAATATTAGAGTTAAATTCATAGCAGGTCAAACCTAAGAAACACTTTTTTTCTGCTCTTAAGAGAGTTTTTTTGCGCTTTAGTTGACTAGGCGTTTGATATAGCAATATCCACCAATCGTAAATAAATTTAAACGAAATTATAACTACCAAATTACGGAAATTTTAAATCTTGACGATTGGTGTGGTTTCCTTCTTAGAACAGAACCGAACCCTCTCTACCCGTAGGTAAATACCGAAGCCAGGAAAATGGGCAGTAGCATTCTAGTAGTGACATCTCAGACTAAAGCACACACAGACATAAATAATATATTATCATTACGTGGTTTTCAAGTATCGTTTCTTTACCAATAGACATTGTCTCCTAACTTTGGATTGAGCCTTTCTACAAATGTTTGAATTGTAACAAGTTTCATGTACACTTGAAAAGTTTCACAACAAGTTTCCTTTATCTGGCAATAACTTATTCTTTACTTTAACTTCTCTGTTGTTATTCGGAATTTGAAGATTCATACTCTTTGTGTGAATCTTCGTGAAATGTTACTTATGATGACAAAATAAGACATTTTGTTACAATTGTGAAAATACATTACTCCAAATGTGGATAAAATGTACAATTATTTGACATAGAGTGCATATTTAATTATTATGAATTTATGTAACTTTCATTATAAGTATTATTTACCTAAGTCATACGTCACTTTTATTCCACAAATAAAAATTATCTAGCGTCGGAAAAATCAGCCATTAGTCTTATATTTTGTCTTAAATCTATAAACTGCCCAGACGTTTACAAGGTACAATGTTAGTTACCTACCTCATTTGTTTCTGTGTATGGAAATTTTCTGTACCTAATCACTTAGAATTAGTAAATATATAGGGGTGCATCAAATTATCAATAGTGATACCTTACGCATCCAGTAGATCATAAACAGACAACCTTGCTACCACCACCCAATATATTGGTTTAACTTGGTTTGTATAATAACTTTCGTGAAGAGTATTCATAATTATTTAAAATAGAACGGTTTACTCACACATATTCTCGGGATCGGGATCGCGGCGGCAGTGGTGTCGCGAGTCGAACTGCTCGAAGTTCGACTCGCAACACCACCGCCACCGCGTCAACTCATGATTAGGGACTCCTATTGAGTCTGAAACAAGTCGAGCGATCCCGAGAATATGCGTGAATAAACCGTTTTGTTTTAAATAATTAAAAATACTTGGTGGCTGAAAATTTGATTAAACCAACTTCTAGTATAAGAAATAAATCATTATTTATCTTATATATAAAAATGAATTGCTGTTCGTTAGTCTCGCTGAAATTTGAGAACGGCTGGGCCGATTTGAATAATATTTTTTCTGTTTTTTTTTTTCGCTAGAATACAGGGAAGGTTTAAAACAAAATAAAAATAGGGTAGGTAGGGTAAGGTAGGAAGAGTAGGGTAGGATAGGTAGGGTAGGGTAGGTAGTCAGTTGACGGGAGCGAAACCGCGGGCACAGCTAGTTATTAAATGATTATCATTGTGGTTGCAGATGGTCGATGGAGCGCGGACCGTGTTCGTCGTCGTGCGGCGGTGGCATCCGCGTGGTGCGGCCGCGCTGTCTGCGCGACCACAAGTGTCCGCAAGTCATGTTTGAGGCCTGCAATGTACATAGGTAAGCCTTATCTATTTCAACTAAAACATGTAGGATTATTATTTACATATTTGTTTGTGAAATTGTAAAAAAAAGTATTTAGTTAGATATTTGAACCATTCCAATTAGTAATGCATAATTCTTATTGTTACACCAACTTTGGTATACATAGATTATCAAGAAAGGTGGGTAAAGTGTTAGAAACCGAACTTTTTGTGTCATTTTCACAAGGCCATTAGTTACTAATTGAATAATTTAACCTCCTACCAACAAATGTTTACTCAATAGGAATATATAGTGTCAAACCGATGCAAGGCCTTGTTTATTCGTATAATGCACAAGGTATTAGAGCAGGCAGCACGCCATAAAGTCGTTAAGGTACTGCGGTAATGGTATCATTAATACCATAATACACGGCGAGTGCTGCATTGTGAAATACCTATACCTTTTCTGTAAATACCGTCAATCAATACATGACAATTACCAAGTTGCTTGAATGCGTAAAACATCATGAAAGTATAATTTGCAGTTTTTAGAGTTATTTCCTCTTTTAATAATACCTATAATTCGAAAAATGGTTCCCTGAAGAATCTCATATCATTTTGTGTTCGCAGTGTATTTAAAAATTTTGCACCAGATATAAATATAACATCACCCTGCAATTAGTAAGAACAAAAAGCTTATCCTACATTATAATGAATTTGCACCCTTTGCGAAAATACGTTTGTTTTAATCTATAAATAAAAGAATTTTCCTTGAACCAAGTGGGCAAGAAAGAACTTAAAAACCACCGATTACCCGACATTTCTACTTTATATTAATGGAAGGTGAGGGCTCTTAAGTATATTGGTTCCATCTAAATTCCTCGAAGTCCATTTAGAAACCAGAGGTTTGATTGAAATATCATCCAACCAAAAATTTTCCTCACTCCGTTTGTTCTCGTCTAGGTAATAAGTACTCACAAACGGCTTTCTGTAAGTTCTGCTCACCACAACCTTGTTTCGTAGCGAATTTCGAACAGGATTCCGGTATTCCCACACCGAACTACACAGGTATCTGTCTGACCCAGTTCTCAAAAACGCTCGTGTCACATTACGACTGTAGCTGGCAAATAATTAGTATCGTACTTGGACTAGATATCTAGAGGTACTATGTGCCTGTGTCGCTTAACAAGGAACATATAACTAGAGCAAACTTGAGGTGAAATCTATATCTGTATATATAAAAATCAATCTAATCTTGAACGGATATAATAATTTCACTAATTATTTTATTGTCATGTCAGGAGAAAATTTTTATAAAAAAATTTTTTGAAAAATCTCACATCACCCGTGCGAAGCCAGGCGAGCAGTTAGTAACACCATTAAATAACTCACAAAAGGATGGACCGATTTTCGTCTCTACCCCGAATAGCCGAATAACTATAAAAACAACGGGAAAAGTAACATGTCTTACTGAACTTACTTACGCTGGTGAAACCGCGGGGCACCCCTAGTTCTGAATAAAACCAGAACACCATTGTCTTGCGAATTTATTTTTGTAACATTGTTTTTTTTATTTTCAAAGAAATCACCATTTCTAAGTGTTCTGTTGTTCTTAATGTTAAAAATTATAAATCCATTCATTTATTCCATTACAACAGCGGTTTATGAGCTTTTCAAAGAACAATTTTATTATTTCTTGGGAAATTTTATTTCAATGTAACTTTTATTTAGGGAAAACAAGTTAATTCATATAATATGTTGTTCAGCTGCGAGTTTTCGTGGGCCAGCGGCGAGTGGGAGGAGTGCAGCGCGACGTGCGGTGCCGACGGCCTGCAACAAAGGCAGCTGTTCTGCGTGCCTGTTAACGCTAGGTACAACACCAACAACCTTAAGAGAAAAATAATTAAACTATAGAGTGCGACTAACAAGTATGAACTGTGAGCACTAGTATGAACAAAAAACATCGTAAAATTGGTGACAAAACAACGCGCCGTTTTATTGAAACTATATCAGAACCATCGATATTTTCGTAAAAACGTATGTTGTCACACGGAAAATTACATAAATCAGTCAACGAGCATAGTACTTACACAAAAAAATTAGCTTACGCTCGGAACAAAGGGCCACTAGCGATTCGCGCTCTCTATGCTTGGTCTATGTATACTCTAAGCATAGAACACATTTGTGACTCACATTTTGCATACTACGATGATACATAATATACGATGACGATACGATACATAATACTTATTATGATTGTAGGCAGTAGTAGATTGTAGGTAGGCCCTATGAACACATTTTCCACATGACGCAAATAGTATTTTCCCCAAACCTACTTGTTGGTTCACATTCTCTCTTGAAACAGCTGAATTCCAATTTCATTTTTTCATAAAGCAACATACACATACTTATCTGACATTGCAAACCATTAACTTGGTAATGCAGTATCCCTTTATAAAACTGCTGGTCCTAATTTTAAGGACAGAATTTATTGTCCTGATTTTACAAATGGCGTCTGATCTATGGATATTTGTCGCTCTACGGACTAACTGCGGCAAACTTGGCTATACCTGACCGATCAATCCATAAAGTTTTTACTGAACTAGGACCCTCTCTTCCATTGTGTCTACATGACACTACCATCCTCATAAAATTTTACGAAGTTTTTCTCAAAAGCCAGTTTTGTTCAAGTTTTACTTTTTTTTGCAGTTCGTCGTCAAGAAGAGAACTAATAAAGAACAGCGTGTCCCCATCTTTGTGTCCACCACAGAAGCCTATTAGGCAACAGCCTTGCAACCGATTGCCCTGCCCTGTGTACTGGCGAGCGATGCCGTGGACTGAGGTAAGGTTTATAAGAACTCCTTTGAAAACGGATGGAATCCCTTCTTTATGTGGGATGTTTTCTTTAAATAGCCTAATTCTCCCTAATAGCAAGATTAATAAAAGCTTATTTGGTATAAGCTCTTTTTTGTGCCGTAAATTGGTACTAACCAAATAGGATAATATGATTTCAAAAAGACAAGAAGATAAAAGAGATAAATGATAATTAATGGTATGATAGAAAAGACAAAAAAATGAAGACTCGACCGACTGAATGTTTAAATGTTAATGCCAAAAAATTTGCTAAACCATGCTAAACTTTCTCAAAGGTTTATAAATCGAAATGTAGGCTCTAGGGTCCATGATATTTGTATGTGCAAATATACCGTACGTTAGCGAAGCGTCTCTAGGGTCTCCTGTAAAACATATTACAGATTTTCTTCTCAGTAAATGTGTACAAAAATGCTACCTACGAGAAGGCCCAACGTAACCAAGCGTTAACATGTAGGCTATATATAAATGTAAATGAAAGTTTCATGAAAAAGTCATGAAGCTATGAGTAGCCTAGTTTATACAGACGGAGAAGGAATATATTACTTCGAACACAAAGAAGCTTTCAAGTAAACTTTCGTCGGATAGATATTGTTTACGTGACCGAAGCTTCCAGACATACCATCCTAAGCTTGTCTGATAAAAGTTTACGAACGAATTTGGGTTAAAAATAAAGATACTATTAACGAATTGTGTGTGTGTGTGTATTCACCATGAAAAGGTTTTTTTTTTATTTTATATACTTAGAATAAATTGTGCGTTATTAGGTTAGGCTGTATAAGGCTGCATTGCAGTGAAGCGACAAATTATACGCATTTCGTTTAGTTATTTCATAGATATTGGAATAGACAACAAGTGAAACTACGTACCAATAGTGCATCATGTTTCAACCCTTTGCTGTTGAACAGTGCAGTCTATTGCGATCTAATCTATAATGCCGTACTAGCCTTTGAAATGAAACAAGGATAATATTTGTAGCGCCAGTCGCTGTACCAACTAAGCTACCGAGGTCACTGTCTGGAAGTTCGGTAGCTTAGTTGGTGAACGAGCTCAAAACATGGCTTTATCCAAAAAATAAAGAAAACCACCCAATCAAAGAAATACGTCTATTTACTCAGTGAGCGTTTTCGAGTACCTTGCTTGAACTAACAATACAAATAAATTTCACCGTACTTATTGATGGGCGGAAAATCTTAACACCGCCATTCAGGATAGCGGTGTCAATGCACAACTCCATCTATCCATTATAACAGTAATAAATACTACTTGTTTTGTGTTCTACATTTGATAGCAAAAAATGACAATTGTTTTGTGTTCTATATTTGACATACCGCCCACCAAGAACATCAATTTATGTTCTTAACTAACTAAACACAGTCTTACACTATAATATCAGATAATACAGTATACAAATATAGCACAAACATCTTAAATGACCTTAACACAAAAGAAAACAACAAACTTTTTCTAACTACTAAAACTTAATTAACATCATCACCTTCAATAAATGTGGACTGTAAACATACTACTTAAACTTATACAATTGCTTAAAGATAATTAACTAATTTGCAATGGGCAAAATACATAATTTTGATGTAGGACGCCTAATCAATGTACCATTGCACTGGAGAGTTACTACTCGTATGACTTTGTCCAACCCTGGATGCGTTTCAACGATTTTTCCTAAAAGCCAACGAGCAGGGGGTAAATTATCTTCTTTTACTAAAACAACATCACCAATATTTGGTTCTGGAATGTGCTTAGTCCATTTGTAACGTTGTAACAAATAAACCAAATACTCATTCGACCATCGTCGCCAAAATCCCTGTAACATGCGTTGAATTAATTGCCAACGCCTTAAACCACTAATATTTATGTTTTCATAATTACGTTCAGGCACTGTAATCAGAGGTTCACCGATTAAAAAGTGTCCTGGTGTTAATGGAGCAGGATCATCAGCATCATTAGGCATGACCGATAGCGGACGAGAGTTGAGGCATGCTTCTACTTGCGTTAAAAGTGTGGACATTTCCTCATAACAGAGAGTTGAGTCACCTATAACTCGCCGTAAATGGAACTTTGTAGACTTCACGCCTGCTTCCCATAGACCCCCAAAGTTTGGTGCGTGAGGCGGAATAAAGTGCCACGTAGTACCATTTGTACTCAACCACTCTTTGATATCTACCGCCACAGAAGACTGTTCTGCTGCAACTAGACATCGAAGTTCCTTGGCCGCACCAACAAAATTAGTCCCATTATCACTCCAAATATTACTAACTAAACCTCGTCGAGCTACAAATCTTTTAAAACCTGCTAAAAAACCATGAGCTGTCAAATCGCTAATTAATTCTAAATGTACAGCCTTAGTTACCATGCATACAAATAAACATATATAACCCTTATAAGAGTGATGTCCCCGACCTTTAGAAGTCCTTATATTGATGGGTCCAGCAAAATCCACACCGCTATTACTAAACGGTCTTGCTGGAATGACTCTCGTGGACGGTAACTGACCCATGAACTGAGTTTGAATATTAGCTGAATACCGTCTACACCTAACGCATTTACGCACGTAAGCCTTAACCTTTGTTTTGGCTGAAATTATCCAATACTTTGTACGTAAATGACTTAACATTAATGTTGGACCTCCATGAAGAGTTTTATGGTGAGCTTCATCAATCACTAAATTAGTGAAATGACTATTCTGGGGTAAGATAATAGGGTGTTTAATATTGTCTTCTAAACCCGAATTTTGAAGGCGGCAACTAACGCGGAGAATGCCTTCGTTATCAATTAAGGGACAAAGAGGTTTTAATTTGCTCTTTGCCTTTACCTTTCCTGTCTGTTTTAAATCGGTAATCTCCTCAAAATATTCACGTTGTTGAACATGTTTAATACATGTCTTTGTTGCTTCTTCAATCTCCTCATTCGTTAAATATTCTTCATATCTTGGATTGCAAAATACTTTTTTCCTCCAACTCAAAACTCTTCTGCAATAAGCAATAACCCGTACTAATTTATTAAATTTAGAAAACTTTGTCCAAATAAGATCTTCTTGATTCGCTTCAGTGACAACGTGGACCTTGATTGTTCTTTGCTCAATAGCCGTTGCTATGGATTTCGGTCTTGTGTACTTTATAGTTTCATCACTAAGCCATGAAGGTCCTTGAATCCACAATACATTGCAGACAAGTTCTTGTGGGGTTAAACCTCTGGACGCAATATCTGCCGGGTTATGTGATGATTGGACATGAGCCCAATGTGAGTTGTCAAAATGAGAAAGAATTGTAGAAACTTGATTTCCTACAAACGTAATCCAGCGACTAAGATGACTACTTATTTTCATGATGTCATCTTCCTTAATATTCTTCCTTCCTTGATTTGGACCTTCTCCCTTATCTTCATTCTCTGGTTTCTTTTCAGCAATAATGTTGTTTTCGAGAAGATTAAACCTTTTTATTGAAAGGTCTCTTGAACTGCCGTATTGACATTTCGAGTCTTCATCTCGAAAAGGAAGTTTAACTACATACCGACCTTCATTGTTACGGTATGTAGTATGAGCAAATATATCCTCACAACGTTGCTCATCATTGGATAATATTGGTTTGTCAGGTATAACCGATTCTATTTCCCAGAATCTTCGCAATAATGCGTTGTCATCCGCCTGATTTGAGTCGCTGCTTATAACGTGATGACAATGTATAGAATTGCCTGTTGAAGGAATCTTTCCAGATAGGATCCAACCCAGTGCCGTGTTCTGAGCTATAGGTAAGTCTGGTGGACCTTGAATTAAACCTTCCCTGAGAACTTGACTATAAACGTCTGCACCAAGCAAAATGTCAATTTTGTTTGGCGTGTGATAATCTGGATCAGCTAGCGTTACTTCGTATAACTGAGGCCAATTTATCTGGTTAAGTTTCTCAGTAGGTAATAGTGAAGTTATTGTGCTAAGTACATAGGCTTTGACTTGCACACTAAAATTAGGATCTAGGCGGGAGTGAATAGTAACTGTTACAGAATGCTTTGAGGCCAAAGCACTCTTCTCGCCACCTACTCCTGATATAACCGACTTGACCGGTATCTTCTTAAGGCCAAGAAGCTGCACTGCTGATTCCGCTATGAATGAAGCCTGAGATCCCTGATCCAATAGCACCCTCAGCAGTTGTGTTGAGCCATTCCTTGCCTGTGCTTCGACAAGAGCAGTAGCTAACAAAACTTGAATAGACTTCGACTTGGCTGCAAAATGTGAAGCTACTTTCGACGTAACTTCTGGTTTATGATCTGAAAACGATGTCTGAACGCTATCTATCATTGAATTAACTTCAACCGTTGAATTAGGCATCTCGTTGGGTACGGTTGAGTTTGAGGCCGATTTCGGATGTAATAAAGAGTGGTGCCTACGTTTGCATATACGACACGAGGAAGTTTGACGACAGAATTTGATAGAGTGATTGGAATTGAGACAATTATAACATAACCGCTTGGATTGTGCAAAATCATGACGAGATTCATAACTCTCCTTTGCAAACTGCTTACAATTTGCAATTTTATGGTTATCTCCACAAAAAATACAAGAAACATTTACATTAGTATTGTTATCAGAATTAATGCTATGGTGAACGCTTGGTTTATTGCAAACAACAGTATTAAATCTAGGTCTTAGGGATCTAGAGTCCAAAAATTCTAAAGCGCGAAATCTAGCTTCTAAGAAATCTTTGAATTCTGAAAATTTGGGTAATTCATCCTTTGTACTGACTTGAGTTTCCCACAATTTTCTAGATTCAGAATCTAATTTAGAACTAGTGATATATATAATTATGATGTCCCACGAGGTAACATCGAC
Organism: Diachrysia chrysitis; assembly: GCA_932294365.1. Taxonomy (NCBI): domain Eukaryota; kingdom Metazoa; phylum Arthropoda; class Insecta; order Lepidoptera; family Noctuidae; genus Diachrysia; species Diachrysia chrysitis. The sequence continues at coordinate 4,386,665 of OW028647.1, forward strand.
TCCTAGGTTTTTCAAACTATTTAGACATTCCGTGGTTGTATCTAATAAACTCTTAATACCATTAGAATTTTCAGAAACACTAGATTGACCCATAAGACGTTTTAACAAACAATTAGACAAAAATCGCTTATTATTGAATCTGCTGTTTAACAAATTCCAACATTCTTCATAATTGTCAGAAGTGACAGGTCTAACAAGCTGTTCTGCTTCACCCGATAACAAACCCTTTAAATAATGCATTTTTTCTACGTTATCTAAGCTATTATTATTATGTACGAGCGATGAAAAAAGATCTTTAAAGGTAGTCCACTCTACATAATTGCCTGAAAATTTGGGAATGATTATTTTTGGTAGTTTTACATTATTACTAGAACGTGCATCCTTCACAGATTCGTTTACTGATGTTCCGGAATTATTTTTAAACCGACAAAGAACTTCCTTCAATTTAGTTTTATAAGAAATGTAATTTTCTTCAGTGGTTTCGTAAATTTCATCCGTAAAATACGCATCACTCTGTTGTTGACTATCCGACACAGATTGTATAATATTGCTATGCGTATTAAAGAACTCTTTCCACAAAACCTCTAAAGACTCAAGTCTAGTTTCAACATACGACCTCGTTATTCTTTCTTTAGGCGACTTTTTAAAATTTATTTCTGCCTTTTCAAGAAGGAGTTTTTTATTCATTTGTAATTTGTAAAACGAATTCATGTTGACGTCTGAAAAAACTGAAGGTAACTTAGAATAAAAAGGTCCAATGTTGAAAATTTAAAATTATTCTAAGTTCCTAATAAATACAATTTATATAAGTTCCCAAATCTAAAATAGCTTCTGTCTTCCAATTTGCACAAATAAACACGTCAAAAGTACTCACAATAATCCTCTTCAACAAACTACATACACTGTTGATGATGTCGTCAAATGCTCCCCTTCTACGACTCTGTCTTGAATGTCTGCTAGGCGTATTCCAATAGCGCCTTGGCTCCGACTCCTGAAGGCTGGGCACCTCTACAGCTGCACTGGCACACTTGCTGCACCGCGCTCTACTGCGGTATGCACTGCTCTATGCACACCTTTTCAGGTATGCAAGCACTTCAGTTCTTGCTTTTCTGGATGACCACTATTTCCGGTAGCGATCCAAAAATAGACAGAGTAGCACTCACGGGAATACTATCCGGCTCTGATAAGGACCATGAACGAGCTCAAAACATGGCTTTATCCAAAAAATAAAGAAAACCACCCAATCAAAGAAATACGTCTATTTACTCAGTGAGCGTTTTCGAGTACCTTGCTTGAACTAACAATACAAATAAATTTCACCGTACTTATTGATGGGCGGAAAATCTTAACACCGCCATTCAGGATAGCGGTGTCAATGCACAACTCCATCTATCCATTATAACAGTAATAAATACTACTTGTTTTGTGTTCTACATTTGATAGCAAAAAATGACAATTGTTTTGTGTTCTATATTTGACAGTTGGTAACTACCATTAGACTAGCCAGTAGTCGCAGGTTCGAGTCCTGTCTAAGGTTTAAGTTTTTCTTTCCACTATTTGTATTTAACTACATATATTCGTTCCGCATGCGTTAATCTATACTAATATATAAAGCTGAAGAGTTTGTTTGTTTGTTTGTTTGAACGCGCTAATCTCAGGAACTACTGTACCGATTTGAAAAATTATTTCAGTTCATTTATTGAGGAAGGCTATAAGCTATATAACATTACGCCCTGAGCAAAACGAGCTGAGCACAAATGAAAAATGTTGCAAAAATGAAAAACCGTTTAAACTAAATCACGCGGACAAAGTCGCGGGGTACAGCTAGTGCTTAATATTATTGACCATCACTTGTTTGTTGATAGTGTTCAGCGACATGCGGTCGCGGCGTCTCGCGCCGGCCGCTAGTGTGTCCGGCGGCGGACGCGCGGCTGTGCGGGCCGCGGCCGCGCGAGCGCCGGCGGGCGTGCCGCGCGCGCGCCTGCCCGCGCCGCGCCTGCCCGCCGCGCGACGCCGCGCAGTACTGCGAGCTCTTCGCCGCCGACCAACTGCGCCGCCAGTGCGCACTCACCCCCTTCAGGACCTACTGCTGCAACACCTGCAGGGACCTCGACCGACACTACAGAGGCAACGGCTAACGCAACACCACACCATCTGTAGCATCCACTCTTACAGCACGTCGATTCTGTATAATTCAAACTACAACTCGCATCTCATATCGCTATTCACTCTCACGCTTTTGACGTGACAACGTCTTATAATTCGATGGAGCCGGCTGCACGCACGAAAACAAATGACTCATGCGGCGTTACCTCGCTCTGAGGCGTTCCTTATGACGTTGTCACGTTCAACTATCGTCAGTAAACCGACTTTACAAACAACCGATTTTTTTTTTTTTATTTGCCACTTTGATTCGGGTTCGAATGCGAAGTGAACGTCGATGTGACAGGGGAATTACCTTACTGAATCCCACTTCTAACGTCATCTCATACTTTATCAGTCAAAATCTCACGGTCAATTTAGTTCAACTCCCTGACACGCTCGCAAGGGTAGCGCCAGTGTAAAATCAAATTATCAACCGAGTTTTTGCAATGCCAATCAAGAAACTCACAGGGGATTCAGATTTGAAGTTTAGAATGAAGTCTTACAGAATCACACTGCAGGTCGGGTTCCTACGACGACGCTGTATTGTCGCAGCCTCGCAGGCCCCGTTTGTTGTACGTTCCAATGGAGATTCCGTGTCAGTGTAACCAGTATTTTGTACGTTGTTTTTCATATTTATAATAATTTAGAAATAATTAGTTTTTAATGATAATAATAATGCGCAACGAAGTGCCATAATGTATTGTACACTACTCAACGTAATAAACGTGCTACTCTTTTAATAATTACCGTTTTATTGTACGCCTAGACGACGACCTCTTGTACTGTTATTATACTTGTATTCACTGTAGCTGTAAGCTGTGCCTGCGGCGAAATATTTTGAACATTCAGCTGAAGACAGGATGAATCCTTTAGTCGGATGTAATAAAGGGTAAGTCTTGCTATACCATATTCTGAGAAATTTTGCAGCTACATTTAAATTATAGAAATAAGCATTTTGAAATATTTGACGTATGTATTGTATAGTGTATTTCAATGATAATATATATTTTTTTTATCCTTTCCTCTTATAAATTAATTAACATTTTAAGTATTAAATAGTATTAATTAATTAATGAGGCAATTAGATTAGGATACGTTTTTCTCGATACATTATATCTGTACGGATAAGAGAGAGTCAATATCATCAATTCTAATAGCAGCTAGCATTCTGTACCCATCTTTTACTATACTGAAAACAGCATAAATAGATTGCACACTCCAGCCATAAAAGCTTTTAGCCAAAGCTCTGCAGATTTAAAAGCACTGAAACCTGTTAAAACATTTTTGTTTGAATGAAATACAATTTACATGTATAAAACTAGTTAAAATTAAATTGTATAATAAATGTCTTTAACATTGTAAATCATTTGTAAGTTACTTTGAAAAAAAAGAAACAAATTTATATATTTTAGGTATTTTTTTCTTCTTAAGTGATTTTCTTTTGTTTCCAGAATTTCACTTATTTTAACCAAGAAATCTATTTTGTAAAGACAAATAAAACGTAACAAGGTTCGAATAGTGTCCCAAACTCCTTTCAAGAGCTATCCCTTAAAATGTACGACGTATTCGCTCGGTTTACGACGCTCGCTCGCTTTGTCCAAATATTCAAAGTTAAAACGATTCTATAAGTACGGGCGGAATACACGATCCCAGACTGTTTCAGTTGATTTCAGTAGTCGCACATTTTATGTCGACTGTTTTAAACTTGAAAATGGAGACGGTTATAAATCTAATGTTATCCAATTTTATACTGAGTCTTTAAAATTTTAGAAATAAAGACGACCAATCTTTCAAATAGAAATAATCTAATCAATTTTATTGAATAACTTGCGTCCCGCGGTTCCACCCGCGTGTTAATGAAACACAAAGATATTGATGATGATGAAAAGCTAGCCTATGCGCTATACCACTACCAGATAATAAACTATCTATGTACCAAATTTCTTTCAGCCGTTTAATCATGATTAATGGTCGGTTTCTATATTCAAGAAACGATTTGCTTACAGACTGTAAAATTATCTTCGTTTTGCTTATTATACGTCCGTAAACAAAATGAATCGTGTCTTGAATTAGTAACAAACATCCGTCCATCTATCCAAACTTTCACATTTATAATATATTTATAATATTAGTAAGATAGTAGGAAGTAAGGTTAATAGCTGTGATTAGATATACCTACTACGTGTACTGACTAACAAAAAATTAAACAAGGAAGATGCATATTATTTTGATTATTTGTTACGCATTAACGCATGCGGAGCGAATATTTGTAATTAAATACAAATAATAGAAGGAATAACTTAAACCTCAGGCAGGACTCGAACCTGCAACCACTGGCTTAACGCGCCAGTTGCTTTAACAACTAAGCTACCGAGGTCACTATCTGGAAGTTTAAATTTTGCCTTCTATTTTATTACGTCTTTAGGGCGACGTATGCGACAGGGAAGATGCAATGTTTTCCCTAATTAATGTGTTCATTTGTTAAGTAGATACTTGTAATTATCAGTGTGCTAATTGGTATATAGAGCGTAAACAGTATGATATTTAAAAATCTACGTCTTTTCCTTTCTTAAAATACACAGTCGGTGTTCTAATCAATACGACAGATAATATGAGTGTTTCCTCTAATTGTAGGTTCTACGAACGATTGCACACATCGAGTGATTGCTTCAATACCTAGAAACTGTAACAGGTAAGTTAAAATACATTCAAATCACCTGTAACTTTTTAACATAATTAACGTTTAAAAACTCCAATGATAATATAAATTATATCTACAGAGGCATTATTTACGCGCATTTATTGAAGAGAGCCGGTCAGTTTTAAGACTAATCCGTAAATCTGATACGCAGTGGATAGAAAGATAGATGTGGCCAAAGTTAATCTTCTTAGCAAGAGACTGCTAATCAAAGAAGACATAAAAAATAATGGAAAAACTTATTTAGGGTTACTTGAGTTTCTGAGGACCTAAACAGATTTGGCGTTTGTTTGTCGTCGACCTAAGCAAGTCGAATACCTATAGCGTGTTTACGCTACCGACCGGTGAGATACTAGCAAAGTTTCTTGTTAGTTTCCTGTTCGTAAGTTTAAGTTTAGCCGAACAAATAGTGTTTAAAACTTATCAAAGGATTTATGAATGAAGTTCATTTAAGAGTTTGTTAACGAATTTACTAATATAAAAGTTATTTAATGAGATGAAATTTTACTTAACACTATTAATAAAACACCGTACTCACATAAAATCTACCTACAAGGCACATTTACAAAGGCATTTAGGTACACTAGTATAGAAGTACCTTTACACCAAGAAGTAAAGTATGCTACCTATATTGAACTATGTAAGACATAATATATTTAAGGCGGTATTTTTCGGCCTGTACTTTCAAAGCATAGCCTCTTCTTTACATACAACAACAATAAAACAAATTAGGTCCACCAAGACCCTTTATCTACGATACAGTTTTTACAGTTGGACAATCATGATAATTGAAGATTAACTAATCCGAGTCTTCCAGACGACATCGTTATTCGTCATTCCTCATATTACTACATTAAATAAACTTAGCCCCACTTAGTCACCGCAAAAGTTGCAAATGCTTCCAATATTACTGAAAAAAATGTGTTTTGAATTGCCAAACATTCAATTTTACACAAAAACCAACGAGAGTGTTTAACACCTATTTAGTGTTACTGTTACCTGAATACTTAGGTACATACTGTCTATAAATAGTACTATTATAAAAAGGAATGGTTACTAAACAATTTATGCTGAAAAGCCTATTAGTTACTTCGCTTGAATAACGAATAATGTAAATAAAATTTTCTGCACTCGCAACGTCGCAAAGCAAAAGTTCGCTTTTCAGTTTGTTAGCGAGCAATGGAACTCTTGACGGTCCTTAATAAACTCGATATATTTCAAACTAGCTGAATCAGGCCTGCAGCCAACTGATAAACTTCTCTGACATCTGTTGCATGCATTAAATCCGGATTAAAAACTGAGCTGTTGTTTTTATTTTTATAGTTTTAAGCGAAATTACATTTTTATTCATATATTTCGTTAATTGAACTGTGTTATTATATACTATATGGAATTACACAATAATATATATGGAACTAATTATTATTAGTTACTAGGTGTTTCCCGCAGCTCCGCCCGCATGGATGTCGGTTATCGCGTCAAAAAGTATGTCCTTTCTCAGGCTATAGACTATCCGTGTACCAAATTTCATTTAAATCGGTTGACTAGATTTGGCATGAAAGCGCGACAGACAGACAAACAAATAGAGTTACTTTCGCATTTATAATATTAGTAAGGTTTACTGATTTGACATACAATATACGCAAATAATGTATGTAATATGTAAGTATTTATTATTTATATGCGAACGTTACGCAAAATAAAGAATATATTATTTATATCCAACCACATTCCGCAGCACATAGCTCTCTATAACAATACACAACAGAACACATACACGCCCTATGGTACCAATAGTCTAGTACATTTGACAGTATCCCATGGCATAAGCTTAAATTGAATGGAACCTCACGGTGCAAACGACTATTTATTTATACAATAACAACGGTTAGTTAAATAGTTTCCAGGCCCCAATAACCAACTAGGCCTTTATTCCATATATGATATATTATATGAATGTGTATCACTAAATTGTAACTTCATACTACTCGATTTCATTAAATTTAATGGACGCTATAAAGCGCTCCACATTTGAACATTGCTTCAGGGGACACAGAGCTTTAGCTGACGAACGCTTGGTCGATGAAATTGTGGATTTAAATTAATGCACATATTATACACTGGATGTTAATCCTGAAAATGGTACTCTACGTTGAATAATTTTGTAACGAATAAAGAATCATCTAATAATTTTCTGCTGTGTTTTAATATTCTGATGTGAAATGGGCGTGTTACTAAATTTAGAATACCGATTTGTATGCCATAGGTATGGCTTTTAGTGAATGCAAAAGAAATATTTATTATTTTGCATTCCAACATAACAATGTTAACATTAAATAAATGTCGCACATCATTATACGGGATTCCCGCCGATGATGTATGTATTATAAAGTAAATGAACTACATCTATTCTACGGGAAATCAGATACAGACGCAGTCTGATCAGAAATTTTAATTACCTATCTGAAGATAATAAGGTCCCATGATGAGATATCGAGTTTCTGCCTCTTTTACTCGATCTTTTTTCTTGTGGTTTGCGGGTAATGAATACATCTATTATGTTTCAGATCAGTTTCTATCTGCAGTTCCTACCCTAGAGTTAAAATATATTATTAAATACAAATCAATAAGATATTTGGCTTTTATTTAAGGTGGTGTCTTAAATCTAAAATATGCAGAAATTAAATCAATTTTATAAAAGGCTTACAATCATTGAAATCTTGATCTAACGGTCCATGGAGACGTAATGTTATTGAATAATAACTAAAGTCATGAAAAAGATTTATTTTATTTATCTACAAAAGTACTAAAAGTCTGTAGCACCCCAGTTTTACCTTCTATCCAAAATGAAATAACTACCTATTTTTGGAACTAACTCAAAGTGAAAAACACCTGATTCAGCGAGAGGAACTAACTTTTTATTTCATTATCAACAAAACATTCTCTGTTGCTTGATTTATAAAAAAAATGTCCTTTTCACAGTTTTGACACCCACTCGTCAAGGGACTACGAATCAGGCTATTGAACAATAAAACTGCCTTTGTACATCACTCAACAATTCGCATTCGTATTGTTTTACTCACTTATTGTATATATATTGATATTTATGCAAGCATTTATTGTCAAGGGTCAAAGCAGTTAAGTCTGCATTTTTAATGAGTTCATTTAGACCGTTTGTATAAATTAACACATACAGACTATAAACTGTACCATATTTAATTTTTAATTATTTACCTATCTATTCCTATTTTCCGGACCTATAAAGATAACAAGCTTTAATAAAAATAATTAGCGACTTGTGTGTATGTAGGTCGCTATTTATTTTTGTATGCTACACCCGAGTTACATTTCCGTTTTCGGACCAAATGTAAGGGGTTGTAAATATCCTCGCAGAAGAGTATTGACAACCCAGTCGCCGCCGTACACGACAAAATTATGTGTATGTATATCTATTATTATCTCTGTAAACTAAAGAAAAGGACTCGGTGGAAATCTCACTTGCCAATTTGAGATTTATTACAGCCACAGCCAACCGCAACTTGGTTATTAAGATCTTTATGTTATTATTGGCGATGTAATAATATTGTTTTTACTCAGTCCCGTAATTTATAAATGCTCTAATTAGTGATTGATGGATATGGAACGGTAGTGTCACGCTATTTATGTACAAACTTGGATACAAAAGTTTAGAGCTTTAAGTCAATTTTAACATCATCATCTATAATATGTCTATGTTCACTTTTATATAATAAACGGCTTTTCATCAAAAACATCCGTGTTCCCTTCCTTTTCCCTTATTTTGCAGTCTTGAAGATAACACATCGTAAAACTGTCTTTATTTTCATTGATCTTGAGTTCAATATCATTCAATAGTGAAAAAAATACTTAATTATCATGTGGATATTTTCAGATAAATTTTCAGTCGGCATCGAAAGCGCCCCCGGTTACAACGAGCCGGTAAGCAATTAAACTGATTTTCAGCTATTACGTTACTCAATAAATTGGAAGTTAACGAAGCTAAATGGAATTTCAAATATGAAAATCCAGTTTCTGCAGGTCAGCTATTTAAACTGTCCGGTACTTAGAGGCGTCGTCATAATGAGTCCGGGAATTTAACAAAATTAAGAAGAAATGTCGTAACAATTGAAATGGTTATAAAATAGAATTTGTTTTTATAAATTAGATACAACATAAAGATATTGTCCTAAATTTCTTCGTCTATTATTTTATTTCCAATAAAAAAGTTCTTTTTCAATTATTCTATTTCTATTTTTCTATATCTGGCCCTAAAATATGGGATCCAAAAAAACAATCGAGATAATTTCGTCCAAAGAATCTTTTCATACGCACGAGTGGGTAGGTACCTAATTTTATTAATCATATTTGTTATAATATATAATAAAGTACAACAGCAGCTGATAATTTCATAGAATGAATCCGTGAATGTGTCGGACAGTATCAATTCATACGTCCGCTACATTATTTGGCAATGAGATAACGCATACATTGTTTATTGTATGCACATGACTCTATTCATTTGATTTATGGCTGCGTGACCTCTGCACATTGCGATTTGACACGACAGACCGCACAATATAATATGCAAATTGACGAGGCTGTATATAACTACGTAGGTATGACCGTATATGTTCGTTTCAGGTTGGTTGATCATCAATTATATAGTATAGTAGGTTTGTACTGGTTATTCCATAGAAACATCAAAGCTTACGTATTACGTGTCTTGATATAGATAAAAGTATCGCACCCTGATAATCATGAGTTGTAGTTGAGTATAATAATTCCAGAAAAACAATTTAATATATACCTTTAATTTATTTAAGAAAAAAAAAAACGTTTATTGTCACACCAAAGAGCGCGGACAACGGCTTATTATCTAAAAGTAACATAATAATTACAATAAAAGAACAACAATATACAATAAAAAGAAAACTAATTTAACTAATTATATTGATTATTGATTTCAAATTGGGTTAATACATTACATAGAGCTTAACATTGAGGTTCATATAACCCTGAAAGGTTTTAGTATAAAACCTTTTAGTCCAAAAAATACTTTTACTAGCACCTAAATAGCTAAATAATATTATTATAAGTCTGCAATGCCCTGCAAGACAAAATATTCCAAATATCTAATAATATATGCTCATAAAAAAATACGAAAATATAATATTGTTACTCTTTGTTCAAAATTTTATAAACACCTGAATATTGTTAGAATATTCAGTTGCATGTTACTGAAATACAAAGCTGAAATTGTTCGTACATTTTGGCGCGAAGTGCGCTGAGTTCGCTGTCAATGCCTGAATCATGGCGGCGAACCGGACCGGGATCAATACGGTTCGGATACACCATCGGCGTTGGATCCGATATCATCCGAACAATATTTTCATAGTAAAATTAATGCAGAATTTTAACTTTAATATAACTAGGTAATGTCGATATACTTACTTCATACGTAGATGTAAGTAGCTTAACGAAAGAAAGACGTCATTGACAAATGTTTTATTTCATTTTACATTTCATAGACTGTTTAATATTCGATATTTATTTTTATAACACGCAAAAATAAATCATTTTATTTCGCTTATTAACTTAATTAGGTATCAGTGGAATAACCGTTTTCTATTACTGCACGGATAGCCGAGTGGTATAGACCACCTCGCCAATTATTAGGTACTTTTTGTGCTGCGGGTTCGATCCCTAAGATCCCTAAGACAAACATTTGTGTATTCCACAAAATGCTTGTTCTGGGTGTTCTTTGTTCATGATTAATAATGTTTGTGAAATCCCCGCTACACATGGATTAAATACCTTAGTGTCGGAACGGTTAAAAAAAGGTTTGTACACCACCGAACTGCAAATAAAACTATCATATTACCTGTCTAAACAATAGTTTATAAGTTGCAAGTCCCCTAAATCAAAGCAACAGTATGAAGCTCCCAGATATGATGACAGGGCGATACACTCCAAATATTGAAAAGTCGTGTTCCTTTGAGCTCAGTCATTCGAAAGGTCCTTTATAAATAAATATTTTACGACAACGTAATATTTTGCGCTAGATAACATCGTTATCCCAGTTCTACCCATTACCTATTCATAAGATTCAGCTTCAAAAGTTTTAGATAAAGGGCGGAGACTATAACTAGTCGTTGTTAACAAGAGTTTAAGCGCTTTTGTAAATAGCATTACGTTAAGTTTGGGGAGAGTGCCGCCTGCGTCCCCGGAATCTTTGCAGCTTCGGTATTTGGGTAACCGAATCATAATTTGCATTGACTTAGGAAATGATGAAGTTTATTCTTAGGGTTAATGTTAGGAAAGGTATTAAGCGTAACTGTATGAATTGTTAATGTCTTAGACTTTGAAATGGGATGTCTGGCTTTTGATTTTCATAGATATTACCTAGTATTGCCTGCTGTCTTCAATTTAAAATTGGATTCGCTATTTCTTACAGATTTGATTAATATTGACCAGTTTTTGAAAACACTCACCTTTTTTGTAAATAATTAATTATGGCTTATTACCAAAATAACTTAAATAAAACCTAAAGTACTAAGCTGTGCTCAAATTGAAATAAATAGCAGCTGTTTGATTTCTATTTCACTCCTATAACACACCTAAGTCGCAGAGAAGCGCAAACATTGTGATGTCGTCGAGTGCGCAAAGCAAATTAATATGCCATTAGTGAATCCCCGCCGCGCCATACAAGCCAGACGCGAAGGCCTGTACTCAGCCTATTCAGACTTCTAATATCTCCGCCAGATGTCTGGCAACAAATCCGAATGACTCTGAATTTCGGTTTAATTTCCGTTGCGACATATTTTTGTTGCCTTCGTTACAGACCAGAAAAAAACACGTAGGAGTCCGCTTGCAAAAGGAATGAATAATGTAGAGCCGCTGTAGCATTCGTGGTTTAAAAAAGTAAGAGATGGATGCGTATTTATTTATTTAGAAAACCCATGTTTACTGAAAATTTATAATATATATATGTCGTAATGGCAACTTTGGTGGAATTTGGACTCATTTGTTTAGGCTTAATTTTTTGACTTTGGTGCTTAGTAATAATAACATCAGCCTGTACCTAACAGTCCCACTTTTCGTATAGAGAATCAAACATAAAGTAAAAATGACTAGCATAGAGCGTGCACATCGCTAGTAGAAACCGTGCCCCTTAAAGCGTAAGTACATTTTTAACTAAATGTACAGCGCTCGTTTACTTATTTATCTGATTTTCCGTGCGACGACAGATGTTTATACGTAAATATCAACGGTTCCGATATTACTAGGTTTTGAGACGGTTTTAATAAAACGGTGCGCTCCGTTTTGGCATTATTTTTACGATTTTACATGTTCATACTAGTCCCAACAGTTCATAATCGATATGCGCACTCTATAGTTTACTTCTTTATTCCTCTAAAGAATCGAGACATTTCTTTTCGTGTAGAGAAGGAACAAGCTGACCTGATCCCCACTTTTGCTCACTTGTAGGTTGGCGATTTCAGGTTACAATTTATGTACTCCGGGTTACCACGCAATGTTTTCCTTCGCCGATTGTTAATGGTGTCTTAGAATAATTAAGTTAATATATATTTCATTACAGTGGGTAACATTTTTCTATAAAGTAACCGAAATACTCGTAGCGTGTAAGCTAAATGAAACGAAGCAGTCGGTAAACCAATACGTTTGTGTTCAACGTTTGTTAATCTATTTTTGATGTATTGGAAGTATTGGTAGGTACACGAAGTGCTTTGAGTAAATTGATTTGGTTTTCATGATTTTTTGTAACCGTTGGATTAATCTGTTTTTGCCGATGTACATTTATATGTTTACTAACAAAACGCAGACATTTTATCTGCAAAAAAGACGTTTCATTATTTGTTTATTAGAAATTAGAGATGTCATAAAATGCATATGATTCTTATCTGTTTTCCACAGATTATATACACAAGTGACAATAAAAGTTTTCCAGAGAGCTACTTGTAAACATGATCAAAGTAACTAGCTATGTGATAATACCTTTGAAACTTTGGCTCTATGCTCGAACTCGCAGTATCGATTGGCTGGCCAAGTAAAACAAAAGAGGCGTTTTCATGACTCGACTCATTATTTCAAGGCGTTGCCCGTTCGATTTCACCAAGTAAATTGTCGAGTTACAGTAGTATTGTTAATTAAAATTAAACAAATATAAATAACACATTGGTTTTGTTAAATTAAATAAAATAAAATGTATTAAAGAACAAAAGAAAACAAAAGAAATTGGGTATGGAAGATTCAGGCATGTATCATATTTATGTTCCTAGATTTCGAATTTAAATAAATGTAACACGTGCCTGATAAATGATTTATTATAACACAATTATCCTTGTGAATGTACCCGAAACCCCTTCGGGTATTTAGAATCAAAGATAATAATATTATACCGTTGTAGACCCATATTTCATTAATATTTATACAAGTTCCATTTCAAAAGGCCTATTTTCCAAACACAATACAAGAACTTGACTAATTTATTTATAAGTAGGTTCAGCCCGCAGCTTCCAATTCCATAATCAATTACTGAATTAAAAATTAACCTACAACGTACATACTTCCGATGTCCTGGGTGTACCCGGAACATTACTGTTGCCAACGTTCATAAAAAAATTAATTACTTTTTAAATCCAAATAATCGTGATAGCTTAGGGGATCAGCGAACGGATTTGTATGCACAAGGTTGCAGGTTCGATCCCACTACAGACAAGTACCAATGTGACCTTTTCTAAGTTATATATACTTTCTTAATCATTCTAAGACACCATTGGCAAACAGTGAAGGAAAACATCGTGAAGAAACCTAAATTCCAGAAATTTAAATCTTAAATCGCTAACCCGCAAATGAGCAAGCGTAGTGATCAATTCTCGTGGCTTATCTACATGAAAAGATGCCTATGCCCAGCAGTGGGACATTTACAGGCTGGTATAATAATAATTATTAAATCCAAATAGTGAAAATAATATTAACATAGGAATTATGGCAGTCTGTAAAATAAAATCACGTTTTAGTTGTTGAAGTAAACGAATCACAAGCACTTTTACCGGTGAAACGCTACTTTGCTAAAAACATTTTAGATATTATTCCCTAACAAAACTAGACGTGGAAGTTTATCAAAATAGATAAGGTACAAAGTGACTTTATGTCTCTGAAGCCAGCAGGCTTAATCACAGGCACATAAGTCTTGAGATTTCTAAGCCACTGGTTTCTCAAAGCATGCAACTAATTGCTCTTTGTTCAGTAACTCGAACTGTGCGATGGACTCTATTAAATTGGTAACTCCAATCAATGCTCGCTGCCTGAGCAAACCCAAGTTCTATTTAACATAGCTGAAGATTTGCACAATCAATTAAACTGTGAATATTAAAATACTTTGGTATGATTGTGAGACAACATGCAAATTATTTTGAATGAGGTTTAATTAAACCTTTTAATAATATACAAACTTAACTACATATACACTTAAAACAAAACTAAACTCTTAACTAATAAAAACTCTAAAAAATAGCATCAAATAAACCTTTTGAAACAAATTTCAATCATTACTTATTTTGATAATACTGCAATATAGGTATTTTTTTATACAAATACAAAATCAAATCTTTTTATTCGTCAATGCAGGTGTACAATACAAAAGGTGTTAGAGGTGGTATACTTTATGATATATATATATATATATATATATATATATATATTATTAGTAATGGATAGATAGCTAGTAAATAACATGAAAAACAATGTCCCTTTTTATTTTCTCTGCTAAGATAAATCCGATCGAACTATATAGAATACGACGCTTTGACAAAAACATTTAACGACGCCAAGCAACTTTAAGAAGTCTCCCAAGTTTGGGCCGACACGTCTTAGATCTAAACTATGAACTACTCCTGATAGGACTTTTAGGTATTACTTTTTATGACCCATCGAAAGATCAGCCAATTGCCAGACCGACAAGCAGTGGAAATTACTCTTATATAATATAACTAGCTGTCCCGGCAAACGTTGTTTTGCCCTATAAATTAAAAATACCTACCCTACCCTACCTACCCTACCCTACCTACCCTACCCTACCCTACCTACCCTACCCTACCTACCCTACCCTACCTACCCTACCCTACCTACCCTACCCTACCTACCCTACCCTACCTACCCTACCCTACCTACCTACCCTACCTACCTACCCTACCCTACCTACCCTACCCTACCTACCCTACCCTACCTACCCTACCCTACCTACCCTACCCTACCTACCCTACCTACCCTACCCTACCTACCCTACCTACCCTACCCTACCCTACCTACCCTACCCTACCTTCCCTACCCTATTTTTTATTGTAAGTCATCAAAAAATAAAAAAAAAAATTACCAAAAAAAATTAAAGTTTTTAATTAACAAATAAAATATAAGGGTTGATCGTAGAGGGATGAAAATTTAGGGTTGTATGTATTTTTGTATGCTGTGTCATAAAAAAATAAAAACAAAAAATTTTGCCTAAAAAATAAAAAAATAAATTTAGGGGTGGACTACCCTTAACATTTAGGGGGATGAAAAATAGATGTTGGCCGAT
Organism: Diachrysia chrysitis; assembly: GCA_932294365.1. Taxonomy (NCBI): domain Eukaryota; kingdom Metazoa; phylum Arthropoda; class Insecta; order Lepidoptera; family Noctuidae; genus Diachrysia; species Diachrysia chrysitis. Next base: position 4,402,123 of record OW028647.1, read on the forward strand.
TCTCATAGATACCGGATAAGCACAAAAAATTTCATCAAAATCGGTCAAGCCGTTTCGGAGGAGTTCAAGTTCGAACACCGTGACACGAGAATTTTATATATTAGATATATATAAAGCTGAAAAGTTTATTCGTTTGCACTCGCTAACTCTGGAACTAAACTAAGTTTTTTACGTTTGTCCAATTTTTAAGAAAAGTTTAGGGTATTAACAATATCAATACAACCTTTGAAAGTTGAATGACATAGCAAATGTAACCGCGAGGCAGAAAAGGCTTAGCGTATTAGTATTTTACGTTACGGTCTAAACGTGGGTCGACTTAAGTCGGTAGGACTTAAGTCGACCCACGTTTAGACCCCATGGTCGCTTCTTTAGGAGCTCTTAAGGTACAAGAGTATGTAACAATATTACCCCATCAACGGTCAGGCTGCTTCACTCAATAAAATAACGTTTCTGACTTTACGACCCTCTTTACTTTGGATAATGTATTTTTCGCTAAGGTTTCTAATTTATTAGGTTAGGCTTTGCTGCAATCAAAATCGATTTCCGATAAAACTTAGGACAAATAATAGGATTACAACATGTCTATGTTATAAATCCCGGGACCGTCAAGTTTTTAGTACCTTCACTTACATTGTATTTGGTTTTTACACCTTTACTATAAATAGCTTAGTAAAATAAATAGGCCAATACGCTTTATTGTTGTAGGCTTGTCGCTTACGACAAGATAATTAAATCACAAAAACTTTACTAAAACTACTACTTGACAAAAAATTATCTACCATCAAAATTAATCGCGACGCAGCTAGCGGCAACCTACTGCCATTTACCTGCTCGGGAGGCGCGCCGACGTAATTAAACTACACGGTGTTAAACCTCCCTGATAGTAAGAAAACATTTTTTTTATTCTTTACCATCGGCAGGGTTTTATCCATACTTAGTATACCAAACTACCATCGTTTATTCATTTTGCTGAATCACCATTAATAAAAATGTTTGGTACCGATTTTTATGTTTGCGTATCTCATGATGATCTGTGAACATTTTCAATGGGCGGTCGGTCGGTGGCTTCCAGCTCATTTAATTTGTTAGCTTTTGTATGACCTCTGTGTTTGCAGATATTATATTCGGTCATAATTGATGACTTGCCGAGTTTGTAATGATATGCAGAGTATCTATTTATTCTATGGCATTAAAAGTAAACTAATGTAGCTATTATTATAATTGATTTGATGATTCGGTAACACTGTAAACTTTTGATATTGTTAATTCTACATCCAGCCAATTTTTATCTGAAGGTTGTATAAAAGTACCAAGATAAACTCGTTAACAAGGATTTCTCCTGACCTTTAGACAAATTTTGTCACTTTATTTGTAGTACAAATTATATAAGGATTAAATCATATTTATCATAATAACGAGAATTTGTAATGAGAAATTAGTTAAGAAAACAATAAATCTGGTAGAAACAACTTTCTGTAAAGTTCTCAAGTACTTAATTACGAGAGCGCCTTGAGCTGAAACTGAGGGTTACATTTGATTGTTGACTCCAAAATTAATAAACCATCGCCCTTTATACAAAGCAACATACAGAGGGCATTGTACAAACGTTCTTAATTAAAAGTGAGTAAATAATCTTCATTTATTAAATACCTTCTCGGAAAAAGGGAACATTATTTTATAAAGTTGTATAAATAGACGAATATTGAATACTAAACATAGCATCTTTAATTTGTTATACATTTTATATATAAGATAAGAACTTATAACTTGGTATTAGTTGTTTACTTTATCAAGTATTTACAAACTTAACTATATATACATACAAAAGGAATTATAAAATAAACTAATCTAATATTAAAAATAAACCTAAAATATGGCATCAAAAAATTCCTCCACATGGCTGTCCACTGGGAGTGTTCCCAAAAGTAAACTGTCCAAGGTAAAAGCCAGCCCTTGGGTCGCGCGAAGTGTCAACGAGGCGTTTAGCTAGATCTTTAAAAAGCATGTGCGCACTCGGACCCCACGGACCAAGGGTCTCAACCCCAAACGGCTCGAATATATAATTTCCAACTAGGTTGTTATATTTCCGCCGTTTGAGGTTCTCAGCAGCCGCAGCGGCGGCACCAGCACAGCCCGACGAACTAGGAAGATGGGATGGCGCAAGAGTATCGACACAAGTTGCGTCCCATACTAAAGGCCTACCCAACTTCCATGGGAACAAAGACATGCCGTCCGCTCTCTTGCCATCGTCGCGTGCCAGGCCATTGGGTTCTAGTACAGCCGGAACGCCGACGGCAACAAGAGCTCGTCGTATGATGTCATTAACATTCGCATGCCGCGCCATGCGGCCCGCGCTACGGCTACTTGAAAGGCCATGGTGTCCAAGGCTGTTGACAACTTCGTCGCAGTGGCAGCGATGTGGAGAGCAACATGAAGCACCTAGGCGTAGAACTTATAAAATGTATTATATTGTCACAATGCCTCTGACGCTGCCGTCATAAAAATAGAGGTAACTTTACCTAAAATCTCAATATATTCATCAAGCCCTCTCGTCATGTCCGTAAAAATATATAATAACACAATTAATTTTCTTACAAAACAATTTAGAATATGTAATAGAATACAAGGTTATTGTAGTTTTATATTGTTAATTAATTATAACATTTTTAGTAAATTAACGGCTAAATTTACTCTCTCTCTCTTTCCTATTATTATTATATCGTTGTGCCCAACAAGGTCCATAAGTGTTCTCCACACTAGGCTCTTAGCATAATACCACCTTTGTCTATATGAGAAACCAAAAAAGATTTGAATATTGACTATTGAATTTTCTAAAGTTTCGGTTACTTACTATGCTACCAAAGGCTACTAATTTAAACACAGTAATAGAAAATCCAACTAAAATTATACTAAAAACGGCCGGTCAATTAAATAATTGTTTTAGATAAAACAGACAAATTCGTCAAACAATTTACATTAAAAATAAAAATAACGTAAAGCTCTCAACAATTTATTCTGCTTCCAATAAAAATATATTTATCGTCATTTGCTTCATAATTTGAAATATAATACAGCCTTAAACCAAACTCGAGCTACGAGGTGGGGGATCACGTAAACCGTACGGCACGTGTACGATACATAAAACACATTCTTGATAATCAAATGGTAATTCACATATTTTTACTATAGAAATTTTGTCGTTTATCTTACGATTTCCGATATTCAAAAGAAGTGTTTCTGGGTCGATAAGGTGGAAAAAAAATTGAGTATGATTAAAAAAGCTTTTTAACCCCCGACGCAAAAAGATGGGTGTTTGATTTTGTACGTAATATATTGTTTGAAACGTCATAACCGGTGATAACATTTAATTAGTCTTAATTTTGGGCTATGAGCAGGCAAGAAAAAGTCATAAGTATTCAAAATAGAGTGGGTACAAACAGGTTACATTCAAGATTAAATATTTAGTAGAAAAACCTTTTTCAGTCTATGTTTAAAATACTCAGAATGGCGGACACATTCAACTATCATTATTTTCAGAGCGCGCTTATTTCCACGACATTAACTTTTATGCGTTCTGACGTTGAATTTCAGCTAGTTAGACACATTTGGTACATTGTGTGATGGGAAATACTTATTTGGTATGGTAAATATGTACAATGAAAATAAATATTTTATCACTTTAGTAGTAACAGAAGTATATAAATACATATACCTATTTATCAATCGAATTAAGACAGTTACGAACTCAATATACAATACACTTACCAATGTAAAGATAAAACTTGTATACAATTATGTTTATATTATTTTATATTATAATATATAAAATTCTGTGGGTTGGGGACCTTTTCAGTTGTAATACAGGGCTTAACCTACTTCGGACACCAGCTTCTCACAAAATAATCACTAGTTTTTAATAGAAGTAATTTTTAGTTATATTCCTAATTTGTTCTATGCAAATTTTATTATTAATATTATTTCCCAGTTCGATATGACATTATTTCATTTACAAACTACAGAATGGTAGTATAAAAAATCATCATTATGTAGTGAGATTGGTAACAATAAACCGGATGTCATTTCGCTCAAATACGATTGAACAGAGAAATCCGAGAGCGGGAAAGACAATCGACTAATTGAAGGCGTACGAGACTGTAACCAGTCATGTGACAGGAAAACCTTGGCATCCAATGACGCAGAATAATTTGTACTAATACTTTGTGGTATTCATACTTTTTTTGCTTTACTAAGGAACCAACAATGGACTAACTATAGACAACCTTTAACATATGCTTTTATATCAAAGAATACTTATTCAACATTAAATCTGTCACTATCATCATAATGATGTATAGCGAATTATAATTAGGTTTACATGGCGAACTCGATCATTAGTGGTTCAAAAATTTTGTCAATATTAGAAAAGAATAATTTCTTAGAAAACTTACTTACGAATAGTGTTAAATAACCAGAATACAATTAAAAGCGTACAATAATTATGTAACTTTAGTAGATGAAGAAATAAAGAATGAGGAATGAAGACTTATGGTCAACTCGTACTAAAGCAGAGTCGAAGCATCGAAGCATCTAATTATTCACAACGAATGCCCGCGATATTTCTTCCGATATAAAAATCTCATAAGAAATATGAGCATTACATTGTTAAGTAAAGGGTGAATTTGCTATATTAACGATTTAATGCACTTCGATGCGCTTCGTCGAATTGCTTTGAGCTGTGTCTAAACCTAATTGTAGTAGTGTGTAATAATTTCGTTAACAAACACGTACCTATTATTTATTACCCGTGTGAAAATTTACTAAACTAAGAACGTACGAAAATCAATTCAATTTTCTATTCGTAAAAATTTTCACGTACGTTGCACGTAATGGTTGCAGCTTGGAGTGGTACCAAGGTGTGTGATTTTAACCCGACAGCGCTGCTAAGTGGCTTGCTGCTGGCATCTATCGAACTGAAACCAATATTAAAAGACGCAACCTACTGCAAAGCGATTCACATTTCCACAAATATTTCTTTTAAATTACCGTAAATTGTAAAATTCGTTGAAAAGATGGATATTTCTAGTATTTTTTTTCCAAAATGACAATGTAGGTAGTGCTTAGTATATTTTAATAATCTCTACCTAGTTAATAACATAAACCTAGTTTTTATGTGTTATAATATGTGTCCCTAAAAAAGTAGTAGTAATATGGTTTTTAAACGAGGTAAAGCATGGAAAATTTGTAAACGAAATATTGAGGCATATTCTTAAAATAACTTAAACTGGATTTATTTTCTTATACGTAATACCAAAATAAATATAGACCTAAATTGAAAAGACAAAAACACCATACATTGAGAGTGTTGCTTACGAGTTTTCTATTCGTCCAATATCTATTCCATAAAGGTTCATAAATAAGAAGCTTTATTATATTTTATTGCTACCTCTGTCTGTCAGGATTATCTTCGAAATATAAGTAAGGGCTTGCAATTGGTCGTTTCAGAATAATGACGACGTCTAACAGACATCTGTTCGGTTCTTTAAAACATTGTAAAGACACCAAAGTTTTAACTGGCCTAAGCAGTTGGTCGTGGGTTCGACTCCTACCCAGGAGAAATCTTTGTGTGATGAGCATGATCATTTGTTCTCTGTCTGGGTGTAATTTATTTTTAATATGTAGGTACGTATTTAGAAATTTATAACTATGTTTATCAGTTGTCATCATCATACTGGCTCTGCCTAGTTTGGATCAGATCTCCATCGACATTCGACATCGACATCAGATCTCCATGTGTAAGTTGTCCTAAGATATATTATAAAGTCCAGGAAAATATACGAACGAGACCTTGATTGAGCTCTTATAATTAATTTCTAACGAGGATGTCACAAAACATTTCTCCACTTTTTTATGTGTGTGGTGTGCCCGCACTGTGTGTGTGTGTGAGTACACTGTATACCTATCTAATATTCTTCTTTTCCTTCTAGTATTAAGAAACACGAACAAATCATCGCTTTGGTTTTAATCAACGTGGCTCGTTGGCACTCGTAATAAGATTTTGAGGTAATCCCACTAATCTTGAACAAAGTAAATCTATTTCGGTCCTAGTCAATGCGCAGTAGTCACGCTGACCTTTGCCATTAAACCCTATTACCAAAATGTAAACACATTGTGTATGGTAATCAAATTTAGTAAGGTTGTCACATGGTACATAAATATCTTGTTTCCCAAACGGCGTTGGACACGGAAATTAAAAAGAATGGAAACGTAACAGTTGCACGAGTCGTTAAATTTCTAGGTAAAGAAAACTTTTGGATTTTCTAACTCTTTTTAATTTAAAGTGCTCTAACATTTTTACGGCCGTTGACGATAAAATATTACTTGGGCCCAATTATTTTCGTTGTTTATATTAATGCAAAAAAATATTACAAGCAAAAAAGGTAATTCGTGCATGATTTAAGGTAGAAAATTAAAACATAAGATTTTAAAAAATAATATAAAATTGAAAAACGTTTAAGAAAATTTAATTATAATCACTCATTTACTTTTCTACAGGCTTATATATACTATAACAGAGGAAGGCAAAATAAGCAGAAATAGGGTACGCCATAGATTTCTGCATATTTTGCCATCCCCCGTATCTTAGCAACCCTTATAATCAGGGAGCATCGTAATTGAGTAATCTGGGTCCGTTGTATAACGCCACAAGTTTTAATGGTGAAGCTCTGTGACCCATTGTCCATGTTCTAAGGGATTAATCCAGATCGCCCGGCCTGGACACGTGTATATAACTTTATTAAGTTAATGAGATAGTTATAAGTCAACATTAAGCTGAGTTGGTAAACAAGAATTTCATTTGTTTGTTATATAGTATCACTCATTAGCCTGCTATATAAAAATACCTTGTGTTAGTCTGATGTATGAGCTACTGATGTATGAACAGTATCATACATCAGTAGCTCATACATCAGACAGTTTCATGAAAATACGGTAAGTAGTTTTTGCGTCAAATACTAAGTAAGAGGAATGTTAGGCCCTAAAGAAGACGGATGAAAGTCGATTACATGTAGCGGAGATGAGAATGTTAAAATGGATATGTGGAGTGACGATAATGGATAAAATTAGAAATGAGTATATGAAGGAAATTTAAAAGTGGCACCAGTTACAGAAAAACTGAACGGAAATCTCTTAGCATGTTCTTTCCTTTCTCTCATTTGATGAGGAAAGATGTGAATAAAACAGTGATGACTTAGGATGTGGATGGCTGGAGACGAAACCGGAAAAAAGGTAGATGAAAAATAATCAGTGAATGACAATATGACGACTAATAGGAGGCAGAATAGAGTGGAATGTTTGCGTTGACCCCAAATAAATTGAGAAAAGGGCAGGAAGAAGAAATGACAAACATCCTAACATCTACACAAATTTACTTTTACAACATTATTATAGTACCTACATAATTATAATTAAAATATCAAGCAAGTGTTGGAGATACCTGCAGTTTTAAAGAATACTGTGATGTAAACTGTATTCGTGTCAAATTGTCTGAAGTCGCTTTCTCAAGGCGTTCTTTTGTCACTTCATTTTTAACAAGCGTTCATGAATAAAGCAGAGCGAGCAGTTTCATGTTTATCTTTTAAACAAACTAGACACTGGCTGTGAAAACTGGACTTTTTAATGAACTTTTAATCGGTTACTAAAAGACTTTAAAATTAGAAAGAAGAGTTTTAAAAATTTAAAGTTAATAACACTTCACGTCATCTAGAGATAATATGGATAAATTGATGTTCGCAACACACTGCTACCACTGTCGCGCAGTCAACTGCACATCGTCATGACCTATATCTCAGCGTTTATGATATGTAACAAGACAAGCTTGAAAACTAAGGGGAATTATTAGGAAAATTATCTCACAACTTCGGCCAGGAACGCTGTAAATTTCAAAACAGTTCAAAAGTTTGCCAAGAATCCGGACGCATGGAGTTAAACTTACATCTATAATAATGTGTAGATAAGTATAGCCTGACCGATGGGCTAAGATCGTCATCCACGGAACGCCGGAAGAAGGACGTCACGGTCGAAGTCGACCGCGGCGAAGGCGGTGTGATGATCTCGTCAGATGACGACCTCCGTGGTCCAGTGGTGTACACACCGGTTTTTAATGTGTTGCCAGCTCTGAGGCCCCGGGTTCGATCCCCAGCCGGGTTCAAAATTTGGAAAATAACACTTTTCTTCATTTTCTCGGGTCTGGGTGTTTGTGGTACCTTCGTTGTCTCTGAATTCCATAACACAAGTGCTTTAGCTACTAACTTTGGGTTCAGAGCAATGTATGTGATGTTGTCCTCATTTATTATTATAATATATGCGCACGTGGCCAGAAATAGCAAAAGACACATAGGTTTGGAAAAGGTAAGGGGAGGCCTTTGACCAGCAGTGGGATCTAATTTAGGCTACAAAAAAACGATAAAAAAGTATTGTAGCTAATGTAAAGATACCAGAATTGCTATAGATCTAGCCCATAGGAGTTTTCGCAAGAACACTTATATGAAAGTGTCAGTGAAGCGCACAAATGCGTCGTATAAAAAGTATTAGCAATAAGAATTTCTTAGAAGCCGAGCATTACACCCGAGGGTAGTGATATATGTTTGCCGGGATTCCAAATACCTACGTTGTCGTGCTATTAGCAGTGAAAGATATCTAAAGCTCCTCTTTCTCTAACTTATTAAATTAATAATCCTCTTTTCAACATATTACTTTTCATCTACACGTCATTGAATCAAAATGTTAAAATTCGATAAACATATTGGTTGTATTTTCAAGCGTCTTCTATATAGGTATTAAATATCTTAACTTGTTATTTTTTCTGAATACGAAACTGTACAGAAATTATGATTTACTCTGAGCAAGTATATGAGGTTGAACGTTTTTTATGTTCACATATTCTCTGCATTAGCTATCTTAAACCAAGTTAGATTATACCTCTAAACTTCTCTCAGTCAATGTCTGGCGAGTATTCTTAAATTCCCAAACGTAAGTCGGCGCCGACAGCCTGAAGTACCCTACAATGTTGGTTTGATGGAAGTAAGCAGAGACTAGACCATAGACGAGTATAGACGATTACTCATCTAATATCCACAATCCCCTCAGACGGAATACTAGGAAAATATTCATTGACGCTCACTACATGACGCGTTCTGCTTAATAACGTTATTCACGTCCTACTAGCTGTTTCATATGATATTATGAGGAATGAACAGGGTCGTATTTAAGTTTTATATAAATTTAGTACTGTTAAATAACGATATAAATAAGGTTCGAGTCCTGCCTGAGGTTTTTCCTCTAATAATATTAATAAATAATTCAATTTCCATCTTCTTGCCAAGTTCGTGCCTCATAGTGAGTTTAATGGCCCAAAGAAACACTCAAGCCGTTCAGGTTACCTTATTCTTCTTCCTGCCCTATTCCCAATTTATTTGGGGTCGGCGCACAATGTTTCTCCTTCCACTCTACTTTATTAGCCGTCATTCTGTCATTCATAGATTTTTTCATACTATCTCTCACGCAATCAATTCACCTATTGGTAAGATTGAATCAAAGATACTGGACGATCTCGTTCATAAAGATAGATATTGAACAAGTAACATGGATACCTTAGTACCTAGTACACTTAACTGCTAAGCCTTGGTAGCCCTCGAGCAGAAGTAACAAATATTTTCTCACGAGAAGGCTCTAAATACTACTTCTTTTATTATTCTTTTCATAATAGTTATTGATACAATGTACTTTTAAAAAAGCAGCACAGGAATAAAGCAGTATTTTCTTTATTATCCTATCATTTTACATTCACGTGACATTTTTACCGCCCACGATCTACGCTGCAATATATTCGAATTAAATGTGAGCAACTTCGCCCTACCTGCATTTTACACACGTAGAGGATTAGAGGAATGGACTCTCATATCTTCTAATATATAAAAATCTCGTGTCACATTGTTTGTTATCAAATTCCTCCGAAACCATTTGACCTATGGAGTTTCTTGACGGTTCTTCTCCATAGGAAGGACATTTTGGAACCGCGCATCTAGAGTTATTTAGTTCTGTAACTTTTTACGTTTCTTAAGCGCCTTTTTGAGGTTTATAATAAATAAAAAATTGTGATTGGATTTTACCAATAATTTTATTATATTTTTTTTTTTGTGTATATTTCGTAGGCTATTTTTCGTAGGATATTTTGGTTTTTGGACATTATCAGTTTAGGTATATACAATAATATACATTATTCGCTAGTATTTCTGATAAAACATTAACACGGTACAAGTAACAGCAGAATATTTTTAAAATTTGCTTGTTTTTAAATTTTTTGTTTTATTGTGTGGTTTTCCAGGCTGGAGGTAGACCAAATACTAAAACAAAAAAAATAAAGCGCAAAACATCTCTATTTTATTATTTATATCTTGGAAATGAATTGAACCACTGACCTCAACATAGCTTGGGAAAAGGCTAGGCAGAAGAAGAAGTATGTATATATAACAACTAGCTGTCCCCCGCGACTTTATTCGCGTGTTTTAGTTTTAACGGTTTTTCATTTTCGCAACATTTTTCATTTATGCTCCGCTCCTATTGGTCGTAGCGTGATGTTATATAGCCTATAGCCTTCCTCAATAAACGGACTATCCATTACAAAAAGATTTTTTTAATTCGAACCAGTAGTTCCTGACATTAGCGCGTTCAAACAAACAAACAAACAAACAAACAAACTCTTCAGCTTTATAATATTAGTATAGTATAGATACGCACTGGCTACATCTACTCATAAGAAAATATTACTTCGATAGCGTATGTGTCTACCCCGTAACTCAGTTCGTATCTGTACAATTACACTACATATATGTTCCTGTATTATGTGTTTTAATCTAGAAGGAATGAACAGCCTGCCTATAAACTTCACACAATCTAACATTAATTATGTTTCCTACAGAACAATTTTGCAAGTGTAATACATGTCTGAAATGTCATCTTGTTCACTAATTATTATTATTATTATCTTTCAATATTTTATTCTCCCTTATGAAGGGGTACGGTTAGTCTTTTCACACGGACCGCAGTCAAGTGCAAATGGACGTTAAGTATTTGTTGTGTAACCCGTGGAGACAGACGATGTCGTCAGGAATTTGCGGGTCAATCGGCAGGTGTTTAATATGACCGCTTTCTGTATCGTGTTCAGTGTGTTCGTAGGTATGTCTAAAACGTCAAGACAGCGCTGCAGACTTTTGGGGATAATACCTGTCGCTGAAACAACTATTGGGATCACGTGGATAGTTTCTGCGTGCCATTGGCGTTTTAATTCAATAGCCAAATCTTGGTACTTAGATAGTTTTTCTGATATTGTGGACTGTAAGTTATGGGTATTCGGTACAGCAATGTCAATGAGGTATACGGTTTTATTAGTTTTATTATGTAATGTAATGTCAGGCCTATTGAAATGAATGGTTTTATCTGTGATAATTGTTCGATCCCAGTAAATTTTACAATAACGGTCTTCGAGTATGGCGTCTGGTTTGTATTTATAATAGGGATCTTTTTTAGAAATAAATTTATTTTTATGTGCAAGATGCTGGTGTATAATAGCAGCTACTTGGTCATGGCGATGTTTGTAGTCACTTTGGGCAAGGGATCGGCATGCGGAAGTTATGTGCTGTATTGTTTCGGAGCTAGCATGACAGTGTCTACAGGTATCTGTGGGGAAGTTAGTATTATTATAAAATTTTATAATATGAGTTAGTATTTTATTAATGCTCATTATTATTTTTAATTTTATTTTTAATTTACAACATAATATTCTCTAAAATAGATTGAAATAAATGAATTTGAATTTGAATTATGTAACAAGGTAGCTGTGGGGGCAGGGCTTGCAGTGTCGACATGGATAGCGACAGTCGCTTAACGATAACCTTTTGTCGCTATCTCCTAATTTTCCGTTTTTATAGTATACTTTAATATTATAGTATTACCGCAATTTACTGCGATCGAGTAACCCCTTAAAAGTTAGCGAATATCGATCCAGCTAACCGTTGCGTAATTCGTGTTAATTACATTTTTATCAACATAAGAATACCATTGAAATGCTGACTTTTTAGGTTAAAATTTACCATTATGACGATAAGCAATTGACATAATAACCTATGTATAATTTAAAAGAACTTTTAATTACTTTTATATTTATTACTTACAAAACTACGTCGCTACAATTTAAATGGAAACCCCTATAAAGTAGAACAATTACCTACAGCGAATATCGAACAGTTACATAATTAATGTAGTGATAGGTGTAGTGTGGATTTAGTACTTGTACGCTAAACACTAAATGACGTGTCTACGTATCGATTAATTTATTTTAAAACTTCAATTAATTTTGTAGGTCATTTCATAACACTACATAAAAACTGGCACTCATTATTAATACATATTGACTAAAAAGTAATAAAGAGAGTCATAATATAATCTGTGACTTACTCAAAATTAATCGATTGCTTACATTCGCACAAAGACCTCCGAGGACCTCCTCCTGTACCTACGAGGGGCGAGATTCGCAAATAATTGTGTGAAGGATTTTTTGCGAATAAATGCTTAAATACTTGGCATTTCCAAGCGGTATCGGTACACTACGCTGAATTTGCAAACGAAGGTGAACACCCCTTACATGCGTACAATCCTAAGATCCAAGCAGCATTGATCACTCATTAATGGCCAATTCCTATATGAAAAAATCGATTCGTTTTGCTTACGGACGGTAGAGTTTACTGCGTTTTGCTTAGAAAATTCTACCGTCCGTTAGCAAAACGAATCGTTTTTTTTTATATATGAAACAAGCATAAGTCAGGAACTATTTTATATTATCTATACCTGTTAACTTTATTACCATCTCATCATAACGAACACTCATAAAGATTCTACTTGATAGCGATCTTTCCAATAATATTTCCTGGATTCTGACCTAGAAAACATAACTTGAGATATATATATATATACAGATATATATATACCTAAAGAAAAATGACGACATTCAAAGAAAAGGGTTTTGATTTTATTACTCGTTTATTTACCTGTGCGTTGAGAGACTCAGCCCAAGAGCTTCTAATAAGCAAAGAATAATGATTCCATTTTACGGTACATTCCTTTTATGAGATTGCCAAAGTTCAACAATCAATTCAGTTCAGATAATTAGGGTCAATGAAAAGTCCACGCGAGAGTAGGTACTTTAATTTTTATTCTTTGAACCAAAATAGTATGATTATAAATATAAAATTAATATTAGGTAATGGGTCTTGTTTGCCAAGCGGTGAGGTGCGGTTGACGTGCAGAAATACAGAAGGTGTGTTCATGAGTAAGTACTTACTTATTTGTGCTTAAATTTGAAGGTGGTGTTTATATGGGTAACTAAGGAGCTCAGGTGATATGACATACACAACATTTTTTATTACGTATAATTTATATTTTTATATTTGTAATGGGTTACGATGTCGTAGTGGTAGTATACAATGTCGTGGTGGCCTAATAGTTCAATGAACGGATTTGTGTGCACAAGGTTGCAGGTTCGAACCCATTACAGGCAAGTACCAATGTGACTTTTTACAGTTATATGTACTTTCTTAATTATTCTAAGATATCATTGACAAACGGTGAAGGATAACATCGTGAGGAAACCTGGATTCCAACAATTGGAATCTGAAATCGCCAACCTGCAATGAGCAAGCGTGGTGAAAAATGCTCGTTCCTTCTCTATATGAAAAGAAGTCAATGCCCAGCAGTGGGACATTTATAGGCTGGTATGATGAATGGGTTACGAACACATAAAAATAGTCTGTGTGACCAGAAAATAATAAGAGAAAATGTTTAAAGCATGGTTTCTACCACTAGCTTGTAACCAAACATTTTCACATTAATACATACTTACCACAAATACTAATTCCTATAAGCCACGTTTTAAAACACCAAGTCAATTACATGTTTCAGTATAAACAGCTCACGTGAACCAACATCGTACGAGTTATAAATTAATAGGGAATTGCGGTCGTATTAGAGTTCATTACCTATGCGGAGCAACAAGTCTGCGAAGTACCCGCTTAGCTTCAGCCGGCAGAGTCCCCGCGGCATACGCTTACTCACTACATATATGCTTAAACATCGATAATCAGAACTCCCTGTGATATGTTACAGATTTTGTACTCGTGGTTGTTAAATTATTTAACGAGCGAAAAAATACAAAACCTTGCATTTGTTTTTTTTATTTTCTGAATGAACCAGTAATGAATAAGCTGTAGTGGCCGGTAACTGTCACTTGTGTTAAGTAAGTTTTTTAATTAATTTCGTTTATTCCAGCACTGACAGCGAATGAGCAAGCATCATTGTTTAATTTAAATATTACAGAGTGTGCAGTTTACAGGTGCAGTTAATTGCTTAATTAAAATTTTCGAATTTCTCAAACTCGTACAATATAAAGCCATGCGTAAAGACTACTTACTGTATGGAACTTAGGAACCATCTTTCCATGTTTTTATTTACCTATAACGTAAATTCGAACAAGCAAATTTTTTGACAAACCCCTTTTAATATGTTATAAATATTCCATACAGACGCTAACTAAATTAAATATTATAATAACAATTTAATGTCAATCAATTATTATACTATCTCATATCATCTCTGTTAGGTTTTAACAACATCACATGAACTTAAGTCATAACATTAACATAACAATTAGGTAATTATTTCCCAAGTACATTAATTTTAAATAGCAACCCAGACGTGACAATCATTTTATTAAGCGGTAACACCACTATTAATAATTAATGTATACAAAAGTACCAACTACTAAGTAATTAATGTTAAATTTGTAGCGGTAACATATAGTTTATTTTGAGTAATTATATAACGTTTTAATCAACTCTAACTATATCGATTCACAACTAGATATAGGCCTCAAACTAAGTAGGTGACACATGAAGAACTGTCCAAATGTATACTTATTTGTTTATTTGTGCTCACTGAATGACATTGTTAAAGCAACTTATAATGTGATTAGTTTTCTTCGTGAAAAATGAGTCGTAATAGAAGTACTTTATATTATTTTGTTTTAATGTTTTAGTTATTAATATTATTATAGTGGAAAAAATAATATTAGATAGGTAAAAAGATTAAAGAAGTATGTTGTGATGTATAACTTTATGTATGTAGGTAATAAGCCACTTGTCTGTTGCATTAGGCATGCCTTTAATAATAGATTTAAGTTAATAAATTAATAAATAAAACAAGTTCTATAATTTACTATATTTCAATCAAATAAATAATTATATCTATGCAAGTTGCAGAATAAAACTCAGTACACAATAACCAAAATCTCTTAAAAGACGAAACAATAACTGTTCATTGGAATACGTGTCGAACACTTACTTAAACTCAACAGAATCGATACACACTTTGTCACTTGTTTGTATCGAAGATAATAGCAATCGAATGCTACTCGATTCATACACACCCGTGATCAATCATCGAGCGAATTCTCGATATTCCGAATCGAATTGAGATTTGAATTTCTATTTGTTTACCTGGCACGATTACGACAGATAATATCAACAGGTTTTACGTTTTATCAAAGCATTATCTTTATTTATGAGGACTGATTCGATGTAAATACGATTACAATATCCATTTAGACGAAAGGCAATTCAATTATGTTTGTTAACTTTTAGAATGCCTTTTCATCGTTTTGTATATGTTTTTAAATTAGTTAAGTAGAAAATGTAATTTATTATTTAAATAACAGAATTCATGTCTTGTTCAAATCTCTTAAAAGCAATGAAGGAAAAACTTAAACGACCTCCGTGGTCGAGTGGCGTACACACCGGTTTTCAAGGTGTCACCAGATATGAGCGGGTTCGATCCTCGGACGGGTCAATGTAGAAAACCACCTTTCTACATTATCTCGCGTCTGGGTGTTTGTGGTACCTTCGTTGTCTCTGATTCCAGAACACAAGCGCTTTAGCTACTTACTTTGTGATCAGAGCAATGTATGTGTGTTGACAAAAAATATTTATTTATTTAAAAATTACAATTATGTTGTTACTTAGAAATGTTTAATACATTAAAAATAAATTAAGTATGCTGTAGCATACACTCTTAGCTGTAATATTTTGTTGAGACAAAGAGACATCAAGAAGAAGACAATAATGCGATTATTTCAAGAGAATTTAAAGCTTGGTAATTAATTCTGGGTTCACTGAGTATTTTCATAACAACGCTAGCAGGTTTAACAAAAGATATTTTTTTTAATTTTTTGAGCCTTGAGACATTACAAAAATATAGAAATATATATTCAAAACATAACGTATGTGAACCGGGCATTTAAAAAAATACTTGAGTTTAATATAACATAAATCTTTGTTATTCACAGAACGCTTACTTTATGTAACTCCGAATACTCTCTCCTAAAACTATACTATGAACGTTTTTATCCAGATTATAGCTGAAGAAATAATCTGGCACACAAAAACTAAGTCCGATACCAACAGGTATCTCCAACAAATATAAATTTAATCATAATAAACTCATCCTTGTATTTTTCATTGTTTTGAAAGACCTATTTAGTAACACGCGTCAACGTTCAATTTTAACAATAAGTAGGTACTATAGATATTATAGTTCATGAGCAAAAAGTATCGTAGCTCAGAGAAAATGAACACTGAAATGTGGAACCTATTTTCTTTACTGTCAACATTCTCAGCCTCTAGATAATTGGATAGTCACTAGAGTATGTTTTATATTTTTTTTTTCACTGTTATTTCCATATAATCATAGGTAAACTACTTAAATACTTAGTGATTCTTCTTTAGACTGATTTATATGTCAAGTCACAATATTGAGTGAAATAAGCAGCTCTTGACCGCAACTAATTAGGATGGTTTGCAAGGATTAAGAACCCCTTTTGGGTTTAAACTATAGGGTAACCAACCCATAAGTTCGCCTTTAATATTAATTATTAATGATATTTAAGACAATGTAGATAATATTATAGTAATCTCTCATGGTTTTTGTTCTAATCAAGCATTAATTGATCAAAGACCTCATTCTAATATTGGTTAAATTATTTGCCTCCTCTGACGTCAATCTAAATACAAATTAGGATAACTAAACGTCATATTCAGCAGCTGCCGATAAAAACTATATTACTCTTTGCACGAAAAGAAAGTGAATGTATTTAATCATAAAATCTTGGCACATTATAAGGCGTCTGTCAGCAGTTCGTGACTACAGGCCGTCGGCAGAAGCAACAGGTCTCAATGTGTTTACCCTCGACACACTGGCTCCCACCCTAATGCCGTGACGGGAATAATCAAAACCGTACACTTAAAAATAGCCGTCTTAGTGACGTCGAAGTAAATGTAAACTTTGTTACTTTTTATCTGAAAGATAAACGGACGGTTGACCTATTTTCTGTCGACTTATCTTGCTTAATAAACCAGCCCTGCAGGGTTGTTTGTGTATACTAGTGGTAGACGCAACTATGCATAGGTTATTTTTACATTAACTGCTGTTTCGGCTAGACCTTTAGTCCTTTTTTGATGGAGGCTGTGATGTTCCAGTAAAGAGTTTCATACTATACTATGCATATATACTATGCAATATGCTATAGCACTCGCAGAAACGTCGTGGTGGTACAAGCACAAGGCATAAAGTTGCAGGTTCAAACTCACTACAGGCTTTCCTATAGTTTTACAAACGTGGTTGCTTTTTATGTTGTACTTTCTTAATTATTCTAAGACCCTATTGACAAACGGTATAGAAAAACGTCGCGAGACAACCTGGATTCTCAAAATTCGAAGCTGAATTCCGCAAGTCAGCAAGCGTGGGATCAATGCTTGTGTTCTCATGTAGAGAAGGCTCTAAATGAGAAAAGGCTATTATTACTCGCAGAAATCCTCTACTCTCTACCTAGATTACCTACCTTCTAACTCTAAATGTGCCAGTTCGCAATGTCTCGACATTACAACGTAGACCAGTATAAATGATAAATAATCTGGAGCGTAATAAACGCAAAAGATATTTGTTTCAGAATACCAATTGAAAAATATAACCTTTTATACGTCCACAAAGGTCCGAAGATAAAACGAAGAAAATATCTGAGTCGCTTTATTAAATTATCCGCAAGTAACGCGCGCAAGTTATGGAATTTCTATAGAATAGAATAATAAACCTAACATCCGCACAATGGAATAAAACAGCACTAGAGCGTCGACAATAAGAAATATATGAGAATATTGCGATAAAAGTCAGACTGGGACCATTTCTCGACCATAAATTTTAGTAAGAACAGGGCCTGCGTATAATGGCGATACATTTTCAGATCACGTGCTTACATAGAAGCTATAAGCGGTGCTTTAATCGACGATATGAATTCACAGCCTCTTGTGACCTAAAAAGTAAATGAACAGCATCCGTTATCTTGCAGTCGCCGTCAGTTCGAGTTCCAGATACGCTCTTGTTTATTATAGAAGATGTCAGACTGAGCTAGACTAGTAATACTGTGTAAGTATTAAATCTACTGGAAATGTCTAAGGTAAGCTTTCAATGTAACTTTTTGATTTTTTAAATATAAAATTTTATTTCGCGACGCACGAGTATATAGATTGCAATTTACTTGTGTTACATTATTTGGTATATTTTTTAGACTTAAAGAACTAGCAACTAAATCCTGAATAAACTAGATATATTTTATTTTATATATTATACTTTTAATTTCTTTTTTAATAGTTTCCCTTTTCTCTCTAGGTACATTACTACTAAATAGTCTTATGCGAACGAATTCGCTAGCTAAAACTAGTATACTTAAATCACTAAACAGGTAGGTAGGTAGGCCTTAGAGTAAAAATCTGTAATCTATAGAGTGCGCCTTACATGGTATGACTGTGAACAACAATATAAAAAGTAAAATCTGTGTCAAAACAGGGCGCGCCATTTTATTAAAACTACCTTATATTACCCTAAGAATGATCGATATTTTCGCAGAAACGTCAGTCATCGCACGGAAATTCACTTTAACATTTAAATCAGTAAACAAGTGTAGTACTTAGGTACAGCTAAAATTTTGCTTACAGTCGACACAACGGGCTACTAGCGATGCGTGCACTCTTATCTTGTCTTTGCATACTCTAAGTTACTTACGTATTATCCAAATAACAATAATTCTACAAGTGCACCTATGCACAAAGCTTTTACTTAGCTTCTAAGACTGAGAAGGTACTTAAAATTATTCCATATTAAAAAATAACTAAGTGCGTATCAAAGTAGAAAAAGCAAATAAAATTCCACAACCTTGTTCGCCCGACTTGGTACGGGCTTCAAAGTAATGCCTTCGTATGTAGCAGAATACGGTCTTCATAAAAACCCTTGGGAAAGGGTCAATTCACACGACATCATTCTTGAAATGTACACAAAGTTTACTGTACTGATAAAAGCTTGAAATCAGTATATAACACTTAGTGTGAATTAAAAAGAATCATTTTAATCAATAGTATGTAATGAATGCACAATTATGGCACGTGAGCGAGTTTGATAATATATTTAACGGACAATGGATTGGATGGATAACTGGGGCATTTAAGCTACAGAATCGTAGATCGAAAGACAATAAAAAGTACGCGACGAATTTTAGGAAAGGGGCTATAAACAATCTCGATCACATCAGCTATTAAGCAATAAAAAAACTCATCAAAATTGGATTAAAATTAAACAATAAATCATTTAAACGCCGTATCTTTTTCTAACTGTAATTTACACTTTGAAAATAACATAGTTAAAAAAAAACACTTTGGCCACCACCAACCAAGCGCGAGCGAAGCCGGGAGAAACAGTTAGTTGTCTTATAAGTAACGGAAGAATGATTAGATAGTCATTTGTTTTTCAATAAGCATCAAGCTAAATTAAATGTAAAATATCTGTGAGATTTAATAAACACATTACGCTCACTGAATAAAGCATATATTATCTAGCTTTGTAATAAAACTGAATGTGCTTATGTAGTTTCTAGTTTCATTTCAGTTACCCCAGGTGTTCGTTATACCCCGCTCTTGGCTAACACTATTCATACCGCTTCATAATTGGGTACGAGTACGGCCTACATCCATTGTACCTTATAGAGGGACCGACCTATTACGTATCAGATAGTAACTAGTTCGTGAGATATAATTTGAAGCGAAAGGAGTTTTATTTGTGTATCTAAACATGTATACTCAATATATAAAGCTAAGCTAAGGTCTAAATTCCCAAACAGAATTTAGACCTAAATAATTGAGACATAAATCGTATACAATAATTTTCGAAAGCTTTTACGAAACTACTGAAAATTTCATTTCATTTATTTTGTAAACACAGGTTACAGAGGTTTTTTAATTATAATAATACATATACACATCGCCATGTTTCGCCAAACGGCATACAAAACAGTCTTGTAAATAATAATTGCTACATTAGCCAAATTGAAATATTACCTATACCTACAAAATGTCAAATCAAAATAAAAAATTTGGGAACGTAGTATTTAAATATTAATTCACAAACAAAACACTTTTAGAACCAAATTAAATTAAAACAATAAATAGATATTAAGTATTGATCAAGTTTTGGTCAATTTCTTAAACAATTTTATTTTTTACTTAATAATATTACTTATTATCTCTTAGTAACATAACTTACTTTAATTAATAGTCTGGTAAACACTTTTGTGATTACCAGACTATTTATAAGTAAACATTTATGTTTTTACAGTCAGTCTACGAGTTTCTACGTGACAATAATTGGCGGATCTGCTTCTCATAATCTTACTTATCAAAGCAAATATAGAACAACAAATAGTTCCAAAATTATACTGTATATTTGGCTCTCAAGCTTCTGAGTAAGGCAAAGTTTATAAGTAATTAGTCGTCTTCATTCGTCGCCTGTTTAACTCGGTTTAACATACAAGTTTCTAGACTGATCCGTCTCCAAAACAAATTAATTTTGCTCACCGCTAACAAATATCGTGTAAATTTGTTGTCCCTAAAGTCAATAACGTGTATGGAGAACGGACTCTAAAGAAATGTATTCCATACATTTTAAATAGTTTACCGGCGGTCATCAGAGATAAACATAACAAAAACATATTTAAATCTAAATTAAAACTATATTTAATAAACACCCTACCATAAACATTACCTACGACAAATTAGAAGCACTCTTTAGACTTTGTATAATTTAAGTACCTTTATGTTATATGCAATATCTATGATCTCAAAGTCAAACAGTCTGTGCTGTTTTGTGAGACGCTATTTAATTCATAAGTTTAATCTGTATCCTCCAAAACATAAATAAATAATAAAATAAAATATTTAATGAACCTAGAATTAACTGGAACTTGTGTGGTAATTGACCTCTGACAAACGAGTCGTATTCACTAAATTATATTCCGTAATTTTTCGTCCTCCGTCCAAGCTTTTTGTGTAATTTAAATTCTCGTCGAGCACCAAAAAGAGGGCTGTGCAAATAAGCACATTCAGACCACTTATTTAAATAAAGCCTTAAATAAATTTACTGTCCCAAAGTACAGACCGCCGGGAACAAAGACTCCGTTTCTCTCAGTGACCAAGTTGGGAGAAGGATGTACCTACTTGTATTGGATTAATACACGTAGTTGCAACCTCAGTGATCTGTCAAAGGCTTTAGCACAAAGCTCGCTCCAGCGGCACAGGATAATATAGACTTTAGCGGAAATTGGAACGTCGTATAGCTTTAATCCCTACCGTACCTTCTTAGGTAAAAATATCACGACCTAAAACTCTCAAAACATCTTGCTATATGAAAATCCATCGGCTGATAAAACATTGCTCGTAAGCCCCAATTCCATTTCGGTGAATATGTTTCCATTAGACTGACTCAATGCTCTAATTGGAAGCTGCTTATCTATTTTTAAACTTATATTTTAGTAATCGCTTTAATCTATGTTCCTAAATTGAGACGTAAATATTATTTTACAATGTTCATGATTTAAAACGGTCGCTTTAAAGTGGTCGTTTGGAAAATCGGTTAGAAGATGCATCGAAAGTTTGAGCAGTAGAGATTTACATTGGGCGGGCGTCGGGTCCGGGAGAGGCTGCGGCGCGCGTCCCGCCCAGTGGCTGCTCGACCGCCGCACCGAGCGCACGCCGCGTCGCGCACGCACACCACACGACCCGCCGGTACGCGACACAAACACACGCATGCATTACCCAACTCTTCCCCCCCCCTCCACCCCCTCGCGCTACCACTGAAACCCCCCCCCCTGCCTCTTGCATCCCCTCCCTCGCGGCCAGGTAGATACGTATTTCACGCACACGTTCATCAACAATTAGCATCACACTTTTGATACTGTCATTAACAATGAAACGTTCAATCAATACGTATTCACCGTGGGTGCAATTTAAATCTCTTTTGTCTGCATGTCTGTGTTTATACAGTTTTTTATCTTTGATTGTTTCCAAAATGTTTGTAGTTATCTTCTACTATAATTCCTCCTTTTCTTTTGAGCCTATGTTTTATTCAAATTATTGTCGGATGTGTAAATCACGGGCCTCGTAAACACCAGTTAACGACATACTAAATTTGTATTCTTAAATCAGATCTCATTAAAGCTTTTTAAAAAAAACATCTAATCGGAGTGATTACCAAAGAAATTGAATATCTGCGTCATTAAAATAATAATAATGTTATCGTTAATTAACCTTATTTAAAGATGATATAAAAAAAGTTCCGAAACTCTACCTCATTCCAAGGTTAAATTATTCGCTAAAATATTTATGAACACTTTGTTTTCATAACTCCAAATTTAATATCAAGCCTCTCAAGTCAGCAATTAGAAGTATTTTATCTCGCGAAACAACCCTCCGATATCGGGATTAATCCGCAGAAGGAAATCTTTTTAAATCAGCTCTTAGTTCATTTCAATTTCGCTTAATACATTTAAAAAAAACATTTTGATGCTGAAACCAGGGATTAAAGGCACGCTACTTTGTAAATAATTCGAAGTTAAAAAAATCTCCAATACGGCTGTAATTGTAAACCGCAAATATGACTAACTGTGCTAATATCCAACATATTTATTTATATGACACTAGACCTACAGTAATTAGTTTCTAACAATTATAAAAGCTAATTAGTCCTCCATGTCTTTGTGAAATATAGTTAGTCAGCAACTCTTTGAGCGAGCTGGGACAAGGTGAACATGACCAGGTCAAGGTATTTCCTAGCTCCCGCCCTCGATGCGCACATACCATAATTAAACCAAAAATGGCGCAAATATTAACAAAACTATTCTAAAAACTCCAAAGTTCGAAGTAAGCAATCCTTTATTTTACTGTTGATATCATAAATGCTATCTGTAATAATGCGGATTCAAATACCTTGGTGTTTATAAATTCAGGCTATTCAATATGGCGGCAATAATGGGTTTTAATCATTTATGCCCAGCGAAATATTAATGTATGTACATATTGTAGCTAATAATTCCGATTTTACTTTATCCATTATATATAATGTATTTGAGATAATAAATTTTCTGTGAAAGGACGATTGAGGATGTCAGTTGGTGTCGTCTAGTAGCAAGGCAAGAACAAAAGATTTGTGATTTGAACTTAAATTCAGTTAACGTTTTAAAAACCTTAGGTACATTATTTTATTATTTACATTATTTTTACTATTTTTTTATTTACATTTAAAATAACATTTTAGACAATTCATTTTATAATTGTTTCCATTAACTGAACAAAACACGAATTTTAGTACCTTATAACTAACAATTAAACATCGTTATAAAAAAATAAGGAGCGAACAATATAAGTAATTTTATAAAGGCTACAACATTGCTAATCATTTAAAACGAACAATGAACCAATCTTAGTTTTTAAACTGTTTGAATAGTGAAACAAAAGAAACAAATGAACAAAGACTACTTCTCTGAATTAAATCACATTTTAGCAGCCAAGAGCCATGTCGACAACGTAAATGACTGTGTTCTACTGCATTACAATTAAAAGGAGAACGAATTTCAGGTATTTTATAATTCAATTTTTAATTCCACGACAAACCGATATTTTAAAATATTTTAATCTCGTCCCGCAGTTCATTTTTGAATAATCTCTGACAGGTTTAAAATAAAGGCAAAGTATAAATTTAATCTTAGTCTGTTTTTATAAGGCCAGCTATACAGTTGAGACTTACGATTCTCATTAATCTCAGTTTTAATATTCATGGGGTCGTCGTTCTGATGAGTTTCTGTTCTTTTTTATCTATTCACACCACGTAGTTTGTTTGTTATAATTATCGTCTTTAATAGATAATCACCTTCTACACTTCACTTGAATTTCTAGTCAACATTTTTATTTTGATTATTACGTTACCTGATCTTCGCCTATATCCAACACATGCACACTAACTAAAGGAATTATTCTTAAATCTTGTTTCTAATTCGAGTTTACATTGTTAAAAAATAAGGTAAAAGTGTGGTGCCTGACCGGAATACTGTATAGGTTACAGTAACAGTGTTTACTTCATAAATACCTGTTAATTTGGGATTGGAGTGGGGCATGCCCTAGTCCGGACTTCAACTGGATTTTGATCGGCAGCTGGAGATCCGTCAGGTTTGTGTTCTTTAACTAGTTCTTTGATCAATCAACGTGACATCCAAACAATGCACTAATATTTCGGTGACTTGATTTAAACAGTGCAGTAATTATTATGGAGAATTTTTATTTAGAACGCCGCTCTACATATTATTTGTGACGTTAACGATACGAATACTTTTCTGATAGTATTCATGCTAGGGTTTTAGCCCACATCTTACAGCCATTACTTTGATTTGAAATTCGAATGCTCTCAACATTCTTCCGAATACTTTGAAATTATTTAACCAATATGGGCGCGAGTGTCTACCTTGGATTTCTTTGATACGTATTCCATGTTTACGGAAATTATGATTTTTAGAAAACATGTTGTGTTTCTTTGAAATGAAAATTATTGCAGCAGTGAGACCCTTTTAAGAATACGATAAATATATTTTGTCAAACTTTGAATAAATTTTTGTGTTAGATGATTGCTAAATCAGAGTTGAAATGAAAAAGACGTCAATAGTATGTGCAGTATGTGATAGCAGTAAGTGAGTTAAGGAACCTATTCGTGCTCTTTATTGATTTGCCTCTGGTTCTTAAGAGTAACCTTATCTAAAATAACCTTTCCACACTGTGCTATTAAAAGCGATTTTCCGCTTTATTTACATACAAATTAGTCGGACACGATTTCAGTAAATTTTAGGGCATCACCATATTAAGGGGGGAAAATAGGTACACTAACTTATGTTTATACAACAAATTTATCACTATATCTAAAAAGTAATACAAAGCAACGAGTTTTATATGTTATTGGATAGAGGAGAGATTCCGCAATTTAAAAATACGCTAGGTCCCTAGTCTGGCATGCAGTCCATCCGTCAATTTCCACCAATGTTAGAGAAGCTACTAGCTCGTAATTGGTGGAAAATGACAGATGGAACGCTAGCGAGACGGATTTTTAAATCGTGAACACACTCATCAATTTTTAATAAATCTGGTTAAATAAATAATTTATTTATCTTAATCTATTATTTTTTAAATCAGGTTATAGGGTTTATTTACCTACTTATCATGGTAATGTCAATGTTATACTTAAGTTCCATTTATCAATGTTAACCGCACTAAGTAGGTAAACACAAGATAAGTATTTAAATAACCTTGTGTGTGTACACAGAAAGTTTCGTAGAAAAAAGAAAGTCAAATTAAAATGAAAAAGAAATATATTTATCGCTGTATTCAGTGTACTTCAGGATTTACGGGTACGCATACCAAGCATACTTTCATCGCACGCCACGTATCGTTATTTGCGAGATAATACCTCTCAACACTCCGAGTGTTCCCGCTTCACTAATGCACCTGCTTTCAAGCCCACATCTACATAAACTCTATTAATAGACCCACTAAACTTGACGTATTATAAACAAGTATTCAGATTTATGATACATCTTTACCTTTACGTTATTCGAGGGATACGCCTGTCAATCATCTCGTTTTGTTGATATCTATCTGCGCCTCTGTAATGTGAGGCGCGACTTACTCAACAGGTCTTATTCCTTTCCGTTTTATAACTTTACGTAACAGTAAAATTAGTTCTATCGGCTATTCTCGTGCTCCTCCCACATATTTATCACATTTTACATGTTCGTCAGAAGATCGATACAAATCGTCTTACAGTTATTGTTCTACGTTTTATAAATTTTATTAAATTCTTGAATGTTTTTATCCACATGTATACGAATAGTCATGCCAGATGTATTTTCATCTATCTTCTGTATAATTAAAAATCAATTGTCACATTTTTGACCGAGCTTTACTTAATAACGGGTCTAATTCGGTTTTTTTTGTTTTGTTTTGTTTTGTTGTGTTTTTTATTGTCAGGATAAGATTTGTATGAAAGAAATGTTGCAAAAAATCCGCTGTTCTATCCAGTAGAATTAATAGTGGAATAATCCAGCGGATTAACAGGACAACGACTGTCGGCAAGCTAGTACAATATTTATCAAACTATAGGTACACAATACTTACATTATGTGAAGTTATGAACTCCTGCTATTTAGGTATGTTAGTAGTCCCTGCAGTTATAAATATGTCAGTATTTAAAATTTTATGACAACGATAAACTTATTTGAAAGAGTGAAAATTAAAAAGATTTATTAGTTTCTTTCTAATTCTGCTGAGTAAAGTATTAACCAAATAGAAAGAAACCCAAAGGTCTACTATTAAAACTGTTTAACCGTACATTAATAATATGATTCTCGTCATATGAACCTGTCTGTATGTGTTCTATATTACGATAATTTATATATGTGCTATACCTTTTTCCAACTCTCCAACTTCCCTACTTACAAAACAGCATTGTTTCCCAATTACATCGACTTTTACACATACAACTACATATAACTTGCTTTTATGTTTCTTACTCACACGAATTGGGCACAAATTCGGCTAGTGTTGTCCGAAATAAACCCTGTTTTAGCAAAACTAACTCACCGCGTTTTATTGGGTTTGAGTTTATATTCAAGTGTACACTTACAACTTCAGCAGCCTGATTCTGTAAGACCTCATTCTAAACTTCGCATCTGAATCTGCTGTGAGTTTCTTGGTTGGCATTCCAAAAACTCGGTTGCTAATTGGAATTGACACTAGCGCTACCCTTGCGAGCGTGTCAGCGAGTTGAACTAAATTGACCGTGAGATTTTGACTGATAAAGAATGAGATGACGTAAGAAGTCGGATTCAGTAAGGTAATTCCCCCGTCACTTCGACGCTCATTTCGCACTCAAACCCGAAATTAAGGTCATTTTGAACCTTATACGAAGTGAAAGTGAATAGCGCTGTGAGATGCGAGTTATTGTTTGAATTTTACAGAATCGACGTGCAGTTCCACTCATTTTCAAACTACAACAGTAAGCAATCTCACTAAAAGCTACGAAACAATTAGTTTCGTGTGTTCGATATAATTTCTGCTTTATATAAAGTTGGTGCACTGATTAATACCATGATTCATTTACATAATCTGATTGAATTACGAAGTTCCGGGTGATTCACAATCGACTGAAATTTCCCAGTAACTGTCAAGTTTGAAATAGTATAAAAGAAGAGAGTTATTTCAAAAATAAATTGGACCACGCTTTCGGTAATATTAAAATTTATACCTACAGAGGTTTGAGGATAACTCAACTTATAGGTAACCATGAAAAAAACGATGCAAATACCTTTGCCTGGAATAAAAACGAAGTTAAACCGTTCGCAATATTGTAACTATTCTAATTGGTCTCTTAAAACTTCTCTTTTTAGGGACCCTTATTTTAAAAAAATTGCTTTGTTGTCCCTCTGTTTATCTGTCTGGTTAAGTTTTAAGTTTTTTATCAGAAACGTGTGGTGGTATCATGGTGAAATAATATCAATCACTTAGGTCACCGAATTCAAGTTTCTATGTCAACGCAATTAAAAAATACAGACATTTATGTAGTAAGCTCGCGCAAGAAACTCTAAACCTGTATGGTTCTTCCCGTTCCCGAATTTTGTGATTCCGGGATCACGTAATTCGCCATGATGTCACAAGTAAAGAAAAAAAATGTAAATTTAATAGTGTCATACATCGACGCAAGTGAGAGCATATTTCCAACTACACAGTTAAGTTTGTTTTTTTTTAAATATCGTGACGATCAATAAAATTTGTACGGAGCCCGACTCACACTCGTACTCGCATATCCGGCTTTTTTATTCCAAATACCTTACATTACTTATCTGCAAAACTGATGAAACCTCCAAAAGGTTGTGTCCAAATGATGTCAAGTTCTCTACATTGTAAGGACATGCGGAAGGTCACGAAATCAAATCGATCTAACCGAGAAAAGGTTGAGTCGTAGAAACACAGCTGTCCCAAAACTTTTAAAGTCCTAAACGATAAGGGTAAAGGCTAGAGAGGGATTCTTGGAGCCTGCAAAGTGGTGCTCTGATTTTGTATTACGATAATCGTTAGACAAAAAGACATCTAATCATTGTACTATAATCGTATAAGCAGTCAACCCAATATTAATTTAATTTTTTTAAGACATATTTTACAATTTAATTTTTTATTAAATTAAAATCTCCCAAACTATTAAATAAAAGTAGTTTTCCAATAGCTAAAAAAAACTACTACAACTACTACTATTCTTTTGTTCCACATTAAAATAAATAAATCTAGAGTCTAGGTCTAGACCTAGATAGGTAGAAACACCAATCATATCTCTAAAGCGAAGTAGTGTGCGCCTCAAAGCTTAGCTCGGCTGTTCCCGCTGGAGCAAATCCCTGCAATATATTGTTTGCATAGACATATAAAGCTCTACTAGGCACACTAGTAAAGAATAAAAATGGCTACGTCAGTACACACTGGCTTTTTATTCAGTCAATAACATACTCAGAGAATTTCAGTGGTTTTCCTTATTTTTGTTAATTGAACCCTTTAGGTCATGTATCACGTCAAACAATAAAAAATAGTTTCCCAAATATTTCGAAAACCATAGACAACATTTTGTGTCGTTATAAAACTTTGTTTGTTTATTAAGTAACAGAACCATCCCGAACCTATTTTTGTTATTGTAACTTTATTATAATCTATTCCCGTCATCGCTGATAAAATACGCTTGTTTTTTGTCTTTGGCCAAAGTGGAATTGCTGAAAGCCAGGGCCACATTCTTGGTTTCGTATTTATACGCATATTGGTAGCTATATACACTAGATCAGACCCGCCTAACAAACCAAATGGGTCTTAATTCGTGACGGTCCTAAAAACAAATGCTGGACAGTTTATTTTATGACCGTGGTCATGGCACTATTGTGTTTACAAACATTGATGTATTTACACAAAACACTACACAAATTATTTTGCGTCTCAAAACTGTCAACATCAATGTCAAAATAAACCTAATTCCTCGTAAATTTTATTAAAAAAAGCTTGAAATATTATTCATGTTCGCAATAAGCGCTTGTCATTTATTTCTTTATTACCACGACAACAAATCCATGGCTTTGCTCGTTTTCCTTGAGGAAAATAAAAGCAGATTTTCCATTCATTTCTTCAACTATTTCCTGTTTTGCTTAATTACTTTTTGCGAATCAACGATCCCGACACAAGTCAAAGGAGTTAATAATCTCTTCCTAAGTAATTAGGTATCTACGTAACGGAGCAAATTATTCACAAGATTGCAACTTTTAAAAATAAAAGATCACGAAATAAGGCAATAAAGACGTCTATTGCCTTATTAGTTAGCGTCTTTTCCTGGAACTGAATTAAAAGTGACCATAAAATATGATTAATAATTATGGATGAGGGAAGAGCAAGACAGACAAAAATGGCAGAAAAAAGAGAGGGCCTATACAGCAGTGGGTGAATTCTTTCTGAATAGTATCCTAAAAGAAAAAAAAATCGTGTGTATCCTTTTCTTTTTTTTGAAATTCCAACCATATAACTAGATATACCTATGCTACCTATAAGACAAACGTAACTCACCACGATCAATATTATCACACGGTGCATCAGCCCGTCAGCCGATGAATTGAAAGGCAAACAACAATTTCATTAAACGCTTGATCCAATATTGGTTTATTGGTTTCAAAGTAGCCCTCTACCTAGAAATAACAGTGTCATCGATCAATAAAATCTTGAACATGCTTAATTGAAAACTTTGAAGAGTTGCGGCTTTGTTCTTAGTGAGATTGTATGTAAAGTAAAAGTTTGGAACAGATGTTGGTGATGTGTAATGAGTTTCCTAGATTTTGTCTTAGATTGCGTATACTTATATGTACTTATATGCTGTGACACCTGTACAACAAAACTATCTTAAGTCTAACGCACGTAATAGGACATTTTATTTACAATTTATTAGACACGTACCA
Source organism: Diachrysia chrysitis (assembly GCA_932294365.1). Classification (NCBI taxonomy): domain Eukaryota; kingdom Metazoa; phylum Arthropoda; class Insecta; order Lepidoptera; family Noctuidae; genus Diachrysia; species Diachrysia chrysitis. The sequence goes on from OW028647.1 coordinate 4,432,670, forward strand.
CCACTTAATTGTAAATGATTAAATTCGCAATTTATTAGCAAGTAAGATTAGAATCAGTGAAGGAAAACATTGTGAAGGAAACTGGATTTCAAAATCGGAATCAGAAATCGCCAACCCGCAATGTGCAAGCGTGGTGATCAATGCTGGTTTCTTCTCTACATGAGAAGAGGCCTGTGCAGAGGGCAGTGTGCCAGCAGTAGAACATTTAAAGGCCGGTTTATTATTATAAGTAAAATTTCGGAAAAGCTTTTTTGGGCTCAATTAAACCTCTTTAAAAGAAAGCTAACTAAAACCTAAACTCACCAACACAGGCTCAACTTGTAATAATGAAACAAATATATACAAAGTATAATTTTCAGCCCCAAAACATGATAAGTTTTGAATCCTTCGTATCCTTATCCAGTAGGTACCTACCTACTGCTTCTTTTTGTGACAACGTAGCAAGCTTCTCCCAATGTCAGCTAATCAAATAGTATCACCAAGGTAGTTATAAATTATGTCAAACGATTTCCACAACCAAAAGTCGTTTAAATAGGAAAATTGCGCGCAATCAACGCGAACAACATAACAAGGTTTTTGTGTGACGTATCCGTGCGACAGTGGGTTAATTAATTAATTAGTCCGAACCGTTCGCAACGCCGCAACACTTTTGACGCCAATTTAGCTCGACATATATAATTGACAACGCCGTTTTTATACATTTTATGCGTAATTTATCCTTCTTTTATAATGTAACAACATTAAAATTTGTAGTAGGTATATTTTTTTTTATTTTTTTTTTTTTCTTAAAAAAAACTACTCCCGCACTAAGGAATTTAATCCTTGTGTCGCGGGGGGTTTCACAAACAATCAAATCACATGCACAAAGAACACCCAGACTTGGAACAAGCATTTATGGGTCACACAAATGCTTGTCCCATGCGGGGATCGAACCCGCGGCACGTTGCGCACAGAGGTAATTGGCGTGGTGACCTTATACCACTCGGCTATCCGTGCAGTCAAATTTATTGTGTAGTATTTATTATATTATTTTATTATTATAATTTATTTAAAAAACCTAAATATGTACAATGTATAGAAAGATATGCTTTGACTGTTTGTATGTAAGTTGTCCGTCAAAATTTGCAAACAATGTTTTGACTATTTGATGGTATTCGATTTATGGTCATTTCGAGCTGGCCGAATGATGGAGCCTGAAGGTGGCCATAGAAACGTCGTCATAAAACTGCGCAATCTCATCGTGTTTTTGTCAGACAAATTAGCTTTGCTTATTACTTTAAGCAAGCCTGTCAGTGTGATCTAAGTAGCTACGTCAAGTGCATTTCACACCACTGCAACATCGCTCGACAAATTAAATATTTTCTATATACTATTGTGCCCCTCACTAAAATCCTATCGATCGCCCACAAGAATAAGGTCTACAATTTTATCTCATGCTTCTATTCTAAGCTTGCCCTTATGTATCGACGTGGGTCATAATAACCGCAACTGGGGCACAATATCGTTAAGTGAAGCAAGGTGTTGACCTTAACACCCAAGAAGTAATGGAGCCTTGTTGTGGAGGCCGGGTAATGCCTATTACCGGGAAACATGCAGAATATCCAACCAGAATGTCACTAATATACATTATATTGCTATAGTGTGCGTATATGTTACGAGTACTTCAAAGCTGGTAGCTTTACGGCCTCGTTGCCGGTACTTTATTATACGTATTTCAAGGGTTAGTGCGTCCGGATAGAATGTAGAGATATGGTGAATAGTAGAGATGCGCCGAGTACGAGATTACTCGGTTTACTTTTTGGAAACCGAACACTCTGCCGAATAACTCGGTACACTATGTATTGCGTAAAACAAATTTGTACATGCTCGAGCTATTACCTACACATTATACATTTTTTTTTTATTAATATAGTGGTATATCACATAACAAGGTAGGTACTTTATTGTATTTTAAGTAACTACTGCTCTAGGAAAAATGCGTAGGAACAAAATATAAATGACGGAAAATATTTATTGTTAACTTTTTAACAGTTGCAAAATCTTCTAATATATAAAAATGTACTGTCACAGTGTCTGTTATGGAAATTTCCTGTGTATATTTGGTAGGTCTGAGAACGAACAACGTAGGCTATTTTTATACTCCTATATGATAAGGGTACCCTGTCAAAACAAAGTTTCCCGGGTCAGCTAAAATAATAAAGATGACTACATTAAATTTTTCTTTCACTATGTCTCTTTCCTAAACTTATTAAATACTACTCGTCAGTTGAACCGAGTAATTGGGCCAAGAACGAGTACTGAAAAACATACCAAATATTAGCCGAGTAGGTACCGAGTAATAAATGAGTAGTCGGCGCATCTCTAGTAAAGATCTATAAGCGTGAGATTTGTTTTGTGAACTAGGTACTTTAAATTGGCGGAGATCATTTAAAACTTTTGGATACAATTCTTCTTTGAATATGAAAGTTTTTTTTTGGAGAGCAACAACCATCTTTATCTGAATGTAATGTTGACTTCTTTGTATGCAAAAGGCTCTAATAAATTTAATTAAACATTTCTGTTTTTTTTTTATTGTCCTGAACTCTAAAATATTTTAACATTAATATACAATTGCTGATTAAATACATGCATAAAGGAGTTATCGGAAATCCAGTGTTAAATCCCAGTATCTACATTGAAGACGCTGTGATTTACTGAGCGTGCTGAATTTCCTGTTTCCTGTGTTTGTTTGAATTCACTGCGGGTGCAGTTTACAATATTATTGTCTGTCCATTACTTGATTATTATAATGTGTTGTGGGTTTAGTATATAAAAATTGACAACTAATATCTTTAGCTTCACTAACGATGATATATACGGTCTTATTACCAAAAAACGTTTATCTAAAAACAGGATCAACACTCTATAAACTCCATAGTGTAAACCTGGTTTTTAGATAATCCGCTTTTTGTTATAAGACCGATAATGTGTATTGGTGCCTACTCTATAACTATCAGGAACAAAGAAGCTAATACTCTGTTAACGGATTTTAAAATTTAAAGTTTGGTTCCGAAACATTAAAATTACCTAATTTATCCAAACTTAGAGGCATTATGATTTGTGTAGCCTAATGCAAATTAAGAACTTGATTTCTAAAACGGTACTTATTCAAATCAAACATATTGGGAACTAAATCCTCTTAAGATATCAAAAGAATATGAGATATAAGGTACGTTTAAAAAACTATGTTTTTTTTGTTTTAAATAGGAAAGGAAACCCTTGAGAGAACAATACCTACAGTAAATTAATACTTAGCTAAGAGATACCGGCCTACGTGAGACGGAAGCACACCGCATTAAGCTTTATGTAACTTTACATACGCCGGTAGTACATGACACTTTGCCTATATTTAAAACAAAAGAGAACCTATAAATTAATATAAATTGCAGATAGTTTCTGTAAAATGTTTTTTCAAACAAGAATTTATTAATCAGTATTGCCTGACATACCTATATACTCTGAGTCTCTGATGGAAATGACTTTACTTTGACCTACATAAACGACAACAAGTAGAAAGGTTTGTGACAAATAAATAGAAAAGTTCAATTTAACAACCAAGTTAAACAGTAATTTTGGTTCTTGAAGTTTGTTATTAGTAAAATCAATGAGCCTAAGCTAAGGTAGATTGACATTAATTTAATTCTGTATCCCATCTGTATGTTTTCAAATTTTATACCGTCAATGAAAATCCTTTTTTGGACCTAACTCTTTTGTGACAACAGAATAAAATACAATATTCACTCGCATTTCACTTCACGTGGACATTTTATAGATTTCCAAAAACAAAAGTACAAAGCGTGCATAGAAGCTTCGTTGAGAATTAAGTTATTTAAAAAACTTTATTAAAATTGGAACGAATCTTTGTTTCAATTTCAAAATAGTTTTTTAGTAATTTTTTTTTTTAATATTTGTTTTTAAATAGTTTCTAATTAAAAAAAGAAAACCAATGACACGCTGTTATTAAAAAAAAATTACTAAGAATGTTTGCTGGCTTAAATGATTTAAAAATAAAATAAATAGAATAATATAACTAGGTAAAATGAAAAAAAAACACATTACGCTCACATTAAATATAAAACAAGGCATTGGTATCAATAACAGCATTATTTAACATTGAACATGTAATACTATCTACTACCCCATCGTAATTATCAAAATTTTCCACAGCATGTACCTACATTGTACGAAATGTTATCTGTAGCGCATCGCCATTAGGGGACTATTATTATACTAATGAGGCACATTAGACATGTTCTATCAATCTATGTTAACATTACATTAGTTTAAAAGCTATTGTATTAAATCTCTGTGTTACACTAACATAGTTTGCATTAAACGTTGTTTACAAAAAAAATAAATCAAGATTACCAATGTGACTTTTAGCAACATAATAAATAAATAATAGTACCTACTGGTAGAAATTAATACACCATTCTCTTTTGTTTATGGCAAATGGTATTTTTTTATCAAAATTAATTAAAGCGAAATGACACTTACCAAACTACAGATTTTTTTTAAAAAAATACACTGTTTAGCGACATTACGTACAATATTATAAACAGTAAGTGAACTACGTTACAAATTTCTGTGTCATTTGCAGTCACTTGAGAACTCACAACACGAACGAAGAGATTGTTTTAGGTGTCAACTCCGAAAATGGTCCTACCTTCGTCATAAAACAGCCTCTCTCTCGCACCTACGTTTTATTACTTAAAGCACTTAATTTTATGTCACTTTCCCTTCAGCTACGTGTAAAAATTACTTTTCTCTGCCTCAGATAAATGATGTTACACACCCATTATTTACCGTCGAACCATTAAGTCTGTTTGATAAAAAATAAACATTAATGGCCTTATTTATAAAAATCTCGACAGTTTTATGCAATTGCTAAGAAAGTTTTAAAATCAAATTCTCTATAGAGAAATTTAAAAAAGAATTTAGTAATCAATTGCTAATCATCGTCGAGATTTTTATAAATAAAAAAAGTTTTTATTTGAATTAATGGCCTTTTTCCTACCCAGTCTATACGTATATATATACATATTTGGGTAATTGCTTAATATATTTGTTAGTCAAATATTATTATGATAAGCCCTGTCACAGGCACCATATTTTGTAAAAAAAAATGTTAACCTAGACGAAACAGTTGTACAATGAAAAAGGAATATATATTTAACCTTAAATATAGAAATAAGCAAGTTTTCATTTTATGCACTAACAACAAAGCATACATTTTATGAAACTTTTAAAGACATGAAATATAAGAGGATAAGTAAAAGCTGCAACGTTAGCTCGGGTCACGTTTAATCGTGTAATTAGAGGCAAGACACAGGGCGGGCAGACCCCGACCCACTCCAAGTCTCCAGTGATATTTAACACGAGCCACCGCCACTTTTCTTTCCATTATCACAAGACACCTTTTTATTATTCAGGGTGCTTATTTTATTGTCCTTAAATCTAATTTCCAGGATAATTGGAAAAGTAAACAACTGTTTTTGGTTAATGCCCCCGAACAAGCGTAGTTGACCACATTATAAAAGATCTTACGCGTGTCTGTAAATGTGTTTGGTTAAGTCTATTTGCATAAGAGACAAATGCGTAATGCCCCACTTCAAGCTCGTTTGCACGGAATGAGGTTATAAACGCCATGATATAAGCTTAGTATATGTGGAAATGGATTGTACGAAATGTACGAGTCTCGCCGACACTCTGTAAATTTTCTCTCGCATTTTCAATTACAGATATTTTATATGGACGACGTTTTTTCACACCAGTACACCGCCAAATAGGGATGCGGACTATTTTATTTATTTACATGTCACGTGGATTATTAACAAATATTAGACACGTATTTTTTTCTTTTTGATCAAACAATGATACAGTGAATGGAGATGTGTCATGATGACGTAACTGGCGTGTATTATTTTTGAAAAAATGTGACGTCTCGAACCTCGACCCCTGAACTTTAAAGCACTTTAACTTTGGCATTTTTCATTGATTTCATAAAAAATACGACTTGTTTTTTTTTTATCTATCTGGTGGATTAAATAGATTTTTCCTTTTCATAACCAGTCCGCATCCCTATTGTTAAAAATTCTATAGTAATTAGAACATGTTTAGCAATACAAATATTTTTTGTGCGAAATACAGATTGTGACAATTTGAAGTATCGTAACGAACAATGTAGATGAATGAACAATACACGTCAATTAATACATTGTGAATAAATCCTCTGATATCACTCGACTAAAAATAAGATAATATAAAAAAAACATGTAGTTATTTATGTTATCTACTGAGATTTCGTATAAGTAAATAGAGGTACATTTTTAGGTAAGAATAAAGCTTAGAGAAAAATACGTACACTATAAAGTGCACATATCGAGTATGAACTGTCATAAATGTCAAAATCGTAAAATTTATGTCAAAACCGAGTGCGCCTTTTTATTAAAACTATCTCAAAACCTAATATTACCCTAATAATTTCGGAGCCATCGATATATTTGCAAAAATGTCTGTCGTCGCACGGAAAATCACTTAAATCAGTAGCACTTACAGCAAAAAATTTGCTTACGCTCGGCACAGCGGGCTACAAGCGTTGCGCGCACTCTATGCTTGTCTATGTATACTCTAAGGTATAAAGTAATAAGAATTGTACTCTATGATACATAACATAAATTAAAATACAACTTGTAAATAAAAAGTGTTACCTTTTACTAAAAACTTTAGTCACCAACTAACCTTTACACAACCAATACATTATTAAAAAAGCTCGGATTGTCAACAAACTAATAAACGGTTATAAAAGAAACATAAACATAAACATGCTCTTTCAGACCAATATGGTTCGTTAGAACTTTACGACTTCACTCGGGTTCAAGAGTAAACTTTCATGTTAGTTGTCCCAACAGGTTTTCATGACAGACGAAGACATAGCATGACAGGAATATCGGCAACTGTGCCAATAATAAAAATAGTAATTAAACCAAAAATCTGGCAACGGTAAGAGCTATAACTTTTTATTATTATTGCATCATCAAAGTTATAATGAAATCTTCTTTCTGTGGAGCCTTTTTCCAAACTGTGTTGCGGCCGGCGTATTTTCCCTGTCTCTTCAGATACAGTATTTTACTTCAAACGATACTCCGAGTATACAATTTATAAAAATCCACGTTTTACTGATACATGCTTATTATACATTCCACTGACAGTGGGGGCTCGATATGTATAATTTATCAAAGATGAGACATTAGATGAAGGTAACCCAAACTGAAAGTTGGTCCACAAAGCTTTCATCTTTCTTTCATGCGGTCTCTAGTTATCTTCAAACATGACCTGCCTACCAGCCCTGTCAAAAATAAAAATCTTACTAAAGAGCAACTCTTTATCACAATCTGTGGATTTTTCATTAGAGAGGCAACAACGCGACACTTTATCCACCAACAGTGTGTTCTCGAGCGCTGAGCAGGTATAATTACTTTTTGTTTATGCTGTGTTCTCAAATGAATGAAACATTTCAGTAAAAATGTTTCATCATCGTTGCTCTTTTAATTAAAGTTGATTAGTACAGACATTTTAGTTCTAAATTAATCTTCGTAATATGCTTTCTTAATTACATTCAGGCCGAATATATATACAGAAGGCTTTATTATTAACGTGTTCCAATTTAATTGAAGTAACTGAGGTCTATAAACACGATTTTTTAAAACTATATCTGCTCAATAAATGACGACGATCATTCGTAACTATACAAGATAGTGTCTGTCAAAGTATTCTGAGTAGATCTTGGCAGTTATTTCCTGAAGTTGCATCTGCAACGGGATTGGTACCCGGGAGAGGGCGGGAGAGATGAGCTCGCGGGGCTAGAGGGGCGAAGGAAGGGGGTGTGGAGGGAGGGTGACGCGGAAACGGGTCAGTGCCAAAGCAGCCTTGGCCTGCCGGGGCCGCTGCCAGACCTGTTGATACTCAATCAAATGATCGTAACACTCGATTAGATAATGTTTGTTATTGCCCCGATTTGTTCACAAGTTCCGGATAAAGTGACTGTGATTATATCAATTTGTGTTATGTTTTAAAAAGATAATCAGTGATAAGTGAACTTTGAAGATTTGAAGGTAAACATCGAAGGCGTAGTGGTTACTCTTATATTAACTAGATGGTAATATTTATTTATTATTTATTTATTTTTTTAATTACAACGGCTTTAACCAATTACAGTAACTAAAACTACAAAAACGTCACTTATTATTATAACAAATATTTAAATATACGAAAAAACAAAAACAAAGTAAAGTAAAAATTTAAAGATAAAACAAATAAAACACAGTTAAGATCTTTCATAAGTTCCTCTCACAGTACTTCTGACATTCCAATAAAATCATCGTCCATCCAGCCGTGCAAACCTTGTATGATCTTTCTTTAATCGTCGTCGAGAAAACGCTACAAAAATATAATCACTTTCGTGAGGAGTGTTCATAATTATTTAAAACAAAACGGGACTCCTATTGAGTCTGAAACTAGTCGGGCGATCCCGAGAATACACGTGAGTAAACCGTTTTGTTTTAAATAGCTACATAAATATTTACTATACTAAATTTTCAGTACAAAATTATTATGGAACATAAAATATTGAAATATATGAAATAGATTTAATATAAAACGGACTCCATTATTAGTTAGCTTTTTACCTTTTGATGATTATTGTTGTAATCTCGTTTACCTATGTCTATGATAATAATTTGGACGAAGTGTCCATCAATTACTACGTATCAAATAGTTAGGTATACTTTTCACCTCAAAGGACCTTTCAGTTTATATGTTCTTTTGTCTGTTAAGGATTCAAATTTGGAAGAATGTAATTAGAAAGATAACCGTGCAACACAAAGTTTAGCGATCTACTGTTTCTTGGAAAACTGATTATTTTTTCCCAGGGAAAAATTGTGAATCTAATTAGCTATTTAATAATAAGATTTTATAAACCGCACAGAATTTCAAATTTTTTATACAATAGAAAAGGGGTATACTTACGTAAGTTCTACTATAATCTGCAACACGGCGGTGCATATTTTTAATCTGTTTAGCAGTATATAATGTAGCGCTGTGAAATAAATGTTTACTGCTTTTCAACATGCAATAATCGTAGTCTTGTTAACTTTTTTTGAAAGTAGGTTTTATTACCTGTTGTAATACGATCCTGATCTATATGACAGTGCCTAAAAATGTTTTGTAAAAAAAATGTAATACTATTGTATGTAATATTGTATATAGAAATAGAGATAAGTTTGAATTATTCACCATTCATACATCGGACTTTAATTTGAAGTCTAAAAATCACCGAGAACTGTACAAATAAGGCGATTAACCTAATCAAAAAGAATACACAGAAATGCTAAAAGAATTTTCTGCATAAATCTATGTAAAGAACAAACGTGTCAACAAAAGAAAGTCGAAAAAGTGTTCGCTCCACCATGAAAAGGTCAGCATTGAGTTTGTATAAAGTTTTCTGGAACTGCTACATCAAAGAGACTGAACGTGGCAAATGAAATACATTTTGTTCTCGACTTTTTATGGCTTCTAAATTTGTGCGACTGGAATTCGGTTAGCGTATTTTAATACAATATTTTGATATAATTTTAAAGGTTTTTCATGAAAGAATGATAACGTTTTAGAATCTTAACCTGCAGCATTCGATACTATGTAGGTAAATAGAACGTGGCATAAGATGTATTATTTAAATAATTTTGTTTTTTAATGTTTAGGTTGATGTATTGTACACTTTTTGTGGTCACCAAAGAATTTAGGAAAGTCCACACACTATAAATATTAATTCATTTAATAGACTTCTGTCTATAAAATAAATGAATATTCATTTAAGTACAAATCCCTAACTGGACATAAAGATATTTTATACTTATACAAAATGTATTATACTAAGAATCCATTCAGTACACGGCTACAGGCTATGCAACTTGCTCAGCCTTTTCCATCCGATATTAATATCTATCTACGATCACATTTCATAAATCTCTGAGCTACTTAAACCTAAACGCAGACATTTTATTTGTGTCATCTATTCTATGAGCTATGTATTACTCACGTGAGTTGTGGATACAAACTATTATGTTTTCCATTAGAATTATGTAGTAAATAGTTGTTGCTCCTAAATTATAAACGAGTAATACAGTGTTTAAGGTACAAGTTTGAGTCTAATTAATGCGTAGTTATATTGATATCAAATCTAAGCTTATATAGCTAGATCTGTGAAGTTAGTTGCAAAAGCACCTCTAATATATTATCAATACGTATATCGACTTCTATGGTGATAACACGTAGCGCTATCAAAGTTAAGGAGTGTTGAACAGTTTAGTTTTTTGTTGAATAGTTGCTAATACTCGTACAAAAATACAAGTGGATGGATATACAGACAGAGAAAGACGAAAAAGAGATGAATGTATTGCGTCATAAATGATATTAGAAAGAAATGCGTAAATACTAAGATGAAGAGTAGTAGGGAAGAATAGAAGAAAAATACACATTGCGCCGACTCCAAAAAATGAAATTGGGAGCGGGGCAGGGACAAAAAAGACTGGTATAAAAATATAAAAGCCACAACAAAGACAGTTTATTAGAGATACCACCAGCGAAAGAAATATAGAACAAGTTATTATCATATAAAATTCGTTACGGTAGTAAACGTATAGTAGAAGTATCTACCTAAACCAACAAATAAGCATCGACACTCAATAAATGAGTAATGTAAATGGAATTTAAGTGGAGCACTTTGTATAATCAACATAAATTATCTGACTCTAGTACGGAAATCCAGCAAAATAGTGAGTAGACTAGTAAATAGTGTTCGATAGAAATGGGACGAAAATAAACAAACGTAGGCGACGCCTACGGATTTAACGAAATGAATTCTTAGACAAGAATACCACAATCAACACTTTGCTATTACAGAGAAATGGAAACTCATACTTACAATTAACTGATTTAACAATTGCCGTATTTAACTATGCCTTATTCTAAATGAACCATAAAGCCGGCTTACTACGGTACCTACGCCACACAACGCACCGCTGGAAGCATCTCGTCCGTGATAGCGCAGACGCGTCGGCCCCGGTCTATCGCAAACCACCGCAAGTCGAAGTTTACTCTAAGCCCATTAAAATTGTGTTTGATTCTCAAGACTCACGGCGCGGTGCGTGGCAGTCTGTAATCGTCGGCCGTGCGAGATGATCCGTGATATACCGCACCGTTGGAAAACGGCTTCATACAGAAAAAACAAATAAAAGAAATATTTATGAGAAAGAATTTTATTGTTTCACAAAACAACGTTGATAAATGTGTGTCAATTTAAAACAAAACAAATATTAGTCCTAGGTTAATAGAAACAAAAACACAAATGACCTATGATTTTATTTAAATATAAACTTGAGTCTGGAAAGTATACAGTTAACACATTAAAACTTCAAACAAAACAAAGTAAAAAAGAGTTATTTGAAAAATAAACACAATTAATTGAGGTGTGCTATGGGAAAAAGGGGTGATGTCAACAACTGTCGATAAATGCAGACGGCACTCTGTTATTGCTTTCTACAACCCTAAGCTTTTAAATAACGCAGTGGAGTTCTAAGTGATGGTAAATAACCTTAATAACAGACATCCTTAACGTTAGCGCTTAACCACCTGTCATTCGCGTAATGTTATGCTGTCACTTACTTGTTGAGGTGTCACCCCTAAGTAATTTTGTTCTATGAATGTGTGTAGCGGAAAGGAGTTGAATAATCATGATTATGGATCCATTTCTCATAAATTACAAATAAACTCAATTAAAACGAACTGAGTAGGAAACTAAAATAATGTTAAACTCCACTTTGGTTCATAAACCTTCCAGGGTTCATGTTCATAAAGCTTTTTAAATAATTTTATAACATAATTATAAAATTATATGACTTATAAGTAGAGAAAATTGGCTTAGGCTTTTGAAACAGCTTACATAAACTAATAAATACTGAGAAGCCATCTGACCTCTTCCACTCGGGATATAATGCCAATGGGCTAAGGCTAATGAGAGCTAGCGTTATTGCACTCACCAGTTGGCGCCACTGGCGTGTCAGCTGTCAAAGCCCCCAAGTATGGAATTTGACATTTCGGACATCGCGTGCGACTAGCGCCACTGCCGGCGAAATTGCTAACGGTAGCCTTCATTGTTTTCACACGAGAACAGCTGATATTGTAGTACGAGTCACGACGACGAGTTAACTGCACCGAGAGCTCTTCACTCATATCCTTAAAGTAACTGTCTGTCTGTTGCGCTTTCACGCCAAAACTACTGAGCTACACACACTACACGACACTACGTAGGCTAGTTTTTGCTTTGATAACCGACATCCACGCGCGCGGATCCTCGGAAAACAGCTAGTTCTATTTTATAAATGAACGTACAAATGTATTGCCAATTTCACTAAAAATAATCTCTAAAAGCAAACTCACAAGAGTTTCTAAAATGAACTCAAAATTAAATAACAGAACAAATCATTGAAATAATTTAACTTTCTGACAGCAATTACGAGACTAATAGAAATAAAGCTCGACCGCTTACCAAAATTAAGTTAAATTCTCCCGAATATTTAATCTATAACGAAGACAAATAAACCGACTTAGTTTAACAAATATTTAATTAAACCTATATACCGGTTATCTTTTGTAGAGACGAACAAAAGTTATTTGCCTCTCCTTAAATCTTGATCATGATGTTACAAAAGATATTTGTTTGTTTTGTAAATATAAAACAAAATAAACATAACACAATCGCATTATTTAGACGTTGCCGTTTAAAATTTAAGTATGCTCAAATAAAACCCATGGCATTTTCAAATTTAATGTGATTAAGCTCTTGTAAACTCCATTTTGATTTCAAAGAATCATTAAGTCTGGAATAAAAATGTATAGCTCTAATATTTTATTAGGGTTTTCGCGATTAAACTATAGGTCATTGAGAGACAGACAGAAATTGACAGATAGACCTCAAAACAGACGAGCGAACCTGGCTGATATTTTAATGCCGAAAACCCTTTACAAATGTTATGTGTGTATAATACAGTAAATGCCTACATATTTTTAAAGAAGACATGCATGTTTATGTACGTCCAAGAACAATATTGCTAAACAATTTAATAGATAATGTGTTTCGTAGTTGTTTATTAAAACCCGCTACGGGTACAAGAAATTTATGGAATGCTTAATATATTAGCCACGACGCGCTCCACCGTTTTACAGCATTTTTAATATACTGTAAAACTTGCGTTCATACATTAGCCCAGACACAGATTATAAAACACATTTACGAGGTAAAAGTAGGCGAATAATCTCCTATAAAACCTTACATTATACATCTTTTACATATTGCGTATAAGCTTTTATCACTTCTTTGCTTATTTTGAGTGAAATAATCATCTGTAAACACCTTTTACTGTATCGTCAATTAAATATTTTACATAGTACAAAACAAAGTCTCTCCCGCTGTCTAAAAGCGTATATTTTTTAAACTACGCAATGGCTTTTAATGGAATTTTCAGCAATAGAAAGAGTGATTCAGGAGGAAGCTTTTTGTGTATAATTCATCGATGATTTGTGTACCTGTGCGGGAGCGGGTCACTAGAGTTTCATAATTAGCATTATTTTTTCTATGCTGCCAATAGCAAAAGACTTGCAGATCGCGTATGTAAATAGAAGAATTTCTCTAGACTCCAAAAAACATTACCTTTGGCTCTACACAAATCTACTCAGTCCTCGCTAAATCCTTACAATTCTTACACAATCTATTTATTATAGTAGCACGTTATATAATCAAAATATTTTTTCTCTTTTATGCAGCAATGATGCGGCGCGGTTCGATGGCCATTATGGGTGGCGGGGAACCACTCATCGTCGTCGAGGAGAGTGGTACGGAGGACACAGACTCCTCTCCACGGTCGTCAGCGCCCGGCCGCGGGCTGTCCGTGGACCAGGAGTCACCGCCCGACCCGTACCACCTGTCCCCGTGGCGCGATACCCGCAAGCACTCGCTCCCGACACCATCGTGCACAACGGGACCTACTGCTAGTCAGGTATAAACCTTTAGAAACATTTAAGCTAAGTTACATTAAGGATTAAGCTAAGTTACATTAAGACAGGGGGGTTCCAGTAAAATAATAAATATAATACTCATACCTACCTAATAAAAATATGTTGTTATAATAAAAAGAATTAGACCTAATATTTAGATAACTTAGATTACATAGATACTAATCTTCTAATCTTTCGTAAGTATGAAAGTAGAAACAATAACCATTAATTTGTATAACTGGATATAATAGGCTTTTTTTTATTTACATTAATATAGTCCATTAAGTTAAAGGCAAACCTAGTCTCCTGTATGATCTGCATATATAAAAACCAGATTCCAGTTTGGTTTTAAATGTTCACATAACACAACAAGTACAAGTCAAAAAAAGCACTCTAAAATGCTGGTAATTAAAGTTATAGGTATTTATCAAGGGTATAAAAGTTATAATTATATTTAAGGCACCTTCACCACGTGTTGAAAATTTTCCACAGTTCATACTTCCATTGTAAAATACAACAGTAGCTTCATATATTTTTAAAATAATTTATTTTACTTTTATTCCGTTATGACTTGTTGCAGTTACTTGAATTTCTAAAACAGAGAACAATAAAACAAAACTCAAGCTATGCTTTTAAGCATTCTTTCATCATGAAAAAAATAAAGTCCTTATGAAAAAAGTAATTTCTGGCAAAATTGTATAGCCTCAATGGAATCTATATGATTCCATTGAGACAGGCTTACCTAAAACTGTGCAAAGAGGTCATTATTATTACTTGTTTTGATTGCTCAATCTTTGTTTACTTCTTCTGATTTGTACTATTTGGTATTTATTCTCACTTGAATGTTTTTACACGTGATTTGTTTGTATAAATACGCCCACGGTAGACTGTTCCATTATAAGACACCCTTTGCACGTGTTTATTTGTGTTTACGAGACATTATTTTTAGGCAAAGGCATTGACATTCGATTGTTCGACTTTCTTTGTTTTGATAAAAAGTTTTTTTTTACTTTCTTTTTGATTTGAAAAGAAAAAATATAATTCTTCTTTCATTACATGAAATGTTGTTGTTGTAGGTTCGCCGACTATCAGAGAGAGGCGAGAGTGCTGCTCGCGATGCACGTGAAGCAGCTTTCTTAGCCACGCTGAGCCAGGCACCGCCACAGCCTGGAGGTCGAAGGTAGGCGAAAAATTATCTATCTTAAAAACCAAGCCACTTGATGAACTGAAGTAGCAACTTGTGCAAAGAACTGAACATGTCCGCAAATGCTTACAAAATATACATCAATTCCAATTCTGATCTCTATGTCTCTTTACAGACATTCCGTAGTAACAATATCTAAAGTGCCACAAGCACTGTTTGGCCGCGGACGTCGTGAGTCCATCGCAGCGTTCCCGGCATTGGCTCGTCGCAGAGATTCCGGATCTAAGAAATGTGAGTTACTCATAAAAATTACCTACTTGATTCAAATTTTATTCCAATGAGAATCGATGACATTTTTTGCGTACAGCTTTAGTTTCAATTACAGGCCCTCCGGCCACGGACACATTCGGCAGTACCCATAATCTGCAGTTGGATATAATGGACGACATAGTTCAAGCGCGTAAAGTGCGCATGCGCCTTTGGAATACTTCTAATGAGCGCGTGTGTGAAGTCCAGCCGCTGGACGAACGCTCCCCCATGAGCGGTTCTGCTGTGCGGTATACTAACCGCGGTCGCAGGCACTCAGACTATGTGGGCTCACCCTTGCCGCCAATCCCAGCCCGTCGCAGAGCATCAGAGATGCCGCCGCCGCCACCCATTCCACCCCGCACTGGCGCCGGAGTCGTCTGCACTGATACGGATCTTCATCTGATGCTCAACGCGCTCACTTCATCGGCCACTGAGATCGATCGTTGTGGAAAACCCGAACGAACTAGACGCCTTGCTGATATGAGGTCGAGCAGTTTCGATGCCTCTTCGCTACGCGACAAACCATTGGACTCTGGTACTACTTGGTTCACCAGAAGACATCAGACTTTAGCCACTAAGAAAAAAGAAAATGAACCAAAGAAAACCAAAGTTACTTTTGCTCCGGATTCAAAACCAGCTCCCGGCGACGTAGCAGCCGTGGTTTGGGATAAACCATCAGGCTCCGTGGTGGATGCTAGTGCGCTTGGAAGTGCCATCGAAGTATTTCTACGGAAAAGTTCAGCCGTAGATCCAGGAGCATCTACATCTGGTGTAACAATTGTGAAAGAATTGGCACCTAAACCTGAGGTTCGGCTGAAGGCTCGAGACATTCCGGCTACGGCCAGGCAGTCTGGACGCCCCGAGGGGGAGCGCTGGTATCCCAACAGGCCAGAAGAAGAGGAAGCGTCGGAGAGTTGCGATGCTAATCTCTGCAGCTCATTAAAAGACCTTTTCGTGTAGACATAACGTGTGTATTTAAAATCTTGTAAATTACATACCTTTAGTTGTCGAGTAATAAAGATTCGTTTCTAAAATGGAGAGTGAGAGGTACGCGGCGGTGGACGGTGGTCGTGCGCGCCGCTGTACCTGATTGTACTTTATGAATCTTTCTATGTGATAGACTACGCGCCGGCGCCGGTCGTCCTGAGTCGACTCACGACCGACGCCTGATTCGCGTAAAATTATTTTTAGAGTAAATTCTATTTTCATTGTAAATTTTTTGATATTAGCGATCAGAATATTGACTTATTGTTAGATAGAGAATTATATTCGTAATTACCGGGCGCGCGTTTTCCACGCCGCGAGGCGGTCTCCCCCCGCGCGCCCGCCCCTACCCGTCTCGTTCAACAATCTGTGTCTTGTAATCCAGTGTTACCATTAAAACGATTAAAACTTTCTCATATAGCAGATACTAAGGCGGAGACGTCGGGAGAAACGTACGCTTAATAGACGAAGGCGACTTCCTGTCGTCCTTAATCAATAAAAGTTTTTATCGATGTTACGCTGCGTTTTCATTATATAACTCCACATACCTTTCCGTCAACACTATACTTAACAATACCCAAGAGCAAACCAGAGCTGCGTAAAAATATACAAAACCCAAAATAGCACGTGTTTAAAACTGTTGAATGAACTGTCTACGTCACTTTATTGACTTCGCCCTATTACGTGTAACGAAAAAGTTTGACATAATTTAAAAAGTATTACGTAGTGGAATCGAGGGCCAAATGTCGCTGACGCATATTTCTAAACAAAGAAGACTGACAAACTTAAGTGACATCGGAACCAATTTGCCAAGTTTTACGTGATAACTTTTTCAATTACTTGGATAGGTAAGCTTCCTTCCAACCGTTTAAGTAAAGTAAACGTCAGATATCGTTAATATTCTCATAACTCTGATAACGGCGAAACAATATTTCTGGTCCCCGTTTACCCTTCAAACTTCAAGATCGATAAAGAGATAGCAAGTCGTTGTATACCTGCATACATACCTATAGCCACAATCTGTACATTGAATACAAAGAACGTTATTAAAAACAGTTTCTTTGAGTTAAACATAGAGCATCTTTATTTTTACTCGTTATGTTGACACAGTAAGGAACTCTTTGTGTTTATTTTTGTTGTTGTTCTTCTGCACACTTATTTTCAAAACAAAGGGGTAAGGTTGGTTTTTGCTATAGCATCTCCCCGATTCCCTTTGATTAATTTATTGGTAAAATAGGTAGAATTTCATTTAAATTGGTTGTATTTGTTTAAATTTAGTTTTTTTTTAGAAAAGGTCAATTTAAATGTCTTTATAAAAAGAAAACAAAGGCTTCTTTGACTCCATGATAGAGTTAATATTACATTCTACTTTTAGTTCCTAATACAACCAAGGCCTGATTATTTACAGATTGAAATAGGCCGTAAAAAATTATTTGACATATAGCACAAAATTCGAACAAAACCTTTTTTAAACTCTGCTTAAACATATAAGCGACGCACGACATTTCGCAACGGGTTCATCAGATGACTAAGTGACATCATTAAAAATGAGTTAAAAGATAAAGTGAGACGTTCCTAACAGAATACGTTGTTAATTGCATGAAGAGGGCCATTTCGAAGCTAATTTGAATGTCAACTCAGTTTCCAGAATTAATTGTGTTCGCTCAGTTCTGCGTTCCAGAGCAGCTCGGTATAGTGGCAACCTCTAATTGTCCTCACTGTGGCATTTGCAACGGAATGTTTAATAGAGTTAACTATATTGCAAACAGGGAGGGAATAGAGTTGCTTTATTATTATTATTTAATATTTATCAATTCATTGACATGGAACACGGTTAAATAGTTGGTAAACGGCCCGCCCGGGCTTTTCACGGGTAGTTAACAAAAATTTCAAAATTAACAATTATAATACACAAACATAAACCCTTCTATTTGCGTCTGGTTACTAAAAAAGAAAATTATAAAGAGTGAGCGGCTACCACGCAACTTTTTTCTAATCCTTACATTTTGAAGTTATACTTCTTTTGAGCCGTTAGGAAAAGAATATCAGAGTAAATTTATCTCTCGAAAACCGACACCCTGAAGTTAGCTAGTCGACATTTTAGATTTTTTGAAGTAACACTTAACAATATATAATATAAGTATTACATGAAATTTTGATCATCAATGCTTCACCTAATATTTTCAAACTATTGCCTACTTGGCCTACTTGACCGAAGTTAATAACTAACCCATTGAAAGAGAATCTATAATTTTCTTATTGACTGGTGTCCATTGTAAATAAGATATTTAAATTGGTCTTGATTGAACATAAAACTTGAATTACTGTTCATTCATGTTGATAATAGAAATTTTCCACCACTTTAGTCGCGGCTCATCAAATAAAATGAATAGATTTTTAAATGAAAAGGTAAGGACTGTCAAAGTTTTCTGTTGAGATTGGTTTGACTGGACACAGGACCGAAACAAAAGAAGTCTAAAGTGGAAAGATGAAAGCTGTTTCATTGGTTGACGACGCTTCGCACACGTCACAATGTGGTAAGTTGCTATCGTAAGTGTGGAACAAAATTGTTTCAAAGCTTTCTGTATAAATTCAATTCAAAGGTTTATGTATAAATGAAGTTATAGACACGGATATGTAAAAATGTATTTTTTTATCTCTAATCGTAGGAGATTTCGACTATTTTCATCTAAAGTGACTGTTAATCTAGAAACTTCTTATTTATTGCGCTCTTTACAGAATAGTCGTGTTCGTTACGATGTGGTGGTAGAGGCAGCGTCAGAAGTTATTGTTACCATGTTACGCAATCTGTCTCTGCAGGCAGTCATGATCACTGCTGTGAAGATATATTACATGTCTTTAATATTCATTATAGCTATAATTAAATTGCTTTCTATAACTGGTTTTATAAAAGCTAACTTTCAAATGAACTACATAGTGACCATATAACGTAATCAGAGGTTAGATTAGTAGTTAAGAAAAATAGGGAAGAAAGATGGACTTGGTACAAATCATTTATAACATTTCATTCAGATTTCACAGAATGTCAAATTCCGTGGAAAAAATATGTCAGTTTCCTCTGGAGTAGGTAGGTACTCTGTTTTGTAACGAACAATTAAAAAAGTTAAGCCATATGAAAGCTTCACTAACTGAAAATATATTTTCAAGTACTTAATACTTCTTTATGATTGCTTGTTTAAAAAAAAAACTTATTATTCGAGCTTCTCATATAAAGTTTACAATTATTTCATTATATTGTTAATATATGTGAATATAAACAGATTGCATCAATAATAAGGTTCATAAAATACACCATGACTATTTGTGTATCATATCAGTTGAGTAAAACCTCCATTTCGTAGAATAGTTTACATATTTATGAAGCGCTAACATCTATTAAAGTACAAATACTGATCGATAATTCTATGCAGTGTTTGACAATGTTAGGGCTCTGATGAAAAATTCAATAGAATTGAAAACTTAGTTCCATTCATTTGTTTTTTCTTTATAAGATGTTTCTTTCAAACAGCAGTGTTTTTTTTCATTCAACATTGATATAAAAGGAAACATCGTAATTAAAAAGTAATTTGGATTCCAAAAAATTGGAATGGAATCTGAAATCACTAACTCGCAATGAACAAGCGTGGTGATCAATACTCGTTCCTTCTCTACATGAGAAGAGGCCTGTGCTCAGCAGTGAGATATTTATAGACTGGTATTATATTGTTATTAATAAAGGATTTTCATAACATTTCGAAACATTTTTTTTTTTTATTTTGTTTCATATAAATATTGTCTTTACAATAAGAAACATAACAAAAATGATTTTATTTATATACATTATATAGATTTGATTTACACATAATGTTGTGTACAAAGCCTACAATATTTTACAATTAAATTGCAGTTTCATTATAAATAGCCAGCACTAACAATACACGAGATATTAAATGATCGCAGAAAGTGTACAACCATGTTCTACCTTCCGGCATTTTAATTAAAATAGTGGTTTAACAAAGTATACTGCATTTTATTGCTTTTTATAACTGGGTATGCCCTAGACTACGCCTGCAATTTATACGAGTGGTTTTCTAGAAAAGGATAACTTTTGTTAGGCGGTTCTTTTTTTAAATCTTAACTTAATTATAAAGAAGAAAGCGATAACTTTATCGCTAGAAATGATGGGTGGTCTGGCAAGTAGTGGGAAAAAGAAGGTTATTTTTTTATAATTAAATTATAATTTTTTACATCTTTACGTGGTATAAAACAAAGTCGCTCCCGTTGTCTGTGTGATGATCTTTTAAGCTACGCAACGGATTTTAATGTAGTTTTAAGCAATAGATTGAGTGATTCAAGGCGAAGGTTTATATGTATAATTCATTAATATTTTGTCTACCCGTAGGAAGCTTGGGTGGGTCTTGTATATTATAAACGTCTAACCAGTCGTGTTAGGGTTGATAATTTTATAACTTAAAAACCTATCGGCCTTAACATAAAACTGTTTTCTAAAAGAGAAAACGGCATCAAAATTGCTCCATATGTTAAATATAAATGTAATAGTATTAAGTATTGATTTATCCAACTATATACTACTATACCATGTTACCGAAGATATATATTAGTGAGCTGTTATTAAAAATACTCGGGCTCCTATTGTGAACCCTTTCCCGAACGTTCGAGGCCGAAGATAATAATAGAGGGATTTTCCTTTTGTGCGACGACGGGCAACGATAACTTAATGCCTAAATTAGATTCTGGTTTATTTTTCAAGATACGATATTTATCAGGGGCTGGGATCACATACCCTTTTACATAAAGGCTGGTACTACGTAGATTATAATCTGGTATTTAAAAGTGTGATCGGTACGATGTCACTGGCTTCCATGAAAATCTATGACGTCATTTGCTAAATTTACTCTAGGTATTTAGGTTATAGGTTAGGTTATAATTAAAGCTGTTATTTAAAAGATTATAGACGTTTTTTTTTTCAAAATCGTGTATCTATTATCTGAATTTAAAAGTCAGTTCTTCTGTTTTGCCTTTTTTTATATGTGTGTGTAGGTATGAAGATTTATTTATTTATTTATTTATTCATTTATTGCACAATGTACACACAGTTACAGGCGTGGCTTATAACTAATGAATACATAACCCTGTTAGGGCGCAGCAAATTAACTTAAAACTAAAATATTGCAATTTATAGATATCCCATATTAATAAATTATTTACAAAAAGAAGTGTTAATCTTTGCCCAGATATACATAGACATAACTATATCCAAGAGTTATTCTGTTATATTATAAAAAATATATGTTTATTTCTCAGCTAAAGAAGTTAAAGTAAAATGTTCGGAGACTTACAATCAAACTATACTCTTTTTACCCCCAAAATGCATATTATAGAAGCTACTGTAGCTTCTATATATTGTAATAACAATAGTTGTCGTCCTTCATATTCATTGCTTGGTCTATCTGATTCCCCATATCCAGGCGAGGACATTAACGCGCTGATATGATCTACTACCTACATGCATGCCATGTGATTACACTAAACATAAACATGTACATCAATTATTGTATATACTATATATATCTATATATATATATATAGATTTCAAAATGCAGTAATTTAAAAAGAACCTTTAACATATCAGCTCTATTAAATTTGATCAAAAATGGCATGTACAACGTTCCAATGCCGCTAGCGTTTTGGGAACACTTCCAGTGGACAACGATGTGGACGAATTTTTGATGCCATATTTTAGGTTTTATGTTTTAATTAGATTAGTTTATTTTGTTTTGTGTGTATACAACATGCAACAAAAATCCTGTCGGATCCTTATGAGTATTATTCGGCGTCGTACTGCGTACACATATACGTAGCTATTGAATGGATTTGAGATTATTACTTTCCCCCGCTGAATATTATGAAATTAAAAAAAAAATGATCAAAGGCAACACTGAGCGCTCGACAAAGTTCAGGTGTTCACTTCCTACAGTTTTGTATCAAAGAAGCCGCCTGAGCGAGACATTTTTTTCTAGTACGTATGTTAAACCAGGAATACGCCTTTATTGGATCGGACATTGTTTTTGTTACATACTGTATAGTTAAGTTTCTTAGAATAATATTTCAATATTATATCTTATGAAAATCAAAAATGTTAGGGAACTTTTACTTAGGCAAACAAAAATTAAGTAATAAATCATAATAAATTTACTTCCATTCTCATATTTCATCGAAAGCAAGATGTAACATTGATATACAAAATTTACATAACAAACTTACGCTTACCTGTTTGTGCTCAATAATATTTGTTGACTCGTATATCTGAAATCACAAAGCTTGTATGTTATTCCAACATAAATCTGTTACACTTTGGATAAATTCAATTCAATTTGAACTCAAATAAATCAACACGTTCGTTACAAATGTAGGAGTCGTGTTTCGAATACGTACATGTGTGCAAATCCTATTTGAGATTTACACTCAAATTGGCCGAAACGTGTGATGGAAGAGACAGCCGCAACGACATGATTGGCTTAGCCCGTGTGTACCCTGCCTTAGCCTTCATTGGAAAACCAATACCTGCACCCATGTAATTTAATTCTGATTGCTGTAATCTAGGTCAGGTTTAATGTCTGTATATTTTCGGATTTATGGAATTCATTTTATTTATCTCTTATTTATTTAATCGTCAGGTCCCCAAATGGCACATTATAAATTACTATTTTATTCAAATTATATTTTTACAACTCATATAATATGAAACTAGTAACAAACATGAACACATATTTAATTCGGTCAATGTTTAGTGGATTAGATTATGCGATATATAATTATGTAGGGCAAACATCTGGAATGGTCTTTTGAAGATAGCCATAATACTCCATAATATATGTGAACCATTCTGTCTGATGGCACACATAAATCAGGCACGGTGTAGTCTAACTCTATTTTAGGAAGCTTAACGTTTCAACGCACATCTCTCTTACCTAAATACATCGTATATGTCGGCTGTATCGATCGAATCGGCGAGATTAGACTACGTTGACTTGAATTGAACTGTGAAACTTGTTACACTGAGTTCATGATGGTTCCAAAAAATACTAAAATAACTTCAAAATATTTTTTACTTTGTTCAAACCCTTTCCTAACATTTACGTGTCAGTTGGAATGTTTAAATACGATTATTTTATTGTTTGTGACTGATTATTTGACTTTTGTATCCTATTAACTCGGTCCGGATATCAATCAACTATTTGCACGTAGAATTGTAAGTATTATCATAAATGGAAATCGTCTTGTGATTTATTACATTAACTAACAAAGCCGAACGCAACTTGGTGAATTAAAATTTTCAGACTAAATTGTTTAGTACCTATAGGAAATTTGTTTAAAAAAAAATTAGTACTTAAATATGTAAAAAAAAAATAGTATATTATAGACTTTCCCACAGCACAAAAAGCAAGAGGTTTATTAAGCTACCAAGTACAGTGGTAGTTATTTAACGATAAGCTCTCGTTTGTCTAATGTTTCACTTTATGTCGGTTAATGATGCAGGTATATATTATTCAGTAGGTAGTTACGGTGTTACCATTAGACACCGTAAACAATCACTAATGGCCAGTTCCTATATTCAAAAGACGATTAGTTTTGCTGACGGACGGTAGTTTAGTTTTTTTTTTCGTTTTGCTTAGGTAATTCTACCGACCGTTAGCAAAACGTAAAGACTTTTTAAAATAGGAACCTGGCATTACTAGAATATGGCTTCCTCATTAATAACTTAGATTATAAGTTGTCATGCTAACAAAGTCATGACCTTAGCCTACAATTCAAATACATTACTCATAATATACATATTTGAAAAGGTTCATTACTCTGTACACAACAACCATAGACGTTAAACTAACATGTATCCAATTCTCGTATAATCGATACCTAGTTTTGATGGGTTTAAAACTAGGTATTGATTATACGAAAATTTAACTAGTTTTGAACCTAAAACAAAAATATGAATTTAGTTATTTTTTTTATTATTATTTTTTTCACATGATAATACAAAAATTTGTATTAAAATTTTAAGTTCCTTTACGCCTTTGAATCGCTTTTTCACGGACGGCAAAGTAACATCACTAAAGCTCGTCCCGTCCGTCTGTCGAAAGGTAGAAAGAAGTGTTTTGATTAAAATGGTGAAAAAACATACCTATTAACCAATTTTTATATTATTTCGGACCAATTGCATAATATTGCTGGCATAATCTTGCATAATGTTATTGGTACAAACAATTAATTTATTAAAAAACAACGAAGCTTGTCTAGTTTCTATTTACTTCGGACCCTTGCACTATGTTTTTAGATTGATATCTGTGACCTTCCTAAACATTGGGGAGCACGAAAGGCTTTGAGTGGAGATCGTTCAGTATGACCGTGAGTCTTTCTTGTATAAAATGCTGAAAAACAATATTTTTACTTCGACGGCGACGTCTGACTAAAGTTATTAAATTCAAGAACGATGGTCTATCCTTGTGTTTCTTGAGTTATTTTTAGATTAATTTACCTAGATATAAAAAGGCTTGAATGTAATTAATATGAAACGAAATATTTATTTCGTATTTATCTTTAAATTAAATTAGACTTTAAATAACTCTTGTATTATATACAGTCTTGTTCATCAAGTGTTAAAATACTCCTTTAGGATCTGAAATAAATAAAAACGGTTTGTGTTCATGACAATGTCTAGCTATATTGAATATTAAATAATATTATAATAGAGGAAATCTAAGCTCACATATTACCAAAACAAATGACAGTTATGACTTAAATGCTAAATAGCATTCATGGACCATGGTATGAACAAGAGAATATTTTAAGTGGTTATACCTTACCCATTGACATACTTATAGGGGTTCAAATGTAAGAGTCGGGCAACCACTTATAAAAAGCTCTTTCCACTCCATAGGTAATTTGTGTGAGTGGTCCCTTTCATATTATCTTTTTAACAAGCTAACCACTTTAGGATACCATTGGCGATCCATACCAGTTAATGACAAAGGTTCGTTATTATAAAAATAATGAATTACATCTATACTATTATATGAAGTGACAATCTGACTGACTGACTCTTCAACACGCAGACAGAACCTGGAATAATGGAATTTCGAGAATAGTTTATTGATATAAACAGTGTTCGTATGGTTAATCTATTATTTTTTTGTTTATTTTTAATTAGTCCCAGTGGATCAGTAAAACACGGCCAGTAGCCTATCGATTGATTTCCAACTTTAACAAATTGTTGCATTTTAAATAATATGCGACTTCTTTATACACAAAGTTTTATTCGTAGTTAGGTTCAGACGGCGAGCTTAGAAAATTTCTTATGTAAATAGCTCAAATATATCCACTATGCCTTCAAAATTAGCTATTATCTCCCGTACTTATTAATTTTGAAAATCCGACTTTTTTACATTAACATAAGAATATTATTAAAACGAATAAGAAATTAATATAAAATGAACTCGTGTATCATTATCCTGTATTCTCGTAAGAGTAGGTAAAGGGATTATATTTCAAACGGCGGCAAGCCCATAGCATCGGGTGTCCTATAAGTAAAAGGAGAGCTATTTTGAATGTGACACTCAACCTTTGACGCAGCAAAATGATTCTACTTGAGATGTCGCCGTAAAAATGCCGCAGAAATCTGAATAAGGATTAAACATTTAAACTGAATAGGGTATTATATATTTTATTTTCAATGAATAGGGTAGATGACTGGGTATGAAAAATCAAAACCTATTTAATCCGTATATTAGATATTAAAAAAATTTAGACACGTCGACGTCAACGACCTTTCAAAATAAGAAAACATTAAGTACATTCATTTTTCATGTGTGTGGACTAATGTGCCGTTATGCGAAATTTCAAATACCAATCAAATAACTAGCGATCCATCCCGGCTTTGCACGCATAGACAAAACAATAGTGAATTATACACCAACCTTTTTTTATACATTGGTGAAAAACATAAGAAAATCCGTTAGGTAGTTTTAAGTTCAGATAGAAAGACGCAGAGGTTGACTTTGTTTTATAATACAGAAAAAAAAAAATTAGGTAACTTCGCACGTGTACGCACAAAATTCGTAACTTACATAATGTAAAATTTTCATTCCAAAAACTTCTGCAAGGAAAAAGCCAATACATTTAACGGTGTTCGTCATTCACAGTAAAAAGGAGAAACAAGAAATAGTTTTCGCGTTTCGCAGTAACTGGGGTCGTTAGCACAGTATTAAGTTTCACAGGCAATATTATATTGCGACCGAATTGCCTGACTATCTGAAAAAATATTATTTTTCATTGTTCAAATAAGTCCTTTTTTCATTGTTGTTTCGGTTTGTCTTTCATTTCGGCCTCTATTTTATTTAATTTACAGATATTCCGTTTATTAAATTTATATACCAGTATTTGGATTATTTTTATACCAGTATTTGAGTACTATGGTAATGTTCTAATAACGTTATAAATAAGTACGAAACATATTGTATATTATTCTATGTAAATGATCACTTTCTTTTTTATTTATGTTATGGAAGATATACCTACAGCTAATAACTTCAGTAGGTAGGTTTATAACGAGTAAGGTAAATAAAGAGCAAAATTACGAGTTCTCGCGTTTAAAAACAACACTAACTTAGTGACGTTAACAAACAATAAGAGCCAAACATAGGTACTACTGGTAAGTTATTACAAATAGTACCCATGTTTGGCGCTTTATACAAGCTGCTCCCGAAAGGTTATATCTATCCAAAGAGAAGAAAAGAGTACATATGGTATACAGTCAGTTTATAAAATTTCAGCTCAAAATGAGTTTATTAAATAATTGAAATCCAATTTCTCGCATCAATTATTCGACACCAAAAATTATAATGGACGTGTCACCGCACTACGAGTGTCAATATCTTATTACGTTACTCGCTAAATGTTAAGGCATATCGCGTCAGTGGTCAGGTTATGAATCGTGGTGTGAAATAATTGATGTGAAAAATTGGATATCAATTATTTAATTTAAAGCTGAATTTTGGTAAACAAACTCTGCGCCAGATGTACTCTTCACCCCTTTCGGATAGATATAATCTTTCTGTAAGACCCTGTTTAGTTCGATCTTAATTCATCATCTTATTTAAAACAAAAAAAATTATAAGTAAGTTAAAATCGTGTCCGTCTCGTAGATGACGCCGACCTAAATTATTAACGATTTGCTCTGTCTCTTTTTATGACACTACCTGAAAAAAAAATGTTTAAAGAGCAAAAATCATAAAACGGTCTGACTGTTTAGTCAGGTAGGTATTAACGTAATGGAAAAAGAGCTGTTGTAATACAAATAAAACTTTTACGGCACTTTTATATCTATTACGGAGAAATGTTTGGGATTTTATTTAACCAACCGACATTTAAATTGGGTTTCTCCCTTGAGTTGAAACGTAGCGATAAAATAACAAAGATTTTATATAGTACGTATAGTATTTTAAAGAATTATGAGTCACGCTTTGATTTTCATATGTCGACGATGACATGCGATGCTACTATGTATTGACAATTAGTACCTACAACTTTTTTTATAGGTGTGGATGGTTTGTTTTTAAACAAAAATGTTGCTATTATATATTAAAAAAATATATATTAGCATGAGGGGAGTAAAATAAGTACTGTTTAGAATAACAAAGTCAAATTATTTTTAGACGTATCCTTACAAAAAAATTATAGTTCTGTATATTTTCAGAGCTATAATTTTTTATAATAAAAAAACAATTTGTAGATAATAAAAACAAACTTTAATTTTGTTAATAAAAAAACATAGTAAAACATAATTCAAGTCCATTTATGTACTAGGTTTATGTACTTAGGAGGAGATTTGTTTTAGGTTATTTTGTGATAAGATATTTACTGTACATAAACTACATACAATATTAATAGTTATTAATTATTCTCAATACTACCTAAGCAAATTCTGCGCCAAACCAAAACAATCAGAAACTTGCATGAATTAGTAAACTATCAGTAAATTATTCAGGTAAATAAATTGATCTACTTAGACATGGTAATGTCAGAACTTGAGTATAATGTAAGCAGCTAAGCATTAATCTGACTAAAGTTCGATCAGAAGATCCGTCCGCAATCGAGCTAGATAATCCGTCTTACTCTGAGCTATTCCGGGATGCTGGATTAACCACTAGTCTTACTCTGATATGTGATTTGTGTTCAGATCAAGTTCCAATATCAGTTCAGTAGTTAAGTCCAACATTTGTGAGAATGAAATAATGATTAATATGCACAAATGTTTAGAAGACGGTTTTTTGAATATAAAGTCTACCACAAATTATAAGTGCAATAAACTCTTTTAACATTTTACTTATTTATTTAGAAGATATTATTATTATACAAACAATAAAATATATTATGACGTATAGTATATTACGAACACTAGATAAATTTACCCGAGAAATTATTTTGAATTTTTGATAGTTCTTCTAACCAAAATCTGTCACATGTCAATTTTATTCCACGAATAAATATTATCTGGCATTGAAAAAGTCCGCCGTATGTAGGCATTGATAAGCCACATTTTGTTTAATTCTTTGCTGTTATTAAATCCAATGATAACAACCTTTAAAACTAGAGAGACATTTAATTTCAACGATGTAGTACATATTTATTGGATGATTTGTATAAACTCTCCAGAACTTAATTTAAAAAAGACCATCTATTATAAGATCCCTGCAAACATAATTTAGCTAAATGGGGAATCATAGATCATTCCGATTCCCGTTGCGACTGTGCTGCTCCCTGCAAAACCATGACCTATTTTCTGGCGTGCCCTAATTGGCTGTATACCTGCACATTGTATGACATTAACCACGACAATGAGGCCGCAGTCAACTTGACCACATTTTGGGCTCAAGTATTATAACAATGCTTTGAAAAAACAAAAGAGATCAAACAAATTTTCATCAATTCTAACTATAAAAGTAATATTTCTAAAAAAAAATTGTCCATCTCTCTGTTGTTCAATTTCAAAACTAGAATATTTTTTGAGATTTGAACGCTGATTTTTTAGAAAAGTAAAGCTAGACATTTCTCTCTAGCTAAGCTTAAAGCTAAGCTAGAGAGCTTAGCTAAGCTTTTAGGGACAGATAACGTCCATTCTGCATATTTCATTGACAGAGCGATTACATTTTCAACATTGTGGGACCCAAAAGTTTCGCCGATAATAGACATGGATTAAAACGGAACTTTTTGAATAAATTAGGAATATTGAGATTTTATTCAATATGGCGCTAATAACTAACACAAGTTGAATATTATACAAAATAAAACCTAATGATATTCTATTTTATCAAGTATGTATTAAAAATCGCGAAAGAATCCTTTGAAAATCATCTTATTTCAATGTGTAACATTCATTGAAGATCGAAAATCATTATAATAATAAATCTGCAAAAAAATCCTATTTATATATATATAATATCCTGTTTATCGTCCTAAATAGTTAGACAAGATTTTAGCCCTAGGGACAAAGTAATCTGGTACTGAAACCAAAGAAAGTTAATAAACATACTTTGAATAGGGCGTTCTCCTTGACCGACGCCCAGCCGACTCAAGGACAGCTTTTAGGCATAATTAATGTCTAAATGGGGTATCAATTAATGATAGCATTAATAACAAGCATGTTAACTGTACAGGATGGCAAAAAAAGAGTCTTCTTTTAAAAAGGTCCTATTAAATATGAATAGCTATTTATGCTTATAATGCTTAATAGAATCTGTTTTTTGTTAAACGTATTGTTATTGAGTAATTTCTATGATACAACGCGATGTGTTTAATTTCCGAGAACCAATAATTCAAGCTATAGTATCATAAACACTTTCTCATATTATTATTATTTTGCCATTGGAAAATCTATCTAAATAATACTTTATTTTAAGACATTAGCATAATAAAGACAGTATCCTATTACTATACTTTAATATTGTGCTACATTTAACCTTAAAATAACACTACAAGTCCGCCATAAACTAATTCTCTGATTACATTTTCCAAACGAGGTTTGTAGCTTAAAGCTACGTGGATCGTAGCAGCGTAGGTCTCGTAGCGGCTCGTAGCCAAAGGGCATGTAACTAGGTTTGAGGCACGCTGAGCCATAAGTGAGTCAATTAATATTATAACGTTATCGCCGCGTCACCTTTGGTAATGTTATTGTGATAAACTGACGGAGACTCGATCGGTGATACGCGAGAGGTTTACGACGTAGCTACGTCAACGTTGTTAATGTTTTGTGATTGTTAACGTTGGTAAGGCTCTATAGGTAATTTAACCAAACCAGTATCGATCGTGTATTGCCTGTTGGCGATTTCAAAAGTATAATATACATACTTTATGTAAGTATAGTAGTTTTAATTACAGTAGTCGTTGTGTATGTCGCCGGATTATAAACGATCGGTTTCATTCCAGGAAATGAGAATATAGCCTAATCCAATTAGTCTATAGGTATAGCTGATAATCACCTTAGCGAATAATACCAACCTAATAATGTAAAATGTAATATTAAACTTAAATGGGAATTCTAACAAGAATTTAGTACAATTAATTATTTACCATTTGCTTATTATCACGATAATATAATGCTATACACAGATCTTGTAGGTGGGCAGAAAGAAATCAAGACATTAATTTGTAATTTTATGTTCGTATATAATACGCCTCTGTTTTGCAAAAGCAAAGACGGAACTTAACTGATGATGTGTGTGACCCTATGGTCATTTAAATACCATTATACCCACAAATATTAGTAACATTGTTTCAAAGTATCTATATATAATATCTTTCTAAGACAGAATTTGTCATAAACAGTTTATATTCTGAAGCTAGTAGACAAACGTTGATTTGAAATAAATTAAGGTTCAAGTAAGTCTACAATATAGTCTTAATTACCAACATGTTCATTGTGCCTGTTGCGTGTTGACACGATCACTACAACGCTACTGGGAACAACGCTCGTGCTGTGTAAACTTGTCATAATGCATGAGTTGTATGCACATTGGCACATAGTATGAAGATTAAACACTAGGCTAACATATATATGCAGAAAAAATATAGATGTGACAACCATTTATGTAATTTTTTAACAGATTCTTTTAGTGATGTCAAAGTATCGACCGATTCGATTTCTTTTAAGAATCAACTCATTATAGAATAAAGTTTTGATTGATTTAACACATTTATATTTTACTATATGTTTCCCGCGGCTCCGCCGATGTCGGTTATCGCAGAAAAAAGTTGCCTTTTTCAGGCTCTAGACTATCTATGTACCAAATTTCATTTAAATCCGTTCAGTACTTTTGGCGTGAGAGCGCGACAGACAGACAGAATTACTTTCGCATGTATAACTAGTACGGATTTTTGATTAATTTAACGTTTCATATTATGCTTTAAATACAATCATGCGTTTAAATATTTAATAAAGTAAAATATCTACGTAAAGCCGTATGATAAACGTGTTTATAATTATGATCTGCGTAGTAGGTAGTTTTTCGATACGAAGAAGGTCGAAATACAAAGTTTATACAGTACTTGTGTAAATATCATGAAACACATTTACAAACATTTATTTACACTGCTACCATTTCATATATATATGGGAAAAAAAAACAAGATGAACAATTCGCGTTCTATCGATCGATCGGCTTCGAAACTGAGACATGACATGATGACACACTGAGAGGCATATCGTTTCACTATTTGCAGCGCTCATGAAGTATTGCATTTATTCGTCTATGGTTGCTGTCAATTAATTATAACGATAGGCATACACCTGTCAAAAGTTAAATAAATGGAACATCTATAGTATGTAATACCTGTTTAGCCCAATATATTATTATATCTACAATAGTTAACATGAACCTATGAAAATAACATCCTTTTGATAGATTTTGTGACTACATGTACCTAGTTATCTTGCAACTTAGCATGTTATTTTGACGTAAATAACTTCTTACAAACACGTCTGGAGCTGTATCCCCAGACATGTTTGTAAGACCTAAAACTAACCCATTCTTAAAACATACTATACTCAATATTCGTATATAATCAAAGAGTCTAAGCTAATAAATTACACAACGATATAAAACCCACTCACACCCAGCAACATACACAATATAGAAACACGTGCAAACGTACCTTTACTCAAACGAAGCAACCTCTATCAAACCCGCTGACATTTACAGATCGATAACTAAACACCCATAAATATAAATTGGCGATGAGAACTCGGATAATACGGACCTAATAGAAATCCGTAATAAGCCGTTATGCGAGGACCTCGGCTCATCCAATTTATTCATAGATTACTGACGTCGACAAAGACTTTTGTAAAGCTGTCTGTCAAAATCACTGTAAATGTAAAATGGATAAATATTTGACAAAGGTTTGATTCCACACCCTTTGAGAATTATTTACTCCACCTTGCTGTTTAAGATTATTCAATTTATTTATGAATTGAAAATAACTTGATGAAATTTTTAATGGTCATCTATATTTTTATAATAACTTTCGTCAGGAGTATTTATAATTATTTAGAACAAAACGGTTTGCTCACGCATATTCTCGGGATCCTCTCCCCCGACTAGTTTCAGACTCAATAGGACACCAGTTCGACTCGCGACACCACCGCCGCCGCGCCGCGTCTGCTCCGATTAGGGACTCTGAAACTAGTCGGGCGATCCTGAGAATTTGCGTGAGTAAACCTTTCTGTTCTAAATAATAGGTAGTAATCCGGTTATTAAAAAAAAACAGCTCTGTTATCTATTAGAAACGACGGGTATTATTAATTTATAACTAGATTATTTTTACAAAATATAATGATAAAACCTAATAAATTAATAAAAACAAGTCATAACAACTGGCAACAACCATAAAGGAGAGTTTTAAACGACAACTGCGACACGAATTCAAACATATTTATGAAATTGCAATAAACTTGTCGGTCGTCTGTATTTGCAAACACACATACACTAGGGACGACAAGCTTCAGTACTAAAGTAATAACGAACTCAACAAAGTGTACAACTAACCACGCATTACTGTTAACACTTTGATTTAAACACAACTTTATTTCAAAGTAGTAAAGTCGGTTATTGCAATTCGTTGTTTCAGCTGTCGTGCGGTAGACTGTACATTTTCTCATACTGAAAACAAACAAATTCTCAGGTATTAATTGAATAGCCTCTATACTGAAAACTCATAGTATACAGGGCGGAATGTTTTCTTTGCCACCTGGAGAAAAAGAACCCTAAATACCCAATCGTAATGGCAAATTATACTCAAAGGAATATTCATATTTTTTTAAATAAGACGAGATTTATGAAAACTCTCTTGCTAGTTTTGAAATTAGGACCGTGTCGAAATAATTAACTGTCGAAATTCAGAATGACACTCGCGGGTATCAAACCGGGTACACCTCGAAAGATAAACCTTATGTGGTTTTATGGCATCAATCCATGGGGGAAATCATAAGGATAATAATATTGAAAGATTTATCGAGAAGAGCAGAAAAGAAATTTTAACGAGATTTAAAGATTTTATATAAGGATAAAATATATCACTTACATGGTAATATCAGATAACTATTTGTTATTAGTAGGCTGTTAGGAAGTACAGAGCACCCTAGGTGGTTAACATTGCTACACTCCTTTGAATAAAAGCTAATGCCGACACGAATAACGTCATACTGGAATGCCGGTATAACTGAATTAAAAAAAAAAACTGTTGCTGATAATTTATTTCTTTAATGTAT
Organism: Diachrysia chrysitis; assembly: GCA_932294365.1. NCBI lineage: Eukaryota > Metazoa > Arthropoda > Insecta > Lepidoptera > Noctuidae > Diachrysia > Diachrysia chrysitis. Next base: position 4,467,097 of record OW028647.1, read on the forward strand.
TTATTATATGTATATCTTTTCAGAATAAAAAATGAAACAAACCTACACGGATTACGGAGTACACGAATACTTTTTCTATATTTTTGGATACGAATTGAGTTAGCGACTGCGCGTCATTGTCCGCTCTTGTTTGCGTACTCTGTGTCTATTTTTTTCTGGTCTGCGTTACAAACACACTGTACACACAGTCAACAAACCACCAACAAAAACGATACATCAAAACACTGTGTAAAATAAAAGCATTGTTATGATAAAATAATAAATAAATCTTAAAAAGTGTTTGACCTAATTCTTCGACTCGCTTTTGTTTGTAAGTTGTTCTTGTTTGTTTAAACAAATGAAAAGCTCAATAAATCACCTGCAGCCATTATTTTTCCTGTATAGTTTGACGTCTCCCTGCGGACGCTCGTTGAGTGAAGTGTACTACAAACGTCATGAATAAACCAAGCACCGATTGAAACTCGAGGCCACTTACACAGCTCGGCAATATGCACCGGCGATGTAGTTTACTCACAACATTGTTGACAAATGATCACTCTCTATAGGTTAATTAAGTAGATATACAAAGTGCAAACATAAAGGTTTTAGTCTGATCAATGGAACTTTTTCTTATCGTCTTTTGTTTTGGATAAAAATTCTTCTGATTTTGAAAAATATACAAAATACATATATCTTTGTGCTTTCCATTTTTCAATTCCTAACAAATACTAATAAATACAAAAATGCGAATTGTTACGTGAGCGCTGATGTTTCTATCTGGTTTTTCGGGTAAGAGAAAGAGTCCACATGAATCTTTAAATATTATAACTAAGTCAATAAATTTAGTTCCTATTTGTTTAAAAAAAGTGTATTTAATCAAATATAACTTCAATGCAAATAAAGTACAGCTTAGAACATAAAAAAAAATAAAAAAAAATCTCAATTTGGGGTAAGAAAAACTCTTAGGGGCTGACGACGTAGTCTCTCTTACCCCACCTGACCATATACATACAATATTTTCGTACTATTAACATGTGTACTTTAGCGAATAAGTATACATTTGATCTCTGCATAAATATGTTTTCGAACATCAGAAGCGCCGCACTACAAAATACTGAACAAATCAAAACCTTGCGTTCTAAGTAAAATGTATTATTCCTTTTTCCGCACAAGAGAAAGTCACAAACCGACTTTACTACTAAACCGTCAATCTATACGACCCTTTTCTTCAATTCTGAAAGTAAAAGGAAACAAAGGCTCTAACTGGAAACAATGGCTACATTTCAAGGGAAATACGCTGACGAATTTATCAGTTACCTAGACGTTTCACCGTCTGACGAACAAATAGGCCACATTTGTACCGAAAGCCTCCACAATACTACATTATACTGTTACCACTAACAGCTGTTGCGTCATTTAATTAGTTCATTGGATCTCGAGTACCGTTTTAATTAATAATTAACATCGTACATTACGACATCAAATCATGTAGCACATTTATTTAAGTGGAGTAATACATTTTATGTTTATTAACTGTCTGGGAAACATTCTTATTATTGAACCTTGATATTAAATTGGCTACTTAAGCGACAACGACTTCTAATAACTAAATTGTTTGATCCATATTGTAAATTTGAATTAGTGGTAGTATTTTATTAAAAAAACTTACATTTTAATATAAAGAAATACAACATAGGTATTCCTTATTGTTCTATTTACTTACAAAAAGTATTCAATGAACGTGAAGATTAGATCAAAACAGTAATTTATCAAATACGACTGTCTTACAAAGAAATAAAAGGACAAAAACGGAAAAGTAAATAAATATTCAGGACACACGCCAAAACAAAGAAGATATTTCGGTTTGATAAACGTTAATTGAAGAATAATCAACGTGAAAGAATTTATGAGGCGGTGCGGTCGGAGGCTGCCGCTACCCGAGGTGCGAGCCAATTAGGTGCGGTCACAGCTTTTCGCCAACAATAATCCTTAATGAAATTTGCTCCGAGAGATTCGTTTATACGCCATTAACTTCCCATCAAAGATATATCTTACTCAAAGACTATCTGAGTCGTTTTCTCGCTTCGTGTGGCGCTTACCGAACTATAAAAGACAGAGATTATTGATGTAATGTAATTGAAAGGAGATCGATGTCACGTCCTGAACTACACGTGAAAAGCAATTTATAGGGTGTCGCTGAGGACTGGCCCGTTATTTATTCTGTAATTGGTCTTTTTGGATTGACACCTGTCGAATACCATGACTATTAAGTACTGAAAATTGTATGTACGTACATTCATTATTACTATTTGTATCGTTCAGTAATTTGACCATTGATTTTTTGATTGATCTTCTTTTGCGTTTTAGTGATATTTCTAAACTGCTTCAACTATGCTTTTAATGACATAAATTTATCTCACTTTGCGTAACTTTCCGATTCATTGTCGCCTAGGAAAGAAGTTTTAAATCAGACTTTTTATCAAAAATTTCGCCACAGGATTAATAACTGTATGAGTAACTGATGTGCAAACCACTCTACTGTGAAAGCGTTGATTAATTTTACATAGGTATAGAGCCTATAAAGCTGAAAAAACTGAAAAATTTCTTACAAAGAAGAGAAGTGGAAATTAGTTGAAGTTATGTTCAGTTATGAACCTTAACTACTTTAAGTGAACGAATGTCTTATTAATGTAAAGTCAAAAGGTTTCCAAGTAAACCATTTTCAGTTACTTATGAATAGTCAGCGCTCTAATTGCCTGTTTAAATCGTAATGAAGGAACGGGCGCGAAATGTTTCCACTATTTCGTATTATTATGAGTTGTAATCGTAGTTATTACTCTCTCAAATGCGACAGTTAATTGTTAAACTTGTGGGAAATTGTTCTTGATAATTAATATTATATAAAGATTTATTTTTTATTATGAAATATATGTTTATGATATAATACACAATATGAATTTAGACTTAAAACTAGCACTTCATGTACATTCAATTATAAGCAACCACATCTTACACAATCAAAATCAAATCACAATATTACAAAAAAAAATATATATATATATATGCAGGTATAGATTTATCAATAACAAATTCCACAAAATATTATTGTATGGTAAATGTGTTCAATGTGTAATCTATACATCTATATAAAAATGAATGTCCAAAATGTATGTACACGCATAACTTCCGTACAACACCATTTTTTTATGAAAAGTTACTGAGTTGATATCGTGGTAGGGTGGGTAGGGTAGGGTAAGTAGGGTAGGTAGTCAGTTGACGAGAGCGAAGTCGCGGGCACAGCTAGTTTATAATAAAAAAAGTGGAACTTGATGGTGGCTTTAACCTCTTCATGGGATTCGAGCTTTCCTAGTATAAGTATCAAGTCTCTATATGGATTAGTTTACCACGTATCACACGTGTTTCACACAACAGTTTTGTGTGTTTAAGGTTACTTTGGAAAAACTTAGACATGATCTTAGGCATGATCACATTCTTGGAATAATTTTGTAATAACACATAATGTTATTGTTAGGTTAATTAAACCCCATCCTAATTTCAACTAATTTTGGGAACCGTTTGCGTAAACATACCTCTCCAGTTCACAATAACACATTCGTTCATTTGAAACATTATTATTTTATCTAACATCTAGGTAGGTATGTAAAACAACAGGTTATTTTTTTCTATTGTTTTTACTCAACTTTTATATATTCATCAAACCGTTCCCGGACAGAAAGAATTGTAAAATGTGTCCAAGTTTAAAAACTTTGAAGTCAAACTAGCTTTAACCCGCGACCTCGTCCGCGTATAAGTCGAAAATGGTTTTTGACATTCAAATTTTAAAGAGTATTGTATTGCACCTCCATTGCACCAAGTTTTACGTGACTTCAACGTTTTTACGAATAAACTCGAATTGAGTTTTCAAACTTGTGTCTAAAATAAAATGTAATTTAAATCAAAAGCACTAAGGAGTATTGATATTAACTTCGTTGCAAATCACCCCTTTCAACCCCGTTTTAACCCCCATTAGGCAATGAGTTTCAAGAAAATACGAAATACGTCTGTCATCAATTCTCTACAAGAATGTTTATGCAAAATTTAAAGTAGATTACATTAAAAACACTGGGACTTTTTTAACATTATAAAATCTTTTGAAGTAAATATGTGTAAGATGAGTTACTGTAAATAAAGTAACAATGTGGACAATATAGAGAATTGGATTCAGTGGAGCGCGGGTAATGGCGCGATTGTGAGGGCCCAAACTTCGTTAGTCAATAGTTGGCGCAAGAGTCACGAGGGCACAACTTCCAAGAATAAAATTAGTTTCTATCTCTGTGGGGATAATGTAACTATCCTGTTCTTTGTGTGCGTTAGAGTGTATTCTCCACATTTTATTACTTTAATTCCATTTCCGATACTTTTCTTCTGATATTAAAGAGATGACATACCAAATGAAAGAGGTTTTAGTCCTCTGTGCTCACAAAAAGTTATCAAGATATATATTTCGTTGACCGAAAAAGACTTACCTAAATGAATACAAATAGTAGAAATAAAAACTTATACCTCAGGCAGGACTCAAATGACCTACGTAGTCATTCCTATAAATATTACGCTAGTCCGTTTAAATTTTTTATGTTAAACTAAGAAAAACAAATTAATAAAAATAATTCCTAATCGAAATAGTAATAATTTGTTATACTTTTAAAGGAATTATAACATACTCTCTCTAAGTTCAACTACTGAAGAATATAAAATAAACGTATAACGTAATCATAATATATTGAGTAATCATACCGCATAAAGTCAACTTTATCAAAACTGCTTGAGATCGGTATAAAAGTCAAATACTATTATGGAACATCAATAATCATATGCATACAAGAATCACTTTGGTCCCGAGGTATGTATGCTTAACGGAATGACCTACTTAAATTTACTCTGGGCCTACGTAAACACGATCCTAGAGAGTCCCTCCCTCTGTTACCTCCGCAAATACATTTAGATAATGTACAATAAAAACTATCAAACGTCAAAGTTTTACTTTTAAAAAATGCTGATATTTGTTTATTTATGGCCTTATTTATAAAACTTTGGACAATGTAGTAGAAACTTCTATATTCAAATTTTTTAAAGAATAATAAGAAGAAAAATTGAAATAAAAATCTGCTAATCAATTGCTAATCATCGTCAAGATTTTTATAAATAAGGCCATTAATGTTTTATGTATAGAACGCTGTACACTGTACACTGAGCGGACTAACCAGTAAGTAGATGGAATATATATTATGTATATACACACACAGATGTACACGTAATACTTAAAGGTTATCTAGGGTACTTCACTATTCTGCCGGAGCTGCGCTGAGAATGCGCTGTGATCCCGCGGCTCTGGCTAAGGCAAAGATGGGACCGGGGTGTTTTTAGACCGTGCGAGTCCGACATATCCCCACGCCGTGCCCTCGGCGTGGGTCGAAGTAAATTAGCTTTTCACCCCGTAATCAAAAAAAAACTGCTGAACCGGAGATCGTGGGTTCAATTCCCATCCAGGACAAATCTTTGTGTGATGTGCATGATCATTTGTTCTGTCTGAATGTAATTTATCTATAATAAATATTTTAGATTAATTAGTGAAGTAGGTATTTAGAAATATATAAGTATGTTTATTAGTTGTCTGGTTGCCATAATACCGGCCCTGCCTAGTTTGGGATCAGATGGCCGTGTGTGAGTCGTCCCAAGATATTATTATTATTACTTTTAACCGACGAAAAAAGAGGTTCTTTATTACCAGCCTGAACGAAAATGTCAAGTCAATCGCCGACCCCTATCACAAACCGTTTCTTCGCTCGCTTTACTCCCAGGGGAACGTCAAATCAACAAATCCTACCCAATTTAAGGACAGGGCTCCGAGAGGATCCTAATGTCTTGGAACATTTCAAGGAATTGCGAACTAAGTTTTTATGCCGTCATCTCAAGTTAGTGTAACAAGACATTTGCAGCGTTAAGGATCAACATAAAAAAGTTTAGGAATATTAGTTAATCTATTAATTCCGAATGTACATCCATTAATATTCTATAAAGCGTATTCCAGGACTCAACAAATTGTAGTTCTTCTATTTTTTAGAAAGTGTAATACAGAACGTACTTTTTTTAAATTGAAGGTTATGCGCCGAAAATAGATTTTCAACATTTAAGTAACCCGTTACAGTTTTCATGATTTTATTGGTCTTAAGACTTTCGTTTAGTTCAGTTTTAAATTTGGACGTCTACCAGCTTTTAAAAAACACAACCTGTACATAATTGTACGGTTGTGCCTACGACCAGCAACGGACCAATGTTGACTGAATTAATACACATGTTCCTTGTGTACCGTGTATTAATGAGGAAAAATATACGTTTCCCGCATATTACTCTAGTGGAGTGTACATTTTCGATTGTCTTTTTGCAGCGTCAACATGAAGTGGGGAGGTACCGTCTGAGTAACGCTTCAATTAAATAAATGTGCTGATAATTACCATATTATTTTCTACGTATTGTGGTAGATACCAAAGGCTCTCTTTTAAGATACACATTGAGAAGATATCAGAAATATTTTTTTGTAATTAGTTAAAGGATTTAAATATAACTACTTTCAGCTATTTATTAAATTGACAGCTAAAAGAAACTTAGGGTAATTTAATTAATCACTATTTAATCCTAATATAAATCAGTATATAGATACTCTTAAACTTGACTAATTGACTAATACACTATTAAATTATCCACTTATACATATAAACGTGCCTATTTTGTTGTGAATGTACTTAACGTTTCAGGATAATTTCATGTCGCCATTAGTACTTACATTTTGGGATGTCAAAATAAACATTCAATGCATATTTCTGATATACAATTACAATATATTTTGCTAATACGTATTACATAGAATTCAAACACATTATATGATTGAGTTCACGGGCTTGGAATAATAAAGAGTGACAGTAAATCGCGCTTCACATCTTCAATTTGCGGCAATTTTCTACTGGAAGTCAATTGGCAGACAATTGAATCTTGATCGTAGATATAATAAACTGTTTTATGCACACGAATACTTACAAACACAAATATATATCCATAATTTTGTGTGAAATTTCACCTTTTTTTTTAATCTTTGAAAACAATGGTACATCCATTGTTTTTAACATGATAAAAATAGTCCTTTAATAAATTCATAAAGACCAGTCAGACAGCGTCAGTATGTAATAAAATACACATATTTTAAAACAAACAGTACCTACCTACGCTTGTTGCATGTATAGCATCAACATCTAATATTTGCTGAGAAAACTGTTGATCTAATTAAGGATTATCTTGTCCTGCGCGCAATCCGTATGCTGCCTAACCATAACATTTATATAGCTCTAATATTTGATTTCCTTAATAAAGGATTTGTGTAGATGTAGGAGTTATGTACAAGCTAATAAGCTTGTATAGTAATTTTGTGCTACAAATGCTACAATATAGCACAGAATACTAAGCACCAAAGGTTTATAAAAATAGTTACCAACTAAACTTAATTTGTGGCAGATCTAACCATTCGCTTTGTTTATATAGATGAGTATTTCTTTTACAACAATTATTAATTTGCTCTTCATCAACTAAGTAGTGCTTGTTGGTCTTGTTACGACCAACGGTAAAGTTTTAATTTTCTAAAGAATTCCGAAAGTTGAGATTGTTTTGCCTGATCAAAGTGTTTCGAAGAAACCCTGAGGGAGGGCTGAGGGGCGGGGGCGGAGTCAGCCGGGACCTGCAACAGGTCCTGGTCCAGACGGGATCGATACGCGGAGCCTGGATCATGCGCACTACGCATTGCAAACATCATGCGCTCTCTGATACTGCTCTGTTTGTCATTACTTTCGCCAGGTATGTCAAATATTACTTATATTACCTATTTAAGTTCGCTTTAATCTCGTAACGATAATATTCATTACTGTAATTTGTAGTTTTAGCATTTACACCTTATTCCCAGATTCTAACCTAAATTGGACCTCAAATGTCAAATATAGTCTATGGTTCACGGCCTTTGTTTTGATTACAGATTTTTCTCGACTTTTCCTTTAACTTAAAAGATAATAACGCCTTAAAAGCACCTTATTTGACTACTATTAACAAGAAAGCAGCATAAGTAATAATTAAAACGTAAAATAAGTCGCAAACGAGGCATGATTTGAATGACGTGCCTTGTTTATGTTGACATTTTCCTTTGTTTGATCTAGAAACCTAATCATATAATTATAAATATTTATAACCAACAAATGACTTTGTGTTTAGGAGAACATAATTATGTTATTCATTGCAATAATTGGCAAACGTTGCCTTCCAGAGGGCGACTGCGACCTTCTCAGGGACAGTGTCCACGTGACGTCAGCAGCAGCCAGGCCCAACAATGAGCTGTGGTGCTACAAGTGCCTGGCCGAGGTCCCCGACGACCGCTGCGCTGACCTGCGGCATAACAACTCAGCACTTATACACAAGTGCCATAATGATCGCAGGATGTGCATGGTAAATACTGCTTTATTTCCATTCGTAAGATGTTTAAGTTGATAAAGAGAAGAGTGCTTGAGCCTAATGTAGGTAAGTTAGATGCATGTTATGTCCAGCAGTGGACCGCGATCGGCTGAGTTGATTTATTGAAGGTGGAAAGGATATTCTTACTGTTGCTATTGAATAGCGACAATCAGAATACGGAATCTACTTAAACGTCTAGGTAAAAAACCTATTATCTAGCTCAGTGATTTGCCTAATACATGTCGTTTCTGAGTAAATAGTATTTATTAGTCTATTTATTGACGTTGTCTGGTTTTGGCTTAATGTTGACTTAATATAGTTTTTTATCAATTTATTTTGATACGTACGTTTTAATCAATTTAAAACCCCTGATCATCTTCTAAAATTACCTCTGTTTTACGAAAAGATTTTTACATATACCTACATTATAAGGATTTTTATACAAATGAGAATTCGATATTTAAATCCAAATATGATAATTCTATTTTTAACTACATACCACGTTACAGGTGAAACGGTTCTCCTTTACGACATCCACCGAGAACACCACAACGCTGCCGAAGATGTGGGCATTGGAGAGGAACTGCACCAAGCACTGCGAACCAGGGTGCATCGTGATTGGGGAGCGGACCAAACTCTACGCTTGCACCTCCTGTTGCACTACATCCCTCTGCAACTACGGATCCGGCGCTAAACAAATAGTCCTTGACCTTATCTTCCTTGGATTCGCACTAATCATCGCGTTATGATTCCACTAAACAATTAAGTTAAGCTACAGTTGCACCCGGACGGAAAATGGAAACAATATAACGGCAAACTAAAACATAATATTGTCCATAACCTTCAAATTAACTACCCTGATTTAATGTTACATTACTTAAAAATATAACGGCCTGTAACTGACCCTCTGCAAGACAGAGAACTCTTCTCGTAAGAGACATGAGCTGCAATAATGACGACACGTAATTACACAGTGGATTAATTACCTAAATCCAGTTTGATGATGCTGTTTCCTATACTGTTAGGCTGCGTGCAAACGGGCCACAAACCACAGCCACCGGTAAAACACTTTTCCATATATTTTGTATAGACGCGCCGCACACGTGTAGACGGTGGCGGCCACTCGCCACAGCAGACAAATATATGAAAAAGTGTGGTAAGTCGCTCTCGCTGGCCACCGGTGGCTGTGGTCGGTGGCCCGTTCGTGCCGAGCCTAAATCAGTGGGTGAATTAATTCTTTATTTTGATATCCCCGTCCTATTTAAGATGTCCATGATTAGCTACAAGACCATGATCAGTATTATTAACTTTAAACTTACTTAAATGATATTCCTATACATACAAATAAATTCTATTATATTATCACAAATAAACAATATCAAATATATACTATTTAAAAATAATTATCCTGAATACTAAAAATTCATATACTTACCTACATATTAAAAAAAGTAAAGTATTTTCGGCAAAATCATCTTCCATTTAGGATAGGTCGGTTAAATAAAATGCTTTTAGATTAGTCTAGCTATTAAACTATTAAATTAATAAATTATTTGATCTCGAAGAGCGATTTCCGCACTTTTATCTATTTATTAATTTATTTCTAATTTGTCTTAGGTAGGAATAAACTTTAGACTACTTCATAAAGAATCACAATAAATATGATTGACCTTCGAACTAATGTAATCGACCAAACGTAACTAAGTCATAGAATGTAGATTTATGAATATGACTAATGTTTTAGAAGCTTTGTACCTATCGTACTCTGACATGATTAAAAAATCTATTACAAACATTTCTACCACGCTTTAAGTAGGTAGATAAATAGAAAAAGAGCTGCTAGCTGAAGCCACAAACCCTCAAATACTCAAATTTAAGATAATCATAAATCAAATTTAAGACGTTCTTAAATGTCTCTCTGTCGCTACTTTACATCTTAAAGAGATAGAGACAGCATGAGGCTTATCGGTGCCTTAAAATTGAGTTGCGTTTAAGTATTTGGCCAAATCCATAAATTTAAAAGTGATCCATAAAAATGTCTACGTTTTATCCAACGTGAAATACTAGTAATTGATCTAAATCTTACAAAAGTTATAAAAATGTATCTTCATACTTATACAAGCTTTTAAAACAGGATCATAGTAATAGTGAAGACAAATCAAACAAGCCCAAACATGCTGGGATTGCATCGTTTTGCGACGTTCCTATGGTCATCTTCAGGCTCCATCATCAGACCAGGTCAAAAGTACCATAATACTGACACTGGATTAATTTAATTACTTATCTGCAAAATTTCAGCTTAATCGGATACCAATAAATGATCAAAACATGGTTTGCAAATTTTAACGGACAAGTTGCAAACACGAACAGCGCAAGTTAAATAAAAGCTTGTAAAAATAATCATATCGTATGTAAGAAAATATAAATATATTTTGCTATGTAGAGACATATATTGCCTTTATAGAGGTTGTAAATAAAGTATGATTCAGTGTTTAAGTAATATACTCACTTACATTTTTTGTTTTTATCAATACATGTACCTAAGTACCTTGTACCTACAGTCATCAGAAAAAGGTGTAGTTGTTTGACAACATCTATGATAGCCAAGATGTCTAAGACGTAAATTTATTTGTCTGTAACGCTTTTTCGGCTAAATCGCGGAACCGATTTTGGTGAAATTTGTTATACTTACTCCTTTTCCAGGTGACTGACTGTACCTACTGTGTTCTATGATTCAATAAATTTCAAAATGAATAATGTGTGTAGTTATATACTTACCAATTTGGTTTTAAAGAAAGCTTCTGGTTCTGATGAGCACGTTAACCATGTTTTATTACTTGTAAGTACTTGTGTCTGCAGCTAGTGACTCTATTTCCCCTCCAGAGTAGACCTGCTTATCTTAATATTTAATCTGATACGAATATTTGTCCTTTATCAAATTTACGAAATAAACTTAATGAAATATTCAAATAATAAAAAATACAATAAAATTATGTACCTTGAGATTGTATTTAAATTATGTTGTTGAAATAATAAAGGTATCTGAAGATATTTTCTCTGTCTGTCATCTCATTATTTCACCTGTAGATACAACGTGACGCACGTACGTTTAAATAACCTAAAGTAGCTAGACATAGCTTGTGTCTCTTTGTTAACAGTTTCCCACAGAGAATGATTATGAAAGTACCTATACTTAAGCCACATTTCCGTTATCCGATAAGGTTTTTAATTTAAACAATAGGTTCATGTTTTTACGTCCTAATATAGTATTAGGACATGTAGTACAGTAATATATACTGTTATCACACAAATCCACGGCCCATAAAATGGACGAATGAATCATTATTCTCATTTTATAAATCAGAGCTTAAGTTAAATTGATAAGTCTACTCCCAAATAATCCTACTTTATGCTTTATAACATTTAAATTATGTCCTAATTACTACTCAGTTTAAAATTTGATGAGCTAATCAATCATTTGGAATAGTTTACCTACTTGGCCGAATCGCCGTTAAGTATCGTGCTGTCTCTGTCACTTTATGGTGTGAATTGGCGACGGATACATTTAAGAACGTGTTAATTTGCATTTCAGTATACGGGGGTTATTATATAAAACACGCTCACAAATTCACAGATTGCACTTAGAATGTACAGCCAACCACAAAAGCGTAAATATTAATATAAAAACGTCAAAATAAAACAAATTCCCACTGTATTTCTTGTAGATCATACTCTTCTAACATAGGGAATAAGTTAGAATACTATTACCATGAACAGGAAGCTGTTGTACACAGTTGTGAAGGTCAAATAGGTTAGGCAGTCGCTCCACATAAAATAGTAGGTACCCAGCTAGACAGGAAAGCGTCCCCATCATAAAATAATAATAAGCTATAATTTGGTGGCTTCTAGCACCCAATAATAAGATCGCATGAATCATTGCTTACTTTTGTTGTCGACTGTATCCAAGGTTAACCAAAAAGGTACACACCTACCTAAACGAAGGAAAAACTACAAGCTAATTGTTTGCCGACAGGAAATTTCCTCTAATTTATGTATTTACGTAAGCATTTTAAAACACACAAGTAATCACTACGTTTTAGAAACATATAGGTATTAAGTACTTTTCTTTTGTATGTTGAATAATAAATTCCTTCGAATTCTTTTATTTGATCACATTGTGAATTTTCTGAAGAACAGTAATTTAGGACATTTAGTAGGTTTTAAATATTGAGGATATATTTTAGAGGTCAAAAATTATTCATGTCAATGTCATTAAAACCATGCATCCAGGTCAGTTTATCAGATTATACTACTGAAGTTGTGCATGCACAAATCACATACACATATTGCAGGAATATGGAACGAGGCAGGAGGAAAATGCATGCTTCTCATGCTAAGTCAATAGGATTAGTTTCTAATAAGTAGGTATAAGATATTATAAATTGATTAAAAGATCAAGTTAGTTTATATAAGTTAATTTATTATGAATAAACAATGCACAGAAATAAATGCAATCCCTAGTTTGCAACCTAAAACATAGCAATAAGTTTATCATAATTGGAATGACCCATATTAATTGTATTCTCTTGAAGACTGGGAAGGTATTGGGAGGACATAGTTTTAAACTTAAAAAATATTGTGTTATACTTTTATAATTATTACTGAATTAAGTTAAGAGAGTTGACCACAATCGGAGACAATGATTTTCTTTGAGGGCTTGCCAGACTGGGAGCCGAAGGCTTCCACTTGCTTGACCACATCCATGCCTTCTACGACAGTGCCGAAGACGACGTGTCTGCCATCCAACCAAGAAGTCTTCACAGTGGTGATGAAAAATTGGGATCCATTGGTGTTGGGGCCAGCGTTGGCCATAGACAGGACTCCAGGTCCAGTGTGCTTCAGGACGAAGTTCTCATCAGCGAACTTCTCACCATAGATGGACTTTCCACCAGTGCCATTGTGGTTTGTGAAGTCACCTCCTTGCAACATGAAGTTGGGGATCACTCGGTGGAAAGTGGAGTTCTTGTAGCCGAAGCCCTTCTCGCCGGTACACAGGGCGCGGAAGTTTTCACATGTCTTGGGGGTGACATCTGTCCTTAGCTGTAACAAAATAAAACAAGTTAATGTAAAATGCTATCTAAAATAGGTAGGTAATATACGCACCTAACACTTCTATGTTCCTAGAGATAAGTTTATGTTTCAATTATGGGTGTGTCATTATCGCAAGTCAATCTTGTTTATAGCGAATGAGTAATACGAATTTTCTCCGACCAGTGCAGGCGCCGCCGGCGCATTGCTTACGTATAAAAACACGACTAATAGTAGCTGTATCAAATACTTGCAAAAATATAAACATCGAGATAATGGAAAACTCCGCTTCGCTCATAATTATCTATCTACAGCTTGAAGATTTGACCTTCACTTAACGGAGGTAATCTAACTCGAGATTATATACATACTACATGCATAAATGCTATATATAGATTATATACATATATTCCACATGGTGATAGTTACACCTAACGAACAAATGAGAAAACGAAAGAAAGAACATAACGAAATATTAGTCGCTAAACCTATAGGAATAATTAACAAGAGAGCGTGCTTTTTGCAAAATCACGCCGGGCGGCCAAAGCCGGTGTGACGAGATGTAACCGAAATATCAAATAATACATACCTCGACCACAATTCTTCCCAAAGCTGATCCATCAGCAGTAACGTCAAAGTAAACTCGTGGCAAAGCCATTATGCTTTTTATCAGAGTCTCCGACAAATTAACTTTAATTCACCACAATGACGATGCGTCTCCTGTCGATGCCGGGCGGAAACAGAATGAAGCATAGACAAATTTCTTACGTCATTTCCTACGACGTTCGAAAGATGTGCATAAAAAACCTGTGACAATACATTGTTGTACAATACATTAAATAGATTGTTTTAAAAAAAGTAGTTTTTGGCATATTTTCCAATTTTTTGTATCAGCAGCGCAAGTTTTTTCACAAAGAATTGTTAGAAAACAAAAATAGCCTAACATATTCGACTGTTTTTATTCGGCCTCAACCTTAAATCGTGTCTGCTGCGCCAGTTTTAACAGAACTTTGTTAGAAAACAATGTTGTCTAAGGGTGTGGCCTAAAGTATTGGTCTGCTGCAGTGGCAGTTTTTGAACATCAAATTATTAGAAAACATAAATTAGGGGTACGGCCTGTTTTTATTCGGCAAAACTGCCACGGCAGATCTAGCTTTATAGTATAGTGCTAAAGTCTTCAATATTTTTTTAATTAATCATAAAAAATTATATAATTGTAATAATATTAGTCTTTATTGCGTTAGTCAACCAAAACTAGAAATTTAATAAACTGTAAACTAAATCATCGACTGGTTGTAATTTATTTATATAAGTAGTCTTATATTCCAAAAAGTGACCCAATATGGGCCACTTTTTGGATTATATACTAATATAGATAAATAAATTACAGTTACAGAAGTGTTTATAAGATTTAAGTTTAGGAAAAACTTTATTAAAAAAAATCTCTTAAAGTGGCCAGCATTTTATCAAACGAATCTATGATTCTCTGATTCTATGATTATACCCTTAATACTTTAAAAAACTATATTATTTAAAAGGCAAAAAAGGAAAACTAAATTTTTTGGTGTCGTTAAAATGATGAAGCGTTTGCAGTGCCGTATGTGCGTTGCGTTAACTACTTTCTATCTTTATAAAATCTGAAAAGTGGTGTCATGGAAATAGGCAGAATGTCATAATATTATTGTGTCAGTTATTTAACATTATATTAAGTAAAAATACCTTATGATGATAGTTTAAAAAGTTATGAATTTGGTTTCTGCACGTCTCGTTAGTATACGTCAAATTGACGTTTTAGTTTTGACATCTCTAAAATTTCAGTACGTATTTCATGCAGATAAAAGTTATACATTCAGATTTTAATTATAAAAAGATAATTTTCTTATTGTGTATAAATACTTAATACTTCTAGTGACTCAGTCGGTATGACAATTCATGTACAATATTCAAAGGAAGATGTTTTAGTGCCTCGTGATTACTGTTTATTAACTTTTTAAATGTTTTCAGTAAAAATGAGTTTAGAATCTATAAAATATACCAGAGGAAACTTAGAGATTTTAGATCAGCTGCTTTTGCCTTTACAAACACGATATGTCAAAGTACAAGGTGTAGAAGATGGCTGGAAAGTTATCAATAAAATGCAGGTACAATGTTTTTTCTTTATGGAATTACTTGTTGCTTACTGCTGTAGCAGTAACACATTCGTTTGATTGGCAATTGCGTAAAGCAGAAAAAACCACAAATTAATATTTTCTTAAAAAGTAAGTTAAGTTTATTATACATAAATGTTAGCAATTATAATGTTTTTTTTTTAGGTCAGAGGAGCCCCCGCCATAGCGATAGTTGGATGCTTATCACTTGCGGTCGAACTTGAGAGGGATAACAATTCCGACAAAAAAATTATGAGGCAAGAGGTTAGTGTACTTAACCCCTAGATAAAGTGTTTAGATAAACTCTAATCTGACACTACGTTGATAGATAAGCTTATTGTTACAACATTTAAGAATATTACTATTAGATACAATATAGCCTAGCCTCGACTCTTCCACATAACAGAGCAGAATGGTAAGAGTAAAGGGAGCCCAGCTGTGGGCTGAATAATAAAATAATAATAGCCCTAAGTATATATACAGTCCTTTAGCAACTAAACATTGCTGCTTGACAGGGCCATACTTATGGCCAACTTCAATAACATATCCAAAGATAGTTTTCCCGTCTAGAGATAGGAATGTGACATTACTTGTATGGCGCTATGATCTATGGATAGGTTATAGAAATTGGTAGTTAGATGCAATGGGCCCAATCCAATATTGATTGGTGTTTAAAAGAGAATTTTTGAGTCCAGCAGTATGTTAGAAGAAAACTGGTATCAACAGTAATAAAAGTCTAGTAGAACCATAGTACATGTAAAAGTCTTGGTTTTTCGAGACATTCACATTTCTATATCCTTAATAAGACAGAGATTGAAATGTACACAATGATGCACATTTTGTTTACAATGCAAACTAATAGTTTATTATTAGGTTAGGTTTTACTGATAAAACATGAATTCTGCAAAATATCAGTTCATTATACAATAATAATATTCACATATACTACAATATAAGAGGATGGCAGTTGAATTTTAGAAACATTATATATCCACAGTCCATTTGGTGTTACATAAGATTAGAAAAATAACAGTATCAAAGGAAATATTACAAATAGCCTCTTTGTGCACTTTCTGGTTAAGAGCTTACAGATTCCACTTCTCCTATGCATCCACATCATCAGTTTATTATTATCATTAGTCTGTATTGTAAAATATTATTACAGTAATATATTTGTAATAGCTTGTTAGTATTTCATACCTATGATTTGTGCCTGTTTTATTATCTTTCTTCTGGCCTAGGCTGGAGTCGCAGAATCGCACTTCACTTTCTGCCCTACTTTTGAAGTTTTCTTGTAAATAACTAGATTTACGTTTTGTCAAACTTATTCATAGCTATAAAACTTCATTAAGTAATTTAGATCACTGTAAATAGAAAGGAAAATATTTTAATTAGAACCTAGATTTGAAATTGGCATATTTCCACTGGTTACAGATTGAAGGTAAACTTAATTACCTTGTGTCGGCTAGGCCAACAGCTGTTAACATAAAACTGGCAGCTGATGAATTGATAAATTTAGCAAATTCTCTGAGTGCCGATGAGAGTGTTACTCCCGAGGAGTTTAAAGAAAGGTCAGTATATATACTGTTACTATTAACGTCATATAAAATTAACTGAATGAAATCAAATGATGAATTTCTGTAAAAATTCATAATAGTAGTAAGTTTTGAAATAAATAAATAACATACTAAATTAGATATTTAAGTTTTTTTTATTTCTAGTATATTATAATCTTCAGTATCTACTAGATTAAACTTATTTTTGTTTAATTTTTCCCTTGAGTAATTGTGTATTGGTTCATACAAAACAATTTATTCTTTTGTTATCTATGTGAAGAATCTTTAATATACAAGATGGCCGGTTCATGTTATGTTTAACAGATTTATAAGCAGAATAGAAGGAATGCTCATTAAAGATATAGAGGATAACAAAGCCATAGGACGGTATGGCTGTGAGGCTATACTGAAGACACTGGAAGGCGATGGTCCGGTCAGAATCCTGACACACTGCAATACTGGCTCCTTAGCAACTGCTGGGTATGGCACTGCGTTGGGTGTTATTCGGTCCTTGCGGGAAACTAAGCGGCTAGGTTAGTAATAGTTCTAAATCTAATATTATTATTATTTAATAAACAGAAAAAAAACAGATACAAAAGCTTTTCAACTTTGGCAACCCAACTGGTCCTAATTTATCAGTTCACAACTTTTTGGTTGCTCCTAGCTCCTAGTTATTAATACTAAGTCATTGAATATGTAGTAGTAATTTTATTTTTGTTGACATTTTTAATTGTTTATTGTTTCTTTATTCTCATTTAGTTTAGTTTCAAATTTACCGCAAATGTGTAGATTTAATGTTGAAACTGTTTTGGATTATGTATTGCTTACTCTGCATGTATTATATTTTCTATTGTATCTGTTTATTCCCAAATAAAAATAAAAAAATAAGCTAAGATATTTCATGCTACATTGTGGATAGTTCTAATAAATTGCCTGTTCAGTCGAAATGTTTGTATATTTGGCATTACGTATTTGTAAGCTCAACTGCAGCTCATAAGAGAATGTTAATCAAGTTTTTAACTGAATTAATGAAACATAGAAAGTGAAGCTTAATAATTCATTTTGTAATAATTTCAGATCATGTATACTGCACGGAAACAAGGCCATACAATCAGGGAGCGAGGCTAACGGCTTACGAGTTGGTCCATGAGAAGATCCCTTCCACGTTAATTGTCGATAGTGTGGTGTCCGCCCTCATGAATACTCGGAGGATAAGCGCAGTTGTCGTTGGCGCGGATAGGGTATGTTCTAAATCTTGTTCAGTCTATAAATATGTGAGGATGTATCTTATTTTTTGTTCTGTATATTTCTTTGTATGTAGTAAGTAAAGCAAGCAGATATCTATAGAATAGTAACAGTTTTACTGACATGCATATTCCAT
This sequence comes from Diachrysia chrysitis, assembly GCA_932294365.1. NCBI lineage: Eukaryota > Metazoa > Arthropoda > Insecta > Lepidoptera > Noctuidae > Diachrysia > Diachrysia chrysitis. The sequence goes on from OW028647.1 coordinate 4,485,792, forward strand.
TTACTTACTGTTAGTTAAGTGTAAATGATACTATTCTAATTTTTGTTATTGTTAACATGATTCAGATATTTGCACAAAAAACTTACATAAAACAACTTAGAAACCCAAATACCATATTACCTCAGAAATATGACAAAAAACATCTTTAAACAACACACAAAAATCTAAATATCAAATTTGTATGACTTCATATTTATTTATATACTGCAGTAACTTAGATGCAGAAAAGGCAAAACAACAAAATTCGCATCGTAAAATGCTAATTTAAGTTACTCCTAATAAATACTCCTATTAATATCCTTTTAAGGTGGCGGCGAATGGTGACACAGCTAATAAAATAGGAACATATCAAATAGCGATCACTGCGAAACACCATGGGGTGCCTTTTTACGTGGCTGCTCCACTTACTTCCATAGACAGGGCGCTTACTTCTGGAGACAGAATAAAGATTGAAGAGAGACCAGATAGGGAAATGACTCATGTTGGAGAACATAGGATTGCGGCACCTGGTAAGATAATATGATAATGTGGTAATGTTGCAGTATTACATACTATTGTGCAATACCGTGCGGGTATATTACATGTAATCACAAAGTAATATTAGATATGAATTGACACATAATTATAACAGATAGATGAAAGATTTAATTGAACTTTTTGTTTTGATATAAAGTATTTATTTTGATATATAAAAATGTCAAAAACAATAAATAAATAAAATCTCTATTCTAGAATGAAAAAAAAGTATTCTTATATGCTTAAAAGTATTTAATTACAGAAATATCTACTTCTACTAAACGAAATAAGTATTTGTATGTAAATACGCTTATTGTTATTTATCAAGCTAAAATATATTTTTTTTTCGTTTTTTTCAGGCATAAATTGTTGGAATCCATCCTTTGATGTCACGCCAGCAGCTCTAATAACTGGAATTATTACTGAAAAGGGTGTCTTTGCTCCAGATAAATTAAGTGAAATCGATTCCAAATAACATATTATATATTGTATTTATTTTTGTCAAACTTACTGCATCCATTAATTTAAAATTATTCGAAATATTATAAGTAGGTCATAACCAATACATAGCTATGTTTTTATAAGATTGTTATACTGTTTACTGTTATAATCGCATGTAAGAATAAAATTATTGTACAAAAATCTTCTAGTTATTATTTACTACTTCACTACTCGATACTTTTATCATTGAGGCTAGGTACCTATTGATTAAGAACAAAAGTGAAAAAAAAAATAATAAAAAGTACACAAACCTAGCCCTAAAAGGGCCTACACACGTTCCTAATATCAGTGGCAATGGAAGGATGGTGGTAGGGATAATATTACTCCTAAATCGTGGGTTCGTCGCCCTACCTGATTGCAGAGCCAGGGGGGATCATAATGATAATACGGATTTCCCTATACACGTGACAATCCAGGACACTACCTACCACTCTCCCGATATCGCCACTGATACAAGGAAGCGCTTTAAGCAGAATAATTTATATTGAAACAGAATCCTTTAATCCTGGCCAAATATCCCAAAACTAAACGACTCGCTCAGAGTACCGACTCCACATGACAAAATAATATTAAATTAAGATAAGTTACAAGAGAATAGATGTTTGATTTAGGGTGAGGCTGAATTCCTGTCCTAGAACTGCATTTTACATCGTAGCATCAAGGTGGTTATGGTTTGTCTATTTTTTTCATTTGGCAGGGTGAAATGCTAATTATAGAATAACTAGCATTTCACGCTCTAGACCCTAGAGGGGAGTGTCCACCCCTCACTCCTTCAGAGGACGAACGCGTGAGACATTTCGTCCGTATCCTCTGTGGCCTGTCAGGTCCGGCCTCAGAGTAGCCCCATATATATAAAAGTACTCTGTGGAGTAGCCTGTGGCAAAACACAGGCTACTCACACAGTCAAGGCTACAGTCAAGCACTCTAGCAGTGTTGGACAAATCCAACACTGCTAGAGTGCTTGACTGTATCCTAATAGAAAATAGTTTTAAATCAAGTCAAAGTACTCATAATCATTCGAATTTCATCTTTCATTTCCAAAATTCATTTCATCTTAACTTGTAAAGTATGTCATGCATCTATAATGGGGCCATGGCCTAAATACTTTTTTGCATAAATATTTTTTTACACGTATTGAAGCTATTATATGTATATTCTTTATGCCCATAAAATACATTTCAAAATCTTATTTAATAAGTAGTGACTTTGATTATTCGTGTCACAGAGTACTTTTATATATTCGTGTGCCGGTAGTCATTAGAGTTAGCCCCAATGGCCAATGGAATTATTGTTATATTGGTAAGCCCGCATTGTTGCAAAAAATAAAACATTTTTATGTATTTTAACATTCATTTAAATAACGTTATAATTTTATATTTTGGGTTTTTTAGTATATCACTGCTATTTACCTAATTACCTTTACTAAAGAACTTCCTCCTCTACAAAGTTGCCATATAAAAAAACCTATAGAATCTACCATGTTGTGATAGTGACTCTAGTCTCAAATCGTAAGATTCCAAACACAGTAAAGCTCATAAAAAAATCAATTCCAATATGTCAGGTAGTTGGGCAAGTCGAAAATTTAGTTTATAGTTTTTAATTATTTAGGGTAAGAATAGGTCGTCGTGAATTAAAAAAATAAATATGGCACAACAATACAACTTGGTGCATTGTTGATGATTCATTTATGTTGCAATTAAGTGGTTCTAATTTTCGTTTCTCTTTTTGTTAGACACGGAAACGGCTCTTGTTGTTATTTATTGTTTCGATTCAACTTAAATTCGGCAATCTTGATAAGTTAATGATAGTGGTGACAATAGTGTAAATTGGTTCTAAGTACAAGAAGAATTTGTTGTAATGTAAATAAAAAAATATTGTTAGCTCGCGCATGCGTTTGTGTCAAAAACAGACAAAGGTTTTGTATGGTTTGGAAATCAGCTGTATTTTATGTGCGATGACTTAGTGATACAAAAAGTGTGTGTTTGCAAGCGACAATGTTCAGTGAAATCGGATACATAGTTTTTCTACTTCTTGCTCTACCGTACATCGAAAGTGGTAAGTACCTTATAAAGTTATATTCTGCAACCCACTTACAATAATAGAGCAATTATTCTCCCAACCGAAATATGTCGTAAATGATTTGAATGACTAAGCGCTCATATACAGTTAGGTATGCTGTGTTATGTTACCCTGCATCTATTTTGTTGATTACCTTGTAATACTCGAAACAGTACATAATTGATAATTTTTTCTCCTTCAACTTCTGTTCTCGTAAACGTGATGTTTCGATGTTTAAAATCTTCATCTTAAACATCAAACTAATATATACTCCAGCATTCTCTGTGTGACTCATAAGATCTTGCTGCAAGTTTTTATTTAGCTTCATCTGAATGAGTTTCAGACAACAAAGGTGAATGTTCTATAAAATTGGGAATCAATGACCATATAAAAGCAGTGGCTGTATAAATGTCACACAATAAATAGTATAGAGTACATAATGTGAATAGTTTACTACAACATAACAGTATTGTTTATTATTTACATACTCATTCATAGGCAACAAACAATGTATATCTTATGTTTGTAAATTGTAGTGTGATTTTAACATTCTGCTTCTCATATACAAAGTACACAAATAAAACTAGTTTTATTTACTTACTTTTCTCTAATTATAGGGCAAAGGCCATTTTTTTTCTTTTAATTAATATTGATTACATTGAACTTCTGTCTGTTATTATACTTATATTATCAATTAAAAAGTAATTAATGTTATCTATTCATTTTTTAATCAGACTCTCTTTATTTTTGTGTAAACAGTTCTTGTATTGTTATGAAGTAAATAAAAAATACTGATGTTTTAATGGAAAACCCTGGTATATAAATGGTTGTAATATCCTAGCATTGTTTTACAAAAGTTACTATCTGAACTCATTTCAGGCTATATTTGCACCAAATTTATTAAGAAATATATTTTATGTGATATAATATGGAACTTAATTCAACATATTTTTTTTTATTTAATTAATAAGTCCAAATAATCCAATTCTTCAGTTTTAATGTAACAGGAGAACTACAAAAATTCTATTAATAATGTTATTGTTATTGTATGTTAGTGTTATGTTTTTTAATTATTAGATTGACTAATAGTCAATATTTTGTCATAATTAAATTTGCCTTTAAGATATAATGTACTTACAGAAGTTAGATAAACAATGATTTATTTGGATACTTCTTTTGTTTACATGTTCAAAGGTTTATTATGTAATGTGTTTATGAGTTAACCAGTTTCTTAAAAGCTTTACATACACAGTTATAAACAACATGCTATTATTAGGGTTATAGCTTATAATCTAAACAAGATCAATACAATAGAAATTTAATAATTTCAATATGTATTTCAATAGTTTTGGTTTTAATATAATTAAATACCTAATGTTTATCGTTTTTATAAATATATTATATATTATTAACTAAACAAACTATAAACAAATAACTGATAAGTAATTTATTTTTATTAATATTTTTGTTCATATTTATCTTGTATTATTTCTGTTATTCTAATTAAGATAAATACTGTGTTAAGAACTAATTTAGCAAATCAAACAAAATTTTCTATTGTTGTACAACTTCAATTATTTGTGTTTACTCAAGTTAATAATTTAGTAAACCTTTAACCACTTTGATATGAACTCAAATGAGGAAAATACAAGTAAGTAGGTACATACTAATATTACACTTGATTCCTAAGGGAAATATTAATTTGTTATTGCGTATTTTTTTGCAAAATTTAAATATTTATTTATTTTTATTTATTATTATATTTATATAATAATAAATAGAAATGAGCCAATAAGAAATATTTGTATAACTGTAGCCAGTTGCATCCTATGTCTTTGTTTAATGCAAATAAGTAACAATAAAGACAGTTTATTTTTCATAACAGGTTTTTAGGACAAGGTTTTATAGGCAAAATAAATAAACTGTGATTTACTTAGAACTGCAATAATTATTATAAGTATACATACATATAATATATTTGATAAGTCAATGACGTCATAAATTTAAACACTGAAAGTGTTGCTGTCAGATTACCATTTAATATACATATTTAGTTGACAAAAAATAAACAGTTTTCATAAAAAAGAGGAAGTTAAGATAATGAATGGCATTGGCACTTTCACAAACCAGTCAAGCATTGAAAATTTTGTTCAGGAAAAATACAATAAATCAATTTCCTTTATATTTCATGAAAAAACAATAATTAATTACTTTTGAGTCTGTTAAAAACTAAACAAGATTTTTGTCACATTAAAACAGAAATTGATATTATACAATTACTTACACAATGTTTTCCTATTAGAACTGAATCAAATATAATAATATTTTAATCCTTATTAATATTAATCTAAAGTGCTTATTTTGTAAAGATATTTTAAAACAACAGAGTTGCTATAAAATCGCTAGGCTGCTTCTCTTATCATATCAATAAAACTATGTACTTACTCAATTAAATATTATTTATTGTTGAGGAAAAACATTAAAATATCTCATATAATCACAAGTACAGTTAAAGCCAAATATATTACCTTAACTAGTTAACCATACAATACTGTATACATAATAAAGTTTTATATACTTAATAGTTTTGTTCCACATTTAGTATTCGTCTATGCTGTCAATGTTCGACGTCGTAGCGCAAAAAACCAGTTTCAAAATTCTGAGTCATCATAAATCAGTCTTATTCGACCCACCACTATAGGTCCTTTTTTTACGAAGTCAATAGATGGCTTTGATTGATAACCTTATGTTATATTTCGATGTTTAAACAATATTGTTGTACGGTGAAATAGTTTTTGTCTACATTTATCACTATAATTGAATGTAGTTAGTATAAATTGCGAAAGTTCAGACGTTTTATTTTTGTTTGTTAGCAATAAATAAAGGCGGAACAACTTAACGGATCTCGTAAATTCGAATTTGACTTTATAAGAAGGACTATTCAACCTGTAATTCAAACCAAAGACTAGGTTGACAAACACATTTTTCGACCAAAAAAATATTGATGCGGTATCGTAGTGTGTGGACTTAGATTATTCATTTTCGTCTGGAGATTTTAATAGTTGGATAAGCTATGCGTTAGTAATATCCTGCATTTATATTCCGCCCAACCACGCATTAAAAGAACCGTATTTATTACCCTAATACAGTCACGACAAACAGTACAAGCAACTCATAATTATATTTTCTGATCGTAGACTATTACATATCCTGTTTTTATGAACATAAGTATTAAATTAATCATTAATGGCCTTTTGGCTACAAATTTTGATAGAAAGAGTTGACGATATTAAGCTAAATATTATGTTAAGTACCTAACGGGACTGTTAAACACTTAGGGTCAATTCATACTACAGCGGAGTCGAAGCGCATGGAAGCGTCAAATTCTTCCCTAATTGCACGAATGCGCGCGTATTCGCTCCCATTCGTTTGTCTTTTTTAACTTAGAAGAAATATTAACATTATGTTGTTTAGATAAGAATGAATTTGCTATACCAACTGTTAGAATGATGTTTCGCTGCGCTTCGACTTTGCTATAGTATGAGTTGAGCCTTAGTGGTCAATTCAGTTAGATAATTTAATATATTTTTCGCACGTTAGGTACCTATACATTAAACAAGACACAAACACATTAGAGGAAATATCCACTTTGTATATCTATTTGCATCCTTTGAATTGCAGTTCCATTCAATCTATCAGAAGGGGAGGAACGGTCAACACATGCCTAATGTATAGTAAGATAGGCTAATGACTCGGTACTTACCGGATATTTATAATTGATCATTGTTGTTAATCTATACAGTGTTTGTTTCTAATTACATCGCATGTTGACGGTAGCATGTCAGAATTAACTGTTATAAGTTACAAGCATAGACCCATTTACTAATTAAACAGTTCTCATGCTAAAAGATCGATCCTAAAGAGTTCAGTCACCCGAAAAACTAATTAAATTAATATTACGATATTTTAATATTATGGGCACTAACTAGAATTTCCTGTTATTTCTAGATCAATATGCCTAAGAGGAAATTGAATTCACTAAATATAGACTATTAGAAATGTTTTTATTACAAGGGACCATCATATTATAATATTTTGTTTAAAACATAATATCCTTGTCAGCTATTTATTATTGTTTTTGTAAACACAATATTCGCTGTGCCGGCCGTTAACTGCAGGTGACTTTGATTTATTTCTATCGTAGTTACCTAGGTGAGTGAGGGGTACTATGATCGTGTGAAAAAGCAAATGGCCCCCGTTACGTCGGGAGGAAATGACTTCCATTCATGCGCTATCTATCCGTACGTACCTCGAAGAACAATGTTCGCAGTTTAAAGATAGGACGATAGATATTTTACAACAAGCTCTAGCCATACAGTTTTAGAGCCCTTCACACTGTCAAAGAATAGTAACAAAGTTTATGAACTAATTATAAATTTACATTATCTACCAACGTAGCATTTTATTTAATCAGGTGTTTGTTCGCGAACTGATGACATTGTTTGCTCTTTCTTCCGCAATTGCAAACAATATCTTGTACTTTGTATTTTGTATGTACGTGTTTATTATACGAATTGTTATCTAAGTTTTAAACAATAAAATTATAAAATAGAGTTAATGTTTAATAATGATTAACTCATTACAATACAATCAAGGTAATTAATTAACTTGTTTGGCATGTATATGACTTAAAAAGTTGATTCTACAAAGGTAATGCTTAGTACTTTACCAGCGGAGAAGATCGTGTCATAAAATAGCTTATGGCCATCGCAAAGTTCTATTTTCGAAAAGTTCCGTTTAATTGCTTTTTAAAAGTAAATAAGCAAAATAGAAATACAGTTTATTGGCATATTTAACTTTTAAATTTATATTATTGAGGAGTAAGAATTAAAAGTATTTCTTAGTTTTTTTATTTAACTTTTTAAATTTCCATTTATAAGTTTAGCTTGTAATTAGTGTAATTACTTTTGAGATGTCCATTGTTGTGTGGCCATTGCGTAAATCCGTCGTTTGTTCGTCGTCCCAAATGCGTTACGTCCATCCGTCCGCTCTACTTAACTGTTAGACTTGAAAAACTAGTTTGTATTTAGGATAATAATATAATTATTAACTGGTTACTTACTCTATACTTTCTGCAATATCAACGAGATTTATTTATAAATAATATAATCGATTAATTCATTCAAATAATAATAGTAATTAATCGTGGGGAGGCCTCCCTTTTGAGCCCTAACCACCGGCAGTTTGGATCAAATTCCTGATACAGATTCGAGACCATTTTTTTTTATTTTTCATATACACATATATTTAAAAGGGTATTTATTAGTAATTTAAAAGAATAAACGAAATGATAGTTACTTTTAATTCAGACTATAATGAAGCTTTAATTCATTCCATAAACTAAACTCAAATAAATTAGAACTTGTTTATTAAACTCTAATATCACGCTTTGCTTTTAATATTATCAGTTTTTAGCACAATGAATTAAACAAGTGTTCTATTTTCGAAAATTTAATACATATTGTATTTTTACCCGGCTGCTCCAGAAGGAGGTTTATTATCCAGCTTATCGCTTCCTAGTTGCAAGTGTTGCTACACTCGATCGCAATTCTGTTATATTAACGAACAACATCTTTATCTTAATGCAGGAAGGTTAATTTTTATAATATCTACATTACCTACCTTGAGTCCACTGACATCGACCGTACATTCCTAATTTGCGGAGAATAACGGTATCGGTGAGACTAGCCACAATAATCTTGTGTTTTTAAACATAAACGTGCAGGTCGCAAATTTCATTTTTAAAATAAAATACTACAAAATTACATTATTAAACAAGAGTAAGTAATTTAATTACCGACCAACTTTTTAGAGTAGCCAATTACTTTTTTATATCCGTGACGTGAAAAACTGACCGTTTCTAATAATGTTTTTATAATTGCTACAGTAGGTAGGTTATTTTCTCAATGTAGAATCCGTTCTCTTAGTTCTTTTCTAAACAAAACCGGACCGGTTTGAATCGCGCACAGAGACAGGGTTCCGTATAAATTTTGCTAATCCTCAAGGTTAATATAAAAATAAAAACAAACTAAACTGTGCGTTTTAACCTTAATTTATGACCAATTTCCAAATAGTATAAGTTTTAGTAACTAATATAAGTTTCTAATAATAGCAAAAACGTATTTTTTATTAATATATTACTACAAATAAAAAAAAACCATTACTTGTGATGTAAAACCTATCAGCATGCCGATTTTCTTAATAGGTTATGAGCTTCACGGAAATGTATGGAAAAACCAACATAAATGGCTGTATTTTTTACTTGCGTTGACATAGAATCTTGAATTTTTTTATTGCAAAAAGGGTCCGTAGACCTAAGTATTTAATATTAATTTTAACATGATATCACCACGGGTTCTTGATAAAAAAAACTTGACAGGAAGACAGACTGATAACAAAGTGATCCTATAAGGGTTCCTTTTTTCCTTTTGAGGTACGGAACTCTAATAAACTAATAGCTGTGAATAAGTTAACTATCACATTATGAAATAATAATGTTATCAGGGGTTTCTATCTTAATAAATAAAGTTGAAGCTAAAACAACCAAACCAAACAGAACATTGCAGCTTGACTTTCATGACTCACTGTCGTCAAGTACGAAACAAGCTCAATTAATAAAAATTGAGCAATTTGTCTTCAAGGGAAACGAAGCAACCGTAGTCTCTCAACAGTATAAAATACTTTATGTTACTACATTTCAGATGTTAGCAATATTATTAAGAAATACTTTAGTACACTACTACATGGTCTGTTTCTGTTCTTTTGTTCTGCCTGTTAATAGTTGATTGCAACTATATCAACCAACTATGGACGGAATACAATATTTTCACCTGCTAATATCTAGTTATGAACAATCGTATTATTTTAGTTTGCGAAGCTCGTGAGACAGTCGTGTTGACGCATCGCGTCGATGCGCGCGAGCTGTGACGGCGCGGCGACGGGTGCGTTCGTTGAACCGGCGAGGTCACGTCCACCCATGACGTGTGCAGCTTACAAATACTCTTTCCGCACTCGATGCCAAGTCCGAGTGACTGACAGACACCGAGCGATACTCTACAGTCCACACTATCGCGGTCCTCAGTTCATCATTCATAACTAGAGGTCTCGCCTGAGGCGTGTCACTCTTGTCCCGCTCAACGGATATTGTGTGCCCTTTCGCGATAAATTACGACGCGATATTTTTAGCTCTTTCACTTAACCTTTTAAGTCCTTACTGTTTCTTGTGCACTCCTTACAATTTAAGACATAACACCATGAGTATAACATATTATTGTTTCTAGAACGCTGAATTAATAAATGTATTTAAGACTTAATTAAAACATTTAACTCACTTGTGAACACTTGTATTGTAGGGTCTGTCACACGGTAAAAATCAACTAGTCAAAGTAAACTAGTTTTACTTTTAAGAACGACTTAATTCTAAACCAGAACACGCGATCCAGTAATTTAACAAGTAGTAACAAAACAAGTCAGAATCATTACATTATACCGTGCAGATACTTTTATGGATCTGTTATGTCAATTTATTTATTTAACTTATTTTAGTTTTATATTTAGTTCTTTTTTAGGGTTCCTTATCTCAAAAGGAAAAAAGGAACCCTTATAGAATCTCTTTGTCAGCCTGACTGTCTGCAAAGTTTTTTTTCTCGTAACGCCTTGTATGAAATTAATATTAAATACTTAGGTCTACGAATATTTATTCAATAAATAATTCAAGCTTCTATGTGAACGCAATTAAAAAATCAGCCATTTATGTTCATTTCTCAAAACCTAAAACTACTAAACGCCACAAGTAAAGGAAAAAATGCGGAAACTGAAAATTTGTATTGTAACATAAAAATTACGTTTTCCTATTACTTTGGTTTTTATTGTTACTATTAAAATAATCTTATAAACATCTAGTAACATCGAAAATCTTTGCGAATTTCTTAGGCATCTGTTATAAATTGCGTTGTTTACTCGAAAACGCAAATGTAAATAAATAATCCACAAAAATCTGTACCAAAACGTTAGAGCTCTGTTAAAAAGTTAAAGTGAGTTTAAAGTTTTTACTGCATCTGACACAGTTACATAGACAAAGCCCAAGCGATCGCTGGATTTCAAACGCCAATATATTTCGAAGTAGTCTCGTAAAACGTTTATAGCGATACTGTACTACATACGCCAAACGAAACAACTCAATGCTTTGCATGTGTGAAAAGAGCATAGCATCTTGAATAAATGTTGCCTATTGAAAAGATTTATAATAGATCAGGACAGCACACCACAAACTAACGTCCATTATTATCATAACCGCAGGCGGGTTGTCCTACTAGAGTATATGAACTACTATAACTTTAAATTTTTTCTAAATTAAATTTTATAGGGAAAAAGTGAATTGGTTATCTAATTACCAATACATAGACGGTTTTCCCTATTACATTTAATTTTACTAATGAATTACATGTACTGACTTAATTACTTATTAACAATCCTGTATCTTAATATTGCAGTTACTTTGACAGTTGTAAAACAGAGACAAGTGTGGCCACAATGCAGTACTTGTAATGTAGTTCTTATTACCAGTTCTAAATATGCGTAATACTATAGAAACTAGAAATAAATATTTATTGTCTAGTATTATATCTATTATATCTAGTAATACCTTGGGACAACTCACAAACGGCCATCTGGTCCCGAATAAGGCTGACCAGATAATTGATAAAATAAAATGCGAAAGTAACTCTGTCTGTCTATTTGTTACGCTTGCACAACTAAACCGCTGAACCGATTTTGATGAAACGTTGTATGGGGTTACCTTGGATCCCGAGAAACCGCGATAACCGACACCCAAGCGGCGAAGCCGCGGGCAACAGCTAGTACTTATATATTACCAATATACATGTAACTTATTATGGATAAACTACACCCAGATGCAGAACAAAATATGATCATGCTCATCATACAAAGATTTGTCGGGAGTGGAAATCGAACCCACAACCTCCGGTGTAGAATCAGTCACTAACCACCAGACCAACAGTATTGTTCTTATTGGCTTATGTTATAATTATTCCTCAACGTTTGTTTAAGGTACTTACCAGCGTTATAACATGCTATACTCGGAACATCAAAGATCTTTATTAAGTAGTTCTCAACAGAATTCATTATTTATGTATAAAATTTAGTGGGTGGACGATTATTCCAACCTTAACTCATCAGAACTCGAGGATAATAAGCATGAATTTATGTATGTTTTCCTTTTTCGTGAGCGTCGTTATTTCTTAGAGTTCTTTTTCGTACTTCGCAGAAGTTTGTACTACTAATGAACAAGGAAAACATTAACTAGTACCTAAACAAAATTGTACGTAGCTATTTAGTAATTATGTGCAAATTAATTTAAATTAAGTAGTTTTTTGTACAGGACAATGGAAATAATTTCAATAAAATATCAACTAATTGAAGAACTGTTAATAATGTTAAATTCATACCTGTTTCTGTAGGACAAAGTAAATCACTTTGATAAAATATATTTGGTTTTGAAGTACGAAGCTGTTTTGTACAGAACAATCTAAACTAGTTTATATACATGTTAACTTATTAATTTGTATTGTGGTTTTCCTATTAGGCAATTTAGCACCGTAAAACCTGTTAAACAGTACTATAATTTTTGAAGTCTTTTATATACATATAGTTTTATGTACTAAAAATAAATAAACACGTGATTTTTCAAAGAAAATGCATTTCTACATTCTTTTGTTAATTTCATTACAATCAACATTGCTCAAACATTAAAAATCAAGAAAGAAAAGTACACGCGACGTTGTCGGGTGGGAATTGCACGTGCATTGCGCACATTTCATGACACATTATAGGTTTTATTTTTGTAAAAGTACGATAACATGGCGTGTTATTAATTTTATAATACAATTCGTATAATATATGACGCGGTGGTTTTTCTCGTTACCTGCAGCGCGCAATGTCATTGTCTCTGTTACATCACCGTAATGTAAACTTACTGAATCGTTCTCACAACATTGTGCGAGTTCAACACAATTATACTCTTCAGACTTGTATCGCGTCATCAAGTCGAGGAGGTATATTTATTTAAAATTATAATAGAAAGCGAATATTCGATGCGAGTATATTTTACAGAAACAGAAAACTGAAATTATGTGGATTCGTTTTTCTAGACGTTATCTAGAATCTGCTTGTCAGGTGACATTATCAGTATGAATACAAGTGAATTAATTCTGAAAATGTTTCTAAAAATATTTTATAATTATAAATTCTGAATGAATTAGATATCGATTTTCTTGTGTAAGTAATGTTTGCCATATCTACCATCATTGGCATATCCTGTGTGGTTAGCAGTTTGGTATGGTTAAGTTAGGTATCACGTTCAAAATATATCATTGTTTTAGCGATAACATAAATAATGTGACAGGAAATGTTGTGTTTTGACCGTCAACTTGATTACCATTATTTAACGTATGACATTAACCTTTTTTTATGTGCATGAGTGCCTGCATTATAATAGCTTATGTTATGACCTCTACGCACTGACTAACAACTGACCAAATGATCACGATGGCCACTAATTAATTATTATTATCAATCACTACTGTTGAATTACAATATAGAATCTCGTTACAGAAATATCATTAGGATGACAATCACAGACAACTTTATCATGATGCCAGTTAAATTGTAAAATGAAATAGGTATGATGTGACATGATGTCACTGTATGTGACATCTCTTTTATTCTTTGCATTAAATTTTGGCTTGATAAGATAACACTGGCTGCACGTGTTTCAATATTGTTATATGTATATGCACTGTACATTGTACGGAGCCTAATCTCCAAAATGGCCACCGTCGGGCGCTTAGACACCGCCTGGCATTGCCGGCAATCCTTGAATCGGTAATGCGCGGCTGTAAGAGGTGCATTGATATCCCATTTGCTGACTAACGTTCAGAACGTACGCTGAATAGAAGGCTTTACTTAAGAATATCTTTAGCTCTAATATCTGTTAGATAATCTTAGATACTTATTTATCGATCGATATTCTAATAAAAAGTCTGAGTACGGTCATATGATTCCTGTCTCAAATTATGTACTAAGGTGTTGGGACTTTATGAGCTAGACTTCGCGCAAGAGTTACGTCTAGCAAATGTGTGCGAGTCACAAAGCGTGTCGTACTGACTCGCATAATAATGTTAAAAGTACGTGTTAACCTTGAAAAACTGGGTCCTTGACTTTGAAAGGACAACCATAGGAAAACCTGACAACTGTAGTAGCTAAAAGCTTTTTAAAAAACATTAGATTTTGTGATTTTCTTAAAAAAATATATAGGTACTAGCTGTCCCGGCAAACGTTGTTTTGCCCTATAAATTAAAAATACCTACCCTACCCTACCTACCCTACCCTACCTACCTACCCTACCTACCTACCCTTCCCTACCTACCCTACCCTACCTACCCTACCCTACCTACCCTACCCTACCTACCCTACCCTACCCACCCTACCCTACCTACCCTACCCTACCTACCCTACCCTACCTACCCTACCCTACCTACCCTACCCTACCTACCCTACCCTACCTACCCTACCCTACCTACCCTACCCTACCCTATTTTTTATTGTAAGTCATCAAAAAATAAAAAAAAAAAATTACCAAAAAAAATTAAAGTTTTTAATTAACAAATAAAATATAAGGGTTGATCGTAGAGGGATGAAAATTTAGGGTTGTATGTATTTTTGTATGCTGTGTCGTAAAAAAATAAAAACAAAAAATTTTGCCTAAAAAATAAAAAAAAAAAGTTTAGGAGTGGACTACCCTTAACATTTAGGGGGATGAAAAATAGATGTTGGTCGATTCTCATAGATACCGGATAAGCACAAAAAATTTCATCAAAATCGGTCAAGCCGTTTCGGAGGAGTTCAAGTTCGAACACCGTGACACGAGAATTTTATATATTAGATATCTTCTGGTACGTCATTCATTCGTTTAGAATTGTGCTAGTTAAATTAATTTGAAGTCAAGATCACGCGTGCTGCGTACATAGAAGGTCGGTCGACGTACTAAGTATTGAGTTATTAAGTCGGTACTTAATAAACCCGGTTAACTAATATAAGGCCAAAATAACGAATAAATAGCTATTTAGCGCTTAATAACTACCTAGTATTAAGCGCACCGTTTAAATATACACGTCTACGTGTTGATTAATTGACTGATTAAATCTAAGCCG
Source organism: Diachrysia chrysitis (assembly GCA_932294365.1). Taxonomy (NCBI): domain Eukaryota; kingdom Metazoa; phylum Arthropoda; class Insecta; order Lepidoptera; family Noctuidae; genus Diachrysia; species Diachrysia chrysitis. The sequence goes on from OW028647.1 coordinate 4,501,157, forward strand.
TCCATAGTCATTGTAATGAGTCAGGCTGTGGCCAGTTGGGTACGGTAAGAAAAAAAAATAGGCTTTAAATCGCTACAGCCTTGGAGGCCGGTCACGCCTGGCCGAGCATGACGCGGCAGACTCGAGCCCAGCGCCAATATCTTTAATCTATTGTACTTTCGATACAATCTTGGCCACACTACTCGCGTCAACGTTATCTTTCTTGTAAACCTTGTTAATTTTCATCGAAGGTAATTAAAATTGTGCAGTAATAAAACAGTAAATTGGCAATATTGAAACCTGAATGATTTTCAATAATATTTCTTAGTATCTTAAAACCAAAGGTTTATTAAAACCAAAGGTTTATTAAAACATTCATCCCTTTAATATTACTAGCTACTATTGATCGTTTTTTTTTACTTATTATCACAGTACATAATATTTCTTTATTACTACATGGAGAATAATGAGGAATGAAGCAAGTAAAATAACAATAGATCACGAAATTCATGAACCGTGATATTCGGCATGCCAGTCATTATACTTGTGTTTAATAGATATTATTCGGCACATCAGCTTTCACTGAGTAAACAACGTCACTCAATAATACTCTCGGTACATGAGGTATTGTAAGGAGACAATGAATTGTACTCTGGTACTACGATCGTAATGTTACTTCTCAAAACATTGTAGGTACTAATACCAAACACATACAAACATACAATTAGTAATACAAATGATCGTAATGCACTCTTACATTAAACGGTCATGAGGGAATACTGATACAATCAGACTTGATAAACGGATTTGTTATCATGGTGTTAAATGGCGCATTGAGGCACATTGAGGCACCACTATCCTAGTACTTGACATCCTCCAGCTATGTGCGCCATGTAATTAAAATCGTCTTCTTCTTCGTGTCGATGGTAAAGCCAGATCGATTAGCCTCTTTTAGGTCTTCTGCTGTGGCGCTAAGTGGGCATCTGGGTAACACAGCAGGTGGTCCATTGGTTGGGGAACACCACAGTCACACCCTTCGTCCTCGTGAACGCCCCATTTTTTTGGTTAAACCGACTTCTTCCAACTCGTGACAGGAGTCTATTGAGGGACTTTATAATTATATGTATAGAATACTCAATTTAAACAAAATGTATAAAACAATGATGTTTCTTTTTAGTTAGCACTGCTATATCAAGGTTGTCTGATTTAGCCAATAAGGTCTTAATTGATGAGTAATTCGCCTCGCTGCAAGGAACTTGATGAATAAGCTTTTTGTTAGCGCCGCGAAGTCGGCATCTGCGACGGTCTCCTCCGGTTTCTGAAACGTTGTTCAACACAAAAATTAGTTAATCATCTGTCAAACCTCACGTGAACCGCTGTTAGTGGTTGTTAGTATTTTGGCCAACTAATCACAGTAATGATCAGTAGGTTTGACAGATTAAATTGATCAGCCTTTTAGAAATCGGGGTACAGTATTTGATCGAAGCTGCCAGTATAAAATCGGAATTAAATCCCATTTCTTTAAAAATATATATTTTTGACGTGACAACGTCTTATAAATTGGTTTGCCGGGTGACACTTCAAGAAACTGGGTAACGCTCCGCTCACGTTATGCGCTCACAATGAGAGCGAGTGAGAGGCACGCGTCCCTTCCACTCGGGCATGGTTAGCCCGCCTAAGAGCGAGAGAGACAGACATTGACATTGACAGTCGTTGTCACGTAAAACTTTCGCCCGTATACCGACTTTACAGGCAACCAATTTTTTTACATTATTTATTTTCTTATTTTGTTTAAATAATAATTTAAAATTAGATTTACATATTTAGAAAACTTATCATATTAAAATGAGGCATTTTCATTGGTAATTAGATCCCGCATTCGGGGCGCCGGACGTTTTTGTTCTCGCATGCCAGGAGGGACCGCATGTGTTAACCATTAGTCGATGGAGCCCAAATACGTGGTACAGGAGATTTAAGTTCAAGCATGCCATAGGGCCCGCAGGCGATAACCCGCATGCGGGATGTTTGAGTTTTTTCACCGCACATCGCGTCTAAGAAAATTCGTAAACTAAATCCCCGCACCTCGCTTGCTTTACACCAACCGTTTAATTTCATAGGTTCTTAGGCCGTGTGCCCTCGTGCACATCGATGGCGCACTTCTATTAGTCGTTATCTCGTATTCGATGACTCCCCGTATGCGGTATAACGACTGATTTAACGACCAGCGAAAATGACCCTTAACAAAGAGCTTGCTAAATATTATTTGTCTCCACATTTATTTAACTTTTCTTCGCAGCCGCAATCCTTAATTTTACACACCACTATTTCAACGAACCGCTGTATTTAATAAAAAAATAATTTTACTGAACGGCAAGATATTTTCAATCTCAGATTTTGATTAAAGCTAAACGGTATTGGCTATGAAAGGCCCATTAATGGAATTTTAAGAATCTCTAAACCTTTTTCTTTATTTTTAGAAAGGATTACGAATTTTTAACGACGTAAGCGTAACTCCATGTGGTATTTTATTATAACAGTAATATTATGTTTAAAGAAATAATATAGACTCCTCTTCATACATGATTAATGGAGTTCCTCATCTCAATGTAATAGCGTTATAAATAAAAAAAATAAGCTATAATTTTCTATCATTAGCTGTGTAGAAATGGCGACTAATTACGCAGTTGGAGCCAGTCGGGCAGTTGTTAGTTGACATAATGGGCAGTGAACAGAGAGGCGCAGTGTGTTGGAGAATAAAGTCTCTTGGGCTAAATGCATAAGGACTTGAGAGGGCGAAGAATTAACAGCTAGTGTTGTGGGAAAGCTTATAAAACGGTGCTCTATAATAAGACTTTACATCTGCATACTTAAAGCCTAATTTAATTTATTATTCCTATATTTTTACTAAGAAACTAGTTGACCCGGCAAATGTTGTTGGCCAAGGCCACATATTTCACCTTTTTTTTAAAATACGACCTATTTTAATAACTACCGAATATGCACGAAAAATTTCTTAAAAATCGGTCAAGCCGGAGGAGTTTGGTTACTAACACTGTGACACGAGAATTTAAATTTATAGATATAGATAAACAGCTTTATCCTTATTCTCAGTATCCTCAAAGTGTAGACACGAGATCCGATCTTTATAGGTATAATCTTCAGATTAACAATTTTATTTTGATCCAAACTTTTTCAGTAGCCGGAGTTATTTTCGTTCGTTGTGGTTGGCATATTATAATATTATATTAAGTTTTATTTCTGTCCTTTATTGTCTGAACTATGCACTGGATTAATACAGAATTTCTAATTGAGACACGTAGCAAATATACAGGGACAGGGTTAGGTTTATTATGTTGTAAATGTGAGAGCAGTGGGAGCACGGTCATCGACCCCGCTGTAGCTACCATCCGAGCTCCAGGGCGGGCGGCGCGCGGCGGCCCGTCTCGTCGCTCGTAGTTAGGCGCCCTGCAAACATAAACAAACGTCTCAACATGCCTGATAGCTGCCAAAAATGAATGGACAATCATTTTTATTTGAAGTTTACGGCACAACGTACAAACATTTCATATGATTTTTTTTATAATTAGAGTAAGTACATATTACGTTAGCATTATATACTTATACATTCTTTATGGTTTTAGTTGCTCGTATTTACTATATATAAAAAGCAAAGTCGGATTAGTTTACCTATACCATTAATATACATCAAGAACGGATCGACCGATTTTCATGATATAGCAGAATAACGATAAAAACAACGTAAAAAGTCGCGAAAATAAATGCCTTTAAAAAACGGGGACTGCTAACGCGGGTGAAACCGCGGGGCACCACTAGTTATGTAATAAATTGGAATCAAATGAATGTACAATTCAAAGTGGAAAATATTTACGTATTCATCACACTAAATAGGCACTGTTGCGGGTAAAATAAATTCGTCAGACAGTGAGTGTAACATAAATTGATTGATAATTGGCCGACCGTGCGGCTGACGACACTTGGCTTTAATTTGTTACGCTTGCACAAGAATTACCTAATCGACCAAACAATTATTCGCTATTTACCAAAACTTCGTGTAGATCTTTAGTTACAAAAGAACTGTAAACGATTTTTATTATGATTGTTTCTTACTGATAATACACTAATGGAAAAAATTAAAGGATCAAAAAAAAATTCTAAATTTTTAGGCGATTTTCAACAGGCTCTAACTTTGAGAGAAATGGTCGTACAAGAAAAAAAAAAAAAGGAAATTGTAGCTCCAAGTGTCTACTTTTTGGATTAGAACTTTAAAATTTTTTAGCGTCAGCAGTTTTTGAGTAATCTTGAAAAAACCAGCGACAAAAAAAAAATTCAAATTTATTTAATTTTTTTTTTGGTCTACGGGCGTGGAAAAAAATATTTTTGCTTAACCCCTATAAGGGTCGGATACCTTCATTATTCAGCTTTAATTTCTTTTTTTATGGACCTTGATACGTCCACTTCTCGCCGAGATATCGATCTTCAAATGGAAAAGGATCCTTTTGTCTTTGATTATCGATATCTCAGAAACCAATTTTTAATTTTTATTTTGAAAATTTAAGCACTGTCTGCAATAAAAATGTGGACAAAGCTCGAAATTTTTTTTTTTTTCATTTTGTCAGAGATTATGAGCTTTTCAGAGCAAAAAACGTGATTTAAAATGTGATCGCGTGAAACAAAGAAACGGCTGGTTGGATTAATCTGGCTCTCTGCAGGGTTTTTGTGGACATATTGAACTGTAAAATGCACAGTCAACATTATCGATTTCCACATTATTTTCTTTTGAGCGCTTAATTTTCCAAAAAAACACAAAAAGCCCTTTTTTTGTTGCATTTTTAAATTCATGTGACGATAGGAAAAAAATTTTTTTTCGAAAAAGCAATGGCTAATCGTTGAAGGGAATTTATTCAAGTTTTTAAAACCCACCATTAACTTTCTGTGCGATCATTGGTTTCTGAGATATCGATAATCAAAGACAAAAGGATCCTTTTCCATTTGAAGATCGATATCTCGGCGAGAAGTGGACGTATCAAGGTCCATAAAAAAAGAAATTAAAGCTGAATAATGAAGGTATCCGACCCTTATAGGGGTTAAGCAAAAATAATTTTTTCCACGCCCGTAGACCAAAAAAAAAAATTAAAAAAATTTGAAAATTTTTTTGTCGCTTGTTTTTTCAAGATTACTCAAAAACTGATGACGCTAAAAAATTTTAAAGTTCTAGTCCAAAAAGTAGACACTTGGAGCTACAATTTCCTTTTTTTTTTTTTCTTGTACGACCATTTCTCTCAAAGTTAGAGCCTGTTGAAAATCGCCTAAAAATTTAGAATTTTTTTTTGATCCTTTAATTTTTTCCATTAGTTTATTATGGTTATATTATTATTGGCTGACATATAAAATGAAGCCTCGTGAGGTATTTTTATCTAGGGGAAAATACGATGCTGTAAGAATAATTAGGTCAGCGGAACACAACGGGGAGGGAGTTCACACGCTAGATAACACTGTTTTGATTTCCTGCTGCAATGCTTGTATTATCTCTGTTATTAATATCTACGTTGTGTAAACATAAATAAATCTTTGTGCGGTTTGCGGCAAAGTTGAGCCAGCTCCCTTTCATTGTCGATGTGGTAAAAGGCGACTGACGGATTATGTCAACTATGGGTTACGAACGACCAGATATTTGTTTGTTTGCTGAAATATCATTTATTAACGAAGTAAATAACTTATCTCTATGAATGTTTATCACCGCCAGGAATATGACTTGAGTCATGGGCTATTTGTAGCTCGCATATCAAAATTTTATTTCTGGTTGGGAAAATCAACGACTTTTTAAATTTTTGTTACAAGTACCTATAATTTTGTTTAAACAATCCTAAAATAAATATAACTTCCACCTTTATCATTTTAAACTAAAATGATACACATACTTGATAATAAAAATACTGAATTTTGACATTATTCACCGACGCACGCTTTTAATAATGTAGACTCGTTTCGCAAATGTTTCCACAATATTAACCGCACAATGCTATAGGGACCGTTTTGTGAGCAAAAGCAATTTGGTTCAGATATAATGTGTCGGGTACGAGTGGTCGTGAGCTCGTACTCGCTGCCCAACGAAGGCAATTAGCGACACATGCCGTCGACACCGTCTTCTTATAAGAGCTCTCCAACTATTGCACCTCTCTTACAGTTACTAAACTACTCGTAAATTTTTCAACATGCTCTATTTTCCCGCACTCACAGTACCTAACAACGAGCGCAGATTATTCAAAACGAAAGTTCTTACTTAATAATTTTATCCGAACAAAACAAATTTAATCTATCACGGTATTATCTTTAAGTAACGACTGAAACTATCCACAATGTCGCCTGTGGCTACCAATTACGTTTAGTTGCTTAACCAAACTTTCAACAAAGAAATGGGACGCGGTGGGGTTGGTTGGTGTCAGTTTAATTGGATGAGGGAGCTGCACAAATTCGCTCCACCAACCACCCAGTTTATCAATTAGGTCGTATTGCACGGAAGTTTGGTCCCATCAGTGTTTATATTGTTCATTGATTGAGCAATTCTCGTATCCAGTTCATGCGGCTATTGTGTGACAAATCGAATCTCCACTCCTCATTTTAAAATTTAGAAAGATGTTTTATTGAATTGAACTCGTATTGTCGGATACGTTTTGTTAGAAAGCAGTCGTGCTGAATGCGGGTTTGTCGAACCGTTTATTGCAATAATATCAAATGGAATATTTTGAATGGTACGGGAAACTAAAATGCCTATTTCTAGTCATCTGAGCAAATGACACGCGTGTTAGTGTTTCAATTGGTCAATGAAGTATTAAACTACCTTAGTGTATTGAAGTTCCGTTCAAGTAGGGAAAGCTGTATCGACGTACTGGTCGCTAAGTAATTGGTCCCGTCCCTTGAGTATTCCTCTGCTTTATAGCTTGTTTTGTGCTGTAAACGAAAGTACTGTCTGCTGAGGCTCTACTAAATCTAGTAACGATGATTTACTATTTATACTCAATTCTTAATACATAAAACACTACTGTCCTATTTTTAAATAATTTCTGTAATACTGCGGTTCATTTGTAAAACTTCCATTGTTCGGTAAATAAAATGTTTGTGTATTAGAACAAAACGTACTTTCATTGTTGCCATTATATAGCTCGTGTGTACGGTGAAACCATTACATATTTAAAGATTGGCATAAGGCACAAAAGTAGTGTGTAGGCGCTTACCCCTCGTTAACGAGCATCGTAATGTTTAGCGATCCATTTCCTTCAGTTGACTACAATAACTTGTGCAAAGACGATAAACGATAAAATGGAAATAAAATGAGCTTAAAGTGCTTTAACACAAAGCGTGTTCCTTTTCTTTTGACATTTATTATATCATCACATTTTTATAGCCAGTGGCCGTCCATTAAACCTGAACTAGATCAGTGCTTAAGTAAATACTGAAATATATATTATACCCTTTTCATTAAGCGAGACTAGTACTTATGTTAATTACTCTATGATAACAATAATTTTAGAGTGATTATTTTAACAGCCTTTTTGCTTATGTAATTTCTATGAAATAGCTAATCTCACTGAATTCCACAGATATTATTGTAAAATTCCACAGCATTCGTTAATGTCATTGGTGTAAAAGGAAAGTCATTGTTTCTGACTCGTTAGTCTACCATTAGTTCGGTTTATTTCGCTTAATTAATACCGAACATATTTTATGTTTTGCTTATTATTATATGAGATAACAATGAATGACAAATTCCGTTAAATACCTTTAAATCAGATTTATGGCTAATATGGCTGGTAGTTTCTGCTATTTTGACGTGTAATTTTATTTGTAATTACTTTGCTAAACCAGAAACTATGCTAGGAGATTCTTTGTACTTTCAGACTAAAGTAGCTTATAGTCGATACAAAACCATGCCCTAATTATTATGCTTGCTCTACCTTCAAACCAAAAACTACTGCCATATATATTCAAGTTTAAATGTAAACATCCACTTATCGTAACTTTCACAATCACACTTATTATGATTAACAACATTCATTAGTCAGCTGATCACGATCACGTACGACACCTGCCATACAAAATGTTTAGGTAGGGGTAGTCTATGAGGGACATTTACATCAACGTGATTACTTAACGTTAATACCTCAAAACGCGTGATATAACTGTATACAGCCAATTCCAGCGACAACAAAGTTAAGGCCTCACGCAGAACAAAGTTTGGAACACCGAGGGACAGGCGAGTAATCCATAAATCCCTTGGAGAGTCCTCTGTAGGTACTTTCGCTTCTGATAATATAGGGTCGTCACGTTGCAGCCCAGGGACTTGTATGACGAAAGCTCAAAGTTTTGATATATTTTATGGTGTGCAGATGTAATGAAGCAAAGTATTAGCTTAAAGCTTTTATTTTTGCAGATTCTTTGCTTTTTCACTTCATTTTATTAGATTGGAAGATTCTGGATGTGAATAATTTAAAATTTGGATATTAGTTTATTTAACAGATAGAAACAAATTAAGCAAACAGTCGTCGGCCGTGTTTACGAGCTAATTTCCGTCAATTGAGATGTTTTCATAATAAATACCTCAAAATACTTTTTATATTTTTATAAATAATAGCAAAAGTGACATTGTTTGCATTAATATAAATGATGTTTACGTTTTACCAACGCATCTTAGTCACCAGTCTCCAAGTAGTCCGTACGTGGTATTCTCGTCGGAGAGATAGCACGCACACAATGACCGTCAATAATGTAGTGGTAGAACGTCCTGAAAGGAACGAAAATCTTTGAACACATTATGTATGTTTGTCCTGGGTTTTTATGCGTAGTATCTTGAGAGATTTCGTTTTTCTACAAGTGTTACAATGTTGCAAATCTTTAAAAACACTGTCAAAAGTTTTTTTTTAATTTCGGCTTTTTAAAGAGAACGTGTTTATAAATCGCCATTTGGTATCTATTTGATTTCATTTTACGTTTAACCTTTTGCGTTTCTTTTTTTTTTTCTATAATATTTATTCAAACGTGATTTTACAAAATAAAAGACGGCGTTCATCTTTAATTCTATTAAGAACGGTTTGCATGCAAGCACATATAAATCACGATACAAGTATTCGATACGAGAGGTCGTATAATTTATTATCATTAAATAGAAAATTGACGACTTTAGCTTTGGATAGCGAGAGAACGTGATGCGTTGGACGACGAATGAGATATTCAGTCACTTTCAATGGCGAACGAAAGTATGCAAAACTATATGAATAGGACAGTATGTACAAAACATTTTATTATAGATTGTTTATACATCAAATTTGCATTTTATTACATGTGTAGCTCTGTAGGCATCAACTTAGACAATAGCACCGGATCCACCTCTACACGTTGTAAAACATCTTGGGACTAATGTTAGGGTTTTAAAGCTAGAGAAATTACTGTTGTTTCACTAAACTTGTTTCTTGTTGTAATAGGTTTCTCTACAATGTTTTAGGTTGAACGAACAACGAACATCGTAATTAAAAACATCACGTCCTATTTTTAGCATTGTGCCCTTTTTTTGTAAATTTTCCTTGTTTGTCCGCATCTATTTTAGCTTTTTGATTTTTTTACACGTTGAATATAGCCAAATAACCATTCCATCATGTAAATATGTATCATGAAAATGCTTGTATTTACATGATGTTTTTTTTTAGACAAGGAAAGAGTATACTTTCAGTAGCGATTCGGGCAATTAGCAAATACAATTATTTTAAGTATTTATTTGTTATAAATTATACTTTTAGGTCAATTTACTTGAGTTAGTTAGTTTAGTTTATTTCCCAGTCCAAAGGCAATTATTATGGGGAACTTTTATCTCGTCGTATGACTTCTATGAATTAACTTTGCTTTCAACCAAGTTGGCAAAGCTATTAAGACATTCGTTAAACTTTGAGTCCTTAGTGCGTAACTCCTAGTTCATTTGTCAAGTTACAGTCATATAAACACTGACGTACCCAAAATTTTACCAAAAATGCTATTTGAAGAGACGCAAATTCCAAAAATCTGTGCTAGCAACAATTTCAAAATTACTGTGTATAATTCATGTTAAAATATTGTTTTAAATTTCACTTTATGTAGGCTACAGTACCTACGTCTTTTTCTTGTCTATCCGTATGTGCATCGTATACGAACTCATATTGCCAACATGTGAAAGTAAAGCGAGCTTAATAATGTAGTTCCAATTAATGCGATAGCGATCTAACTTGGTAATAATCATCGCATCAATCATAGAGATCAGTAAACCCTAAAGCTAACTTTCGCTTCTACGTTAATTCAAATACTTAATAAATGCTTTGTTTTTATTTATTATTATAAGTACTTAAGAACATTACATATTGTAAGGTCGACTGCTCGTCGGTATTAACACTGGCATTAAGAGTGCCTTAACTTCAAGTTCCTAAGGTTTATTGTATGGAGTACGTTTTTTCCGAGTGCGCCCCATCTAACGCATTGACGAATGTAGTTCGCGTTTTTTGATATTTGCTAAAGAGCAAGGCCATGTTTTGGGCTCAGTAGTAAGAATGTTTAGCACAAGTAATTTCTGTACCTTAAATCTGCAAATGACTTGCTGAAAGCGACATGTTATGAGAACAACGCAAGGATCCTAGGATGTGGTTCTACTTCATTAGGCATTATATTTTATTTATTTATTTAAAATAAATAAATAATTAGGCATTATATTTTGCAAAGCTTCAAACTTCCTTTTCTGCAATCACCACTACCTACAACATATTTATTATTATAGGGAAAACCCAATGATAAAATAAATACAGTCATGTTATAACATGTTATGCACAGCGTGTTTTCCCATTTTGACTTAAAAATAAAGTTTATCTAAATAAGAGGCCCTTATAACTGTATACCCTTTATAACTGTATTTTGAGCTTGTCTTTTACTATTGCAACTCAAAGTTTAAAGTCTACCACTACTACTTTATTCACTGTGTAGTACACTGCAATAAAATTATATGTAATTATCTGTATTCAAGGTAGATGTGTATGCGTGATGCTTAAGTCCATAACAAGGTTTATTAGCCCGCTTTAAATCACTCACGCACTCATTGCTCAAGTATTTCAATAGTTCGCAACTAGTCCACCCTTGAATACAATTAGTTTTGTTTCCTTTTGTTGATACATACAACTTGCGTGGGAATCCAGACAACTGATATGATCATTGTTTTATATTCAAAACGATAGAGATTTTTATTCGGTTTACGTTCATGTACACAATAAAAAACACAAGTTAAATGAACATTTATAGGAGCTTTAGTACGTTAATGTTATACTAAAAAAATAAGGTAAACAAACAAAAAATGTCAAAAACAACATAACAGATATAATTTGCCGGAATTCAGAAATACTTGTTCTAATGCCAAATGCTCGCTATGTAACTGAACTCTTCAATATCGACATTTTAGTTTCTTTACAAATTATTTCGTTGATTTTTGTTTTATATAAAAACCTTATACATACTATTATTTGCTATAATTTTAAAAATAAAAAGTTGATTATTGTTTTTTAAACATTTAACGGATACAGCTTTATTATTTGTAAATTGTCTTTAAATAATAAAATGTTGCATAATGTTCATAAGGTTTATCTTTATAAACGCGACATCAAAAAAACCTTTTGGTGGGTTGAATTATCTTGATTTATTTGTTAAAATGGATGGGGTATGTAATACACTGGAATACAGAACTGGCGTTATGTTTAATATCAGAACTAAAAAGATATGATTTTACGCTATACTCTTAGCAAGGCACGAAGATAATATCATTTATACCTACGTAACGTTCTCGCTAAGTCTAGAAAAATGGGCAATTAGGGAATTAAATCAGCCAGTGTGGTAATCGCGTCCAGAGCACGGCTGGCGGTCCTGTCCCACTGACCCAGTGACACGGTGCCTATTTACCAAAGCAAAAACCTCTACTTCGTACGCCTGAACAAATAAACGCGTATGTAAATGTACCACGAACGGCAAGCCACAAATATAACGCTGTAAGAACTTTGATAAACCACTTATGTATTTTATAAATAAACATAGTAACTACTTAATTAAGTCTGAGAGACCTCATAAAATTGTGACGCTGAAATGTAAACAATATATATTCCTATACTTTTCCCATTATTCTGTTACTCCATTTGCTTGTTTGTTTGTATATGATAACAGCAAAACTCGTGCTTCTTATAACATACAACTAATTAATTGTTTCTGATGAAATGCCTGTACAAACAACAGGCAAACATGCTTGACACTGAAGGAAATGCGATGATAACATATATAGGTACTTCGTTTTATTTTTCTCTTACTAATATGGGACTGTGTAAATGTATATTTTTCTTCTGTTTTCTTATTACCCAGGCTACTATTAATATTTCTGTATTTACCCCATTTCTAAAATTCAGATCGGGATACTGTTCGTGAATCGTGTATTAGAGAGAGAAGAGAATATCGATTGTTGTTCTTATGTATCAACAGGGTGGCTGACATGTTGCGCATTTTATTTGCGTACATACAAGGGAATCAATTTCAGATGGCACGTTAAATAAATCCGCCGCGTCTCACGCTGTCTCGCATTCAGATTGCATTCAGCTGCATCTCCCTCGTAACTTATGTCCCGCTACACATCGCATAGCAAACAAATACCCTGCCCCCCTAGACAAGTGGCATTTCGACAAGCGTTTACGATGATAGAAATCGCTTCAATGACATTAAATGTATAGAAATGACATTTTGTTTCGATAAGTCACGTGACTTGGACTTGTCACTTCTATACATTTGAGCGATTCGATCAGCGTTATGGCTTGTCGCATTATCACTTGTCTAGAGGCCCAGTTCCGTTCAATTTTTCTATGTCGAAAACTAGTTTCCACTTTTCACAAATCGCTTTAATCCTATTCCCAATATCAAGTAGTTCATGTCGCTTCGAGTTGCATTTTCTCGAAATGGAGGCCTAACGAGAACGTATAGGCTATTTATTTGCTCCGAGCTTCATACGTGCCCGATGCGCTGGCCACGTAACAACTTCCATATCCAGTGCTGGACACCTTGTACATAATAAATGTTGTGTACAATACACCACACAATGCCAGAATATAAATAACTGACCGTAGTAGGAGACCGGAGGCATATTGTTCTAGCTACCATGTACTTTACGTACCTACGCAGGTGCTTGCTATGACTTTAATGACCCCTTAGTCTAATGACATAACCAAATGTTTGTAAGTGTGCATCACATGTTAACTGGTATGCATTACAAGTTACATTAGTTGTTATTTTAATTTTGTGTTCTATCCAATATCTTCGTACCTCCATAATATTAAGGTTTTCAGAAAAATACTGTAATGGTTATAAGTTAGCCCTTTTTAGGGTTCCGTACTCAAAATATTCCAACAGGACCCTATTACTAAGCTTCTGCTGTACGTCAGTCCGTATGTCTGTCAGCAAGCTGTATCTCATGAACCTCAATAAGTAGACAGTTGAAATTTGTGTTTTAATATTTATTGTGATTTTATATTTAATGTTTGTGTTGAAATCAGTGTGTATTTCTGTTGCCGCTACAACAAAATATATAAAAAATAAAATAAATTTAAAATTAAAATGAGGCTCTCCTACTAGGAACATGTTATTTCTCATCTTAATAGAGGCAATAGGTAAACGCTTTAAATGTTTACAGAGTTAATTGTTGATTTATTCTCAAAAAATAATAACAAAATGGAATTATAATAAGTTTACACAGATAATATATATCGAAAAATAAAAGCGGGTGGCCATACAAGAGACGTGCCGAATCCGACTCGCACTTGGTCGGTTTTTAAGTTATTAAGTATACTTATAAGCCCATTGTCTCCTAAAGAATCTTACCAAGTGAACACTCCTAAAAAGTTTATAATTAATGTTCGAAAATTTTTCACGAAGAAATCGAATTTTAGTGGAAGGCGTTTAATCAAAGTGTAGGAGTTAGGAAGCGAGTGAAGTGATGTGTGCTCTGTCTGTGAATTGTCGACTAGGGACAAGACGAACTTCTTCGTAACTACCCTAATATAAATTAAAAGAACTTACATAAAATTCTGACGTGGCTTGAACATCGGTTTAATAGAACTACTATAGAGTACAATACTACTACGAGTACTAGAGATATATGTATCTCACCAATTATTTAACTAATTTTGCTCATTAAGAACATATTTACATACTAGGTTACATAAACATATGACTACCTAAATAAACTGAAATGTTTTTGTAAGTGATTTTGCGCTATATAATCAGAAACAGTTCTCTGTTGGATGTGAATAAACCAAACACATTTGCCTTAGGCAATATAATATTAATTTAAAAGAATTTAGAATAAACCTTGTCTGTCTTAACCGAATTAATTATATCTAACATAGGCTTAACTTGTTCTTGCTGTAAACATTAAAGTGAAAGTCTAATTTGTAGCTTTTTGTAATAAAGAAATAAAGATTTAAATCTGTTGAAAATTGTAGTTTAAAAAAGTTCAGTCGCTTAACATCCCATGCTATCCTTAGTAATATTATAAATCCGAAAATAACTGTCTGTCAGTCGCGCTTTCACGCCAAAACTAGTGAACCGATTTAAATGAAATTTGGCACACATATAGTCTAGAGTCTGAGAAAGGACGTAGGTCACTTTTTGGCGCGATAATCGACATCCACGCGGGCGGAGCCGCGAGAAATAGCTAGTTTATTATAAATTGTAAATTCATTTTTATTCATTGCATTTTTTCCAACAGTTGGGATTAAAGTTTAAAAAATCTACGTAGTCTGTCTCTGCGGGCATCCCTTTAGTCCTATTTCTCAGTCAGCAGTCCGTATCTACTTTATCTTTGTCTGCTCTTTATTCTTGCTTACGGATAAAAGCTTTTATACTGTCTTGGGTCTGTTTTAATATCTTTTTTTTTTGTTTGCAGCTTCTCGTCGTCGACTGAACGAGTACATCGAGCACTACGAGGCGCTGGACTACGATCCCGACACGTTGCACGCGCAACACTTGCGTGCCCGACGCTCAATAGAAGCGCCATCAGACTTACGGCTCAAGTTCCGCGCACACGGAAAGAGTTTTCACCTGCGATTGCGGCGCGACTTGTCCGCTTTCAGCGAAGACTTTAAAGTAAGTAACCACCTGGTTTTAAACTTGAATGTCGTTCAGCTTATGTAACTAGTTTGCAATTTTATTTCCTCTTATGTACAGATTGAGGGCACTAAAGGGCAGCTACATGAAGTCGATACATCACACATATATCACGGAGAGTTGGCTGGTAAGTAGTTTTGTAAAAGTTCATGATCTCATTTTAAATAATTATAGTAATTAATGATTTTTGTATCAAGCTTTAGGTTTCATTTTCCCTTCCTATAGATTGCATATTTCTCACATCACCTATTTCTTAGAATGAGAGTGTGTATATTATAGATCGCCGACATCATGTTTTCACGGGTAATGACTTAGTAGGAATTAGAAAGGATTCATCAGCGTCTTATACATAGAGAACAACCAGTTGCGTCGCCATAATAATAAGGCAAATATCCGGTTTAACTCGGAACAATTGCCACCTGCGCTCTCTTTGTTAGAGATTTAAGTCTCCGTTCAATATAAATACATCGTAGCAAGTTTTTTTTTTTTTTGGAAAATGTGCCTCTCTTATCCTGACTTTGAGAACAGAGGTGTTAATATTTATTCGAATTTATCATTAATTAAAAAAAGCAAAACATTAAAAAAAAAAACAACGAGAGAAAAAAAAGAAAGAGAGACATACACAATATAACAAATCACAAAATGAAGGTTAAATAGTGGGGAGCTTGAGATGTTTAGTTTAGAACGGAGCACTGGAGTACTGAAAAGACAGCTCCAACTTTGTAGGTGGCATGTGGCGGACTGACAGCCGCAACTCGGAACACTCCCATTGTACACCCGGAGCCGAGAACACCGACGTTATCTGCACCCAAGATAGACGCTATTGTTTGTCCTCACCCCGAGGGAAAATTTAATAAGTCCTCGCTCGGAGTATGTCGGCCGCGATTGTGTTTCTCTTTAATCAAACAAAAGCCGAACGTTAACTCTCGGTTCGCATCTGCCCACGCTTGCTACCGTGCTCGCTCCGGCTACCGAGTCGCGAGCCCAAAGCTTCTCTCGTTTTCTACATTAATAATTCCTGGAGAGCACTAAAACATATTTCTTTTCGCAATTACTGGCGGGATGGCGTCAAAGTCCTGGCTAATTGGGAGCTTTCGGTGGCCACTCGACTTTTAATGTTGGCAAGCGCATGCCGCGCCGATGGGTAGACGCTCCGCTGGCTTAACTACGCTTCGCTATGTAAATAATTACACTGTTGAAAATTTCGCCCCGCATTCCTGGTTTGCTAAAGAAATGATCAAAAGAGATTCAAAACATTTTTAATACACAATAAAATGTTTCTTAAAATTGTGTTTTAAAATTGGTTTAAATTGGCTCGAATGTCTTTCTTTGTTATGAAGCTTATTACAGAAATGTTTAACGTCGTATGTAAAGAGAGCTGCTTTGTTTATCGGTGAAAAATTTCTGGCAATCATAATGCGTATCGGCACCGTCGTTGGTGCGGGTTCGACTTGGAGTTCGGGTGCGGGTGTTATGATGGTGAAAGTTTGGAACAGTGTAAATGGATAAAGTTGCGGAGGGCGGCGCGGCATCGATCGCAGTTCGTCGCCCTACTTACAGCGGTCTCCGATGCACTTAGTCGTCGAGTTGCAACCTACGTTTTGCATGCACAACCCACGGTGTCCACATATTTCTAAACAACGATTACGCAGTTGACTTTAACGACAATAGACTAGAAGGAATTCGATTTAAAGTTGTAATTATTTTACAATGAACACAATACATGGTACCTAAGGGCAGGTGCCTCCTTCTAAATCTCATATACTGCAATAAAAAAAACCAAAAATAACATTAAATTCTGCAATAATTTAGTAAAAAACTAGCCTTGATTATATTTTAATATGCAAATGGTTCTACATGTATTCACCTGTATAATCAATATTTAATATAACGTATATTTCATTCAGTAAACAGATGGGTGAAGGTCAATGTTAGGTCGGAGCCTGCCCTATAAGTGGTTTCAAGTAAACTACTTTAGGCCGCAATAAAATATTAAAGGACGATAATCGAATCAATTTTACAAAAAGTTACTTTTCTTTTACAATTAGTTAGACCATTTAAAAAGGTCTTAAATAATCAAATTAAAAAATGAATGAACAAGAATAGTAAAACTCAACAACACTATAAATACGGTGTCTATTTAGGTCGTCCATTGAAACTAAAACGAACGAGTAAACATTGCGTAAACAAAGATATTATACGTGAACTATTTCTAGGAAATATTCACTTTCGTTTAGCACAACAATAGATGCTGTTGTGAAATGTGAATAGTCACTCGGTTGATATAAAATTTACTGAATGATAAAATAGGAACGGTAGCATTGCACTTGACTTCAGAAAATGTGCGCGAGTTTTTCTGCCGCGCCCGGCGCCTAGCACTTGAATTTTACTGAAAAACATTCGGAGCTCTGCGGTTAGTGCGGAAAACATTTCACGTTACTTTCGTACTTCCCAAATCGCCCGTAATTGTATGCACATTACGTCCGGATTGAATATGACAGTGCTTGGGTATACAAACGAAGACTGGAAGAGATATGGGTAAAGTTAAGTGATGATATGAGTTAGAAAGGAGTAGGTAAATGTTGACATTTAAGCTAGAAGAGATGAATAAATATAAATGGAATTAGGAATAGAGCTGGTCGAAGAATATAACTGAATAAGTTTTAGATGTATTATTATTACACCCATCTGTGGTATTATTTATTTATTATCGCACAATAGGATGTAACTGCTCATGAAGCTTAATATTATACCTTAGTTCCTTTGTACGAGTTACGTTACCTTTAACCACAGCTTCGTTATAACTTCAGTTGACAAGTAAGCAATTGTTATTTACACCCACAGAAAAGAATTACGTCAGCGAGAGTAAATATAACACTTGTACTCGCGATAATTTCCAAGCATATTGAAAGTTTATCAGTTTATATCGGTTCTTCATTTCCTAAGTTTACCATTCTCGGAACAACAGCAGTAGCTGTCTTCGATTCAATACTTCATTGTCTCGACAGAATTGGTGAGAACCTATATTGTTACTGTCAATGATACGTACTTAATCTTGTTTTAAAAATAATGAGATTTTATCTGGATTATTTTGATTGTTTTGTTGCTCGACTTATTATTATAAAACGAAATTTTATAAGAGTAGTAAGAAGTACTTACGTATAGAATATTATTATATAATTTAATAATACAATTTGTGAAGATTTTGTCGTAAAAAATACGTCTATTTACGTTATACCCTTCGTACAAAGATGGTAAATACTTGATCTCTTCAGGCTCACGTGGTTCAAAGGTAATATATGATGTATTAAAAAACGTAATTTAGTAACCTGAGCATAATTGAAAATACAATGGCATTAGGCATAGCACGTGCAGTACGCTATTAGTAATGAACTGTTATAACATTTGCTACAATATAATTCCATTAACTCTAGAGAATATAATTTTCTATTAAACCGACAGTCACTGACATCAGTTAAGCGTGCAATCAATTTGTACGCACCGCGCTAGCACCTGCATGTTCCACGAGGAAGGGACACCAAACAAATGTACGCCTTCGTAAATGTAATTGCAACGCTCAATTTACGTACAATACACCACTGGCCCCCATTAGTGAACACTATGAGTCACCAGTCACTAGCTATCATTATTAATATGCCTCTGATAACTATAACTAACGTGGTTGTGACACGACACCGTATAATCGTTTTGTGGAAGTTCCAACATTATCGTAAGAACAGTAATTGAGGTTCGGGTGACGGGGACCGATATCGCTAAGCTGTGAGGTAAAGCATTCGGTAGCCGGATTACCTATGCTGCATAACTTACATTACATAACCGGTCGGTTTTCGATTTGGAACGTAAACCTGATACTAGGAAGGCCTTCCTACTTCAATAACTTACGGTTTTATTGTCCTTAGTATACAATGAATATTATTTTGATTAATGAATATATTTATTCTGAAAGATATTTTTGGTATGATTTAAATTTTAGATGAATTTTGCTTGTTATAAAAAAAAATACAAATTTTATTGTTTCGGTCCATATAACAACTTCGTAGAAAAGAGTTTAAATCTTAAATAATAAACTGGAAATATTTTTTTCAAAAATATCATGGCTGACTTTTTGAAATCTTGCTGGAGGCATCTCGAAAGAAAGAAACTGAGCTTATAATTGTAATCCTAGTTAACCCTTGTTGTCTCAGTATTTGTAGAAGGGTGTATTCTAGGCTTAAGCTAGATTAACGCTTATTTGGACAGATCGAGGATTGATGTATGCAAACCAAGGGTAATAATAACCTTTAATAATACTGTACAAACTAACTCTTGTTTGTTTATGCGCAGATGATCCGCAGTCGGCGGTGTTCGGCTCGGTGACGGACGGTGTCTTCGAAGGGAAAATCATAGCGAGCGATGGTTCGTTCTATGTTGAACATGCCCGCCGGTATTTTCCGCCCAATGGAACTCGCACCCGCGTCCACTCCGTGATCTACCTCGAAGGTGACGTCAACGACCCATACGCTCATCGAAGGCATGGTAAGTTAATACTTATTCTACTTAGGAACTTGTTTCTTTTTTTTCAATTTTATTTTCTTTATACTCCAATCGTGCTCAAGGTAAGTCGAGACATACGGTTAGGCACTTCTAAGCTCTGCCAATTTAACAGTCAACTCGGTTGTGAATAAAGACTTTTGTTGACTGCACGGATAGCCGAGTGGTATAGGTCACCAATTACCTCTGTGAGCGACGTGTCGCGGGTTCGATCTCAAATTCAAATTCAAATTCAAATTCAAATTTTTTATTGCGTTCATGTGTGTTAGGTTGTTATAAAATAAAATAAGTACAACATGAAACCCGGTAAGGGCACAGCAAAATAATACACAGTATCCAATTACAGCTAGAAAAGTGCCTATAGTTAAATTATACATATTTTAGAAAATGTTAGTATTTTAAACTAAATGTAAATAAACTTAAATTATATGTTAGAGCCAGTAAGTACTATTACATTTATATTATAACTCTATATACCTATTATAATTTATTTACTTTATATAAACTTATTTATTTTGTTACATTATTTATATTATTTACATTACAACATTACATTATTATGTACCTAGTCTTATTAAGTTTCAGGCCTATAATTTATTACAATTATATTTATTTCTATTAGATACTATAATATTATATTTTATTCACTTATTGGAATTGTATAAGGATTTATTTTTAATTTAGTTTTTATTTTCAAGATATTCTGAAATAGAGTAAAAGCAGTTTTGTATTAAGAATTCTTTTAGATATTTATTAAATATAGTAAATTTTTGTTCTTCTCTAATTCTGGTTGGTAGTTTATTGAATATTCTAACTGCCATATAGTATGGGCTTTGGTTAAGCATTTTAATTCGAGAGTGTGGCAGATTTAAGCGATTTTCTATTTTTATTTTTTATTTTTTAGTCTCCGCATGGGACAAGCATTTGTGTGATCCACAAATGCTTGTTCCAAGTCAGGGTGTTCTTTGTGCATGTGATTTTAATGTTTGTATAACCCCCCGCGACACAAGGTCAAAATTCCTTAGTGCGGGAGTCGTTTTTTTTTAAACAATAAGAAAAAAAAAACAGTGTCGCAAGGCAAAATAATAGAAATACATTTGGGTTGGTGTCACATCTCGATATGAATTTAGAAGACTTATATTAATTATTATTATATAGGATACTTCAATCAAGAAATAAGAGGACATAGAAATACCTATGATTTACAATTTTGAACCATAACTATTGATGCAAGGAAAATCTGATTATCGTGTAGCTTTGTGCCTACTATACGCTATTTTATGAGTCGTATCAAATGAAGTAATCACGTTTTACGGTTTTAATCCCATTAAGTTATATACAATTAGGTTCCTTCGCAGAGGTGCAATAACAAAATTAACTGTGTATAAATTTGTAACTACACGTGCAGTTTGTGGAGTCGGGAGTTGAGGGAGAGGCGAGTCGCGTGGAAGTTTTGCCACAGTATGTCGGCTATGTCGCGCGGCAAATGGATTGCAACGCAAGGTCGTTTAACAAAGTTTAATCCCATTTGCTCGGCGCGCTGTCACCGGCTGATTGCAGCACCGCTTGCATCGGAAAATTCGCATAATTTATAACGGAACATTCAACTCGTTCATTGGCCGACGCCCCAGTCATAAATTCATTCAGAGGCAGTCGACTTTAATTCCCCATGACGAGCTTAATAAACTTTAAATCATATTTTATCGTTGTGTAGCTGAAATTTGGCACAGTTCACAATGTCATCAAACCAGACTAAATTCCACGTTACATATTCATTCGTCCGTAGGCTGCGCGGGAATGGTAATTTCGCGTCAACAACACCGCCCCGCCTGCCGAGTTTGCATTTTTCCGTTTCAACTGTTGTAGATGCAATATCATTGCGCGGTCGTAGTACACTCCATCCCACCCATCTCGATATGAAACTGATGTTTAAAATAAACACAACCCCTCTTTCGACATAACTTTTGAGTTCGGACGAAATAACCATTTTAAACAAGGATGACTAACGACACTGCGTTGCGGGGTAATAATAAAATCCGTTTTTATGGTTCCGTTGTAAAACAAGCAACCCTATACCCTCACATGTCCGTTTGTCACAGAAATTTATTCCACATTTTTCCCCTAGCGAAGCATGCCAAGCGTACGATAAACAAAACAAGCTCTAGTATTTGATTGGGCCACTCTGCTTTGAAGAGTACGCTTGGCTTAGTTAGCTAGCTAGTTAGCTAGTAAGATTTGTTTTATAATTTGCTATATTGTGAAAAAGGAAGTAGGTAATATGAACTCTATTAGCTAACTACCTTGAGTAAAAAACAAATTGTAAAATTGATTTGTGACGGATGCCACACGGTGTTGCAATACAAGACTCACCGTACTTCCTAAATCTAAATCTTCTAAAATTAGATACCTATAACAGATAAAAAATATAGGTAGTCGTTCGTGTCTCAGAAATGTAGTCGCTTTTCCGGTGATCTTTTCTTTGTGTTTCTAATAAGGTTTTTCATTTGTTTTGCTTCCGAAAATTACGTTTGATCGGAAAATAAATTTTGTAGGTATTGAATGAGCAAGAAGGGTCGCGTTTGTAGCTACATTTGTTTTCATTACGAGTTATTGAACAGCGCTGGGGTACCGCTCTACGCGTTCTCTATGAAGCTTTTATTTGAATATGAAAGGCTTTCACGACCAACCAAATAAGGGATATTTTTTAGAATAAATAGAAGAACGGTAATTTTTTCCAACGAGTCTTTCTAATGAAATGTCACCGCAATAAACATAAACATTAATACAAAACTGGTTCCTATTTATTCAATGTAAACTAGTAATTATACATGATTGCGTATAATACCTATATAGTTAATATTCCACGGCTAGTCTTTTAAATAAATAATAATATTTTGGGACAAGTCACACACGGCCATTTGATCCCAAACTAGGCAGAGCCTGTTTCTCTGGCATAATACATGTTATAGATAAATTAGACCCAGACATAGAACAAATGATCGTACCCATCACACAAAAAAATGTCCTGGGTGGAAATCGAACCTACGACCTCCGGATAAGCAGTGAGGGCTACTAATCACTAAATCAAGAAGCCATTAAAAAAAAAAGAAACAAAGACTTGACAGTTTCCTTAAGTATCTACGAAAATCAGTTCCGACGTTTTGGAAACTTGTCTGAACAGCCAGACGATTTTGATTTCATATGCAATCATAATTAAGTAATCATAAGTAAGTACGTAAGCAAATAATAATTTTCTTAAAAAAAAACAACAAAATAATTTCAGCTGTAACTAAAAACTATCTTCCTAATATTTAAATAATTTCTTAAATGTTTATCTGTCACTACTATACACTTTAAAATGACAGAAACAACATGAGACATAACTGCGACTTGTTTTCGTTCATAAATCTTTACATAATATTTTATTTACTTCAGGCATAATGTAGATAAGATACACCAAACAAGCACTGCATTAATATTCTTGTTTACCATCATACACAAATTAACCCAGTATATAGGATAACCTCTCCGAACTGTCTTGAGCGAAGACTGGAGCTGGAGCACTAATTTAATCTGTCCAAACTCACGAGCTCATTTCGTTATACAAAGTATACAAACTGCTGTGAATTTTGTTCTATCTTGAAGCAATTTACTTAACAACTGTATCCCTGTATGTGTTTACAATACAATATTTTAGCTTTCGATATATTTTAACAGAAAAATATGGACATCAGAGCGAACTGTTCTATGAAGGGGGATTTCGCACAGGATGCGATTTTGTTGGCACCGTTTGTAGCAGCATGTGTGAATAAAAGTATTTCAATTGATAGGGACCGACTACCGACGACTACGTATTAAAGCTAGATGTAAAAGACATGTAACTTCTAAATAAAATCAGAGAATCGAGAGCGGTTTGAAAACTCATTAATGATCGTAGACGCTTTGTCGTACAAAAAATAAATGGAGATAGTTTTCAATGAAATTTCAGAATACTTTTAAATTCTTACCTTCATTCTCTACATTTATTTTGTGCACTAAAACAGGTACATAGGCGAACTTAGGTTCTTACGCAATACTATATGTATGCTATATTTAGCTGTGTTCTAAACAAAACAAGGTATTGGCAGCCTTAGTATTTCTACAAGGTGTTGTTCACTTGCCTCCATAGGAGCTTAGAGCGCAGCGAGCGGAATCGATGCCGTAAGTATATTTGCATGAGAAATGCAATATTTCGAATTGAAGTTATAGGGACTGGTTATTAATCTTACAATATAACGTAACATTTATATCGAGAGTCTTGTTGAAATACAGCATTATTCTGCAGTACCGCTGCTTGATATTAAATTTATGATAGGCGATATTAGAAACTCGGAAGTATTAGAAAATATCGTTTATTACTATTTAAATTGTTACATAACAATGGAGCAAAAAGTAAGCATCTATTCGCACACGAAGGGTTTCTATCTAATAGTGGTGTTCAAAAGGACGGGGAGGGAAGTAACCTAATTCTGATTTACCATCCAAAAGGGTTGATTAACGTTTATACAACATGTTTAGTTTTCATTATGAATCGCGAAATGGTTTTCTTTTAGTATCCAATAATAAAATATCTTTGCTTTGTATCTCAAGTCAAAAGCAGGAAAACTCGGGTCGTGTTGTAATGCTGTCAAAGCTGTCTTTTTTACTTTAATTCACCTCAAGCAATTCTGAAAATGTAACATGCCTGCCGTTGTTCACGTATAATTTTATAACACCGTTTGCGAACGACTTACTAATAAAAGCAATATTACGTTGCCCTTATTAAAACTTGTTGAAGACTTGCAGCCCTCTCCGTTCTTGTTCTAACAGCTATCATATATATAATTATGTAGGTTCATCGTACGCTTGTTCGTAATTAAAGCCGCTATGGTTGACATTTTCATTTCGCTCAGAATTAATGGTTACCACGAAACTGGCGTCTTGTATTTTTCAGTAAATATGATATTTGAATAGTTGGTAGGCTTTAACAACGCGAAATGTACGCCAGCAGGCGGTAATTTCCGTTATCTGGCTGGCGCGCCGCACCCGCGCACAGGAGGTTCGTTAAAATGCAGCCCGCCCGGATGCGAAACGCCAATGTGCTCTAACACGACACACACGAGCTGAAAAAAAAACCTTGACTATTCAGCAGTTTTTAATTTTAAAACTTCGCTTTTCGCTCGCATTGTACGTTCCTTCCTATTTTTGATGCGTTATTATTATCTTTCTATTTATTTCATATCCCTTTGGAATCACAGAATCAGTTGTAATAGTCCTCTATTGTTAAATTATATTGCCGTAAGCTATTTTTAATTGATACGCTTTTATGAATACAACGTGAACCCTCACTTACTTGAATGTATTTTATTTAATCACTTGTGCAATAAATCACAAAGCCTCCTAAACGTTAGTCATAATATGTCATACAACAGGTCCATGTCATATGCAGTTGGCAAAGCATTACCGAGCCATCAGCCCGAACGCTGGTAATTACTTACATCTCGCAGCAGAGAGGAAAAAACAAAGAGATTAATATATATTAGGGTAATAAATCTAACTGGAACTCGCTTGATAAATAAATCTCAGAATAGCTCTATAGTAAAGAGTTTCGTGTCAGCGTTCGGTATTTATTTCACCACGAGTGGGTCGAAAGTGACGGTGGACTGGTGTCGGCTATGTTCTTTTCCCCCCAACTGCCAACGGCGAAACTATTGATGAATGTTTTAAAATATTATACAATGTACAATTTTACAGTTATTGAATATTTTAAGCATTGTGTCTTTGTGAAGCCTCGTGTATTATTGCTATTAACATGTTATTCTTGGCACGACATATTGAATTATATTTTATATGCAAGCGCTCCCACTGATCTGGATTATAAACTTCGATAAATCGAGCTATCGTATTCGAGACACGTACGGCGCGGCGTTGCGTCTATTTGCTTCTTGTAATACCCATGGTATAGCGTGGTAACGTATACTTGTTTAAAGTAAGATTGCACCGTGTACTCTTGTATATGGCCAACCTGGGCCACTGTTCATGGGTGCCAGTCAGAAAACAATCAGTTACTATCAGAATGTTGTGAAAATTGTGTTATCGTTATTGTAATTATAACCGAAACCCCTACCATATTTCAATTAGCTTCAAAAATACAAAAAGCTTTTCAATATATTTACCATTTTTTCTTTTTTTAGAATTCTAGAGAAATGATCAATACCATCCAATGATTTTCTTATCTACATGAGGCATGGCATGTTGAGTTTCAGGTTTTAATATTATGCCATAACTTGCGGTAATTTAAGTTTCGCAAAGTCCTCGGAGACATGCGTCGGCCAGCGCGAGTTGTACACATTTCTTTTGTTTCTTAGAACAATGGCCCTACATTCTGACAGTTATTGTAATCATGAGAGTAGAAATAAGTAATCAATAAGTCATACACGTACCAGAAGAAAGTTGTACCTATGGGATATAATACGACAAATTTAGAGGGATATAAATAGGTGGAATATGTAGTGCGGACCTTTGCCTCACTTGTGAAGTGGTAACAAACAGCGGCAAGGACGCTAATGCTTTTTAAATTGAGGTGACGAAGGTCTGACGAAAATGTAACTTCTAGTTTCTTCGTTCAAGGTTAACATTGCGATATGGTTTAGAATTTCATTACCATTCATGTTTATAACCGTAACACTTTAGTTATGTACGTCTATTTATAATATGTTTGTTTTATTTCTCGTCCAATGCTTAGGTAACTAACATTCTTGACTTGCCCAAGTGCCTACTCCATTACGGATAATGGCCATAACGGCCAAACGATTGCTCAGCTTGTTAAGATTTTAAACTTTTTTTTGTAATTAGGCCACGTTGGCGGGTGCGGCATCACGGACGAGGTGGTCCAGTGGATGGAGCGCATTCAGAACTCTGGTGTGGATGAAGAGCCGCAGTCGTCGCCGGCGCCCGCGCCCTCAACGCCGACGCATGCGCATCAAGCGCCCCCCTCCCCGCCACCTCACCCTAACAGTTTGCGGGATGATGAGCCCAGGTAAATATGTGTTTAATTTAATAGCCTTTCACATTCGCCACAAACATAGAAACATATCCCCAAATCACACTTTTGAAGGGATAAAAATGACAACCTATATGCATGATTGTTTCAGTGATTTTGTAGGAAACTATAAAGGGTACCCTGAAATGTATATTGTTTTGGTTATAATATCTATTTGCATGTAAATTACTATTAAACTTCCTTATTTACATTACCTTTAACCTTAGACTACTACAATGACATGGCTAACTTAAGTCTGTGAAGCTCTGTATTACAATTTTTAATATTTATTTGAACAAACAATATTAATGCAACTCGCCAACATGGCACTCGACACTCTAATGTTTTACATGGATTAACACAACACTCCTTTCGCTAATTAAAATTCGTTTTGGTTTACTATCACTGTTTTACATTGCAGCAAAGTAAGTACCATACATATTTTAATTACAAGACATAACCAAAACACAATCACAAAAATATTCCGAAAATGCAATAAATAGGTATTATTTATCCTGTAAAACAACATGAGTTAACTCATTATTTGTGTATACAAGCGTCAAACGAAAAACAACAAGTTTTTGTGACCATATGGGACGCACATATGCCACACGTGGGCCGAAGTTATAGCAAAAAATCTAGTATGAACACCGAACACGCTCCAGTAAGTGCTACATATCCAAACTATTCAAAATCAAACGGTTTATTTCGAGCCTATTTATTACTGGTTTATTGACTTGTGTGGGTCAGATCTAGGGTATTAGGTTATTGTAGAGTCGATGAGCTAGCAACCTGTTTGGTCCCTTAACGTACGACTTTTACTAAACGCTACGCGTGCACTACACATGAACTAGTAATCCAATTTCTCCGATTTCTATATCTTAACGTTTTATATCTAATGCATACACATACGTACATAAGGATTTTATTGACTTAATTTCCAAGAATGACTTACATCGGGATAAATCAGTATCGTTTTAAGCTATCATTACAAATGCTTGTTACCATAATTTAGAGCTGACTCAATCTAAATCTGTATAATTGACCTATCGCCTTGGCAATTTATCCTTTTGGGTCACCTCTTGTGTCCTACATTTTAGTGAAATATATTGTAAGGTTTTAGACAGCGCAGACTTTACTTTGCTAAATCGATATTTATTTTTTTATGTAGTTATGATAATATTGTTTCAGATACTGGGACGTGCATCACTACAACAAGTACTCGCGCGCAGCGAATACAGGCGAGCACACGCGGTCCCGCCGAGCCACTATAGACAAGCGGAACACGTGCTCCCTCTACATACAAACGGACCCGCTCATATGGCGACACGTTAGGGAAGGATTCCCGGACGTAAGTCATCATTTGTATTTACGTCACTCTGTATTTATATATTCTTTATTGTACACAAAAAAGGAATATAAAAAAGTGATTCACGGGTAATTGTAATGGGGAATTTCTGCCAGGCAACTTTTGGGCGATGTGTTCTTATAAAGTAGGTTAATATAGTTAAAGCAACAAGTTAAAACCTAAAAAAGGACTTTTTCCAAAACAACCTTACAGGGTTATTTTATTACTAGCGTCTTAAAGCAAATTTAATAATAACTTTATAACTACGTTGAAAAACAATGTTAATGAGTTTTAACCACGTCGCAGGAAACGTTATTTCTGTCCTTCCCTTTATTATCACTCACGGGTTTTCCAGGATTTCAATTTCCTATTCTTCTAAGGTATATAAAAAAATTCTTCATTATCTGTTAAGCCAGAAGAATTGAACACAGCTTTTCTTATTCCACCTTTTTAGTATAGGTATTAGCATTCTACAAACAAAAAGATTTATCTGTTTGAGTCACTATTCGTTTATGCTCTATTGCTCCGTAATTCTCCGAATAAGTTGGTTATTCATAAATTATTCTTAAACAATGTGTAATTTATTTATTTAAGAGAATAGCAGTCAACTATTTTATTGACGACTTATGGTATTCATACTGACACAAGGCTACTCTACTACTACTCTTAGTTGCGTTTATAGAAATTTACACGGGCGAAACTGCTAGCCAAAGTAAGAATATATATATCTGTATCTAAATGTGGCTTTATTTTTCTAGCACCGAGATCCGAGTAAAAAAAGTGAGGTGGACATGAAGACGCGAGAAGAGATTCTGTCTCTTATATCGCATCATGTCACCGCAGTCAACTATATCTACAGTTATACCAAGTTCGACGGCCGACTCGAACACAGAAACATTAAGTTTGAAGTTCAGAGAATTAAGGTGAGAATTACTCTTATCATTATTGTAATTTGATTAATGAATTTAAGCTTATTTTTCTTTATTAATTTGATTGGCATGTCGATCAAAGCTGTATATATTTATCGGTGGTCTTGTATGGCAAACAAGTCAAACCTGTGGCCAGAAAAGTACAAATGTAGTTTTTAAAGAACGGATCGACGGTTGATAATAAGAAATAGTTAAGTCATTATAATATTTTATAAGACCGACGTAAAAATCTTAGGCTTATACTTAGTAACAAAAATAAACAAATAGTCTCATCCCACAAACTTTTCTGTTTCATTAATCGCAAGACATTTCAATACTTTTCTGTCTTTATGATTATTAGAGAATCAACTTTGTAATACACTGTACCTACTCCTAAATATCGTTAAATAACCTAACCTTAATAAAAATTGATTGCTAAAAGCAACCTATTATCGTAACATTTTATCTAGAAATACTTTGTGAAAGAAATAGGTTTGGTGACCAATGACGTGTGGTCCATATGTTCTAGTGAAGATATACTGTACTTGAAGATCCATATTTCAGTGCTGTACGAAAATCAACTTTAGGGCTTTAAAATAGAGGTTTTTTAAAGTCAATGTTGTCGATTGTAGAATATTCTATGACTCAGGTCTGAGATGATGCGGAAAATTTAATTTGAAATAGCAATGACCATTTCGAATGTTATCGGCAGATATTTTTAGCGACGGTGTGTAGTGTGCACTGTGCAGCTTTAATTAGTGTTATCCTATAAAGAATAATGACCTCATCTCTCTTCGGAGCGAGAAATCTTAATTTTCCGTTCATAAACGCAGTTCACGTGGCAAAGTAATAGGCATTGACAAACATTATTGACATTTTGTGCAGAAATTGGTTTCGCCTTTTTCGGCCCATTATTATTTTCTGGTATCATTATATTACATTATATTTCTAGTTAATTTTAACGTTTAAAAAAAATAGCGATTTTTTCATTTTTATTATGTCATTTAGGTACATTAAAAATAAAACAATTATTTTACAAATAAGTATCTCACTTGTAAAACAATACGCTTTTGTCCCAATTCCTATATTCCTAGATTTTTTCTTTCTACTATTTCAAACATCGATAAGGCTTACCAGTTTATCAAACTAAACCTTGTTATGTTATGTACTGGCATTAATAATCACGTGCAAAAGAAAAACTTGCACAACAGTAAGTATTTATTACGTATTGATTTAAACTGGTAAGGCACTGGCACTTGAGATACAATGATATTTTTCATTGGTACAGACGCGAACGTTACCCCTACATCAGTAACGTCGCCTTTCTGGATAATAATATACGTTTTTATTTCTATTCAGATCGACGACGACACAGCGTGCAACACACACGGCTTCGCGGCCGAGCCGAACCAGTTCTGCCTGGAGAACATCGACGTCTCTAACTTCCTGAACCTGCACTCGCTCGGCAACCACGAGGACTTCTGTCTCGCATACGTTTTTACGTACAGAGATTTTACAGGAGGCACACTAGGTGAGAAGATGTTACAAGTTTTGGGTTCTTCTCTTAGCATTTAAGCGCGAGAATTGTTATTGATCGGCTTTTAAGGTTTTTTTACCCTGGTATTACTCTATACTTAATCTTCTTAATGGAGTACACATAATATGTGGCACATTCAAGTGGTTTGTCACATTTATGGATCACTAGCTTTTGCCCGCGGCTTCGCTCGCGGTAAGAAGTATTATTATTAATTAGGTCTAGTTTTAGCGGCTTTACTTTTGTTTAGCGTGTAAAATTTGTTAAATATCGAAATCCTATTTAAGCGGACGTCTTCATCATAGTAGATCCAATCTTTAATTTCAGTTCAATCAGTCGAAAATCTAAGAAGATTTATACAAACTTTCATCCCCTATTTTACTCCTTTAGGGGTGGAATTTATCAAAATCCTTTGGGGATGCCTACGTCATAGAAGCTTTATGCATGCAAAGTCTCAGCCCGGTCGGTTTAAAATTGACAAACTTTCATACAAACTTTCATCCCCTATTTTATCCCCTTGGGGGTAGAATTGATCAAAATCCTTTCTTAGCGGATGCCTACGTGATAACATCTACCTGCATGCCAAATTTCAGCCCGATCCGTCCAGTAGTTTGGGCTGTGCGTTGATACATCACTATCTGACATAGTGTCAATATCAGTCAGTCACCTTTGAGTTATATATATTTAGATGTCAAGCACAGCACAGTTACTGAATACTTGCTTGCCCCTTTATGAAGTCAGAAGGGAATTAAAAACTCTTAACATCTAAAACTACCGATATGTTTGTGTATTTCTCTCCCTTGGTAGATTACAAATGCTATTAGTTTGGTAAAAGAAAGGCGGAATCACTAAACCTATTTTAATTAAAAAAAAAAAAAACATTAAAACAACAGAATAAAACTTTTTGTCTGCTTGCAGGTCTAGCATGGGTAGCGAGTGCGAGTGGCGCTTCGGGCGGTATCTGCGAGAAGTACAAGACGTACACGGAGACGATAGGCGGCATGTACCAGAGCACGAAGCGGTCGCTCAACACTGGCATCATCACATTCGTCAACTACAACAGCCGAGTGCCGCCGAAAGTCAGCCAGTTGACGCTGGCACACGAGATCGGGCATAACTTTGGATCGCCGGTAACTTTGTTATATTACTCTATGAATAACTCAACATAAATTGTTGTTACTTATATTTAATCAGTAATCGGCCTTCTAAAGGTACTATCAATGATAATTATCTTGTGCTGGTGGTTGGGAGTTCATATCAATGAACTTATTTATTTATATCAATCAGGCAATGACTAATGACTTTTCAAAAACAGATCAAAATTATAGTCTTAAAAGAAACAACAAAAAATTTACAGTGTTTTACATCCGGACAACGCGATTTTTACTGTAATGTATTCCTTTCTACAAGCACTAACTGGAATACATTTGTTTTCATACATTGATACACTGAACAGTATCAAAAAATAGTGTTGCTCGAAATTCATGGCTCCACCTTAGAATCATACTCTGTATTGAATAATAATACAAAACTGTTTATTTATTTGATACCACTTGGTTTTATTTCCATAATTGACAAAGTATAATGCTCACAGCACGACTACCCATCGGAGTGTCGTCCGGGCGGGCAACAGGGCAACTTCATAATGTTCGCATCCGCAACATCGGGCGACCGGCCCAACAACAGCCGCTTCTCGACGTGTAGCGTCGGCAACATCAGTGCGGTGCTTGACGCCGTGAGAGACGGACGAAAGCGGAACTGTCTGACCGCCAGTGCTGGAGCCTTCTGCGGGAATAAAATTGTTGAGGTCGGCGAGGAGTGTGATTGTGGTATGTAGCCTTAAATTAAAAATGCATCATAACCATTATGGTTTTAGTACGGAATCACCTACTGCTAAGTGTTGTCCTCCCCTTGTCTTTGTCACTGGTGTAAAAAACATATATACTTAAATCACTTTTGAAGTTTTAGTTTATAGAAATATCTATGTCAGACATCTACAAAAAACAACTCTCAAGTGTAGTAGTATCAGTCATCATGTTTACAAACAAATAAGAACTACTGCGAGTTTTTCAAACGTTTTTTTTTTGTGAATGCCCTCCTAGTTAAGGATTTGACCCGAGTCTACTATTGATAAAGTTGCGAAAGTAATACATAATTACAAATGTCTGTACTTCAATTGTTCAACTATTTGAATTACAGACATATTATTGGCTACTACTTGATTTTATTGGCTTGATCATCAATTATAATGGTTTATATCCAATTCAGGTTACGATGAAATAGAATGTAAGGACCGGTGCTGTTACCCGCGACAGGTCAGCACCTTGGAGCGAGAGAAGAATTACACTGCCAAAGGTTGTACGAGGAGAGCTAAGACTCAATGCAGGTCGGCTATTTTGTATTTTTTAGGACATTCTGGCCGTTTGTTAGATTATATGTACTGTCATTATGTTTCCATGCACTTCAAATTTACTTGAGATGTCGTCGAGGTAAATATCGTGATCAAAGATGGAGATGTTGATGATTATTAAAAATAACTCATTCGTATTTGGTTAATCGTCCTGATATGTGTTGACTTAGTAAATATCTGGTTAATCGAGAAATTTTCGGTACTTATTTGAGTTGTATGTACTTAAAGTCGGCCATAGCTCCGTTAAGATTTCATCGCACGTTGTTTAGTTAAAGATAAATGTATACTCGTGAACATCTGCTTAATTCAATGTCTTTAATAGCAGATATGAATGCTTTATAAATGTTTTCACACATAGTTTCATAATTGTTTGTTTTTCCACCAGTCCTTCGCAAGGCCCGTGCTGCAACGGCAACACGTGCGAGTTCGTGCCTTCTTACCGCAACCAGACGTGTCGCGAGGCGTCCGAGTGCAGCCACGCGTCCTTCTGCTCCGGCAACTCGGCCGACTGTCCCGAGCCCAGAGCCATGCCCAATCACACCAAGTGTAATAATGGTAAGATATGTATGATACATTAAGATATAAGAACTCGAAAAAAAATGTGTATTTATAATTTTTTTGTTTATTTTTTGTCGATTTTAAAATCTTAACGTATTTCAAAAGCCTAAAGCTTTGATTAGTCATTCATTAGATATGGACATGTACTTACTGACTTTTGTAGTTGTTGACATTTTCAAACGTGCTAAATAGACTTTATTTCATGTATCACATAATTAAACTTACTACAGCCGCTTCAGTCACCAGTGACTGACAAATAATAGGCATTTTGTCAGCAATCACTAAAAATTATGAATTGACTCTATTTTAGTAACAATGTTGTACAAATTCGTTTTAATCCTTGTATTTGATGATGTTGTGTTGAGTGCGTACTGACTGTGCATGTATACAGGCACGCAGCTGTGCCTGGGCGGCGAGTGCAGCGGCTCGATCTGCCTGGCGTGGAACATGAGCGAGTGCTTCCTGTCGTCCGCGCCGCGCGCCCGCGGGGACGGCGTGTCGGCCATCGCGGACCGGCGCGCGCTGTGCCAGCTGGCGTGCCAGACCGGGCCCCGCCCGGACTCGTGCCGCAGTACGGCAGACTTCGCTGAACGGGTTGGCTTGCCGCCTGGGGGGATCAGTCTCAGACCGGGATCGCCTTGTGATAACTTCCAGGTACGTTGAAGCGTGGTTTTTCTATTTTCAGCTTCTGTGGTGGATGAAAAGTAGAGGTTTTGCCCAATTGTGGCAGGGGACATCTTTCTACTTTTGTTTTACCCCTCTCTGGGTAAGGCAGTGATAAGGGCAATTTTTTTTCAAGAGTCACTAATAAATAATAAAGCATTTATTATAAAAAATCGGCGCCTGAGAAAATTGAAAAACCGAAATTTTAGCCAACCACGCCCTGTTAATGAATTCATTGAATGTCAACATAAATCTTATTATTGTTATTTGCAGTTACTTAAAAATGCCGTATTTATATAGATATCGTAAAGTAATAATGTAATTTAACTAATATTATTTTGTTATAGGGCTACTGCGATGTGTTCCTAAAATGTCGCGCCGTGGACGCGGAAGGCCCCCTGGCGCGGCTGAAGAACCTCCTGCTGAACCGCGCGACGCTGCAGACGGTGCAGGCGTGGGTGACGGAGCAGTGGTGGGCCGTGCTGCTGGCGGGCGTGGCGCTCATCGTGTGCATGGGCGCCTTCGTCAAGTGCTGCGCCGTGCACACGCCCTCCTCCAACCCCAAGCGCCCGCCTGCAAGGTCATTCTAACTTTTATACTTAGCCTAATTCGCTCTTAGTACTATATAAATCGTATACTGTATAACTAAATACATATTACTTGTGTTTTATGAGATGTGTTAGAATTGTTTAATGTTGTGTACACAGACGGTTGTCGGAGACGCTGCGGCGGCCGATGAACACGTTGCGGCGCATGCGGCACGGGCGCGGCGCGGGGGGCGCGGGCGGCGGGGGCGCGGCGGGGCGCTCGCCCGCGCGCGCGCCGCGCCCCGGCCACCGCCGCGCGCGCACGCACAAGGGCTACGCGCCGCCGCTCACCTACGCGCACAGGGACCTCGGTAACTTACACACCTACTAATCTTCTGCGTTACGCGTCCTTCATCTTATGGTAAATGACATGCAATGATTGTGTAGTTGCAGCGTCGGCGCCGGCGGGGCCGAGCGGCAGGCGCGGCGAGCCCTACGCGAACGCGTACCCGCAGTCGTACGAGATGCGGCCGCCGCAGAAGGTCTGACAGTACGAGTACGGCGCGGGCGGCGACGCGGCGCTGGAGCTGGTGGCGCTGGCGCCGGGCGTGCCGCTGCTGCTGGGCTACGTGGTGCGCGAGGACACGCGCACCGTCACCGTGGGCTCGCAGACCACCATC
Source organism: Diachrysia chrysitis (assembly GCA_932294365.1). Taxonomy (NCBI): domain Eukaryota; kingdom Metazoa; phylum Arthropoda; class Insecta; order Lepidoptera; family Noctuidae; genus Diachrysia; species Diachrysia chrysitis. The sequence goes on from OW028647.1 coordinate 4,536,591, forward strand.
ACGCTGCACTCGCCCGACGCGCTGGCCGTCACGCACCCGCCGCGGCCGCCGCGCGCCGAGCGCGACCCGGCCGACATATAATCGCCAGCTCACCCGCGAGGGACGTGTTATTTGCTCAACGCGGACCGGTGCGAGCGGTCCGCCCTCCCTGAGCTCAAATGTAGGAAATATTCGCATGCGACGCGGTGATTGATCAAATTATTATTTTTATACAGAAAATACCAGGGAACTCTTAGGGACGGCGCGATGTTCGTGTGAACCAGTGATACGTTTTAACTGTTCAGTAGAGTGTTGTTCCCGTAACCGGACATTTATGTATATTTTTGTATATAAATGGAGAGGTATACAAAGGCTACGATGTAAAAATATCATACGACTATAAACCAGAACGTTCATACCGACTCTTTAGAGATAATTGTAAAGTAATTGCATTGTTTTACTCGAATCTCCGTAATTGTAATTTTTATATAAAGTTATTTTTAACGTATTTAATGTAACGTAAGTGGAATGTCGAGGTGCCATTATACCGATTTGTATTCCTGTTCCTTTAATAGTTAGTTCTTCGTTTTTCACTACATCGTGATAATGCATTCGTCGTAATGTACATTTTATAATAATTTTATTAGGGCTCAAATACCTACATATTTTCAAAATTTGCATTTAGTCTTCCTATGGCAATTAATGTACTTTTTGTATTCGTTTATTTTATTTATCATATTTTAAGTAGAGTGTAATGTGGAATTCAACAATATTGCCAAATGATCAAATGTTATTAGACTGAACCAATGTTGCTAAGATGACATTTACAAACTCATTCCTTGTATTATTTAGTAACTGTATGAGTTGTGCGCAGAGTGGCTCAAGTGGTTTCCACGCATTGTGTTGAATGGTGTTTAACAAACTTGCATATCACACCACTCCCTTCCTATTCCTCCTATATCCGTGTATCTGAATGTTTTGTCGTACAGTCCAATTGATCTCTTTGATAGATTACGAGATTATGTTTACAATAATATTGCATAGTATTATTACTTTCCGTCGTGCAAGCCAAAGAGCATGATGTATTTTTATTATTTCTAAACATTGTAATATTAAGAATCGGTCTTATAAGTATACCATATTAATGCCATTTTATTAGTGAATGTCGAAACAATACGCAAGTTCTTGTAATTGTACTATAATACTGTATATTTGTATGTATGTAAACTGAGGGTAATGTTCTGTTGTAGAATGACTTGACCAATCGTGTAACCGACGGACACATTAGTCCGTCACTAGTAGTACTCAATGGCATTATTTCTCCTAAGTATAAGCTAGATTACCGTAATAGATTATTTAAATGACAATGTGAATATTTTTAATTAACAAGATGAATGTTACAACATGTGATTTCAAAATAATAAAAAAACAATAAATTTTACATGAATTTGTTACTTTTATTTAATTTACTAAAATTATATTGTCATTTTAGGAATAATAAATTAATATGTTTCATTGATGTTGATAACGTCTTGTTCAGAGTTAATTTCCACATGAAGTTATATCACAAAATTTTATGGATTGTGGGTTTTATGAAATAATATAGAAACAATAAAACAAAGATTATATATTTTTCGAGTTTAATAAAGGATATATCTGTATATACAAGGTACAAAAGTATCGTATTAATAACTAGAAAATAAACAAAAGCTTTCGATAAAATATCGACAAGAAGGTCAATACTTAAAATTGCTAATTAATGTAATAAATATAGCATGAGCTCCAATGCACTCAATATCACTTATCTAAACTTTTTAAGCATAAAGTGAATAACGTGTGCATAAATAGAAGAGAAAAGACTTGTGGAATTATGAATTTGCAGTGGAGCGCATTAGTCATCCTACGAATCTGTAGTTTCCATAAGCCATAACAAAACGGATTTCCTATTGACTCAACTACAATGATATAAATACATACAATCAATTGTATTATTTATGTAGTTATCTACAAAACTATGTACCAGTGCTCATTGCTATCGACTGCTATAATGAATCAACTATAAATAGAATTACTCATAAAGCTATTATAGTTGGTGTTTCCGATTGAGTTTACTTTTATTTTACACATTAACTTTATAGTGCAATTTACGGTATCAAACTTAGCGCTTAAACTATTAGACAATGAATATTAAAATTTAGAAGTGTCTTTTCTTTAGAAATAGTCAAATTATTATAATAAAAAAACTAAATATATTATGTAACTATTTATAATATACATGAATAAATGTTGTTTTCAGAAGATGTAAAATACCAAAGTATAAGTAACATAAATTTCATGGTTTGGTTTTAGGCTTGTTAGGCGGTGTTTACTCAATCTCAAAATCCGAGAATACTTAACTACATTTTTGAAGTATCTATGAACTATTGCATAATATAAAAGCGTTACGGCAATTATATAACTAATTACCTAAAGTATTCACGCATATTTGTGAATCATACTATTTAATCGCCTTCACGGTTCTGTATTACAATATATTATTAATCAATAATGATAAATCTTTGACAATAATTGAACTGCGATGTTTTTCTTATAAAATATCTATTTTTAACTAAAACACTAAAATCAAAAAGATTATACCTAAAATAACTGCTTTTAAAGATAATAAAAATATATTCCAATAAATATTAGTATTGAAAGGAATAGTTTAACAGTCTCATTAAATCTAAATGTTTTGGAAAATTAAAACAGTTACATGTATCTTTATATTTTAGTAAGTATAAATAATATCCATACATGTTGTCGGGCATAATAATTTCGAATATGAATTGAGTAAAATGAATGCCTTGAATATTACTCGTAATATTGGAATTTGTCTATACAATGACATAGACCATAGAGTAATAATAACTATGACGTTACTAACATACTAAGCAGAAGGCTTTTGTCTTTCCTCGTCTATTACATAATCATTATAAATGCAATGCCATTTGTTCTTGCTTGTATACTTCGTGATAAGCATTACGTATTAAAACGTATGGGAAACAAGATTCTAGCAAGTCCATAGTAAGGAATGGTGATTCTTGAACAATTAGGTCGAGAAGAAGATAAACCGACTCTCGGTTCTTTATAGCTTCTTTATCGGTCTCTTGACCGAGGCGGAGTAGAGAAGAAGATGCTAGAGCTAAAAACTCCTTCATGCGATCTTCGATGTCACCTTGGCCGCAAATAGTAAACAGCGCACCAAAAATGTGGTTTATTGCGGGCGCCATACAATGAATATTATTTGCATGGCCTTCTAGAGAAGGTCTGTAGAATGAACCTTCATTGCGAGCAAGCCTGGGCAAAGAAACTGCTACAAACACCATTAAAAAGCATACAATAAGGTGTTCCTCTTCTTCTACGTCAGTTTTATGTTGGCGCAGGGCCGACGCTAACGTCGGGTCTACCTTGCAAGCCAACCCCGCCGCTGAACACATTTCTGATATAACTCGCATCGGGTCGCCACTAGGCAATTGTTGTTGAAAATCTTTGATAGAGCTGATTAGGAATGGAATGCGTCGCTCTAAAACATCTAAAAGCGACTCTTGTGCGACTTGCCTAAAGCTCAATATGACGCCAATTATTGTCATTCTTTGCAAAACATTGTCAACCTGTTGCAATCTCTTAAACTGTTCTCTCATTATTTCAGGTTTATCAAAGTGTGTTCGAAGCATTTGAAGCACTTCCTTGTTCTGAACAACTAATTTCTTTAGCTCTTGAACTTGACTCGCAATATGCCACATCAATGTTTCGCTCAATAACTTCATGCCGTAAGGTCCGATCAGTTCCGCCAATGCTCGAAGTTCATTAATATCAGAATATTCTTCAGCATTAAATGGAATCGCCCCTTCTGCTGTCAAGCTTACAAAAGCTTTTTGATTCATTGAAAAGCAGATACTTCCAGCACTTACTCTCCTGAGTAAGATTTCCGAATACCACTGCGTGTAGAGTGAGGCTATGGTTTTTTCTCCATGGCTATCTGTATTTTGTGTTTGTTGCAAAAGGCAGTTATTAAACACTCTCGTTATATCAATATGGACATAATTTTCAACTGTTTGCAGTACATTCATGTAAGCTCGAACGCTGACTAACAACTCCGATGGTTTTGCGATTTCGCTAGTATCCTGATTAAACATCACCATGCCAACTAGTGCTTTCGAAAATCTGGTCTCTAAATGCTGGTGCAAATACTCGCGAGGTGCGAATGTATACTCCCATACATTGACAGTAGCGCAATAGTTAATAGCGTAACATAGCTCTGTTAGTGCCATATGTAGCTTGTCCATAGTGGTGAGGACTTCTCTGGTCTTCCTGTAACTTTCAGCTCCTGGTTGGACGATAGCCATTGTGTTCTTTTTGTTCTTATCTTTCTTCTTCCTATTAGCCAGGTGCGCAATAGTTTGCGCACAATGTTTCGGAAGTAACTTGTCACTCATTGTGCATTGTTCATCACAAATTGTAGTGATTATGTTTTTAGCTTCTTTTGCCATTTCATCTAAAAATATGTTAACAACTGAGAGACTCCTTTCTCTAATGTGGTGTCTTTCTTCTGGGCATAGCTCGTGTGTGCAGTTTTGGAAGTGACTGCAAATCAGTGGGAATGCAATAATATAGCGATTTTGTGCTGGAAACTCTAGGCACAAGTGGAATTGACTTTCAAAGATTTTACTGTAAAAACAGAACAAGGATAAATCAGATGTTTCGACCATGATTTCATCGAGATTATCAACCATTTTTGTATGGAAGACCATTTTATCTATAAACTGTGCTAATTCTCTCTGATCTACAAGGTTGAATGCAGACTTGGCAACAGAAGTGTATGTCTGCAGCCTGAACCAATCTAGCCGGAAAGCACGAAAATCGAATAACTCATTATCTTCAACTTGTTTTACACTTAGATTAGCAGCAGTGCTGCATAATGATGAAAGGATTATGTTTTCATCATCAGGATTTACTTGAAGATTCTGTATCATCAAGTTCAAAGCAACAGCATCAAACCCTGACAGGTATTGGACATAATATCTCTGCATAACTTGGCTGTACTTCCTCACTAAAGCTCTCAGCTCCTCCATATGGAACAAAAGCTCTGGAAGTTGACGGTCCTCCAAATCTTCTGCTGCTTTACCTTTTACTTTTTGTGGAGGGTTATCATTGTGACGCAATAGCCAAAACACTTCATCTCTTGCATAGCAAAGACCAATAAAAATTAACAAGGCTTTGGGTCCTAACAACCCTGGCTGATCTGTTAAAATAAGGCCTAATTCTTTCAAGGCAGTTCTCAAGAACTTTCGCCTCTCCCTATGTTTATAGCCCGCCTTTTGAACAGCATGGTGGTAACAATCCTTTACCTCAGATATTCTTTTTCCGTATCCTTTTATACCATCAAAGTAACCTTGAATGTAGCTATGAATGTATATAACCTCATCACGGAATAGTGCAACAACCCAGCCTGACTCTAAGGCACTGACCCACATCTTATTAGCATGATCTTGTTGCAACATTTGATGGCAGATGGCAAAGCCAAATATCACCCATCTCTCTAGGCATTCCAAAGACACATATTCACATGACATGGTACTTGTTTCAGAAGGTTTGAGAAGTTGAGCCGGGTTGCTGACTAAACTTAACTTTTGTTCAGATCTCCAGGTGTCTGCTGTTAAATTTCTTGCAGGATACACCTGCCACAGAGAATTTAGTGCACTAGAAAGCACTTTTTGGTGAGGCAAAAATTCTTCAGACAGTTTTTTAAGAGGGGCATCATAATCTAATATCATTTGTCCCAAGCGAGGGAAACTTGGATCAATTTGGTTATTTACCATTTCATGGGCAGCATTAAATAAGCCGAGCACGGCTTTGCGATCTTCGACGCGTGATAGCAAAATCATTAAAGAAATATATGTTGTTATTAAGTCTAAGTAATTTTTTGTCAGTTCAAAATTCAGCGTCAAGTCCAATGTGACTTGACAGGCATCCAAAATATTCAGCAGTTCACATACATTATCCTTAAAGTCTAACAGATCTACAAATGTGTAGTAGTATAATGAAAGGGATTTAATAATTTCATTTCTAATGTTAGTGATTGCCTGAAGTCCTTTGACATCAATGTTTGGAAATCTTCTAACAATGTTCTTGATAGAAGACTCTAAAACCTTGTCAGAGAGGAAGCCTGGTTTAGATTTGGCATCTCCACAAGCTTTCTTGATGTTGTAGATCCTAGTCAGCATTCCAATACCTCTGTCATTGAGTATGATGAGCTTCTCAGCCAGCTTCTGCTGGCTGATGTGGACTGATCTTGACAGTGTTGACATGTTTCTGTTAACAAAACAAATTTATGTTAGACATAAAATATGAAACAAGACAGGAAAATCAATAGAACTATTATGGGTACAATAATATATACAACTGGTAATAATTTTGTATAAGGATATAAAGCATGCATGGAAAAACAAATAATTCTTCTAAAATAAACATTACCATAGTATGTATAATCGGATAATTTGTTGGTTGATTGATACTTTAAGTTTAGAACAAAGGTCCTGTATAAAAATAAAAGGATATTGAATGGATATTCACTAAGAAATATTATATATTACATTGAGTTACATTGAGAAGTGAACGCAATTTCACCAATATTAAAACAAAGTTGATTAAATGATCATGAGAAAATAACATTCAATGTAATTTGTTTATCATAAACTGTTACTGTTAGGTAAATATATTTTGATGTTATACAAGTTAAGTACCTACAGGAATGTAATAATTACTTAGTAGAAATAATATAATAAACATTAAACAATAGAATTAGCGCAATAACCGCTAATTCAACGAGGTACAACTCAGAATCAATTGGTTGATTAGCAACGCCAAATACAAATTGGTGTTATCACATCCTTCCTGATTACACAAATTGAATTGTTTGCTTAGGTTTCAAGGTATCACTGAATTTCTACAGTACTTGTTACCGGTCATAAACTAATAATGAACAGTACGATAGTCTAAACCAAATTAGTTTTAGAGTACCATCAGAGTAATGATGAATAAATATGCTTGAATCATAGTTACCTTACACTGCTAGTTCACAATGTACTAACTTTACACAGTAAATCAATATTTCATGGTATTTGGTTAACTGAATCTGTTAGTGAAGATTCATATTTTAGTACTTTTCGCTTCACTTAAATATGTTTTTATCACTAATCAAGGAAAAGGGAGTGTCAGAAATGCTATCGTATCGCCCATTTACACCAATTTGACAAGACATTTCATTCCATTTCGAAATGTTGGTACTACCGTACGAAGTAGTTAAGCAGTGTTGCAATGTCGACATTGTATAAACTTGGTAGTTAATTTAGATTAAAATCACCTTAAAATGTATGTAGTCGGTCTGACATGGATTCTACAAATTATACTTATACAAACTGATTTTTCTTAACGCAAGTAATAATTATTTTGTTTATAAATTTATACTGTAAATTTCGGAAGTAGTCTTCACATACATACTACTCAAACTAGGTCTGCTGCGGCAGTTTTTTAACAAAACATTGTAAGAAAACATAGGGGTGTGGCCTAAATGTTTTGCTGAATAAAATCAGTAAGACTTGTGAGGCCACAACCCCAATTTATGTTTTCTAACAAGTTAGTTGAAAAAACTGGCGCTGCAATCACGGTTTAAAAGACCCATAAAATTGCCATACAAAAATAAAATGGGCTGCGACCTGTGACAGATGGTCGATGGATGAAAGAGATAGATATATTGACGTGACGCTAAATTTATCTTTCTGAATGAATGAAACGTCATTGTATTTTATCAGTTCGGAATAATTCACGTTATTTGTTTTCTGGTTAAATAGTATGTAATTCTTCACAACGTGAAAGCATTTAATATCCTTAAAGTTATATTCTACAACATTTTGTGACCGGCGGCTGGAATAACTCATTAACCATGCCGCGGATTATGATAAAAGGTGGCGTTTGGCGCAACACCGAGGTATGTGATTTTACCCGAATTACGCACAGACTATTAGCTAAGTTTTATGTTCTAATTGTAATTATATGTTCCATTGGTTGTTTAGGATGAAATCCTCAAAGCGGCTGTTATGAAATATGGGAAAAATCAATGGTCCCGTATTGCATCCCTGCTGCATAGAAAATCAGCAAAACAATGCAAGGCTCGTTGGTACGAGTGGCTCGATCCGAGCATCAAGAAGACGGAATGGTCTCGAGAGGAGGACGAGAAGCTATTGCACTTGGCCAAGCTGATGCCCACACAATGGAGGACCATTGCACCAATTATCGGCCGCACAGCAGCGCAATGCCTCGAAAGATACGAATACTTGCTGTGAGTAAGAAATGTAAAAGATTTTCAAACATTGACTATTTATATAATTCATGTTCAACACTAAGTTTACAAAACCTGAGTCCTAGCTTGCTTTCAATATAAATAGTTGATTGCTTAGAAATAGATAATGTTTGTGTTTGTATTTGTAACTTTATTTTTTTTATGAAATATGCAGAGATCAAGCCCAAAAGAAGGAAGAAGGGGAGGATATGGGTGATGATCCCCGCAAGCTGAAGCCTGGAGAAATAGATCCTAACCCCGAGACAAAACCAGCCAGACCTGATCCTAAAGACATGGATGAAGATGGTTAGTGTAACAATCATCATCATTCACTCATAAGAAAATATTGTTTTGGTTAAAACACTCAACTATACAATTACTTATTAATAGCTGATCTGAGAGACTTGCCTTTCTGTTTCAGCTATGAATATTCAATTTGAACTGTATTTATTCTTATTTTATTACTAACTATAAAATTTAAACATCAAATTAAGCTGTTTGCTAAATTCACTATTCATCAAATGCGCAATGTTAAAATAATCACAAAGTTTTTTTCTTTCTTGTTTTTTGTTTGACTTCTTTTTTGTGTTTGTTCTTTCTGTAAGAACCTTTTACAACTATTAGAAAACTAAAAAAAAAAGATGAATGGAATTGGCAAAGTGGTTCTCAAGTTATGTTGTGACCAAAGGAAATAGGGATTGATATTTTATATAGATTTGTATTTTCTTAGAACTGGAAATGCTGTCGGAAGCGCGTGCTCGTCTTGCTAACACACAGGGTAAAAAGGCAAAGAGGAAGGCTCGTGAAAAGCAGTTGGAAGAGGCACGAAGGCTGGCAGCCTTGCAGAAACGGAGGGAACTTAGTGCAGCAGGCATTGCTGTACCAATAAGGTAGGAATTATATCAATCAATACAAATAAGTAAAAAGTTTTTTCAGTTAATTGCACAATAACAGCTCATAAAAACCAAAAAAAAAATGTGTTTTTGTTCTGGTAATCTCCAAAACAGCTGGACTAATTTTAATAAGGTTTTACTGGTAGGTAGTTGACTATATAAAAAGTAACTAAGGCTAATTAGGTAACAGTTTTTTTTTTAGGAATAAAAATACTTAATGAAATTAGGGACAAATTCCAATTTTCGTGAAATTATAATCTTACAGGAATCAAAAGAAGGCGCTTGAAACCGTTAGGTTAAAAGTAAATAATAAAATGTTTATCCTATTAATGAATCTGACAAGAAGAACACCCAGACTTGGAAGAAATATTTGTGAATACATGAAGTCTAATCTAATCTAATCTAATAAGCCCGTTTTGTCCCACTGCAGGGCAAAGGCCTCCCTCTCCTTTTTCCACGCACTTCTGTCCTGAGCTAGGATGGGCCAGTCCTTTCGGTAGGAGTCAAGTTGGTCTCTCCACCGCTTTTTCGGTCTGCCGCGATGTCGTCTAGCGTTATGTGGGATCCATTCTGTAGTGTTTGTAGCCCACAGCTCATCTGACATGAAGTCTAGTTGTTTTATATGCTAGTAGACTCGTACTTATTTGTAAATTACAACTATTTATATTTTAGGCGTAAGAAGAAGCGCGGTGTAGATTACAACTCTGAGATACCATTTGAGAAGAAACCATCATCTGGTTTCTATGACACATCTACTGAAGTGGTAGATCCCATGGCACCAGACTTCTCTCGACTGAGACAGCAACACCTTGATGGCGAATTACAATCAGAGAAAGAAGAGGTAAGGCTTCATGCATATACTTTCATTTTGTATTTCTGTGACTTTTACACAGAATTTTATTATTTACAATAGATTAAATGTCTATTTATCATTTTATTTAATAGAAAAGATTTCCTGTATCCTTAAATTCCAGTAGGAAGTTCACAAACTTTTTAAACTAGTTTGGAGCTGAAGACATTGAACTAATGCTGTGTCATTTTTTTGCAGAGAGACAGACGTAAGGACAAACAGAAGTTGAAGCAACGCAAAGAGAATGATGTGCCGCAAGCCATGCTGCAGGGCGACCAGCCGGCGAGGAAGCGTAGCAAACTGGTGCTACCAGAACCACAAGTTACTGATCAGGTGATATATTGCTTAAGAACTGATAATGAGCAGAAATTAACATAAAAATTAGTTTAATAGAATTCTTATGACATGTTATTGACGTCTTGTTTCCACTAAGCCACAGCCAAGCCTGGCATACATGCTACACTGGGCTGTTGGCACGAATATTTGATTCACGTCACTGAGATTATGTCGGACGCCCGACGAACGCGTTCATGTTACAACGTGACGAGGTTGGGCCGGGCCGAAGCTGGGAAACTTCACTGACATTTCGACGCTGTGCCACCTCTGGCCTGGTTTTGATTAGCCTTCTTACGGGGAGCTGCAAGAAACTTCTGGGGTCTTCTTCCGCTGTTTTCACGCGGGTGACTGTGTGATTGATAGGTGTTGTCTGTTGTGCGCAGGAGTTGCAGCAGGTGGTGAAGCTAGGCCGAGCGTCGGAAGCGGCGCGCTCGTGCGCGGGCGGCGCCGGCGCTCCCACTGACGCGCTGCTGGCGCAGTACGCGCTCACACCCGCCACGCCCGCCGCGCTGCGCACGCCGCAGCCGCACCACGACAGGTACACGCCACACCATACACTACAGTGGTGAAGCTGGGGCGCCGGCGCTCCCACTGACGCGCTGCTGGCGCAGTACGCGCTCACACCCGCCACGCCCGCCGCGCTGCGCACGCCGCAGCCGCACCACGACAGGTACACGCCACACCATACACTACAGTGGTGAAGCTGGGGCGCCGGCGCTCCCACTGACGCGCTGCTGGCGCAGTACGCGCTCACACCCGCCACGCCCGCCGCGCTGCGCACGCCGCAGCCGCACCACGACAGGTACACGCCACACCATACACTACAGTGGTGAAGCTGGGGCGCCGGCGCTCCCACTTACGAGCATTTACATTTTGGCGGGTTATGTGTAGAATTCTTAGAATGTAGAATTACTCTATAGCTATGTAAAAAAAATATTTTCCTGTACCCTACGCCGTACCCTATGTACGGTGCACGTGACCAGGGCAGATATGATAAAGTCTCTGCAGTTTTTCTAAAAAAAAAAAATACAATATGAGATATCTCTGCTAACCAACCTGCATGAAACACGCATGACGCATTTCATTAGTTTAAACTTAGAGTAAAAATAAGTAAACTATAGAATGCACCTAACTATAGAGTATGAACTGTGAGCACCAGTATGAACAAACAAATTCGATAAATTCGTGTCAAAACAGAGCGCGCCGTTTTATTTAAACTATCTCAAAACTAATAATTACCCTTCCCAAACAAAACAAAACATCGATATTTTTACGCTTAAACGTCTGTTGTCGCACGGAAAATGGCTTAAATCAGTAAACGAGCGTAGTATATACAGCAAAAATTTTGCTTACGCTCGTCACAATGGGCTACTAGCGATTCGCGCACCCTATGCTTGTCTTTGTAGATATACTCTAAGGTTTAAACCTATTTAAGTGATTTTTAATCTTTTACAGCATTCTGAATTGAATTTGACTACTCTTATCAACATAAAACAATATCATCATTTCACATTATAGGATATTAATGGAGGCTCAGAACGTGATGGCCTTAACTCACGTGGACACCCCTCTGAAGGGAGGGCTGAACACTCCGCTGCACCAGACGGACTTCTCCGGTGCGTTGCCGCAGGGACAGGCCGTGGCTACGCCAAACACGGTGCTCGTCACACCATTTAGGTAAGAAAAAATACGTACTAAAAAAAGTAAAAGTACATCTTATATCTTTTTGGGAAAAACAACTAAGTGTACGCCTAAATTGAATATTGATAAGTACATAAACTAAATACCTATACTAATATATAAAGCTGAAGAGTTTGTTTGTTTGATTGTTTGAACGGGCTAATCTCAGGAACTACTGGTCCGATTTGAAAAATTATTTCAGTGTTGTATCCAACTGTGGGCTATCGCCCATTTATTGAGGAAGGCTATAAGCTATATAACATTACGCTGCTACCAAAAGGAGCGGAGAATAAATAAAAATGATGCAAAAATGAAAAACCTTTGAAACTAAAACACGCGGACAAAGTCGCGGGGGACAGCTAGTTTAAGTATATATGTGCAAAATTTTCACGTGTATCTATTTCTCTACCCACTTTAGATCTTCCCGCAGCGAAGTATCAACACCGGGCAGCTTCAATACGCCTAGTCAGGGAGGAACACAGACAGGATTACTTGTACGTATGAAATTATGTATTAACAACATTTTATTGTTTTCATACTCTGGCTGTGATTTTGCAGTACAATGACTGGTGCTAGAATAGTGTTATACCTTTATCCGAGTCCAGCATAAATCTTTCCAAAGATATGCACATGAATAATGTTTTTTTTTGTTTTCAGACACCAGGACTTCGTGACAAATTGAGCATCAACCCTGAAGATAGAATGAGTACTGGCGACACACCTCAAGCCGCCACGCAGATACAAAAACAGGTAACTCACAGTCAACCTTTTGTAATATAAAATATGACCGACCAGTAATTGTAAATATGCAATCTATTGCGTAGGTATGAATAATTTGAATATCCTACGCTATAAAGGGTTATAAAATGCAAAATATACTTCGCGGAATTTTTACACGCACTTCACACATTAGACAGAAAGTAAGTATTAGAAAGGCGACCTTGCTTAATACGTCGAGTGACTTTATGGCCCAAAACTCATTAATACATTTTTTGTTAAAGATAATAGGGATAATCTTCCAGACGGACATATTTCTTTTGTCATCAATCCTATTGATGGTGTCTCCTGAATATTAATCCTGTTTTATAGCAAAAAGCGTCAGTCCGCAACGCTCTGTCATCATTGCCGACGCCTCGGAACGACTACGAGATCGTTGTGCCGGATCAGGATGACGAGCTCACGGAGAGCTCCGCTTCAGACGCTCATGTCGAAGACCAGGCCGATGCTGATGCTAGGCTTCAGATGGAACAGGAGGAATTACGTATGTATTTTGTCTTATCTTCTAACTATTTATGTTAGTATTGAATGGAGTGTTGGGATAGAATTAGCTGATGGAGAAATTTTATGTGCTTTTTTGCCTGAGTATTTTTTTGTAATGTTTTCGAATGCTTTGTTTTTCTACAGTGTAAATTATATGCATGTCGCATACAGTTAGGTTTTTTTGTTTGAATGATTTTTGGTTTTGCGATTCTTGACCTTATCTTTACGGATTTTGTCCGCCCTTGGGATATTAAACTGCTTGCAGCTAAAATGACAAAGGGAATGCTTTTGTAATCTAGCATGTTCTCTGTACAATATGGTAGCATAGTTTACTGTATGGTTGGCGCAGGGCTGGCGGCGCTGAAGCTGCGGTCGACGGCGGTGCAGCGCGGCTGCGCGCGGCCGGGCGAGGTGAACGGCAGCGTGGTGCGCGGCGGCGGCGCGGCGCTGTCGCCGCTGCAGCACGCCGAGGACCTGCTCAAGCACGAGATGGTCACCATGCTGCACTACGACGCGCTGCGGGACCCGCCGCCCGGTACGCTGCACCTTACTTCTCTCCAGGAGACACTCAAACTGCTAATCTCATTATTTAAACAAAGTATAACAACCAATAAAATAGCCTAGCATATTTCACGCGGATCTGAATAAATATACGTAAATATAAAAGAGTGTCGTTATATAATACGGAGCGTGAATGTGGACGATGCGTGCTGGGCATCATATGCAATCACAATTAGTGACTTTAGTTTTTATATCAAAAAACCACTATTAAATTTGGTAAAAAAAAATATACCTTCTGGAAAATTTAAGAGCACTATGTTAGTTGAATTGTCCATGAAATAAACTTACCTTTATCATCTTAACACAGGCGTAGATAAAAAACGAGCAGTACAATTACAAGCATCACACTTAGCCTTTCTCGAACAACACCCTTACGAAGAATTTACTTCGGAAGAGCTGGAGGCTGCTAAACAAGAGATGAAGAAGGAGATGGAGGTCGTAAAGGCGGGCATGGGCCACGGCGAGCTCAGCATGGACGCGTACACGCAAGTGTGGGAGGAGTGTCTGGCTCAGGTAAGGGAATACTCAAGATGGTATAATAATATTATAAAGCATAAAATAAACTATCATGTAATATGAAAATAATGTCTGCACGGTAAACCGAAATCTCTTGAAGCCGTGCAGTTGTATATTACCCATATATGAATAGGTCATATACTCCTGCGCGACGTACTGCCGGATCAATGTCCATGTAAAACAAAAGTTTTGCTATTTACAAATATTTGTTATATTTAACCCGCCGCGCAACAGAAAGTAACTAAGGCCTGATTTAGACGATGCAATTATGTGCGAGCTGCGGTACATAGCGGGGCCACGCGGCTATGATATCCTAAATAATCGATCATATACTGCAATGTTCACTGTCTAAATACGCCTTAATGTTTCAGTTTGATACATATTACATAAATATATATATATATATATATATATATATTATGTATTTCAGAAATTTTAATTAATACAGGTATTTAATTTGCCCTGCTGTGGGACAAGACGGGCTTTTAAGATTAGATTAGGTATGCAATACAGATATATCATTCAATAAAAAAAAATAACATGATCAGATTCTCAAATAAGCAAGTCAATTAATGATAAATTTTGTGATTGTTTTAGGTGCTTTTCTTACCTGGACAAAACAGATACACGCGTGCGAACTTAGCAAGTAAGAAGGACAGGTTAGAATCCGCCGAGAAACGGTTAGAACAGAACAGAAGTCACATGGCCAAAGAAGCAAAGAAATGTTCCAAAATGGAAAAGAAACTTAGGGTTTTGACAGGTAGGTTGTTAACTATAATGTATATTAATAAAAATTTTATGTAGAGTTTTGCTCACAGAAAAAATCACACACAGTTTAAGATAATCCCACCTAGTGTGTATAATATTGCGGAAAAGCACAAAAGTATATGAAAAATAAGACCACAAAATACACACGTCTGTGATAAAAAGAAATCAGTCTTATTACTTTGTAATAAAGGTTAATTTACCAGTTTTCCTAGTGCTTACTAATGATATGCATAAATAGGTACTGTAGAATGTTTATTTTTATACATTTCGTTATATTTGCAGGGGGTTATCAAAGTCGCGCAGCATCGTTGATCAAACAGTTCCAAGAGTTACAGGATCAGATAGAACAGGCCAATTTGGAACTATCCACTTTCAAGTTCCTCGCTGAACAAGAAAAGGCGGCCATTCCACGTAGGATAGAGGTATGGCGATAATAATATGTAATATTTTTCAGGTCATAAAAAAATTGTCTACACTTGTGTCCACCATTGTCCACAATAGTGAATTTTAATCCACACGTTCGAATTTTACGTGTCACTTGCCCGAAGAGATTAATTTTACACTTAATTTATTCGTCCAGAATTAAAGATTTTGGTTTGAACTTGATCTTTTCTTACAGTCGTTGACTGAGGACGTTAATCGACAAACGGATAGAGAAAAACAACTTCAGAAAAGGTATGCGGAACTTCAGGCAGAACTAGAGGATCTCCACAAAGGAGAACAACCCAAAGAAGTAGAAGCAAAGACCGCAGAAGAGTAAATGTTTTATTTATTAATACCTACAGCAATAATTAATTCAAGTGTTGTTCATCAAATCACCCGAATTTGAAATAATTGTATAACTCCATGATATACAGTGACAAATAATAAAATTATTATTAAGTGAAAGATTTTTATTCCTTGTTTTTATAAACAACATGATTTACACTAAATATATCAAATTGTTAATTAGTATTAAACCATAATAAATTATAATTAGACCTTAGAATTGAATAGCAAAATCATGAATACAAAGTATCATTACTATAAATTTATATCACAGTAGCGGTTTAAAATCCAGACCAGCTGGATATTTGTCCTTATAACCTCTAACACAAGAGACTATCTACAGTCTATCAAATATGTTATATCTTTATGTACATATGTTGCTCTCAGTCATAACTAATGAGCTTGTTCTGGCCCAAAATAACTAATAATAATGAAAAAAATAAAGCTTAAATGTACTTTAAATGAACATAAAACATTGGCCACTTTACCATCTATTGCGCAGGCTATTGACGTATATATCATTGTGAGAAATGTATCGTTACTATCTCTATTTGCCAACGGACTGATGACATTGCATAATACGGCCTCTTAGCACCATAACTCTGTAGTTCCGATATGTCTTTAACATTTTCAAACCACTGTATCAAGGCTGGACCACAACTCATCCACTGTCATCTGAATCACTGTCTATTAATCTCCTCTTAGGTTTATGTCTTTTCACAGCCACAGGACTGTCTTCTTGGCTACATATTCGTCTTGACTTTTTCTTAGCCTTTCTCTCTTCTGCTAACACCAATTCCGCCAGTTCCAGTTCAGATACTTCATTAACTTGTGTGAAGCCGATGTGGGAGTCGACGCAAAAGCTGTCCTATAATAATAGACAAAGGATTATAATAGGATTTAAAAATCTACAAATTTATGGCGTAATAATAATAAACCAATTCGTTGCGGGTTCCAAGGCAGTCAATCGTTTCCCGGGGACACACCAAGCTTAACTGTTTCGGTGGTATCCATTGGTTATCATTGTAGCCAGGATGGCTTACAGGAGTTGCAATGATTGTTGATTGATAGAGATTGTTCTTATTTCAACGGTAAACTATCTAAGGGTGAGTTATTTATATTGGCCCATAAATAATATACTTTAAAGTGACACATACCATTTCATATGTGTCATCTTCAACATATTGTGACAACACGTCTTCTTTCCTGAACTTCGACGGCAGGTCAGGTATCTTAAAACCTCCTCCTCTAATTGGACTCCTGAAAATAAATGAACTTTTTGAAAGACAAACCATAAAATAGCTGATGATAAATATTTTTCGTTTATTTTTATACACAGTTGCTATATAAGTAAATTGGCGTCATCGCGGCGGACCGATACGAAGTTGAACTAACTAGACTCCTACTGATTCTACTGAATAGACTGGCCCTTTCTAGCACCAGGTGTGTGCTATAGTGCGTGAAATAGAGGGAGGCCTTTAAGCTGCAGCTGCAGTGTGACAATACTGTTTTTTTTTATTATGATTAGACTACATTAGTAAAAAGTTAGTTTTTCTTCTATTCAATGATAAATAATAACCATTATTCCATAACTTACTTGATGGACTTTAAATACACAGCCTGTATGTCTTCGTGGTGCGTGACGTTGTCGCATATGAAGTCTATAATACTGCCGACACTTTCGTCGGATAGCTCGTCACCGCTGTGCCCCGCATCGTCGGATAGTTCGGCTTCCATGTCCAAGAAATCACGCGCAGTCTTCGTTCGTTTCTTCTAAAAAAGTAATAGATGTTATAACTATTAAAATAAAGGCTATTTTTATTTGTCAGTCCATAAAATTAAGATCATGCGATTAGTACGCCACTGTAAAGATACCGTTTAGATTATCGTAGTACCGACAGTTTGCACAATAAAGAGTAAGTGAGGGTAGTTGCATAAAAACTGATTCGCCCGAATAGTTTCAGACTCAATAGGAGTCCCTAATTGAGCTGACGCAGCGGTGGTGGTGTAGCAAGTCGAACTTTGCGTGTCGGGCGATCCCGAGAATATGCGTGAGTAAACCGTTTTGTTTTAAATAATTTTGATTAAAAATATTGAGTACTTACTTTTCTGACTTTATGATACGTTGTAGATCGGTTCGTATTATCGCAGGGTATACGTTGACTAACATGAATGCTCTTTTCGTCACAAACGAAATCGTCATCACTATCGTCAAATGTAAGTTTTCGTTTCTGTGACATTTCAGGTTTGACAGGACTCTTCTTAAATATCGCATCGAATTTACTTTTATCGATTTTAAGTTTGTTATCTCGTCGAAACATTTGTAATGCACTTAACCTATTATTTTTATAGTCGTCTTCATTCGTGTCATTTAAATGTGGGCTCCTATTTTCCTTTTGTGAGAACATATTAGGCTGAGATACAACAAAATTTAAGACAGTCTTATCATTGCCATTGTCTCTCTTGTTAAATTTACTGGATGATATGGCTGCTAACACTTTTTCTTGTACCGTCATTTGTTTATTATTTTGATTTTCTAGCTTTGGTCTCTTATTGAAATATGGTGATGCTGTTACTGTGTCACTGGTATTATTGTCCAACTTTCTTTTGTTCGTTACCGGGCTTTTATCAGAATTTGAAGTTAGATTAATAAATTTAGCCTTCGCGGATTGTTCAGTCGGGTCATATATTTGAGTATCATCTGAATCGCTATCGCTATCAGGAATAATTAGGCTATACCTCAAGTTTGCTTGAGAAGTAGACGCTACGACATTGATAGAGTTATTGAATGAAGATTTCTTTCTTTCAGATTGTGTTAGAAGAATCGGTGAAACGCTTCTTTCTTTAGCCTTAGATTCAGACATATTATTATTGCTTTTCCTCAATGCTGATGTATTGCCATCAGTGGTATTTATCATATCCACTAATTGCGTAATTGTCATTAAACTCTTATTACTTGTATCTATTAAACTATCTTTAATTGGATTTTTTTGACTAGCGGCAAGTCCAATTATTTTATCATTATTTGATGGTGATTCTTTTATTAACTGTTTTTTGCAGCTAAACGGTGTCGAACATTGCGTTTTAGAACGATCTTTCTTAGTGGTTAAAGGTAGCTTGCGAGGATGGCTGCAAAGTATTGGCGAGGTAGATAAATCTTTGGCTTTTTGTTTACCAGACAAAATTGATGGGCTTAAGGGATATTCTAAATCAGGAGCTTTTTGGGATTTTATTAACTGGCTTTTAGTGGGTATAGCTGTTAAATCTGGTGGCGTGTTATCTATTACGTCATCAGCGAATATATCATCGATGCTATCTAGGCCGAAGAAACCTAATGCGTCATTTGTTTCCTTAGGCGCTTCTTCCTTGTCAGTGCTTTCCTTTTCTATAGCTTCTTCAGGACTGCTGTCAGCAAATATATCAGCAATATCACCGATATCAAAATTATCCGACATTGCAGTATTATTCTGTTTGTTTGTGTCTTCAATAGGTTGTTCAATTTCATTATCAGATAGAAAATCGGTCTCCAAATCGAAATTATTCGTAACTGTGACTACATTTTCATTCGATTTCTTAGAACATTGTAATACTGTATCTGTATCGAAATAATCAATTAGATCAATGTCAGGCAGCTTTACATTTGAAAGTGTCTGTTTTATCGAATTTGGAGGTATCTTTTGTGCTCTTAAGTGTTGTATGTCAGTGCAGTCGCCAATATTTTGGCAAACGTGGCAAACTTTGTCTGGTTTGGTGTTATCTAAACTCAGATCAACGAGTAAGCTTATCAGACGGGTTGGTATGCTGCCAGTGTTTTGTAAACCCAAGTCATTTATAGACTTAGTATAAGAAGTCGTTGATTTCGTTGCAGCACTGAAGAGTGCTCTAATATCTCCATATTTTGTCGGAGATTCGCCGTCTTTCTTAGCGGCCGGTGCCTTTTGCTTCTTTTTAGTTTGCTTTGATTTCGATGGAGAACTAAATACGATACGCTGTGAAGGTAATTCTTGACTTGGAAAACCTAGAAGATAAGTAAAATGTTAAGCAAGTCTCCATACTTAACAACTAACTATAAAATTTAAATATAACATATTTGACTTACTAGGATTTTGTGTCGACGCTGGCATTTCAAATCTCTTAGCATCACTGTATTGCAACAAATCTGTCAGAATTTCAGAATCTTTCGAGTGGTGTATGTTAACTGTCTTATGTGACCTTCTTTGCCATTCCAACCATTTCGATAACTTTAATTCGTTTCTCTCCGAATGGTGTACATCTTTTATAGCATCTGTAAGTTAAAGATAAAGAAAATAGAGTAATTTATAATAGAACATAGTCCTTATGGGGTTTTCGTTTATTATAAAATGATTAATGCAATGCAGGGCAGGGACTTAATTTAAATGTGACATGTCAAAAGATTTTTCTAATTCGGTCCAGGGCCCCTAGACAAGTGGTATTTTGACAAGCGTTAACGCTGATAGAATCGCTCAAATGTATGGACGTGACAAGTCGAAGTCACGTGGCTTATCGAAACGAAATGTCATTTCTAAACATTTAATGTAATTTAAGCAATTTCTATCATCGTTAATGCTTGTCGAAATGCCACTTGTCTAGGGGGGCAGTAGATTTTGAGTTTCTTTTTTTAGATAAATACAAATCTTTCCAATTTACAATATCAGTATAGTCAACTTGGGAAATACCAATAACCAGCAGAAAGCCGATATCAATTTGGTCAAGAAAAAAGAAACTACATCTTGAAACGACAAGTCGAAGAATTAGTTACATTACCTCTGTTCATAGCCCAGTACTCCTTTTGTGGGGTAAATAACGGTTTATCAGAATACCCATCAGGGAATAACTGATTGAATTCGTTTTCAGTTATGAGAGCTCCGCTGTCCCCTCCTTTGTTTGTCGAAGTTGAACTTCCAGGAGCTTGTCTTAACAGCATACTTCTTAGGTCTTTTTGATTCTGAAACAGGTAGAAAACCTTTCAGTTTTTTAGATTATATCTTGTTGCCTTCTATTCAGATTAAATTGTTTTACCGTTTATCATTATTAATATTAGAAACGCCGGTTACCGTTACTGTTGCCCTTCACAAGCAATTTGATCACATGCTAAATTTGTATGATAATTTTCGTGAGGCGTATTCATAATTATTTAGTAATATTGTCGGTAGGCTGAAACTAGTAGGGCGATCACGAGAACGCGCGTGAGTAAACCATCAACATTCCTAAATAAATGATAAATTATTTAATATGCTGAAGACAATCACAATTTCAGTCTGTTGAGATAATCCCTTAAACTATTATTACCTTTTTCGACTTATCAATAGCTTCCTTCCCCTTTTCCTTAGGATCCTGTTTCTTTTCCACCGTAATATACATCTTCTGGCACTCCGGCATGAAGTCGTGCGGCACCATCCGCGGGTTCAGCTTATACAGGTTGCGCTTAATATCCTCCGATTGTAGGATCTTTTTGTTCAGCCCATCTCTTTGCCGCATGCATTCCGTTAATGTCTAAAGTCACAATACAAACATAATTTTGAACTTTATTCTGTTGCACTACGAGTTATATTAAGTTAATGTTTTTTTTATGAAGACCAACGTGAAAAAACATAATTTTGAACTTTATTCAATTGCACTAAGTATTATATTAAGTCGTTGTAATATGTATTTATTTAGAAATATATAAGTAAGATTATCATTTGTCTGGTTACCATAATACAGGCTCTGCCTAGTTTGGGATCAGATGGCCGTGTGTGAGAGTTGTCCCAAGATATTATTTATTTATTTATTAGGTTGTTGTTTTTTCTATGATATTTCTTATACCTTACGCAAAATTCGCAAAAGGCGAAGTTTCCCCTTTTGACCAATGAAAAAATAAACTTAGCCTTATTCGATTAAGAACTAAATTAGAAAAAACATACGATCTTATCCCACATATAATTTAATTATAGAGTCGTATTAACTGGCTTACCTGATGTTCTTTACCCTCGGTTACGAGTATGTAAACTTGTCCGCCGCGCTCTCGACCAGTGCGCCCACATCTGTAACAGCAGTTTCCAATTCATTTTTTAGTTATGATTTGTACAAATCTACATGCCTATTAATATAGTCAGAACTGGTTAATCTAAGAGTGTTATCCATTGTATTATTTTGAGTTTTTGCATTATATTGAGTACTTGTTTTAACAAACTTTTCAAGGAGGTTAGATAAGATTTACACTTAATATGTAAAACTTTTACACTTTTAAAAATTTACACTTAATATGGAAACGGCAATTTCACCGTTACATACATATTAAAACACCAGTAGATTTGAAAAGCAGGCAGGTATAACTAAGGTGATTATTGTTTTACTTAGTCTATGATATATTATATTCTATGTGTTGTTAGAGCTTAGCGAAGATTTTTTTCTAATTTAAGGGAAATTCAACATTATGAATTACTGAGAAACATTTACAAGACACAAAACAAATTCTTCTTCTATCAAAGTGATTTAAATGATTTTTTGTGTATGTGTAAGAGAGATTGTGATAATGACTAAGCTTAGTCATTATCACAATCTGCTGAAGATATAAACCATATCAAGCTTGGTATAACTGACTTCTACTAACCGTTGCACAAGTCGTATGGGGGACTTGGTGGAGATATCGAAGCACACTATAAGGTCGACGGAGCCGACGTCCAGGCCCTCCTCCGCGACGCAGGTGGCCACCAACACGTTGCACTCGCCTTTGCGGAAGCTGTTCATGACGCGAACTTGCTGCTTCTGCGAGACTACTGCTTTGCCGTCCTTGCCTACGAAGTAGTCAGAGTACGGTTAAGTTTAAAATAAAACTGATCACTACTACATCAATCATACTACTCAAAACAAAACTCACATTTTCGAGTTTTTGCGACCCTTTACCCCGTTTTGTTCGAATGAAGCCTTGAATTAGCTTCTTTTTCTTATTTAACTTTTTATAACCTAATAAAAATAGGAATATTGACCATTTTCTATGCACTGTTTATTGTAAAACTATCCTTACTAATATTATAAATGCGAAAGTAACCCTGTCTGTCTGTCATCGCGCTTTCAAGCCAAAACTAGTGAACCAATTTAAATGAAATTTGGTACACAGATAGTCTAGAGCCTGAGAAAGGACATAGGCTACTTTTTGTCGCGATTACCGACATCCACGCGGGCGGAGCCGGGGGAAACAGCTATGTAGTATGTTATAAGTAAAATTTTAAAAAGGTTGGTGACGAATATCGATTTTTTTTGTATGAAAAGAAAAATTGTTGATTAATTAAGCTTCTTTTATATACTTTACCTGAAGCTCCTTGGCCGACAAACATTTGTGGTTTAATTAGAGGCCGACACTGCAGCAGCAGGCAGTGTACCAGGTTTACACTCTCACGGTACTCGCAGAAAACTGCGAATAAGGGATACATCAGCTTACGTTATTTGGACTATTATATTTATTTATATTAGAGGAGCTCGTGGCTAAGTGTAAGCTACTGCTTTCGCGGATAGTAACGGTAAGGCCGCACTTGCCGCGGATGAGTGACCATTTGTAGACAAACTGAGACTCCTCCGTGCCTCGGAAAGTACGTTAAGCCTTTGCTCCCGACTTTCATAAGTTGATCTTTGACAGTCGTTAAGTCATTACAATTCTGACAGTAAGACTGTCAGAATTGTAATGACTTAACGACTGTCAATGGGATACTGGGTTACCCAGTAAAATTTGTTGTGTAGGTGAGATAGGAAGACAGGAGGAGACATCCATGTAAAATACGGTATTTAGCTAGATACGGTAAGACTGGATGGCAGTAAGGCAATCCATTAACAAAGAAAAAAAACTTGTGTAAGTGTTTGTGTATTAAAGATAAAAATTAAATTATAACATACAAGAAATATTATGTAATACCTATTGCTCTTGTATCTTGCTTGTTTTGTTTTGACTTCGTAAAATGGTACGTCATTATATCTTTCAGTTTTAGAAACTTTGGGTGCCCAAAAAACAAGTCCTTTGGCATCTGAAAAAGAAAACATATTCTGATATATTTAATAAAGATACCGAAAAACTGAAGAAACATAATAGTTATATGAGAAGTATTGAATAGTTTACTAGTTATTAAATAAAGCAAAGGTACCTAAAGAAAACAACAGCAAACCTAATCTATATATATAAAATGCATCTCTTCCCTTGGTCATCGCATCACGGGTGAACGGATAAAGCAATACCGCAAATTATTTTTTTGTTGTGTTAGTTATTGCCAGGAGAAGGATTTAAAAAAAGAAAAAAAAAATGTTTTGACAATGTGACCCGTGCAAACCCGGGGCGGGCAGCTAGTAAAATAAAAAGAAATAATACATTACACAAATGACCGTTAATCAATTTTTCAACTGAAGTCAACAAATGTGATTTCTTTAAAACTGGTACGTAGTTAAACATTAATAGACTCTATTACAAAGCAGTAAGGTCGATTATCACCTCCGGTAGAGTCCCATCAGGTAATATACTCCGGTCCAATGACAAAGGGTTGACTCCTAAGTCATCCCGGAGCCTCTCTAACAATGACGTCAGCTTATCATCGGACTGTATCCAGGACTTCTCTGGGTGGTCGTCGAAAAAGTTGAGGAACACTCTAGAACCTTGCTGCACTAATAGTTCCAGGCCGTGGTATAAAGCAATCAAGATTGTGAAGTCCTTCATTATGTAGTTGTGTTGTGGATGCCTTGAAATTACACAAGATTATTCAGAAAAAAAAAATATCCCATACATGATCTTGTAACAGTTTTAGTTCATGCAAAACGTTTGAGGCAATGATGGGTAAAAGTATAATCATAACATTAGTTTGTTAATGTATTATGTACAAAAATCTATCACTATTAATTGACTACTAGATAATAATCTAAAATATGGTGCAAGTTCGTTGCATGCTTAGACTAGTGCATAAAAAAAAATAAAAAAATTATTGCTTTCAACATTTACAGTGTTTCAACATGAACTATCAATACTATCAACTTATAAATACCTACATTGTAAATTACTTAAGTTATTTACCCCCGACACCCAAACTAAGATTAAACTTGTGTTAAGGGTGGAGCGGCCAAAAAAAAATTGGCAAATAATCAATATAGGTATAAACTAATAAATAAATAATAAAATGTTATAATTCGAGCATCACAATTGTATATAACTTTTACCTCGCACTTCTGTCCTTATTTTGATATTCCTTGTAAAGCATTACTATTCGACCTTTTGATAAGTTTCCCAAATTGGAAGGCAAAATATTCATTTGTTTCAATCTCCGTGCGTATCCGTCTAATATCTGAAATTAAGATAGTAACAGCACTTATTATTATTATTCATGCTTTCCCACTGCTATAGGTATGTATTGTTCTTAGAGAAAAAATAAGTAAACTGTAGACTGTGCATATCGAGTATGAACTGTAGGCACTAATTTTAACAAGCCTAGTATTACCCTGGAACCATCGATATTTTCGCATATAAACGTCTGCCGTCACAGGGAAAATCACATAAATCAGTAAACGAGCGTAGTACTTATAGCAAAAATGGGATTACGGTCAGCACAAGCGGCTACTAGCGATACCCGCACTCTATGCTTATCTCTGTTTACTCTAACCTTTTGTCATATTATAAAGTAACAAGCAACCTTGGAACAACGACATTGGTTGAATACAGTCAAAACTTGTATTGCAATTTATTGTTCCATATATTGACATGACAGTCAATGCCGAATATTTTAATTTGTTTCCAATCAGTGTGTCAGTATGTACATGTAGGGATGGATAGATAAACGGTTATTGCAACGGTATAACATATCAATGTAGCTTTGAATTTACAACTAGGCGTATGCGTTGTAGTATGAGTGTAAAAACCTTATGCATAGACCTAACGAAAATTAAATTAGGTCATGTCGCAACTACACATAATAGGTTTTGGCATTGATTGTAACTTACCAATATTTTAGTTATCACTTAATAATTTTAGGTTGCTCGGCATCAATCTACTAGACCGAGTTCGTAACACCGTAATTCGACATCGGACTAAAGTGTTCGACGCCGGTGGCGACTTAAATGGAGCTGGGCAGGACTCTTAGCTAGACGTACAGACGGCCGATGGAGTCGCACTGTGACTAAATGGTGGCCAAGGAGTGGTCGAAGGAGTCAGGGACGACCGAGAGCACGTTGGGTTGATGACATAGTTAAGTTAACAGGAACCACCTGGATGAGGGACGCGCAAGACAGACAAGAATGGCAGAAAAAAGGGAAGGCCTATACTCAGCAGTGGGTGATTACGGGCTGAAATGATGATGATGATGATGAATTTTAGGTTTAATTCAATAAACGGAACTTCTACTCGTACAATATGTTTGATTTTACGTCCCAGCGAACCAAATATTGCAGCGGCATACTACGATTTGTCGCTTTTGTTAGTGTAGTACACAAATTTCGCATGTCTTCTGCCTAGCCTTTTCCAAGCTATATCGGGGTCGGATTCCATTCTTACCTGATTCAGCTGAATCCGTATTTTACATGGAGCGACTGCCTATCTGACCTCCACAACCCATTTTACTGGGTATCACATCCGCCTACTAACTTAAATAATTACAGTTACCTACGTATTAAAGTTTGGTAACAGCACTTGTACTTACTTGGATACTTTATTAAATAAAACGAAACTTAATTTTAAGTAACCGTCAATGCTGTTTGTTAACTTTGAGGTGTAATAAACCGACATGGACTTTTAGAAATTACTTTAATTTTTTGTTTTTAAACAGTGTTAGTTGTGTAAACAGATTCAAAGTAAAATCACCTCTATATACTGTTGTCTTAGCTGCGTAAGTTGCGTGTCCAGATGAATTACAACGGTGTTGATCTTGCGCGCGTGACTGTATCGAGCTACGTCGATGCACTCTTCCGTTCTAAGCTCCAAGTGTGCTATATGGAGGTTCTTAACTACCTGCAAATATAATAATATTATATCAGCTTTTACCCTCGGTTTCACCTGTAATCTAATGTACGTATTTTATGACATGATATTTTAAACAGGGCCTAGGACACACGGCGTAACTCTGTCTGTCTTTTACGCTATCACGATTAAACCACTAAAGCAAACTTGATGAAATTTGGTACTTAGTAAGATTTACTTCTGAAATGTTTTTTTTTATTTACTTAAATATATTTTACCATTACCACACCAACGGTTTTCATTTGGACAAACCCAAGGGTTTAGGTAGTGAAGATATAAATATAGTATTTCGATTATGTATCTTAATAATGCAGCAATATACACAAAACGTTAAAGTAATATATTGTAGACAAGAGTTACAATTATTTGATAATAACGTGATATGAAATGGATAGGCATCTTGTATATTATCAAATAATCTTATTTTACATATTTAGTAATATTAACTTGAAGAATAGATAAATAATACCTACCTATTAAATATGCAATATAATTAAAGCGCTTTTTCATTTAACCTGCTACAGTGTAGATTATAAATCAAGTGGGCATCACTCAGAAATTATTTTGTATGAGGTTTAATAATAAGTATGCAAGTAAACATTTTCTTGCTTTCATCACATTATAAAATGTTAATTAATCCATACTTACATTGGTAACATCATCCACTTTGCTGCCCGGTGTGGCTGATAAAGCCAAAACTCTATATGTTTTGTGCCCCAAATCGTCCAAAGTGGATATAATCTGGCAGTATGCATAATTCCTTTGCGCTTTGTGTGCTTCATCGAAAACTAAACAGCGAACCTGATCACAGGGACAGATGCCTGATTTCATATCATTGTAAATAACTTGGGGAGTTGCAAAGAACACTCTTTTGTTCTGCCAGTGTTGTTTTCTTGTGTTAACCTGCATGTGACCTGTAAATACAATGTTTTAGTAGCAATTATTAACCGACTTTAAAAGAAGGAGGTTCTCAATTCAACAGTATGTTTTTGGTTGGTTTTGTTACGCGATTTCTCTGGTAATTCTAAATAGATTAAAAAAAGAAAATATCGATAGGGTGTCAGAGGGTTATCTCAGAGGAGGTCCCATATAAAATTCATCAAAATTGGTTAAGTAGCTGTTTTTTTTTTTTTTTATCGTTATCGTTTTTACATGTGTGTAGTCAATAACCTTGTATTTGTTGGATAATTAGCACAAAGGTGCATACTGTTGTCTACATAATGTTGATGGGTTTTTTATCAACATATAGTGTTTAGATAAGTTTTTCAAAACACTTAAATTATAATATTTAAGTGTTTTTATCAGTCTATAGTCATTCTCAGTCAGTCAAGTCTTGTCAATCAGTTAATTCTATTGATAAATCTTATCTTAAGATAAATCAATAGAATTCCGTTACAGGATACAGATATAGATTTGGATGCCTAATTCCTTTTTCTTACTGAGAATGATAAATAAAATTTTCGTGTATATTCCTATTTGGCGAAAAACCTGTTATCACAACAATTAAGAGCTGGACGCTTATGCAAAAAGTCAATAAAAATATGTGTGTCGCTACAATGTATTCCTTCCCTATTTACTGCATTGTACAAAAAATATATACCATTAAATTCAAAACATAACACTGGTTATCACATTACAAAGTTGCAGTTATCTACTTAGTACAGTGTCATTATGTACAAAGCACGTTTTGCTTCTCTGCATAAATATCTGTGGCCGTCCGGTGCAAATTATATCCTGCCGATTATTTCCAATAGATCACCATACCATATTATCGTAATATATTCTATTTGGTATTTCTTCCTTTCTTTTACTGCTACGCAAAGGCAAACTACTGAATTTATCAACAGTATTTGGTTCCTACGCTGCGGCCTGTTATAAATATTTTACAAATATATATTATGTTTGTATTTTATAAATATCTTTTACAAATATTAATTTGCAAGTCGACCATAACGCTTGCACCTTATCCAGGATATGATTACAACAATGCAAATGGTAATTATGATGGTAAATATGCTGAACATTTCAACGCGTTAATTGCACTAAAGAGAATATAACCATGGTTTGCACCATTTTTGCGCAATTATTACTTCTACATTTCTACTTTGGTATCCATTTAAATAGTGTAGACTTAGCGTCCGTTTATTGTAAATAATAATCTATATCTATACTAATATTATAAAGCTGAAGAGTTTGTTTGTTTGTTTGTTTGAACGCGCTAATCTCTGGAACTACTGGTTCGATTTGAAAAATTATTTTTGTATTGGATAGTCCGTTTATTGAGGAAGGCTATAGGCTATATAACATCACACTACGACCAATAGGAGCGGAGCATAAATGAAAAATGTTGCAAAAATGAAAAACCGTTGAAACTAAAACACGCGAACAAAGTCGCGGGGGACAGCTAGTACTAATATATAAAGCTGAAGAGTTTGTTTGTTTGATTGAACGCGCTAATCTCAGGAACTACTGGTCCGATTTGAAAAATTCTTTCGGTGTTGGATAGCCCATTTATTAAGGAAGGCTATAAGCTATAAGCTGTAACATTACGCTGCGACCAAAAGGAGCTGAGCATAAATGAAAAATGTTGCAAAAATTAAAAACCCTTGAAACTAAAACACGCGGACAAAGTCGCGGGGGATAGCTAGTGTTAAATAAATCAACATGGGTTTTTTTAAAGCCGTTTACATTTAGGTACCTGCACATTTTTAGATTTAGATTTTGTAGAATGTGTGGGTGTTTTAAATTTGTGTTCCGAGAAGTTATAACTTGTAGTCTTAGGAATACTTAAACGAATAATGTTTAAAAAACAGATTTTATAAAAAAAATATAAAATTTTGATCAGTCGTACAATAATAATTATGTAAAAAATAGATATGTATATGAAATCGTTGATAATTTCGATACGATCGATGGTAATAAGACAATTTCGATAAAAAAAAGTCATAACTCAAACCCGCGGTGGGCGCCACAAATGGCGATTTATAAATAGCATGCTATATCTTTAACCAAACGACATTACACTTTAGTGAATACGAGACAAAGTGTACATTTATGTTTCTATATTGCTTTAATAGATATTTGTATAATCAAGCTACAACACTGCACAATAGGGCACCTCCTTTGTGTATACTCAAATAACTTGCTATGACTAAAAACGTCATTATTGACATACAAATGCACACTTAAATAACTTAAAGTCCATATTAGCTTATAGTACTGGCCTGTAACTGCCCCACTGCATGACAAATGTGACCTCTACAAAAAATGATTGACCTCTAATCTATTAAAAAATAAACCCGATTTCCCTTGGTCGCGCCCCAACTTCTGAATGACTGCACCAAATCGGATAATTAGCTTTTTGTTACGTTCCTTGTTGTAAAGACAAGGTTTTTATGAAAGAAAATAAAAAAAAAAACGTATGGAAATATTTCGAAAATCTCAGAAATCCCACGCGAATTCAAAAAACTAAGACATTAAAAAAACAATATTAAAAAGAAATTTACCTGTCATTTCAATACTGTCATTGGGTGGTATAGCAATAATGCTGTAGCATGCTTCTATCTGCTGAGCCACCAGTGGTCGGGTTGGTGCGGTGAACACGATCTTGCCGAGAGGGTACCAACGGTAGAAGTTGTACATTATCACTGCAGCTATGAAGGTCTTGCCTAGCCCAGTTGGTAGACTTACCTGTTATTCATAAACAAGACTTTAAGGACATTTAACAATTGAATTCTTTTAGTTTTTTTATCAACAGATTAAAAAGGAAGTTACTTTAAGATTACTTTTAAATTATTTCTTACATATTACTGTAAATAATGTTCCTCAAGTCTGATTTTTAGTATGTTATGAAAGAGGCAACATTGCTTTAAAAGGATATTAAATAATGAATATAAATTAGAAGTACTACATTAAAATGCTGTAGACTCTTTTTTGTTATTGTGCCAATTATTTGAATTATAAATCATTTCCTTTGTCTTTCATTTGTTTGAACTTGTTACTTTTTCTTTTCGTGTTGATGGTTTTCTTTACATCTGGCCAACCCAAAACATGCCAGATCAATTGGTCTTTGATAAGTCTCTTTTAAGTGTTTAAACTGTTATTAAAAGGAATACTTACCAATGTGTTCTTCAAGATAGATGCTTTTATGATATTGAACTGGTAGTCCCGAACTGGGTAATTTGTGGGGTAAATCCATGTCCTTCCTGTCAGTTTGTCATATCCACTAATTTCTTCATCACAGCACAGGGCACTGGAAAGTACCACACTTTGAATACCCACATCATTATAATAGTCTATTTTAAATTACTTTAAATAGTATTAACAGCTCCAGACAGTAGAGCCTGGAGCAAATTGGAGGAGACCTTTGTAAAGCAGTAGGACAACTAAAAGGTTAAAAGATGAAAATAAAAATGATATTAGTTTATAGATGAAGTATATTTTAATATTAAAAGATACTTGTTTACAACCAAAATTAGAAATAAATATTATGTATTTTTATTATCTATCTATATAACTGAAAATCATTGAGAAAAGATTAAACAAAGGCTTGACCAATTTCGCTGTTTTTTTTGTGTTTAGGTCTAGGACAAAGTTCGTATTACGGAATATTCGCGAGAAATGTCGAAATTTTTTTTTTTTTTTTTTTGTATAGAACGACAGGACAACGACTGTCGGGACAGCTAGTTTAGAATCTCTATCATATATCTGATCAACTTACCTGACGTTTAAGGCGCTTTTATTCAAAGATGTGTTTATGTTATTCTCAGAAAACTTGGATATTTGTTTGGAGGAATCATTAAATTCGGCCAGGAATGTTGAATCCTCGAATATTTCATCGTCTTCAAAGTCATCGTTCTGTTTAGATTTACTAGTAGAAGGAAAATTGTTCATAATAACTTCATAATATATTTAGTTGCGCGTAAACTTTTCTAAATTTAAGTAAATTCAGTCAAACGGTAGTTTAGGAAAGAATAATTCATAATTATTATATCATTTAAATAAATAAATTAAAAGCTATGAAACAAAAACACACAAACAATATTGGCGGTCTATTCCACTATTTTGAGAATTGAATGAAATCAGAGGTGTTTATTTGACATTGACAGGACAATCAAAGAACAAGGCCGTCAAACTTGACAATAAAACTGACGTTCAAAAACGTGATTGATATAAGATATAATTGTTTAGTAATTAATACTTAAGGCGCTACAGGAATAATTATTTCGTTTGCGAGTAGGCGCGTAGGCGGAGACAAGCGGACTGGAGAGCCAATCCGGATATGCAAGACAGAGATAATACTAACTGCTTGCTTACGGGACGAAAAGAGCTAAACATATTTATGTCAATGGAAATCTATCGGATGAAATACATATCAATCGACATTTATCGAAAAGGCGATAGATATTATGATTATCAGATTAAGCATCAAATAGTGTGAAAATAATATTATTTAGTTGAATAGTTTGGTGGATAAAGCAGAAAAAATGTTTTTGTAGAAGTGATTAAAAAAAATAAAACTATCGAGGAAAGTTTCTTTAATCGTGTAACTGATCGACATTTATTTTCATCATGTCCTCTTTTCTTTAGAAATTAAATTTCAAGTCAATAACTTTTATAGTTGCTCAGTAAAAACGTGGTAAAAACGATATGAAAATAAAAAATTGTGTATCGCCTTCAGTGTTTATTTAGGTAAAAAACATTTTTTTTTCAAGAGTGTGATTGTCTCTTATTGTAATTTTAACGGTTTATCAGTCATGCAGGACAGAAGATAATTGCTAAATGACCCTGTATAGACCGTTTGCCGAAATCAATAAGAATGATCGGTTTTTTAGCCTCGGTATTGACAGACTAAGAACCTAAAGACTAGATTGCAGGCATTTAATGCATTATTCCATTGGTTGGTTCTTTGATTATTATAATAATACCTGGCTTCACAGCCTGCACGATATCTAATTTTGGTCGTACAGGGTGGGATTTATAGTTTCCCCATCGGATTAATAAAGTGAGTATGATGGTTGTAGTCAAAAAAATTACGTTTATTTTTTTACGTTTGTTTTCCGCACTCTCGCTAGATTATATCATATATATAAGCTTGCCTAAAGTAAACACTAAACACATATTACTGATTTTTTTTTTTAGCTATGTTTCTTTGATCTGTCACTGTCAGTGACAAACTTTGGGGCATTTTTTAAACTTTTGAATTTAAATAGCAAATAATGATAAAAATTGTTTGATTAAGGATTTTAGTTACATATTTACGCTACATAAAATTACTTTATAATCAGATATTTAAGAAATAATGGAGTTAGAAGACGATTTTGATGATTTGCTCGCTGAAATCAGCGAACCAACTTCTCCGAAAGTTGCTAAGATAGAACCAGAAAGTTTGGAAAATGTACAGCCCGGTGAGAAAATTTTTAGTCAAAAAATAAATTGCGAATGTAATTTATTTATTTTACAAAATTCCGATTTTCTTTTAGTTACTTTTGTATAAGGCTATATCGGAGGACAACCTCCAAGTCCAAAACCTCAACACAATACAGTACACAGAACAATAATACAGTTGGTAACAAATTATTACCAGTTTCAAATATTTATGTAGGTATTTATAATACAAATTTGTTTTTTTGTTAAACTAAATTTTTTATGTATTTCAGGCACTTCAAAAGATCCTGTTTCTAAACCGGCTTCTTCTAAAACTCATTGTGTATTGGTCAATCAGAAGCAGGTACTATTAACAAATTCTTAAATAAATACTCAATTCATCTGATCTGTGATAAGAATTGCTGTTAAACTGTTATGTTTATCTTACAGAGAGGAAATCCAGTATTAAAGTTTATAAAAAGTGTCCCATGGGAGTATGATGACATTATACCTGACTATGAAGTCGGTAAAACTATTTGTTTACTATTCCTTTCGCTCCGGTACCACAATATGAACCCAGATTACATAAACAACAGGATAAAGGAACTGGGAAAAAAATATGAGCTTAGAGTTCTTTTGATTCAGGTATAATATCAGTGTCTTAATAACAACCTATTTAGTTAAAAATTTTGAACAAATTTTAAAAAAGCCAAGAGTTTTATGACCTCCATGGTCAAGTGACGTACACACCAGGTTTCAAGAAGGTGTCACCAGCTCTGAGGTCCCGGGTTTGAGCCCTGGCCGGGTCAATGTAGAAAACCCCTTTTCTACATTGTCTCGGGTCTTGGTGTTTATGGTACCTTCGTTGTCTCTGAATTTTATAACACAAGTGCTTTAGCTACTTACTTTGGGTTCAGAGCAATGTATGTGATGTTGTCCACATTTATTTATTTATTTATTAATACTGTAGTAACAAAAGTAGGTTTAATTTAAAAAAAAATAAAGCTTAGATATTTTTGTAGAACTAGCTTTAAATTTAGCTGTTCAAGAAAAAGGTTTTACATATTATTTCTCTCATCAAAACTATTTTATTTTTGTTCTAAAACTTGTAAGTAAAATTGGTTGCATATTTTTTAGGTAGATCTAAAAGATCCCCATATAGTTCTAAAGAACCTTACAAGAATCTGTCTTCTAACAGACTTGACTCTCATGTTGGCTTGGAATCCAGAGGAAGCTGCAAAAATTATAGAAAACTACAAGATCTACGAAAATACACCTCCTGATAAGATTATGGAGAGGGTTGAAAATGATCCACATCAGAAGGTAACTTTTTTATATATTATTAAAAATCAATTGTCACGTGTACGACGGAGCATTACCTAAAAACGGCTCGTCTGGTTGGCTAGTATTGTTTGTTGTTTGTGTTTTGCTGGACAAGGTTTGTATAAAGAAAAATTTACGAAAAAACCGCGAGAAATGTCGAAAATTTGATTGAAACTTTTGTGTATATTAACAAGTCTACAACTATCGGGATATATTATACTCTGTATCTATCCCGATAGTCGTATGAAAGCTTTATTCCAAAAATAGGTGTCCATTCCAATAATCACAACCTCTTCAGCTCGTTCTAATATTAAGCTCGTCGCCATAGTTACTCACAGAACACATATACACATATACCCCCCATGGCTTTCATTTCCGTATTGTAAAATTCACGTATTTTGCTCGATTTTGATAATCCCACGGAAACCGAACATGTTCCCAGTATATGGTATTCTGTCGTAATCGAATAACAAACATCCATCCATCCAAACTGTCTAATCGCAGTTTGGCGGACATTTGCCTCTTGTGAGGAATATCGTGCGGTTGTTAACTTTTATTATTGTCTTTGTTGTCTGGCCGAACTTTGCAAGGCGGCATGACATTTTCACTTTCTGCCGACACGCAGAAAAACCGCCACACTCAATGCCTTTTTTAAAAAAGGCATTAAATTTGTGTATATGTATTTAGAGAAACCGTTTATTTTGTTTTGGTAGATTATTTATTTTATAGCGACAAGGCCCATATAACAAATTACTTAAATAAATATAAACAAAAACTATAAACTAGTATAAAACTACCTTTTAAAACGATTCTATCGTGGTTTATTAGGATTTTAGTTCCCGACGTTTCAACGGCTTACACCTATATCTCAATAATCTAAATAAACCACGATAGAATCCAATGAAAATTTGTTTCATTGCAGTCTCTTAACATTCGCTTACCCTTTAGGAAGCATTAAATAAACTAGTACCTAAATATCTTCACAAATATAACAACATAGAACAATGTAAAACTTACAACTAACAAAAAACTATATAACAATAAAATATACCATGATCTGAGAATTTAGATCGTAGACACAATTTCTTAGTCGCGACCTTTTTCTGAAAACCAAGTTGCGTGAATCGTTTAGAGAAAATAAAACATTTTGGCCTACTGATATAAATTGGATGTTATGTATATTGTTTTAAGTTTCAACTACTGATAGAGAAATTAAATAAGTACTTACACTATTATTTCTTAATTATTTTATCAATTAATGTCGATAGCATTTTAGCGCGGCGTTGTGTGTTGAGTAATGCGCTCCATTACCTGTTCTTTTTGTTTTAGGTCGTAAATGCTTTAACTACAATCAAGCCTGTAAACAAAACTGACGCTATGACTTTAATATCAATATTTGGAACCCTAGAGAATATCATAAAAGCGTCGGAAACCCGACTTGCCGAATGTCCAGGTTTTGGTGCCACGAAAGCGAAAAAGCTTTACAAAGCATTGCACGAACCATTCCTTAAACGTCCAAATACAAATCCAAATCAGAAGAAAAATGATTTTGACGGAGATTTAAGTATAGAAGACATAGAGAAAATTGAGAATGAAGTGGAAAAAGCTGCTGAGAGCTGATAAGAAATATGGTTGTTGTAAGATAACGCTGATTTACGCTCGATCGCCTGAGTAACTAAATATCTGTTTGGTCTTTGGTTTTGCGACCTGAGGTGAGTTTTGGCCATTGAAAAGAGGCGTGAACTTACCCTTACTATTGCAAAATTTTGCTGAAGTTACTTATCGAATACTTCAGTAATTTGATGAACGGAGAGATTTTATTTCTGCACATTTTAGAATTTAAGCAATATTGTTTGTGACTTTCACGTGTAGGTCACAAATAAATAATAAGATTTGAATGCATAAACCTCCTTTAACTTTTTACTTAGTTTTTAAACGAAAACTGCGTCATAAAAGTAAACACCCTAAGCGTGTAATTTATTTGTCTTATAAAAGAGAATTATTTGGTTTTAAGTATGAAACATATTGTTAAATAAGCGTTAAATAATTTTAAACTTATAATATTATTGTTGTCTTTTTTCGAACGCCTATTTTGTACGCATCTTATTTTTTGTGAAATCGAATAATAAAGTGTTGTTTTTACTTCAAATGCAGGAGTCCTTATTTCCACCTCATCTTATTAAAAAACTCATCAACCAATACTCGAGAGAAGTACTTAAACAGTTGGATCAAAGTAAGTCAGCTGGGCCTGACAGCGTCTCACCAGTATTCGTGCGCAACTGCGCCAAAAACCTCACCATCCCTCTATCCATCTTATTCAGGCGATCACTCAGCACTGGCGTGGTGCCTACAATCTGGAAGTCGGCATATATAACACCGATACACAAAATGGGCTCAAAAACTTGTGTCGAGAACTACAGACCGATCTCGAAATTATGTGTGTTCGCTAAAATATTAGAAAAAATTGTTTACAGACAGGTTTATTCGGCCCTCAAGCAAAGTTTTGGTGAGCAGCAACATGGCTTTTTGAGAGGTCGGTCTACAACAACTAACTTAATTATCTGCAGTGACTTCCTATCTGAGTTCATGTCACAAAGGTCTCAAGTCGATGTTATATATACTGACTACAGTAAATGTTTTGACCGAATTGATCACGATATTCTATCTCGTAAACTTATCTCGATGGGTATACGGGGTAATCTTTATCGGTGGTTTACGTCTTACGTTGAGAATAGGTGTCAAACTATTGTGCTCAATGGTTACTCCTCTAGAGCTATGAGCATTCCCTCGGGGGTGCCTCAGGGTTCGTTATTGGGGCCCCTTTTATTTAATATCTTTATCAACGACGTCATGTCCTGTTTCAAACATTCAAAAATAATACTATATGCTGATGATATGAAAATTATGCAACAGGTTTCTACATCAGAGGACGCCCTGTTGCTTCAAGAGGACTTGAATAACTTTCAAAATTATTGTCAAGTTAATAAATTGGATTTAAATGTTTCTAAATGTTATGTATGCACTTTCACCCGTAAACCTAACCCAATTAACATTGATTACAAATTATTGAATACACAAATAACCAGAGTAAATTCTATAAGGGACCTTGGAGTAACCTTTGACTCAAAGCTTATTTTTGATACACACATAGACAATATTGTCAGGAAGGCTTCGAAAGCGCTGGGCTTTATACTTAGGATTTCGTCGGAGTTCAAGAGAGTTAAAACTATTAAGATATTATATTGCTCTTTTGTTCGCAGTCTCCTTGAGTATGCCTCTCAAGTTTGGAATCCTAACTACAGCATATATATCGATCGCTTAGAGGGTATTCAACGAAAATTCATGAGGTTCATTCAGTTCCGCTCCAAAATATACTTGCCTAATTATGTGACTCGTTGTAAAAAATTTCATATTCTCCCGCTATATGAACGTAGAAAAATTGCAGACTTAGCATTCTTATTTAGGATAATGAATGGTTCAGCTGATATTCCGCAATTGGTGGGCGAGGTGGGAATGC
This sequence comes from Diachrysia chrysitis, assembly GCA_932294365.1. Lineage (NCBI taxonomy): Eukaryota > Metazoa > Arthropoda > Insecta > Lepidoptera > Noctuidae > Diachrysia > Diachrysia chrysitis. Next base: position 4,574,766 of record OW028647.1, read on the forward strand.
GCGTGCCTAGTACATCCTTACGGAAATTGAACCTGCTGTTTACACCGGCGGCACGAACTTCTTATAGACAAAACTCTTATTTGTTAAGAGCAAGTCGTACTTATAATGCGACCTGCCAGGAAGTTGCCATGGACATACACACTACCAAAATTTCGCAGTTAAAGCGTTCTCTCTGCAACCACTTCTTTGATAACGTTGTATAGAAAGGACAATAAAACATGTTATGTACCGTCAAGTATTGTTTTGAACTACTAAAAATTGTATTATCAGTGGAAACTTGTAATTGGCCTTATTTCTACTAGTAATTTTGTGTAAAATTTGTACTAGCTGTAAGTTTTCCTAATAAATGAAAATAAAATAAATAAAATAAATAAAGTGTATTATTTTCTTATACTTTTTGTAGTATCGTATATCGAGGGACGCTTGGCCGCTCCGCGCTCGGCGGCTCCGCGGCCGCTGCGTTCAAAATAAAACAATCAACAGCGAACCGGCTCCGCTCGTGGTTGGACGCGCGTCGCTGTGCCTCTGACGGTCACCGTCGAAGTAAATAAACGTTTGGCGGGAAAGTGATCGTTTGAATTTGAATTGTGTTCTATTTCGTTAAAACATTATTATTTTTTAAACCCAGGCAAGGTATTCACCTTGCCCGCATATTTTTTTAAATTTTGTGTTTGAATTTGGACTTTAGTTTTCAAGGTGTGAAAGTTCGTGATTAGAACCTTGTGTGATGGATTAAATGGGACTCAAGGGTGAAATAACTAAAGGTGTGGAAGCTGATTCAATATAAAGGAACTGCCGTTGATTCCACCTCGCCGATTTCATGGTAAGTTCTTTTTTTTTTGGTTATTAGCATTTTATTAAGATTTCATTAAACTTTGAAGCCCATATACTTTTGTAAATTCAGTTGTAATTTAAGGAAAAATTGTCTATGAATAACGTTGGTTTATTTATTATCTCATTTTCGTAGAAAATAATTTCAAATCGAGGTCTTTTATAAATCTTCTGTTGCCTTAGTCAACTTTTAATAGCAGGCGTACTTAATTATTTTGTAATTATATGAAACCAAGACTGAACCTAAATAGGTCTATCAAGCTATCTTCATTTGCAGTTAATGCTTTTAAATTAAAAATATATAATATAAAATCTGACGACGTATTCTTAAATACGTTTTATATTACCAGTTAAATATTTACCTCAACTATTCAATTGTTTTGCCGGGTATTTTAACATATATTATAATATCTTCTGTTAGGTAACATGATGTTATATATACTTACCTACATTATACGCTTTTGCATCAGTTGAGAAAGTTTAAGTTTTTGTCCTGAAATGTAAAAAAAAAATCATTACAAGAAATACAATCACACGAATAAAATCGTTGTAGGTATTTAGTCTAATTTTGTAATCCATTGCGCTTAGCTTTTGTTTCACAATTAGTCATTCACGTTTAAAAAATCAGAAAGACTAAATAGGTTACATTTAATTATGTAATACCATTCATTCATAGACATTTGCTGATCGTGATTTCAAATACGGTCAACGGATATTTGGCAACGACTTGGCTACGTTCAGAAGTAATTGTTAGATAGGGGAGAAAGGAAGAACGACACGCAATAGCACTAAGTGTACAAACCGCAACTTAATGTTTAATTATTTATGCTCATATATTTAGTATGCATTTAGTATAGATACTTTAATAAAAGAAAATACGATGAGTACAGTGTTTTAAATGTTTAGCACTAAAGCAATCCACAGCTAAACACACATAAACTTTCTTTGTAATCGCCACTCCATTTTCATAACCCTTTGCGATTTAGCATCCTGGTCAAAGTAGTGTCTCATCATTCACCTTATTTTTTATACCATTGCTTGAAATCTGGGCCTCTGTAGTTACGTGCCATATTCTTCGGTGCCGATCTTGTCCATGTCCGACTTGCAATTGCAATTTGTATTTGCTTAATAATGTTGTAGGACCCCTCTCGACCCTTTACAGTTTACATTGAGCCAATGATTCATGTATAGGAGTCATCATATAGTGAATGATGGGTCTCAGACCGCAAAATAGATTTATTTAAGACCCATACTGTTCTTGTGGTCAGACTTTGGTTCACTTTACGAACTGAGTTGACGGCCGCAGGAGATTTTTTTTTTATCGTTATTAAGTAGGAAGGAGTTTATGTTCGTGACAAAGGGCTGAATGAAGAAATTGTCGACATGACAAGCGACGAAAGGGTTTTCGGAAGGGTTATTTTGAAAATTAAGTGAGGACTTTTAAAGTTACGATTTCCCATCTAAAACTTTCTTAGAGAAAATATGCCATAAATATTACTATTCGAACCAGCCAGCAGTGGATAAGATAGTTTGTTTCTTTATTCGAGCGATTCAAAATCTGTACGCACTAATCATTATTTAATAATAGTGGTTGCCTATCATAACTACTGTTCGCTTAATTGCGTGTACGATGTAACAATTTTGTAAGACATACAAAAAGTAATGGCACGATTCAAACAACTGAGTGCCGGTTCCGAGCCCCTACTTATTTAAAACTGCGACTAAAGAACAGGTGAACGAGGCACGTGCCTCCAGCCAGGTGAAGAGCATTTTTTTTAATGGCTGTATAATTAACTACGTCTATGCAGATAAATGTGAATGTCGTTTTTTCTATCACATCGGATAGCGTACTTTGGACGCTTTGTAAGTTCATTTTCGTATTATAACCCGTGCCGTAATTTCTAAGAACAAGTTTCTTCGATTAATATTTAAATTGAGCTACCGTCTCGAAAAGCTCGAAGCTTTAAGTAGCCGGTGAGTACACAACTTAACGAGTCGACGGACGATTCCCCGTTAACTAAACTAATATGTTCATAGTTAATTCTGTCATTGTACAGATCCTACCATTTATCAACAGTTATATTGCCATGGTGTGCAATTATTTAATGCTTTTAAGCATGAAACATTGCATGGTCGATTAAACCTAGTTACAAAGCTGTGCATCTATGTCACCATATCTCTGTCAGTTTAGTAACGATATTCCATTATTTTTATCGATTCTACCTATATGATGGTTCAAGTTTCTTTGTCAATTTCCATTTAATTTAATTTCTTGTAAAGATTACTTTACTGCAATACTAATCTAGAACTCCATATTCTATACAGGGTGTTCGGCGCATGGACCGACAAAATTTTTTGAGGGATTGGGTGGGTCAAAAGCTATCTTTAACCCATAGACCCCATGTCCTAAGTGTCACTGTAATCAAGATACGATTAATTCATTTTTAAGAGTTTGAAAGCCTGTCAAGTATTTTTTTTGTTATCTATGCTAAGAATTTGTTTTATTTAGAATAATCATACATTAAAGAATGCAATAAAAGTTATTTGGTTCATTTATAACAACAAACTAAAAAACTATATCGTTTTAAGGACGATGAACCAGGTAATTTTCAAAAACAAACAAAACACACTTAGGACATGGGGTCTATGGGTTAAAGATAGCTCTTGACCCACCCAATCCCCCAAAAATTTTTGTCGGTCCATGCGCCAAACACCCTGTATACACCGTATCATGTTTGTAATGTTTGCATTTCTTTGAAAAGTCAGTGAACATTCTCTATCGGTCAGTAAAAAACATAGTCTGACTTGCCTTTGCAATGTTGGCTGATCTATACTCATCTCTAGGTCAGGCTAGGCTCTAATTATGGGCCCTAAGTGTACGCACACAGTGGCATTTATGTGCTCATACTATTATACATATTTTATTTGCATTTATTTTGTGTCGTGATTGTGTAATGTATATGAATCAGGCTTGAGGCCATATCGTGATCATCACGAACTGTTCGTGTGACAAGTATGTCTCCGGCGGTGATCGTGATTGCTTTCATCGAGATATGGGCCACATCACGACCGACTAATCTCAGCCAATCTGTTGATACTAGTAAACAATAGGCCGCGGGAATATACTTTGTGAAACTGTGATAGACATGCGAATGTGTATCATGAAGTAGGTACCTACTGTGTATAAAACTTAAGGGTCTTTAAACTATCTTATAAGTAGAACCACATTTATATATAATGTCCTATTAGGTAATTCCTTTGTCATTAACCATTCAACAGTAATTCTTTTGTCTTATAAAATAATTCCATGTTCGGCTTTAGTTTCTATACAAATTGATTGCAACATTTTATCAATAGTTAGGTACTGGATACATTGTTTAAAATCAAGTGTACTGACACACAATAGCTGATAATATAGAGTGATATCATTTTTTAAAGCTTCAGTTACAATATCAACATCTGTTTATAATTACATGTGTTTCCAAATAACTTTGAATATCTACTATGAAAAACAAGTATCTTACAAATCTAATTGAGTTGCTATGTTGTATATGGTCGGAGCTCATATGGACAATTTGGACATACCTTGAGAACTCCTTTGTTCGGCTGTAGGTACTTTGAGGAATGGCGTCATTAATGGCTAATGTGGTACGTCGACACAGCCCTTTTGAATATGCTACAGATCTTTAACAAGTTTAACTCCTTCACCGTCACACTACTCAGATACGCCATTATATTATTCAATTCACGTATCTTGATGAATTTGTGATTGTCATCGTTGGTGGTCTAAAAAGATTCAATAAAATAGTTCCTAGTAACAACGTTTTGAGAGTTGTGGACCATTATATCTCGTGTCAGTCCAGACTAATCAAGTCAAAGGTAGAGAAATCGATTGAAGTATGAAAAATAATAGTTTACTCTTTAGTCTAAACAAAGCTCATTTAACGCCGTCTTGCCATAGTGAAGCTTTACATAAATTAGCTTTGTCAAAGCTCATACTGAATTTGAGAGGTTAACATTACGCTACGCAATTGTTTAAGGCGAGATGTTGTAACAACTACAGTCATGTTATGGCTTCAATGAAAATAGCGTCCATTCTGCCTGTGCCAAGACCAGTAGAATAACAAACTTGTGTTGGAGCTTTATATACCTGTATAATACAGAGATTATTTGTCAGTGGTCGATATTATGAGGTGAAAATCTGAACGAGTTAGAATTATGAAATGAGATCTACTGTCAGTTTAGTGATGATCGTGTCAATTTCCGTGATGTTTATGTGCCTGGTGTTTTTATTACGGGCCCAAATGTGTTTATCGTAGAGGAAGAATACTGTCGTAAAATAATAATAGTAATAATATGCGAGGCGCGGCGCGGGCGGCGTTTTGACTCGTGCCATCTCGCGGGTCGGCGACTCAAGGCACGAGCAGCCTCCGCGTTTGCTCTTTTTGTGTAACGTATAATCAAGTTCGTGACGTTAGCATGTGTGCGTGCCTCTTATAGTGTGCCGTAGTACACGTGTGCTTGGCTGTAAGACTGTCTGTGCTTCACAACGTCCGCGAGTAAAGTTTGGACGGATTAGGTTTGAGATTCATGTGAAGCGCAATGCCTAGCTATACGAAATTTAAACGCGAATACAATGTCTAAAACCTTGCAAAATTGGAGAGAGCAAAAGCAGCAAACTTTTGGTTTGTAAATTCATAATCTGGTGCTAAGAAACGTGTAGTTAAATAAAAATATTATACTTACTAGAACTTAGAACTAACTTTATTATATCTCATATGTAGTTATAATATATACTTACCTAGGTAGTCGTTCTCTTTTCGAATCGTCTCTTCGGAGGTCGTCTTTGATGTTTTATCTTTAAAATTACACATTACAAAAAAGCTCTAAAAACCTAGAAAAGATAAAACAGAGCGCTCTCCAAAAAGTATCATTTTGAAAATAGCAAAAAATCTGTGAAATGAGCATCAAAAGGTCACGTGACCTTTCGATAGACGTAGGAACTTTGTAGGCGTATTTCATATTTCTTTCGTAGATTTTACATTGTTCTTAAGATTGACACATATAGGTAACTACATACTTAGATACATATGTAGAGAGTGTAGTGACCGACAGTGAGCGACTAGTGAACACAAAAAATGTAGAGCATGTTTTTTTTGCTTCATTTTCTTTTGGCTTAAGGCCTTATTCTGACCGCAATCGTAAGACATCAAGTGGAATGTAGGCAAGGCTTGTTCAACAATTATTTCCGTATTATTGCACGTGGCATTAAAAATGTTAAGTTAATTAATTGGTAATCAATTATTTACAGTATTTTATATAATCATTTGGTGTTTCTTCAGAGGTATATACCTATTGACACAGTTAAGTAACTTCAGTATTTTTGTGTAATTAGATACCTGGTAGTTAGTTGACAAGTAAAGCATTGATCTAACATGGGCAATAACATTTTAACGAGCATATAGAGCTACGTGTCTCCGGCACTACGTGCTCGAGTCAAAGGGAATGCTTTTAAACTTTTAAAGTTATCACTTAAAATAATTTATTACTAATGAAACACTCGAAACAGCGTCGCTTTCTTAAATTCTTGTGAGAGTTAGATTTTTTGTTCCCATGGACCTAATGTGCAACCTCTTGAGCGATTCTCATTTTTTTCAGTAATATAAGTGGCGTTGAAATCGAATCACACGCTAAAACCGCTTCAGATTCGTTATCGAGATTAAACTTGAATATTTTCCCAGAATTAGCGATCCTACTTGTCACCTACAAATGTGTTTTATTTACTGAAGTGTGATTTGATATTCGCGTTCTTAAAAGCACTCTACAATATAATTTAAAACTCAGAAAGTAATAAATCACAAGCTGCATGACGTAACACATCTACTATCTCTAAATTACAGTAAACAAACACTCAAAGTAACCGTCAATTATTTTAAAATTTCGTATAAGACGCAGTCGTCTGGTAAAAGAAGCGTGACTAAGCAATAAGCAACAATTACTTGATTGCTGCCCAAACTAACATGTTATTAGACTTTTAAAGAACGTTTAGAGACAAAGCGCATCATCATACATGATTGGACGTCTTATTCGAACTAAGAACGGCATAACAATTGAAAGTTATAATTATGATCGCCTCGAATAAAAATACTTACAAATAAAAGATCAAATTACTGGAAACATTGGAATTATTTCTTTGTTGCGAGGTACATAGTGCTAGAAAGTAGAAGACAGTAAAAAGAAATTAAATATCCTACAACACGTATAAAAAGTGAATCTTGAGCGTATCTAACGCAGGAATGCGCGCTGCTGCGGTCGTCCGTCCGATCATTTCGGTGATTACAATCGTTATTACTTATTACTCACGTGATGTCCAACGCTTCTGCTAAAAAAATGTGTGCGGGTTTCAATAAATAAATTGCAATTTGATTAACTTTTTAATGAACAAAGAGAAAGTATTGCCTATGCGTTTATTCTTCTTCAAAAATCATCTTTATGTACAAATGAATAGGTGTTGAATATATTAATCTCTTTGTACCGATGAATTGATAATTACAATAGTTCGAACGATGTAAAATAAATAATAATTCTAATATGAAACTCTTTTCATATTAAAATTATAAAGTACGTTGAGCTTAGCAATAGGTAGATACTAATTATTTCTAGAAGTTTTTATAACCTTGAGTGAGCCAACGAAACTGGTTTGAGCATAACACTTGAGTTTAATTATTTTGGGTGCACTAATTAGGGTAATTTCGCCTGTTCGCGTCCATCGCCCAATTCGCGCCCATTTTACGGATCTCCCTTGAAAAATCCTAAAAAATAAGTAAACTAACACACCAATTAAACGAATAGTCATTACTGCTAATACCTCAATGTATAACAGGTACGCCCATATGGACAAAAGGTCCGTGCGCCAAACCAATCCCGTTTAGAAAAATAAAAAGTCCCGGCTGTTCATCAAGAGAGTGCGTACGCGCGGAAAGTTTAGATAAAAAGTAGTGTGCAGCGGCGCGTTCGATGGTAAGTTTCTTATGGTTTTATGTGAATTTTAGGATACATAGCTGTTTCTAAACTTTTATAATGAAAAAAGGAATAATATTAATTATGAATTTGCTTATGTTTTTTATATTTAACGAATAAAATACGGTGGACGCGAATTACTACATCGAATTTACAAAACTTCCACTTTGCGTCCGCAATGGACGCAAACTATACCTACAGGGGAAACTAATAAATCAAATTGCGTCCACTATTTTCGTTAAATACAATTGACTTGCTTGTAAAATTAATCTAAAATTTATTGATTATTATTATTGTACATTTTTTAAAAAGACTTTTAAAAGATTATTAAATATAATTACAACTATAATTCTATTTTTAAATGAAATGAGCAATTTCTTTCATTCTTATTTTTTTTTCTATTTAAGATGAGTTATCCGGAGACAAGAAAAAGAGAACATACACAGAAGACGATTTAAAGAAAGCGTTAAAAAAATTCGAGAGAAGAATAAACGGATATGACAAATAGTCAAGTCAAAGAACTCCAGCAGCCATAGCTTCTGTTGCATGGAGAAAGTATTGTGAAGATAAAGAGCAGATCAAGAACGAAAAGAAGGAAGCCATACGAAAAAGAAAGTTAGAACTAACAGAGAAACAAGAACAGAAAATGACTGTAGAATACTTTCAAACGGTTTGTAAAACTGTTCCAAAACGAAAAAAGAAGATACATCTTCTTCAAGAAGTCACACAGGAAACGGTAAATGAGGAATTTGAGAAAGAAAATTTACCACCCGTGAAGCGGGTGAAATGTTCTGAATGTGACGATATACTACTGTCAGATGTAGAAGTCGACGATGAGAAAAACATAGGCTGTGACAAGTTTATTAGATGGTATCATCTGAAATGCACGCGTTTTTTAGGATTAAGTTATTTAGAGGCAGATAAGGCAAAGATAAGCCTTTTGAATGTGACCTGTGTCATTAATTGATTTTCTAAGGCTATAATAATCATACCTTGTCTCATAATTTATTGATTCAATAATTCTTCTAGTGGTATGATTCGACAAAATTGTTGTATTCTTTTGTTGATTTAATATAGCCAAAAACTTATATTTATTAATTGATTTGAATTAATAATTATATTATTAATCAAGGCTAAACTTTAGAAATAATAATATACCTTGTGATTTTAGATTACAATTAACAGAACTGATTACTGTTTATTCTTAAAGGTGCAATCATTATTTACCTACTACTAACCTAATTTAAGTTCAATCAAGATTAAAAAGAATTTCTTTCTTTTTTTTTAAGTGATGTTTTTAATGAGAATAATGTTGATTTTTAACATGTAGTTAAAATACAATCTTTCTTTACAAATTCTTAACAATATCACCACTATATTCCTTTTCTCAGCTGGTGGACGCAAAATGGTCCACGGGTGGACGCAATTTGGATTTTGTGGACGCAAAGTGGGTAAAATGCATAATTCTGAAGATTTTCTGTTTAAAAAAAAACACAAGATGTTTCGATCAAAACTGAAAGTTAATGTTAAAATAGACTATATAATGAACACATTACATCAATTTTTCATAGAAATTAGTGCTGGAATATTTTTATTATCGCCGTCAAACTTGCCAACTGCACTAAATGGACGCGAACAGGCGAAATGACCCTATGCACGGTGTATTAGTACGAACCGTTATGGGGTTTTTAACCCTTCGACGTTTAATTGTTGGTTGCTTTTAATTAAACAGAGAGATTAGGATATCATCGTTAAGTTTTTAATCTTGCTGGCGTTTGTTATGAACTCTTTTGCAGTGGAAGACGTAATAACCAGAATGAATAAGTATAATGCTAGAGACGAGCTACATATAAACTTGAATAAAATAAAACTATGTATTCGCTTGTGAAAATTGTAAATAATAAAATGCATAATGTAAGATAATCATTCAGTTTAATGGCCTCCTTCAATAGACGATGAGAGAGCAAAAACAAACTCCTTCGTCAAAGAGGCGAATGGCCGAATACTGAATCGTCACTCAGTTTTAAGTTGCCGTTAAGTCTCGTGTTGTCTCTGTCACTTTAAGGTGTAAAGTATCGACGTCTTTAATTTAAATTACGTTTCAGTATACAGGGGTGAATCTGCTACAGCTTAAAGCTTGGATTTACGGAATAAACCTTGTATGAAATCATACCCTTTTTACACAACTGCTAAAAAAAAGAGTGTTATTTAATATTTATTGGTATTCTAAGAGTTATTTATTGTCTGTTTAAATATACTATTTGCTTTTATACTATTTACTTACTCTATTTAATATATAATTAATAGAAATAGACGTTTAAGTGGGGCAACAATTAGTATAATAAATATAACAAACGTGCTTCTTATACAATACAGCTAAACAAATAAAATACAATTGCAGGCTGCTAAGCTATAATTAAAGAAATAGCCCGTAATAGTAAAGTTTTATATTTTCATACAGATGTTTATTGCTACCGACTTCTGCACCGGCTCAGTCCGGCTAACTACAAATATTTATGCTCTGGAATCCGTAATCACCATCTCAGTTACTTGTAACTGAATCTGTAAATAAAAGTAGACGAGAACGAGTCGGTTGCGCAACACGCAAATGATATCCAGGAATTAACCCGGATTTTTGTTAAATTATCGACAGATCGAAGCAAATCGGAAGTGTGGCCCTAGTGACTGAAATAGCGCAGCTTGCTTGCTTAGTATTTAGAAACAACATGTAAACTCAACACGTACGCGTGCATTTGAATTACAAAACATATTGGCGCCTCTAACGGAACCAATACGTTTATTGGAAAATGAGACGGATAATACATTCACGAAGCTTTCGTGTTTGTGTTGTTGCTGCGACAGGACAGGTGATTGTCATACATAGTGATAAATTTAAGAAAAGAGACAACTAACATTGTCTTGTAATGTTTTTTGACCAAACTAAAATTCGTTGAATTTTTTAGCGTCAAAGTATCGTTTTGTTGCGCAATTTTTGGATTAAATACAATTTGTGGCCCCCACTTTTTTTTTAAGTTTCCGAATGAAAAAAAGAATACAAACAATGTACTTAATTATAAAAAAAGATGCCTGCAATTGTTGTATTGCTGTGTTATAAACATAAAATACTTCTGTCTTCCCTTCTACAGATTGTTTAAAAACCTTGTACTACGTACCCTGTTTCAAATAATCCGTATTATTGGTGTGGCGATTCGCGGAAGCCAGCACATGCGCGTCACAACTCCCGGTGCATGCGCGCACCACAGGGCGCCGGCGCATACACGCAACACTAATTTGGACAAGTTGCCGGCAAAAACAACTTTTGTTTGTATTGTAAAAAGAAAAAGACAAATTTGCTCCTAATTAATGCTTTGAATTCATTTATTTAATTTGAATGGTTTTGCTTATATATGTTTTCTTTAATATTGATTACGCGTTTGTTTTCGAAAATTTGCTTTGTTTTAGGTAGGTTTTGTAACCTAGGTAACTAAAACAAACAAAGAAAAAAAGAAAATTGTGAAATACAATTTTATTAAATATCAATGGAGCTTTTATATCTAATTTTATAGTGCCTATTGTTGCCAAATTCTGAAGAAATTTTCCGGTTTGCTTCTAAGCAATATCATTAAAATCAAAGGGAAATTCTCATACAGCCGCAGAAATGTTATTCGTATGTTTTGTAGCGACGACGAGGATACAAGATAAAGAAATGCCATCCGCTTGCCTTATACATCTTTTAATCATTAGCAACCGATATGGCTTACTTGTAAACTAATTGCCATCTGATTTTCTAATGTCGGGTACATTCCGTGGTCTGCATATTTACAAATGAAAGACTATGTATGTATTGAGGTCACTAGATTTATTTCCTATTTTCTTGTTTGTGAACAGGTTTACTTAATAACTAGAATTAGTAACTTATAATTAAAAAAAAAAATAGGTTTAGGACTCTAGATAATAAGGTAGGTTTCTGAACTGAAGCTAGCGCTTGTGTAAAATAACATTATTTGTTCAAAGAAACTACTTGACTTAAAAAGACTCGGGCAACACGTAGTCTTGTATATCACAAAATTACCTGAACTTATGTATTAATTATATATTTTCATTATTATGTTATTATTATGTATTTGCATTGATTACTGCAAAATATGCCTCTATTTTACTAAAACCAATTTGCACGGTCTGTCTAACAATCAATCGATAAGTGGCAAGCTTTGCAATCGTTTGTCAGTTGGCCTGAACTCAACGAAGGTTGACATGAATGAAACTGCTCATTGTTGTGGGTAGGTCTAGGTAGTAATAGGTACCTACTGCAGTAGTCGCCGTCCTAACAATGCTCGCTCGTGACTCGAGCAGTGAAAGGAATCAGTTAATTAATCATTGTGTAATTAAATATGAAAACTCGACTTATTAACCCCAATGTAACAATTATAAGAATGAGAACTTGGAACACGATAGTCGACTCCGCCTACCGATTGTTTTGTCTGGGCTGTGTGAATGTAACGTCAATTCGTTGTCTCTGGTTGTTTGTACTGTGGACCGAAAAAATACTCTTGTTCTTATATTTCGATATTATAGTTGATTACTTGTATGCACTGGTATATAATATACCTATAGGTTTAAGCTCGTTATATATATGAGTAGCTGTTTCACGCGGCTCCGCCCGCGTGGTTGTCGGTTATCGCAGCAAAAAATAGCCTATGTCCTTTCTCAGGCTCTAGACTATCTGTGTACCAAATTTCATTTAAATCAGTTTAGTAGTTTTGGCGTGAATGCGCGACAGACAGAAAGACAGAGTTACTTTCGCGTTTATAATATTAGTAAGGATTAGTCGTTAAAGCGAGAGATATAAAAGCTATGTTGCATTAATGATAACACTAGCAATAATAGCACCTATAGAGCTATCCATGTGAATTCTACATTTTACACTTACCATAATTCAATAACCTATAATCACAATCATTGACTGACATTTATTAACTTACATTCAGTATGGCTGTAAATATTTTTTGGAGCATAAAATATTTAATTGAAAATAAGGATCAATCGAGGATCATAAATCAAACGTGTTAACGAAAACAGTATTACAGCCTCCTCTTTATTTTATCATTTCAGATACGAAAAATGTGGACAGGAGACAAATTACTGTGATCATATGTTATCAAAATGGCGGGCTTGTGATTCGGAATGGCGCCAACCATGGTAACTCCTGCTCACGAACGTTATTCAAGGGAAACTGAACTCCGGCCGCAGCACTCAAGAGATGGATCCCGAGATTCTGGAATATTCCACACCACTAAAGGGCTGTGGAATGCTCCGGGGCAGAACAACTGTTTCCTCAATAGCGCTGTTCAGGTAAGTCCTATTATCTATTTGCTTTTTGTACCTATCTTGTTTATATAATCTTCTATGACGGGACTAATATGGTTACAGAAACCTTTATTTTCTTTCTTGAGGAGTATTCATAAATTATTTAGAACAAAACGGTTTACTCACGTACATTCGGCAGTTTGACTCGCGACACCACCGCCGCGGCGTCAGCTCATGATTAGGGACTCCTATTTAGTCTGAAACTAGTCGGGCGATCCCGAGAATATGCGTGAGTGAACCGTTTTGTCCTAAATAACCTTTATTTCTCCTGTATTTAACAAACAACACACGGTATACCTACTTCTAATGAGTAAAAGTTAATAAGCATAAAAAGTTCATTATAATTTCTTTGAAATTCTCTCATTTGTTGCAACGTTTCAATAAAGAAGTGATTTATCTATGACTATTAGAAATTTTGTTATGTAGTAAAACGAAATAGTTGTGGAATGTGACAGTGATCTCATCACTCGTAAAGTTTGATTTGTTCGTGCGAAATTAGCCGAAGGTAACGCAAACATGTGCTTAAATGGTTGTATGCGAAGCTCTCTGTTTTGTTTGTCTAGTGGGCGGTACCATGATACGTGTCTGCTAACGTTGTTTAATCTGAACCGTGATTGTCACGTTTTAGGGTTTGTCGCCATATAGTTAAATGTAGTTGTGAATAGAAAAAAATAAATTGTAGAAACAGGTAAAGTCCCTAAATATGCCTAAAAAATTGTTAACAAACCAATGTTGTGCTTAAGTAAATAAATGGGTCATTTTAACTTTATCGGAACTTGCTTTATAATACATTTCCTTAGAAACATGCAGCGTTCAAAGAAAATGATTGTCGATACCTATATCAAATTGCGTCCGTCTTTAGAAATGAACTTCATAATTCATAACAAATACATAAAAGTTAAAAGTTTAGAGCTTCACACCTAAAGACATTAACAGCTTAAATATGCGTATTAAAAGCCATCATTTTCCTGGACTTAGAGATTTCACTATAAGTTGACGTTTATTATATTGAGAGATAAATTCGAAGATAAATGGGAGGTATTAGTATGCTGTCATTGGCACGCCTTCGTGCATTATTCAAATTTCAACGAGTAAGCTGGAGGCCTAATCCTCTCTCTTGAATATTTAACAAAGCATTATTTGTTATCACGTTTGGATATTAGGAGCGATGTTTGGTTTTAAAGTTTTAACATAATTAGGCGCTATTAGTGGGTGTTCTTACATCTACGCTTAAAAGCTCTTTTAAATTAAGAAGGTACTATAAATAAAAAAAGGTTTATTGCAGAAACATGTTCAACTTTTACAACTTTTTTTTTAAGTAAAAGTAATACCTGTGCTAGGAGGACCCACTCTTCAATAACAAAATTAAAAAAATAAAAGTGGCGAATCTATAATAATAATAACTTATAGCATAAGTGAGTACCTACTTACATAATGTTTTTGTTTCCCGTTAGCGCTAAAGCCTCGTATTTCCATTTTCTACCTGAATGGCAATATTAACTTGAATCTCGAGTTCGTAGGTCAAAATATTGGTACTTAATTAATATCTTTTATACTAAGTAAATATATGTATCTACGTACATACAAACGTTCGTTTTTGTAGAAAACTTAGGTATAAGTTCATGGTAGTGCATGAAGAAAAGAGAACCCTTATCGTATATTGGGCATTATCACGTGCGACTTGCGACTTATGTTTTCAGTAACAATATAAGTAGGTACAATATAAGTTAACATCTAAAGTAGATAGGCCTACGAAAAGTTTTACCAAAACAAAATAATAAAAACGGTAATAACGATACATTTATACAAAATACTGGTACGTTAACATTTTTATGGTCAAAGGTAAAATACTTAAATTATAGGCAGACGATATGGTTTGGTGACACACGATAACTAACGGTGCGTACTCATTTACACAGACTCTCGTTTCATTGATGCTTCAAAAATGAGTTTTATTAGCCAAGCAATAAAGTACGTTGTTGTGTGATGTTATTTGAAGATGACACTGTTGGCTATTTCCATTAGGGGTCGTTTGTTGACGTGACTGCTGTACTAATAGCGTTAGAACCTGTTTGTGTTCAAAGGTTTTTTCTAGTAGCGTACGTAAATATTTTGATGAAGATTTATATTGGGCTTCGAACATTAAGAAGGTTAGATTGGATGATGATGCAGTAGCTTTTATCTTCTACTGCGTACTGCAACGTGTTTGATCAGTACACGGTAGCTGCTCGCTGATTTAAAGATAAACAAGTACATTTGTTTAGTAGTTTCCGCTTTAATAAATTCACAATTATTTTTAATAACAGTCTCGGTTTTCTCACCACCACGAGCACGTGTTGTATTTGAGAGATGTCGATTAAATTATAAGTTTTCATACAATGGCCACTTATGTAGTGTTAACCTTTCCCACAATGGTGTTAGTCTCATTGAAACAGAATCTCGTTTAAAACGATGTACGAAACGTTACATCGTCAGAGTGTTACTCAGTGTAGGATAGCCATCGATGTAGAAATGTAAGCTGTAAGCGAAATTGTTGTACGTAAGGGCTTATTTTTTTAAAGCAACAATGTAGGAGCTTCTTTTTTCCATACAAAGTGGCAATGCCGCCAGTCTTTTGGTTACACTTCTTGTCGACAGAGATGGGGATGAATTTTGTGACGCCATTTTTTTGGGGTTTGGTTTTAAGTGTATATAATTATGGTTAAGTTTGTAAATACATATTTAAAATTACAAGCCGCACCTTAGGTGCACTACTTAGTAGGTACTTATTCTTTTTTTGATTAGAAGTCAGAAGTCGCAGTGTTGTAATTTCTGGTGTACAGGCTACGTAAGGTTTTAATTTACGCGATGCTGTGGGAAATTGTAGGTATCTATGTAGGTAATTAATTTTAAAACCAACTTGCTGATTTATGCCTATGTGTTACTATTTTTACAGTATTCGTAGACAGAAACAATTGAAAATCTATTGCATTTCTACGAAATTCTTAATTTAAATACAGTCATATAATATTACTAGCTGTCCCGGCAAACGTTGTTTTGCCCTATAAATTAAAAATACCTACCCTACCCTACCTAACCTACCCTACCTACCCTACCCTACCTACCCTACCCTACATACCCTACCTACCCTACCCTACCCTACCTACCCTACCCTACCTACCCTACCCTACCTACCCTACCCTACCTACCCTACCCTACCTACCCTACCCTACCTACCCTACCCTACCTACCCTACCCTACCTACCCTACCCTACCTACCCTACCCTACCTACCCTACCCTACCTACCCTACCCTACCTTACCTACCCTACCCTACCTACCCTACCCTACCTACCTACCCTACCTACCTACCCTACCCTACCTACCTACCCTACCCTACCTACCCTACCCTACCTACCCTACCTACCCTACCCTACCTACCCTACCCTACCTACCCTCCCTACCTACCCTACCCTACCTACCCTACCCTACCTACCCTACCCTACCTACCCTACCCTACCTACCCTACCCTACCCTACCTACCCTACCCTACCTACCCTACCCTACCTACCCTACCCTACCTACCCTACCCTATTTTTTATTGTAAGTCATCAAAAAATAAAAAAAAAAATTAACAAAAAAAAATTAAAGTTTTTAATTAACAAATAAAATATAAGGGTTGATCGTAGAGGGATGAAAATTTAGGGTTGTATGTATTTTTGTATGCTGTGTCATAAAAAAATAAAAACAAAAAATTTTGCCTAAAAAATAAAAAAAAAAAATTAGGGGTGGACTACCCTTAACATTTAGGGGGATGAAAAATAGATGTTGGTCGATTCTCATAGATACCGGATAAGCACAAAAAATTTCATCAAAATCGGTCAAGCCGTTTCGGAGGAGTTCAAGTTCGAACACCGTGACACGAGAATTTTATATATATAGAGATTTAGCGCGGGCACGGTTTATACCAAAACAACGCTATAAAGTGATAAACCTATTTCAAATAATAGCTGGTGCAAACATTTCCTTTTTATCAGATTTTCTAATTACTTTTTTAATTGCTCTCACATTCATATGTAATAGTAGGGCCTCGCTGCATGGATACACACAGAACACATTTCTTAAATAGTTGCGTTCCATCGCGGTCGTTGTAAGTTGATAAATCTGGTCCAATTTACATAGACATAATTACGACATGGAAAAGACGTGGAGTGAGTACAAAAAACTGCCTGCCATCAGTTCTGGGCGTAATGACGAGTACCATGGGCGCCGCATCAGACATCCATTAAAATGCCAGCCTATAGGTACCTACATACGTAGGTACTATCTCGAATGAAATTTTCTACGAAATGAGACGAATGATGTCATAGCTTCAAGCTATGTAAGTGTTACTTAATTTGGAATATTATGCTGTAAGTATATATTATGAATTGGTTGTCTCATTTCGTATCTTCTTGTCACAGACAGAAATAGTCAGGAATTAGTTTACTAAATCTTGCTTTTTCAGCATGAGCAACTTTTTATATGGACATGTAGAGTTTTCTGAATCAGTATTACACCGTATACTATAATACTTATAATATAATCAGTATTATATTATATTCGTCGGGAAAATGACATTCTCAAGTAGAACAAAAAATAAATATTTAATGGTACTTACATTTCTCCTAACCCCTGAAATTTATATAAAGTCATTGTGTTTTATACATATTACTGCAAATTGATGGCCCTTTAGTTCCAAGCAGCAGAAACATTATTATTTAACATTCCAAAGGATATAAAAGCGTAGCTAAATAAAGAAATGTACCATGAACAGTTGGCACGAGCCAGGAATGTGAGAAAAAGTAAAACCCTGCGAAAGGCAGGGATTTGTGCGGATTGTGCGCATGCGCATCAAACTTGCGAGATGGCGACGCTACATGTCGCGGGACAGATTGCGTCGCCTGCATTATGATAGATTACTCTTGCTACCTATTAGGCAGATACAAGAAACGACATCGCTGACTAACCAGACAATTTCTTATAATAAAAATATGTGTTTACTGATTCGCTCAGCTGATTTTTGCATTTAATCATTATCAATAAAAGGACGGCGTGCATCACGCTGCACGCACGAGTCTATTTACATCCAAAGAATATGTTTTGAAACATCTTGTAAGTAATTAATATTTTACGATGAATTAAAAATACCGCTAACACTGAAGCAGACTGATATTAATGCGAAGAGTATTAATAAAACGAAACAAAGATCGTGTGAACTTAGCCTGAAGAGATACTTACTCTTCAAGAGTTTTCTAATAGACGTCGCGTTCCCATAAAGGTAGATATTTAATTGGAGCACGCGATAGCCCTATCAATCTTTCTCAGTAATAGAATCAAAATTACTTCATTGTTTTGAGACAAATAAGTATAACCAAATGTGAGACTCAAAAATTGAATTAAAGTAATACGGTCAATGAACTTTGTGTCAAAATGAATTAGGAGTTAAGATTTAGTATCTTCGAGATAAAGTCGGAAACAGATATCATCGTGTTAAACTCGTATCTTTTATCTCGATAACGGGTTAAGCTTTCAACATGTTTGGAAAAACTTAATTGGGCAAGTGCGCTGGCGAATCAAAACATTTTAAAATATCGACTTTATTTATTTAAAGTATATTTTAAGTTTAAAAACGTTTAATAACGAATTCAGGAAAGGGGAGGCATTTTCCCAGCAGTGGGATCTAATTTAGACTCAAAAAACATAATAATGAAGTTGATTTTTACGACCTCCGTGGTCGAGTGGCGTACACACCGGTTTTCAAGGTGTCGCTAGTTCTGAGGTCCCGGGTTCGATCCCCGGCCGGGTCAATGTAGAAAACAACTTTTCTACATTATCTCGGGTCTGGGTGTTAGTGGTACCTTCGTTGTCTCTGAATTCCATAACACAAGTGCTTTAGCTACTTACTTTGGGTTCAGAGCAATGTATGTGATGTTGTCCACATTTATATTTATTATATTTTATATTTATATTTAAAAAATTAAAAATAAGAATTTAAATTTAAGAGATAATTAAAGAAGAAACTTTAAAAGCTGTGGTATATTATGGTGGTCTTAACATTAATATTTAATGATTTTCTAAGGAACTAAAGTGGTACAAAATTGTGGAAGGACATTAACTTCTAAATAACGTTTCTATGATAAGCAATAGGGTGTGGACCAGAAAACGAGTTCGTTATACTTTCTTAACCTGTTCGTAGACTTAAAAGATAAGACCGTGTTAAACCTTACCTCATTGTTTACATGCCTTATCGCTTCCTTAATGGATGCCTTAAAGTAATACGTCGTACACTTGTTTGTGTGAACTCACAGACGTTAAGTTTTAAGGAACGAACACTTGCATATTATTACCTATGAGTCCATAATTAACTACTTAACGTGGCATAGAAAAGGGTATTCAAATGATTGATCGAAAATATCCTTTTCTTATCAAAATATAAAGAAGATTAGAGCTTCTTTATGTAGCAAGATGTGTAGATAACTAAGCTACAATACACAGACAGGTCGACTACAAACTTGTGAAATGAGAAGACATTGAAATCATTTGTAGTTTCTAATCTACAGATTTCACTTTGGAAGTTACAACTTAATTAAACATTATTGGTTAAATCCCCATTTCTGTATTATGTCGTAAATCTCACTTGTAACATTATGCGAATATATAAGTAGCCTTATAATCCCAGTCTACGATATCCAGGTGAACGTAAGCTTTATGCGTTCCTATCAGAAGTCTTGCATATAATACAAACTATAGGTAAGTAGGTAGTTAATTTAATCACTACGATGAAGTAAACAAACTATTGATTTCATTGTGAAGCTAAATATATACATAAAATATGTATAGTTACGTCGTTATCGATGTACCATTTCCTACGGTTTTTAACAATACTACGGCCTTTGGCGGAAAAGCACTTGTCTGAAATCGAAAATTAGATACGCAATGAAGTCACTATTTTATTGTTCTATCAATATTCTATTTCTTTTGTCAAATTGAATCAGGTATTCGTTAGAATTAAAATGTTTTATAGATCAGTCATCAGAGATATAGGTGTCGTGGTGGCCTAGTGATTCAATGGACGGATTTGTGTGCACAAGGTTGTAGGTTCGAACCCATTACGGGCATGTACCATGTCTTTTTCAAAGTTCACAGTTACATGCACTTTCTTCATTATTCTTAGACATCAATGACAATCGTTGAAGGATAACATCGTAAGGAAACCTGGATTCCAACAATCGGAATCTGATATCGCCAACCCGCAATCTCTATATGAGAATAGGCCTGTGACCAGCAGTGGCATTATTATTATAGATGAGTACGTTTTCGTAATATCGACTATTTTCAATTAAGTAGGTACCTACCTAACTCTTCTACAGATGCATTCTTTTCATTAAACAATGAGAATTATATCGATATAGGAGAAAGCAATTAAAAAAATACCAGTGGGTATATCGAAAGTCTTAATGTGTCTTATTTAATAAAGTTGAAGAACAAACCGCAATGGTGTTATTAAAATATTATTTTTTAATTAAACCGCAACACATGTCTTTTGTATGAGTGTATCAAAACATGACAAGACTCAAATCCATCACCTGTTTCATAGCACGAGCGTCAAAAGAAATGTTAATCGAACTATCAACACCTTCCTTTTTCCTCCAAGTGATTATGATGCGAGTGTGAGTGAGATAGTCGATTGTCTCCTGTTATGGAAAAGAGCGGGAACAGACGAGCCAGTTTTCTAAACAATTCTCTTTGAACAGGTGCACGTGTGCTAACACAAGTTATTTTACTAACTATCGTCTATTCCACTCACGCCTTACACTCAGTTGTTTACTTAAAGCGCCTTCTGTATAATGCCACCTATATAATATAGGTACCCAACCTGCCTACCCACATTGTTACTGATATAATGGGTTTTCATTGTTTTTAAAGCAGCATTATATTGTAACTATATCGCCGTCGACTTAACTATTTGTTACAATTTTACTATAGTTCCAGTTCTTACAAATTTACATCGTTTTGTTAGATTTCGATTCAATAAAAAAAACATATTGTGTACAATATTTTGACTACACGGTTTGGGGGTTGGCATAAGTGACGCTAACTGACTGCGCGGCGCGAATCAGTGCGGGTTCGATTCTTGCTTCTAAAGTACGAGTCTGTGTGTATCTCTCTGTACCTAATTCGTGGCTAATACAAGAACGTAATTTAATAAGGTTTTAAGATCAATAAAAAAATATTAATTACGTACACCTAAAATGTAATAAAAGCAACATCACAGTCCAGACGAAGGTGATAAAATGTAAGCTCGTTAGTCTGATTTGTTGGACGTGTTCAAGCATTCCATCTCGCGCGTTGTTAATGTTCTGATTGACCTCCACAAACCTCTTTTGTTCTATTCTATTAATGAGAAATATAGTTTTATGGACTATGCACACACTTTGTACGCCTGTTATATCAATAAAACATTTTTTTGATACATTTTTAAAGCAGTTTTTTGTATTTTTTTTATTAGCACACGCAAATTATCTGCCTAATTTTGCCAAGAATGTTTCATTAGCATTTAAATGATATGCATATTCGAATGTTATTGTTAGGCGAACTTAAAAACAAATTTATCGTTCTATATTATTTGGTCTTTTCTACCTATGCTAGTTCTATTCCAATTTCGAGCACGTCAGACATGTCTTAACTATAAACGCCGTGACGAGAGGTTGCCAACAATGAATATGAAATGAGAATGTGTGAACACTTGGAACATAATAAACATAACCGTGATTTATATATGTTGATTACTTTGGTGGGAATTTAAGATAATGTTGTTCGACACATAGAATATATAAAATAAACTATGTTTTGTTAGCTCTCTGTGGTTCGATTGTAGGGCTACTTATTTTAACATTTAAAATAATAACTTGATTGATTTGATTTTGTGTCAGGTCTTTTTTTATTTACCATACATACTATTTGTTTTACAATACAGGGATTGAGATTAACTAGCTACTTACCTACCATGTCGTAAAATTTTGTTAAAATGCACCTTAGTTTTTCTGACATTCAGGTAAAAAAAAAGACAGACAACAAAATTATACTAACATATCATAATTATTATATCGACAGGCCTGTTGGTTAGTAAACCTGACTGTTAAACTAGAGGTTGTGGGTTTGATTCCCACCCAGGACAAATCTTTGTGTGATGAGCATAATCATTTGTTCCGAGTTTGGGTGCAATTTATATAATATATATTTTTATGTTAAATTCACGAATTTAGACATATATGTTTATCAGTTGTCTGGTTGCCATAATACAGGCTCTGCCTAGTGCCATGTGTTAGTTGTCCCAAGATATTATTATATTTTAACGTTGTACATGGTGTGTTGTGATTAAAAAATGATTTTGTAAATGTTATATAGGTAGCTAATCTATACCAATATTATAAATGTGAGTTTGGATGGATGGATGTTCTTTATTCCATTATGCCAGAACGGTTGAATGGATTTGAATGAAATATATGATATAATATCTTCTCAAATATTTGAGCACCGGAAACGGCAGAATATTATGGATCTAAATGTTCTTATATAAATCCTAAATGTTATATAAATCATAGGTTTTGTAATACTGTGCAGTGAAAGTAAAAAAGAGACAACACAAATGAAAATATTTGAGAATAAAAAAGGATTTAGAAGCCTAAAAATGTTTCTGCTTAATGTATAAATATCAAAGCAAAGGTTAAATAGTAAATCTATATCAAAAGATTTGCAGTCAATCAAAACACGCTTGCTTACTACAAAATTATTATAATGAAAGATCTTATGCGTTAAGTAATGGGCTGTGTAATACTGAAATGAGATATATTTTATAACATAATGGATATTGTGATTATCACAGTTGGGTGACACTTTCCAGGGAACCTCCGACATCTGTAAATAATAACTGAATTAAAATATAAATTAAATCATAAAGAATTTAATTTAAATACTAATTAGCATTATAATTACCTCTTAATCTAAGTCTTAATATCAAGTTTAATATGGAACTTGAAATCTAAAGCAGTCCGATGCAATTTTCCACTTCCCATCAACTGCTACAATAACAAATGTTTCTTGAAAAGGTTTTTTGGTATCTTCATTTTGATAGGTCACCTCTCCACAAGCTTGAATAACATGAGTGAAGTTGTTTGATACCACAGTTTCTGATATTGGCTGAGCGTCCAACGATTTGAGCACATGAGTACTGGCCGGTAACTCCATGAGAAATTTCTGAATCTGATCATTCCCATTCACTCCATTCCCATTCCAAACTAACAAACCGGTGTCCAAATATAGTTTAGAAGTTAAATGACGGCTACTATCCAATTGCTTATAAAACAATTTTGTAAACTCCTCAGCAGTTTCGCACGCATTTTCAATATTTTTGAATACTGCTTCCGTCATGTTGGAATTACTTTTTATAAGATTTACGCTTACAGATGCGTTTTTCTTTTAATAATGTTCACAACAATCCCTTCTGTTGAGTTTGAGTTTATTTGGCATTTGACAATGCAATGACATTGACGTAGCTGTCAATAGAATTTTACCACAGATAGGTTAAGTAACTATAGATTATTATTGTGAACCTTGAATTTGCTGTTGATTGTAGTTCTATGTGTTTGTCCTTGTTTGTCTGATGTTGCGTTTTCACAAAATGCTTGTGAGTTATATTTTTAAATTTATTTTTCGATTCCTGAAACCCGCTTAGATGTATCTGTGACTTAAGCACGTAGTACGTAGCGTATTTTTCAATGACTTATATCATGACAAAGTCTGCTACAGTTATTATAATATTTAGTGTTAAACTATAAACCTAAAAAAATCATAAAACCGAACACCTGTTTAAATTCACACCTGTCGATCTACATACAATAATTCACACAGAAATTATATTGTAATTAAATGTCAGCGCTGTAATTAACATTTATAATGCGGTGCATAGAGCAAAGGTGTTTTCTCGAATGTAAAGATGAAGTGTTATGAGACTTATGAAATTACATTATCGACTGTCGATAATTATGTTTGCGTTAATGGTGTCTTCTAACATGTGAAGTAGGTATGTTACTAGTTGAGCAACTTAAGTAGGTAATCCATTAATAATTATTATATTATTATTTCAGCCGCGATCGCCTCACGGTTTGCATTAATAGAGTACAGAAAATTCTTATACATGGCATTAATATTTTTTTACAACTAGTAATTTTTTGAACCGGAGTCACAGGTTTGACCTATGCGATTAAATCACGCCACGGTCTCTTTTTCCAGATTGAATGTACTTTCTTAGTAATCTTTATAAGGTATAATAAAATATGGATTTGGTAAACCTACATGAAAACTGAATTTTCCACTATTAGAATATCACATTTTATCATATAGTCGTAATGTTAATATTTCCTTCATATATTTAAATTTTATTGATGTTTAACTGTAGTATTTAGTTGATACTATAAAATATAGATTTAAATGAGTGTCATGAGACAGTCAGTCAATTCATAAGAACATATCAATGGCGACTCTTTCGCGGTATCGTCCAAGGTGCCTAAAGGTGGTTTTTTACCGTCGCACCTGCGCTTGCGACGACATTCTGTCGTGTGCTAAGACTCCCGGAGCTCCAGACATTTCCGTCATTCCACCAAGTTTTTCATCCTTCTCACTAACAATTAAATATTGATGGCCATATCACAATGAAAAGGTTCAGTTTTTTTTACTGTTATTTTATATTTGTGTACCAAGATAACTTTTTTAACTTGCTTTTAATTAGAAACTTAATCTTGGTTGCAAGGTCTCCCTAGCGCAAGCTCTTTAATTTTCGTTTAATTTCATTGTTCAGGCCAAGAAAAGTTCTTGTTTTGTATGTTTACCTACTATATTATTATTAGAAAAATCTTGTGTTTTTATGTGGCCCTAATATGGTTATCTTCATACTTAAGTACTTGGAAGTAACACTTGCTTTGACTCTAAAACAGCAGTAAGAATTTTATTGTCTTTTAATCACATAAATTGTACACGTAATACGTAATACGTCTACAATCAGGGCCAAATACGTTCGTAATTGTACATTAGATTAGTGGCCCTTGTTTTAAGAGGTCTGTCAGTATAAGACAATGAGAGGCGCGATGTGGGCGCCAAAGACGGTAGCGTCACGGGTCGGCGCCTCCGGAAGGAACCGTGGCCTGGCCGCGTGGGAACCGACCACAACACTACGATTCACCCCATCATTCACCTGCATAATGTTTTGATAATTAGAGCAAACCCATTACCTATGTAATTCTTATGTGTTAAAGCAATTACATGTTTTTACGTAATGACTTAATTAGAATTATTTTCGGTGCGTAATTCTTATTAGTTAAGGTGGCCAAATTGGTCTGTCAATTTAAAAAGTGACCTTTTTATAGTAAAATATTACAAATAAGAGCTTTAGTAGGGATTTATATTGCACTTCATTATTTGATAAAAAAAAAAAAACAGTTTCATCTTACTTAATCTTTTCTTTAATGGTTATCGATTGGAATCTGTAGCTTAAAATAACACCTACTGTGGCGATTAAAGCTCCTACGTAAAACGAACAAGAATCGCTTATAAAGTGATTAATGGAGCCACAAATTATCGGCGTTATAATTTCAGATGCATGTTCTATACTATTTGACATCCCTACAAGTGCTCCTCTATTATTAGCTTTGCTTCTATGTACAATAACTTGTAGAGTAACTATTTTAGCAAGAGAAAAGGATAGTGCTTTAGGAACTATTAGTATTACATAAATAGGCACATTTGGGGCTAACACTAAACCCAATAGTGAGAATGACATTAAAAGAAATATATGAAACATGCGTTGGCTATAATCCCTATCATTATTATACATTTTGTTAACAAATACTACTGTATTGTTACATATTGATCCGGCGATTCTTTGAAAGTTTAGAATGTATCCTAGATCTGACGGGTCAATAGAGTGATGGGTGTCTAAAAATAAGTTAAAGTTGCTGTAGTATTGACCCATAACTAGGGTCATAAGAAACTTAAACAGTAATATATCCCAATAGTTCGTCCAATTTATACTGTAGAGATTATTTAGTGTTCGTTTAGGTGTGTCTAAAATTGAAGCCGTTGCACGCGATTTGGAAGCGTTTCCGGATTTTTCTTTTTTCTTATTTATATTTTCTGTCAATGAATTGACTAGACCTGCAAAAAAAAACACATTTTGTGCTGACTATGATTGATCTTGCTCAATGAACCTGGATAATGATGGTATTAAAAGCTTAGAAAACTGAACCTAATTATCTACTGAACTAAATGCAAGTAGTTAGTTTAGTTATGTATCTAAAATTTATGAGCAAATTAATATTCTGTATGTTGACTTTAAAACTTTGCTTCTATGAACTTGCTAACTTCACAACAAGGCGTTACTTACTTCTATTTACCATGAAGAGTGCCGCTAAAATGGCGCAGAGTACAGTAAAGCTGCCTTCGGGGTTGGCTTCAGTGATGCGCTTACTTATAGCTGATCCCAAAGCCAAGCCAAGAGTGCTCACTGACAACGATCTACCATATAGAGCTGCTAGTTGATTCGTATCCTCTAAATAGTCCGGTGCTAAGGCTTTTGTTAGTACTTGCACTTGTTGGAAAGACCCTGAAAATCAGAACAGACCATATAAATAACTATTGTCACCATTCTTTTGTTTGAGGACCGTCATTGAGTTCGAATTTCAATAGATAAGATCATTAATAGGTCCTATGAGTTCAATAATAATAATTGAAGTATTTTATACAAACAATTGTTTATCATAGAACAGGAAGAAATATGATGTTCAATTGTTTTAATAGACATTGTGAGTTCTAAAAAGAAGAAAATATATTTACTTACCTATAATGGCCCTAAA
Source organism: Diachrysia chrysitis (assembly GCA_932294365.1). Classification (NCBI taxonomy): domain Eukaryota; kingdom Metazoa; phylum Arthropoda; class Insecta; order Lepidoptera; family Noctuidae; genus Diachrysia; species Diachrysia chrysitis. The sequence goes on from OW028647.1 coordinate 4,601,911, forward strand.
GGCTAAGTATACGATAAACGATGATGTTATTCCTAATGAGAAATAGGAAATGGAGCAAATAAATAAACATAATAATAGTATTGTTTTTCTGCCTTTTACGTCACCCAGACTGCCCTAGAAAAGAAACAGCAGTTATATAATAAAGTATATTTTCAATGACCCATTTATGGGTACTTAATAAAAAAACAGTATGTATTTAAGGTTTGTTTAACTTACAATAATAGGTGATGTTATTATTTGGCATCCTGAAAACACAGCACTTGCTATGCCAATCTGAAGGTCATCGAACCCTAACGTCTGTTCGTGATTGTTTAAATGAGACGCCAGCAATGACACTGATATCATATCCTGGAAAATTAAATAAATAACATTATTTAATTAAAAGAAATTGATATAAAATACCTATTAAAAAAGCGGGATATTTATCATGGATTTGATACATATAGTAAGTACTATTATCACAGAAAATAAGAAAGAGGTATTTTATGTGGTATCTATCTCTTGATAATTTATGATTAAGTACCAACATTTCGTACCTCATATAGATGAATTATATGAGGTATGAAATGTTGGTACTGGATGTTTATGTATAATTGGAACTGAAAGTCTTCAACGGCAAGTGGATTAATAATTAAAAGTTAATTATTTCTAGCAACCCGCCCCAGCTTCAAACGGATCGACAAAATATTAATCAATTAAACATATAAAACTTCGTCTTGAATTACTCAATTAAAATCCGTTGCGTATTTTAAAAAAATCTTATGCGTACAGATAGCGGGAGCAACTTCGTTTTCTACTAAAGATTCTTTAGTAAATTGGATTAGCTACAAAAGATAAACTTACCAATAATCCGACGAGCAGAAATACTATGGTAGGTGAAACCATTGTTGACAATAGATAAGTATAATTTGTTTAAAAAAAAAAAAAACACAAGTCTGATGGAAATAGAAGGATGAATGAAATTGATTTATTACAGTCTTTTTATAATTTACTTTATATCCATAATTATTGATATTCTTTAAACCACAACAACATTATAACACGATGTCACAGCAATGATTATATGTTTCGGATATCTGTGTCATTATTTGATAAAACAATATCACACCATTCATTTAATGTTTAACTAACTGTAATTTATTATATACTCCGTGTTTGCGCAACGTGATAATCTTTAGGGATTTAACAAGTTAAAAAGTGATTAAATTAATTTTAAATTACGATCAATGAACCAGCAAAACGTAGCAAACGAAAATCAGAAGCAAGTTAGTACTATTAATTTCATGAAATCTTTACACTGATTAGGCGTTATCAGCGTGTATATTAGGTAGGTACCCACTAATATAGAATCTATATATTAAACATTAGAAGCGATCTTATCGAACTGTACATTAATAAAGATATTTGTACGTTAATTTAATTATCTTTTGATAAAATAAGCAATTGAATTGTAACAGTTACTTTAATCTCTTAGCAAATGAGTCACTAGCTTCACCTACTTAGCAACTACTTCTCCCGGTCTTTGCCAACCACTATATCTAAAATAGATGATATTAGGATATTATTACTTGTCTCTGTGTTCCTGGTTGAGTTAAAAAAATTTCTGAAGGTGAAGCACATGACTTCGATCACATTCATTTATATGATCATGCGGTTTCTCTCCGATCCCACGGTTGGGCATTTGAATTGCTCCCATAATGTGGGTCATTTTTATTGCATTTCTAATAAGCTGATACGAGGTGCAACCGTCACGGTTCACGATTTAATTGTTTTTAAGCGACTTCAAAATTGTAACATTGTCTTAAACTAAGTACCTATAGTTGTTAATTTTTCCTTTTAATATTCCACTTGTGATATTTTCTGATGACTATACAAATTGTGAAAGTAAAATGCTATTTCTGTTGCCTTTCTTTCGTTATGAATTTTAATTGTTTTAGATAGCTTCAAGATTACGTAATAACTTAATACATTGTTAAATTTGTTTTTAGAAGCATTGTAAATAACTTTTAAATGTTGTTAGACGTTAATTTTATATAACACATTTAAATTAAGTATTTCGTAACTAATACAGTGGATTTTTTGCAGTTTCAAGAGGTAGTTTTCATTATTATTTTTTCTTTAATCCAATATTTGTAGCCTAGTTAGAATAAATGAGTTTTTGATTTTGTAATTTGGACTTTAACGCACAGATTAGATATATGTACTTAGATTCAGATATCAAAACTATAACTTCCTATATCTACAGCCTATAGGTTGATTAACCCTTATACCATAATTTAAACTCAATTACTTAATCAAATATTGTAAGCGCAATTTCACGACAATTTGGGGCAAACTATCTTCGTGTGTGTCCGGAAATGGAATGAAATATCTTCTGTAATATCCAACTTCCTTTCATCTTTTCGAAATAAAACGGAAAAGGCATAATATCAAAATAATTACGAAATAATGTATAACGGTAACAATTTCATTGTTGTCATTACTCTCGTAATGAATAGTGTGAAAGTTTAAGACACGAACAATATTGTAATCGTTATTTGAAATAATGATGCTAATTTAATTGTCTTGTTAATTGGTGTTTCTCTTTGTTTGATTGTTGGTTTGGTGTGAAAAGATATCATTATTTTAAATGAAACTTTTTTTTGGCTTCTGAAAGTATGTTTACACGCAAACTTTTATAAAAACGGGGCAGTGTTTTTAGTTGCTTGTTAATAAATTCTTTATTCACCTTTCCGCTTTTTGACTTTTAGAATCAACTAGCGGTGCCCCGCAGTTTCAACCGCGTAAATACTCCCGGCCATTTTTTTTTTTGATGTTTTTGTAGTTATTCTGCTATTCAGGGTGGAGACGAACTCACCAAATCAAAGATCATGAAAATTGGTCCACTCGTTCTTGAGTTATAAACGGTGTAACTTACCCGAATTTCTTCTATATATTCACCTTCTTATTGAATATATAGATATTCAATAAGAAGTGTCAATAAATAGTGTAAGACCGACACGGCGCGTTAATTACATGGTGTTACGGTTGATTAGTTAGAATACCCTGGCGACCCCACGGTTGGCCCCTGCTTAAAGCATATTAATCGGTCTGTTGCTCGTTTGGACACACTTGCACCGCTTTAAGTTTGTCGTACGACACTATGCTTCAATGCTTTCGCTCTTTTTGTGTATTTAAATACCGTTTCGGTATATACGCTACCTTTATGTATATAAAGTTATATTCTGTCGTGTTTCATGTAAGAAACGTTCACACTGACGTAATCGTGAATAACATATTATTTTTATTATTTTTTACGCATTACGCCTGCGGTGCGAGTTTCATGTAAATGAATACAAAAAAAACTTAAACGTCAGGCAGGACTCAAACTTACAACTAGTGGTTAGGTGCACCACTCCTTTTTTAGCTACGGAGGTCCCCGGCTGGTGCTTCTAACCAGTAGTCGCGGGTTCGAGGCCTGCCTGAGGTTAAAAATTTTCCCCTCTACTATTGTATATACTATCTGCCAAAAAAGAGGATATTTATGAGACATTTCTATCCTTTTTCATGGTAAATGAGTATACTTACCTAACAACACTTTGTTTAGAATTTTTAAGGACTAATCTTTGATTAAGTAGTCCAACTCCAGCATACATGTGCCTATTGGCTATAAGTATAATGTATTCTATACTGAAAAGCGTTGTTTCTGTTACACAAAGATAAATGAATAACAAAACACTTTCAAGACTACAGTTTAAAATGACGTAACTGGCGGGTACATAACATTGGCACATTTCGGTTGTGCGCACTGAACCGCGACACCGCGACCCGCGACTTCTGATGACTCACGCTTCCTGACCGTCTTCAAGGATATAGACTCCTGTGACTAATTCACGATAAAAAACCACCATTGTTCGAATATAGACCATTGTAATGTTGTCGTAACTCGCTCACCGTAATACCACTGGCGTTTACAACTCCGAATTTTAGGAAACAGTTAAATTTGGGGCGGTGATTTAAGGCTGAATGTATTTTGACACGTTGTTGTGTCATACATATTTACAATATAACTGCGCTGCCGGAAGATTTAGAGGTTACTGACAGTATTAAAATAGATACCGTTCTTAAGATTAAAAAAATAATCGTTTTAAACCATACCCGTTATAAACATAAAATAATTATGTTATTAAAGTGAAACAATCAACAAGCAGTTTTGTATCGGCATATCTAAGAATTGCGTTAATCTTATGATCAGAATAGTCAGAATAGCGAGGGCGGGCCTTAGCCAAGCCAAGACGTGTGGGAAACCCAGCCGAGCTTGACCGGCGGGCCATGCTCCGGGTAACGATCTAATTACAACACCTGACAGGTGCCCGGTCAAAGGTTGAACAATCGAGCCCTTGAATTGCTGGCTATTCTCGTACACTATAATAAGGAAGCAAGGAACTGGTAGTAAGCCCATACAAGGTTACGCCTAAAAAGGACATGCAGTATGCAATTTAATTGTTTTCTAAGTCGCCTGTCTATGAAGACGAATGCCTGTTGAGATTCTTGGCTCAAAAGGATTTATTTATTTGTTCACACGGCCTTTTTAGAAAACTTTGTATAAATGTTTTCGAATCACAGGTTTGAATCAATACCATTTGCTTTTCATTTTAAATGTTAATGTGGTTTAGAATACATGTAGTTCTGTTTAAGTAGCTCTACCATGTGAACTTGATCATGGAAGAAACAATTTATGCAATCTAATTCAATAAATAAGATGTTCCGTCCTTTGTTTCACCAGACTTAAATGGTAAAGAAGCAATTTGTTTCCAATATACTCAGTTTGAAATTGAAAGTCTCGTAAAACAATTGTATCAATTTATGGTAGTGGGATAACTGTGGGATCGCGGTTGCTTCTAGCTTCCCGCTTGTTCTGAAAACTATTACAATGTTGCGGTGGCTATGTTTACTAACATTTAAGTAAGTCTGTACTAACACCTAGTCGAACTGACCTGAGTTTTAATGTACATATACATATTGAAACTATAATAACGTCTCGTATTGTTTTAAACCCTGTGAAACAAGCGTTTTCAAGTGCAAATCTCCATTGGTGCAATGGAGATTTGCACTTAAAAACGTTACTTAGTAAAATCATCATAAATATAATTTGATTTAAAACGGTCTTACAAGGTCTTACACTTATTTTTTATAAATTAGGGCTATAAAGACGTGTTATAAATCTATCCGCAACTTTTAACTTGAAATTGGGAAGTTAGGTGCGGTGTGCGAAATTCTTTACGACTACTTTAATACAATCAAAGCTGGAACAGGTTTTTGTTTACTTCTTTTTAAAAAGGCACCTGATTTTATGGATTTCTCTAAATTTTAATGTGGGTTTCAAGGCAAAGTTTTCTGTGATGAAACTAATGTCGCATATATCGGTAACAGTTTCTTAATACGTCTTACGTATATCAGTCATCATTCTGTGCTCCCACGGGTCGGCGCCTGCGCAGCCAGCCACGCTCAATACGATGTGTGATCACCGTGAGAAGTTATACGCTAGTCGCGGATGGCGGATTTCATACGAATACATATTTTTTATAGGATTTTAATCATAATTAACGTTATTTTACGTTCGCTGATTGCTAAAAATATCTAAACTTTATTAGACCATATAATTTTATGTCAGAGCGTTGAATGGGTTGAGAACGTTTTGATATAAAGTTACGTTATTGTTGAGGTGGCTTGGCCTTGATTTATAATTAAAAATATTTTTTTTTTTCGGTGTTGGAAAAATTGCGTGCAAAAGCTAGTGTAGTTCCCTGTTAAAGAAATCGTCATTTTGGGATCGCGCAATTAATTAGAGTATTTTTTGCGTCTGGAAAGCGCCTGATATAATTATTATACCAATAGAAGATCTATCTACTTAGGTCTGTTTAGAAACCCTCTTTTTTATAACTCCATTGTATCCAATTAACTGTAATAAAGTATAAAAACAATAGCACCGAATAGGTTTTAATAAATTGATCATTGAGGCTCAGATAGACAGTCAGATGGGCTATAAAATGCAAATTAGACAGCCAACGAATATCATTTGGACGTTAACCCGTTGGTTTGCCGTAAACACGAGATTGAAAACTATAAAACGCGCTAAAGTTCGGAGAGCCATTTGTAAAGCTCGCCCATGTAAGTGGTCACATAAAATTGCCGGTTATTGAAGAGTGGGCCACGATTGTGGGACGTCCGAAGGAAAAACATAAGACGGTGACAAAACGAGTCGAAACTACTTAGATTAGAAATCTTGTGCGATATGCCTGTCGAGTGTCGATCCAGTTTCGAAGCTCATCTCTCATGTAAATTGATACGGTGATAAGTTTATTTATGTATCATCTTGTTTAGGTTTGAGAGACCGATAAATATGGTAATAATGACACGGCCTTAATTCTAAAACAATAAGGTTGATTTTTGTAATTTTTGGGTTTTACTAACGTGCGGTGGTCCTTACTAGTTGTAAAAGTCTATCTATATCTATAGCGTGATGTTGTTGGATATTTTGAATCTGTTTTTTTATATAAGTCGACTTGACTTTAGGGTGGTCTATAAAAAAAAAAACAGCATTTCTTAACACCTACTAGAAATGAATACGTCAGGTAAAATATACGTATATTACACCTGTCTACTAGTTTGATACTAGGTACTAATCTAATTTTTATTAATAACAATAAAAATCTATTACTTAAATTGTATTTTGTTAATGATGGAAAAATGTTTTATTCAAAGTATTTTCGTATTAATAATGGCCGAAGAAGTTTTATGTTTATTATGAAAGCGACATCTAAACCCCGTTCAACAAAATTGTAGAACATTATGTTTGGTATTTTATGTTGTTAGTAATATTTGTCTTTTGTTTAAAATCATGTCACATTAATATGTATAAGCGAAAATAATACCTGAGGTTTTTCCGCGAAAGTTTTCTCTACGGTAAAATGGCATCTACTTAATAGAATTTGTTATGTTAGCACTGTTTTGAACGATATTACAAACTTATACAGTTCGTTCCACCCGTCTGAGTGCCTCAAGTGTTGCGGGTTTGTGAATGGCGATGGCGCTGTCGTGGGAATCGCGTGCAGTTCCAACGTAGTAGCACCCGCATGTATCGCAACTTAGCTCTAGTGCTTAAAACATTCTGGAAAGTTTACCAATCTGGGAAATATAGAGAACAATGGCAAACTGACGGGTTATTGGAAACTGATTGTCAACGACTTAATTATAGCCCATTGTAAATATCGTATCATGGCTATAAAATATACCAGATTCGTAAATAATTTTGCATTTATTTACATTTATAAATACATATTTTAAATAACATTTAAATCCAAGCCACATTCAAAACACTGCAAAAGACACACATCTTTTTTACGAAACGCAGTGATGCAAATTATTGCTTTCGTAAAACGGCAGGCGCTTCGCATTTGTGATATTCGCTGATTTTCAAGTGTGGATTTTATTAGATTGGCTGTAAAATTTTATGCGATGGTGGTTTAAAAATACAGATTATACATTATTTATAAATGTACTGCCATGACTTCAGCTATATGATTTTAAAATAAAGAACGTCTTATCTTTAACTTCACACGTCTCACAACTTATGCTTCACTTTGTAAGCCATTATTATATTCTATAGTAGGACATAATATCTATGTCTTGCTATATTTGGCCATGTCTTTAACGGTAAACGTCAGCTTTTTGAACGAAGTGGGCATTTCCTCTTAGCACAAAACTCGTTTGATCTTACTACGACCTACTACAAGATCAACAGTTTGTGGAATACATAAAACACAACGAGAATTTTAAAACTTATTTTTATTCCGTTAGAGTTGATATTCCTTTGTTGAAATTATTTTACATGTGAGTAAAAGAGATAAGTATACGTTCGTATAGTACTACGACTACACAAATTACAATCTAAACCGGTTAGGGGTGTTGTAATATTATCTTCTACTGATATATGGACATTAATAAACACTCAAATGAGCTTATCTCTTTTTATCGAACAGTTACTTCGAAAGAAAGAAATTTTAGTGTTAGAAGAGTAATGAACTAAAGCTTTTCACTGAATAAAATAATTAGACATAAAACAAATGCAATAAATAGCCTTTGATTTATTTTAAGATTATTCAAAAAGGTGCGTGAGATTAGATACTGTACTGTTTGCAAGAGACAGTAGAGACTATGCCTTAATTACTATGAACTTATATAAGTTTAATAAATAGCTTTCCCTATTCCTAATTTATCTTATTTTATTATTTCTGTTAGATACTTTTGGATATACCTATCTGAAAATGTTCGATAACTAATTGTTTTTAATATTCGTGTAAATTATCAATAAATATAAGACACGTACTTTTTCTTATTTAACGTAACCAAAATCTTACGTCGCTACATTGATTTGAAATGTCGCATGACGTCACAATATCGTAAATTTTGAACTTGATTTGCTTTATCTACTTAGTGTTTCCTTATTTTGAAAATGCAAATAATGTCTAACTGACGGACTAATTAGATTTTGGTTTTTTATACGCAGTCATCTACCCCATTTTTATCAGTACATTTCTACACAATATAAAGAAAATATAAACAAACTCCTGATCTCAACTGCTGACCCATACTCTAATATGGCCGCCTAACTAATTATAAAGAAGCTTCCAAAGGATTAGATCCTTATCTCCGTTTTTAAATTACGTTTCATGCTTCCAATACCCATTAAGTTGATCGCCTCGTAATAAGATTAGGATTACTTTTATACGAAGGCCGAAGGGATGAATAGGGAAGTGTAAAGTTGTGTTTTGTTTGGAGTCATTGTTGTTTAAAAAAACTAATTTGGCTTCGAAAAAAACAAAAAATCTTTTTAACTATTTAACTGATTGATAACTATCTATGATTAATTGATATTAACTTGATTTTGTAAAATTGAACTATAGATGCTGAATAGTTGTGCAGCGCTAAAAATAATTCAGAGAATATTAGTAGATAACGTAGATTATATAATTATATATTATGTCTAGATAGTGTCGCACACTATCTACGTCTCTACAAAATAACTAAAATAAACGAGTCGACTTTAGTAAGTTGGTATCAGGTACGTATTACGTAACTTTACCAGTGTCCGTCCTTTAATCGCAAACAGTTTGCGACTATTTGCGCGAAAGTTTTGACAGTCCATCTAGACATATTTGTAATCTAAGGTAGATAATTTTAACCAAGTTTTCGCCTAATGACAGAGTAAACAAAAGGAGAATGTTTTACATGAAAAAAGGCTATTATCAAATACCGTATCGATAAAGTGTACGTTCAACATTTTCATGTAAGCGTTTAAACAGGAATCAGAAACTGTAAATACTTCTACAAGCAGTAGTAAAACTCATTACACATAGAATTTAAATTATATGAGGTTTTACATAAGAAACAAATGACGCTCGTCTGCCGGATCGTTAATACAGGCAGCTAATTACAGGCTGAAGGCTGCTTAAATGTTGTCATCTCGTGATGTGATTGGCTGTAGTGTAATCCCTCCAGCATTCCTTGGTGCAAGGAATGTGTGCGTCATCAGCATTATTATGGTTTAATAACGTAAGGCTTCTTCGTTTTTTAGGTTATAAGGCTGACGCTTTGTAGGTAACATTTTTATAAGGTACCTATGCTTTGGTAGATTTATTTTTGTGGTTTTTCCCTGAGTATAAATAAATTATAATAAATAAATGTCGACAACATCACTTACATTGCTCTGAACCCAAAGTAAGTATCTATATAGCACTTGTGTTATGGAATCAGAGACAACCAAGGTACCACAAACACCCAGACCCGAGACAATTTAGAAAAGTGTTTTTCTACATTGACCCTTCCGGGGATCGAACCCGGGACTTCGGAGCTGGCGATGGACACCTTGATAACCGGTATGTACACCACTCGACCACGGAGGTGGTCGTCATGTTTTGCGAACTACCTGAAATTGCTAATCAAAACCTTGAACATTAATTTCTTTTTCCAAACGCGCCTTAAACATTGTCCTTTAAAATATGCTGCCAGAAAATAGTAAAGTAAGTACGTGAATAGTAAATTAAAATAAAAAGAGCTACTTTCTCATTTCAATCAGACGCCTCGTTATAATGATAACACTAAGAACCAATAAACACTTTTTATAAAAGTAGTTTTGTATTTCAACAGAGCATTACACCGTCAATTTCGTGAGTCAAAATAATAGTTTGTCGGTCGTCACGCCGGCTATATTCTATTTCTCACCTAACTAGACAGGAGTATATAATTGGGCCAGACTGCCCACTACGCAATTACTATGGAATGGAAGTAATACGTAGGTACCTTCGACCAGTCAAGCCGCTTACCGTTTGGGTAGTGGAGCAATCTCTTTAAATGCTCGACTGCTTTTTATTTTTATTTTATCGGTTTACTCCTTATGGTAAGATTACTGACGTAAAAGGAGGCGTAATTTGTGATACCAAAATAAATGGGCGATTGTTGTTGTTGCTCAAAAGAAGTGTTTTCATTTACTATGTCCCGGGGTTTCGATTACGCTAACTTAATGATTAATTAAATTTTACGTTAAATACCTCAAATATAAGGTTAGATAGAAAATGCAAAAAGGTTTTTACAATATCCACAGATTATTAATTTCAAATAAACTTTCCTTCAAACATTTTAGAGTTTTTTGCTAAAGGGACCAAAAACAGTAAAAAAATATATATTCTACTATTATATAGGTACCTACTCCTACTGACTATTTAGAATATAACAATGTACGCGTATAACTGTGACCGCACGTGCGCTAAGACAAAGGGAACCTGAGACCTTTGTGCTCTAAACAGATACATGTCGCCACAGTAAGGCACCGAGGTGTTGCGCCATGCAGCTGTATGCCACTAATATCTACAATATACGAACACACCTACAAATTGCTTTGATAAAGTCTGATTGTCAACCGCAGGGATATTGAGCACACGGCAAAATGAGCCGATTTGTTCTCTAGTTTTTAATATATAATTCATTGGTAAACTTAGTTATTATTATAGAAGCGGCAATAGCCTAACGGTTAGGGTGTGTGATCGACAGGTCGCAGGTTCGAACTCCACCCAGATTATTTAGCTCAATGAAGAATGTTAACAAATTTTGATTATTAGCTCTCCATATTCTCTGTCAAAAATAAAAAATACTAGTGAAAGAATTACTTCGATACGTCAATTAGTTTCCGATTTAGAAGTAAAACAAGTTGAACCGCACGACGCGGGCTGCCGGTGACGTTGTGACGTCATTGTACAACACGCTCAGTCTGGCTCACTAAGTACGCTCGCGGTCGCGCGCCCGTACCGTCGAAATTATACTTAAATACTTTTAAAAGTGTCCAATCCAAATACTAGGAAATCATGTGTTGTGCCTAAATGTAAAGATTGTGGTATTTTGCAAACTTTACCTGAAGGATCAGCAGTATTGGCAGTCAAAGGTTTCAAAAATATTGCGCATTTGCTACAACAAAATGAACATACCTAGTGTGAGCTCTGATCAGACCTAGTGTGAGCTCTAAAGTAAAACCGACCAAAAAAGAAGTTTTGGAGACAAAAAAAAATGCAGCGTTACGGATACACGTAGAAAGAGCTATCGGCAGACTTAGATTACAGAATAAATATTAGTACTGACGCTTAGATTCTTTGAGTTCATGTTGCCACACGCTTGGGTAGATCTAAAGCAAGTCGACCTGCTAGATTCAGTGGTGATTTCTGCATGTGGAATAGTTAGTCTGCAAAGCAGTCTATTTCATTTAAAGTAACTTCCTAGTGTTTTAAGCAAAATACATTTAAGTTTATTTTATTGTATTAAAAATATAAGATTTTGAGGTTACGTACATTCCATTTTCCACCAATGTTTGTGTTATTTATAGAGTTTTAATAAAACTATATTACACTAGCTGTCCCCCGCGACTTTGATCGCGTGTTTTAGTTTCAACGGTTTTTCATTTTTGCAACATTTTTCATTTATGCTCCGCTCCTATTGGTCGTAGCGTGATATTATATAGCTTATAGCTTTCCTCAATAAACGGACTATCCAATACAAAAATAATTTTTAAATTCGAACCAGTACCTAATTCCTGAGATTAGCGCGTTCAAACAAACAAACTCTTCAGCTTTATAATATTAAAGTATAGATTAGGATAATGTTTTGCCTAGTTTACCTTTACTATAAATACGTAATAAAAGTGTTTGCCTTGATTGGACACTTTACTTCTATAACGCAGTCATCAGTAGGTAAGCCTGCCAGGCGAGGCACCAATCATAGGTCACTTATTCTTTGAAAAAAGACCAGATTCCTCTATCTTTATATTGTGTACTTTCGGCGGCAACGAAATCACTATTTGTTGATAAATAATGCGCAACCAATTATTAATCCATCTATTTTAGGTAGATAATCCGATTGCCCTTTTTCGAATCCTTCACCAATTTTATTAATCGAACAATATTTACTATTATTAGACTATTAACGTAATACTCGGACGAAAACACAACAAAATACTGCGCTAGCTATAACACCTACTATAACCGCTGGCGACTTGATATTAAGCTGGGCGCAACCCGCGCTTGAGCTTGCGGCGTTGTGATATGACGTCACAAGCGGTCACGTGGCTGTTAGCGGGACTCGATATTTTTCGAAACTTTGAATGCTTATAAAATCAAAACTACTAGGTATTTTTGACTACAACAAAAACTAGTGTATTTGTATACATACAGGCTTTACTGAGACAAAATTTCAAGCTATTTGGCATACTTAGTAACATTCTTCATTGGAGGGGTTAACAAGATTGCTAGTACATAATAATATATTTTTTTAAATAACAATTGAAATTTAGAAATACCAAGGATATTAAGGGATCAATTAATCAACTTAGTCTATATCGGTCCACTGTATACGTCGGCTTCTCTGAAGTTGCGAGTTTTAAAACTTAGTTCTCCAGTCAGAGCCTATCTACATTTTGCATGTCGTCGGTCCATCGGGTAGGAAATTGCCCGTTTAAGAAAAATATACTAAAATGAAGGAGGATATAACAGAAGACCTGGCGTACCACCAGCCTAATGGTCTGAGGACGTGTTTTTACACACAGGGATAGACATGGTTGCACAGGGTTTAAAACCTATGAGTTGATGTTTGGAGGATTAGGCTTATAGCCCAGCAATGGGTTACAATGCAAGCTGATAACGATTATACTATACAATTAACACAACTCAGGTACATCTGTCAAAAATCGTTAGAACTTTGCAAGCTAAATTAAACGGAACCAATAATACCGGAATAGGCAAATACCAAAGTTTAGTAAGTTACCCCCAGTTTCTGAAAAACTGATCAATTTAATCTTAAGTCAAATTAACTGATCACGAATGTGATTGGTTGGCCGAACGACTAAGGACCAATAACAGCACCATGCAGTTGGAAAGGTGATTAATTTTTGTGTTGATCAGCCTTTTACAAACCGGGGGTAACTAATTAGCCACCTAGAGGGTAAATTATTAGTCACTGTCACCGTTATTACTACAAGTTACGATTTCTTACGAAAAAATGTGCGTATTACAACACGCGTGAATAACGCGTAGACACAATAACTAGGCAATCTTTCGTGAAATATTCTTAGGAATCGATAGATAACGTGTTACGAAAGATTACGTATACAAGGTGTGTTATTAGCGATTATACTTTTTTATATGTATCTTTTCAATCACTTATCCCGCTGTGCAGTCGAAACTCCCTCGCGCGGTCAAAACCTTTTTTCATCCTAACACCTGCTTTAAAGAGAATAAAAAATTTAGAACAGGTAAGGATGGATTATTATTTTTAAGCTCAACACGGCTTCGCGCGTTTTTTTTTATTTATTCATGTAACGTTGTTTACAATCTATATTTGTTGGTTGGTATATTAATTTGCCTATCTACTTATACCTACCTACAGTAGGTACACGTAGTATTTTACCTTGTAGCTATACTATGAAACTTCTCACTAAAATTACTCTAAAAATATTTCTAAACAAAAACTTAATAACGATAATATATAAAGAATGTCTCTTCCCATCGTATTCCTTGACAAGTTTATAATAACAACAATTTCTTCGTCATTATTAAAGGCATCCCATCCGATGCTTGGTTCTATAAAACAAGATGGCGGGTTTAAAATCCTGGTCATTTTAGTTCGTGCCGTAGTCGCGCGCGGCGCTGTATGTTTAGTTCCGTACTACGCCGTGGGGCGTAGTGGCGCTAGCGTTGCGCGGCGTGTGCGCACCTCAGCAATACTCTGCACTCCCACGTACGATCTCTCGTTGTAAACATCGCGCGTGTCTGTTTCGTATCAATGGACTAAAGGATTGTTATTATGTGTATGAAAATGGTGTTTTGAACTGTGTTATATGTGACATACACACGGATTTATAATGACGAAGGCCAAAATAACGCGAAGCAGCGCTCTATACCACAGCGCGAAGGTGAGCCCTTTTACTATTTGTTGTTATTCAATGTTATATTCATTGGAATTATACCTTTAATTGGCTCTAAACTGTAAAACACAGATCATGTCAAGTAGACGTTTTAAAGTGACTTTTTTTTGGATCTCTACTGGTTACTTATGAACATAATAAATAAACAAGATCTAAACATAGGTACAACTCAATAAACTTTCTATATGTGTATGATAATCCCTTAAAAGTAAACTTAACGTATAAAACATTCAAATCTTCTCGTTATATATTTTGTATGGTTGTATGGAGGGCAATTCATACGAGTCCGGTTTTCTGGACGTTCGTCGTGAATCTCGATCCCTCCCTCCTTCCCTCGAAGCCTCCGTGCTTCCAATTTAAAATATTACATCGCACAGTATATGTATATTTAAATCAGATACTTTATAGAATTTTTGGATGTTTGTTTTTGTATGAAGGTTTGTTAAGAAAGTATGTAGGTACAAATAATTGTGTAGGAATTTACGTACATTATGAAAAATAGATGTTGTTGTTATTGTGAAGTGCATTTATATCTATTGTTTTGTGTAGTTGTGTTGTGTTGTATTGTTCTTAGAGAATTATTTTTGTATGCTTCTATAGTACTAATATAGACCAATACCCATTATTAATGTGTGCATTTTTGTAAAATACAAACATTACCCAGAAAACTTGTAAATTACAAATTGTACCTTCATAAATACCAAAGTGTTGTTTTGTTAAAAGTAATTATCTGAACAAAACCACAATTTTCAGACATAAACAAAAAAGTTATCTCAACTCTTTCCGTATACTGTAGCCCTACGCTTCAAATAAAAGACATCAACGCACACGAACAAAAGAGACAACAATACTATATAGGCTTTTTTGTGTGTGAGCAAGCGAGACAGACGCCTATACCTGTGTTTATACTTATTTATTTCTATATAATTATGCTGGGATTTTGTATAGGTACAGGTAGGCTGCACGGATGGTCGATCTCCCCACTTTTAAAAGGGATGCTCTATAATAGGGTTTATTTTGACCGTATGTAAAATGTACAGGCATTTAAAGCCTTGGGGTCTTTCGTTTCGGACAGTGAGTGCTAATGTTGCGTGAATGGAACAATTCTTTTACTTATTCTTTGATAGATTTGGGAATTTATGTGTGGGAATGTTCTTTATTATAATGACTTGAAGTTAACAAAGTTGTATGTATTTTAAATATTTATTTAGTTAATAAAGCAGTAGTTATAATTACTATTAACTATTTAGAACTGAGAAGTAATAATTTTCTTGAATTGTTTCGAAATAGAACAAGCAAATGTATGAATGGATGTTACAAACGATTTTTTTACAGTAGTTATACCTATGAAGACTATAAACCTTGAAAAAGAGATAAATTAAAAACCTTCGCGAAAAACGTCAATGATTAAGTAGTTTCCAACTAAATATCTTACAACCCGTATAAAGCAAGACTAATCTGTAAATACTTGATTTGTATTTAATGAATACTTAGATAATAATTTCTGGCGATTTCAAAAAAGTAAATTGGCTGACATGTGTGAGGTTCTCGGAAATTGAGCGCACGTTCGTCTCAATCCGACCGACCGGTTCCGGCCCGGTACGTTTTATAACCGTTTATATTAATAACACCTTTATTTCAAGGATGTAAGGTTGATTTTCGCACTTTTCTCTGTCGGGCGTTATGTACTTTTACATATCACTTTTAATGCTCAATCATCTCAATATATTAATAACAGTACATGCTATTGGTAGTAAATTACAGAATAAATGCTAATCAAATCATAGCATAGGAAATACGACCGTGAAATTAGTGAGATTGGGTTCCAATTAAGTTTGTTTTTATGTCAGTTTTGCTTACTGTAGAAGAAGGTAACTAAACCGCACTTGCCAATTATCTTAAATATATTAGGAGTTCTCTTCTGAATTAACAAATTTTATCTTCGTAACAAAGTCTATAACTCAAGAACAGACCGATTTTCATGATTTTTGATTCGTTGGATTGGTCTCCACCCCGAATAGCAGAATAACTATAAAAGCGAATTAAAAAAAGTTGGGAATGTGGACATAACACAGGCTCTGCCTAGTTTAGAACATCAGATCCTAAACTGCCGTGTGTGACTTGTTCGAAGATATATTAAAACTAGCTGTTTCCCGCGGCTCCGCCCGCGTGGATGTCGGTTATCGCGGCAAAAAGTAGCCTGTCTCAAGATCTAGACTATCTGTGTACTAAATGTTATTTAAATCGGTTCAGTAGTTTAGGCTTGAAAGCGCAACAAACAGACAGACAGAGTTAATTTCGCATTTATAATATTATAGTAAGGATTAGTAATGACTTGAAAGTCATTGTAAATAGCAAGTACTAAGTGATCTGAAGGAGGCGATCCGATAGCCTTTTGTCTAGGTGTAATGTAACGAGCACAGCACAGCAGACTGTAGACGTTGACTATAACAATTGTAGAAAGTAAATTTCACTAGCTACGTCACAATGCGGTGAATATGTACTACAATATATGCATACTTATAATGCCTACTACTGTACAATAGTAAGGCATATGATATACCTACATATACAGGGTGTTACTGAAAGGTTATAATATGTATCCAAAAGAGGTGAAGAGTACATCTGGTATAGAGTCAGTTTACAAAATTTCAGCTTAAAATGAGTTTATTAAATAATTTATATCGAATTTTTCGCATCAATTATTCGACACCAAAAATCATAACAGATTAATGATCTTATTACGTCGCTCGCAAAATGTTAAGATGCATCCCAAAAATGTAACCCATAATTCTATAAAATAACATACAGATTCCTTCTCAGAATTGTATAAACATTGATTGCAAGAATTAAACTAAAGAATAAACTATTAATGTCATTCATACCAATTGTATAACTTTGTTTATGAACTCCAGTCATCGTTTTCAATATAATCACGTTCTTATGATTGTTATAACACTGATCATCGGCGCCATACTGTTATGATTAGCGAGCTGCAATCATAATGTGACAATCCGTGATTTTCCGTTACTATCCGTGACATTCCGTGAGTCAGCTTCATGTCACGGTATAAGCGCTGCCTAGATACGCTCGTCACATACCTATCTCCTAATTAGCTCTTAATTAGACCGCGACATGCTAATTCCGTGACTTACCGGTAACGTAAACTTAAGGCACGATCTATACCCATTTAAATATGTACAGTCAGCAACAAAAGGTCATGAACAGGTTTTTGCGTGAAACAAAATAGCCTTGACAGAATTCTACTGAAAACTTGACATGAACATTGAATGTCGCAGATTATTTCTGGCAGTTATTAAATCTGATTTAGTCCATCGACTTTTGTTGCTGACTGTACATTGTACAATACGATTTTTGCAACGTAAATCACTTTTAAGTAGACTAATTGGTTGTGTTAATCAGAAGAAGCTGGTTTTGTTCTAATGATAGTGATTAGGTGACTTTTGATCAATTGCTTCCAGTATTTTACATTTAATGTTACGTAATTATTGTAGATATTGTAATTCCTTAGTACTCAAACATTTTGTCGGGTTTTATCTTTAAGAAAAGATCACGTTAGCCATAATTTATCACTAAGGAAAATTTTAATTACAGCAGAGAGTCATGGGTTGCTCTTTCTTCCTTAGAACAAAACTCTATCAGCAAAGCAAATTTCTTTAAGTGTGTATGTATAAATAGACATCAACATAATGTCTGTTGTCAATATTATAAGTTGTAACAGGTATTCAATTTAAGCACTAATTATAGGCTCCCACAATAGGCATTATTGGAATGTTATTAAAGTCTAAACCTTGATCAGTAATTCTATACAACGTAATATTCGCCCACAGGCAAAACATTTATAATAATAGTTAGTAACTGTGTATCAATTATGTAATTATTTGTTTGCGGTTTTTGTTAATACTTTAATTATTTAATAGGTCACAGTATAGCCCTAGGGAAGATTAAGTTATATGAAGTTTACAGGACGCCAATAGTTAGACTGACGGAAAACTTGGATATATGTTTTATGTATAATTTCTAGGATTTTATGAATATTCGTTAAGCCAATTACCGTAGTTACTGTGTAATGAATTAAGAGACAGGAAGATGAAAAATAGGATCTGTATCATATGAGGATCAAGTCGAAAATGTTAGCTAAATTCTCATTGTTTCCCAAAGACCAAGTTACTTAGCATCCAAAATTCACTATGTAGACAAAATCGCAGAAATACCTACAAGATCTTACCTGCACTAATGTTAATCTACCTGATAGAACATCGTTTTTTATAACCATAATGAGTTTTTAAAGCCGTAACAAATTATATCCTTGGCAAAATACCCATTTTTTAAACAACATCGACCTATTTCCCCTTAGGGTGAACTAGGTATAATCTACAAAGCGTGCCAGTTATCAGACATAAATGCATTATTTTTAATAACAGCTCTATTCTTAATGTGTTATCGATTTTCGCCACATGTTAGTTTACACAATATTGTAACGAAATGAACCATCAAACACATTTGGCTAAATTATTAATACATTGGAGTAGGTGAGTCGCTTCCGTAGGGGAAGTGCACCGGCTATATTTTGATTTAAATACAACTTCCGCTTACTGATTGCCGATAGCGCCCACTTGATGCCCAATGTGCATTAAAAGGATAAAAATAATTTACATTTGACGATCATATTTTAATTTTAAATAACAGGCTGTAAATATTTTCTTTTTGAGTCTTATATGTCGTGACATTTTTACAAAAAGGTTGTTTGAGTATCGGGTAGGGGTGGAGTTATACCGACGACATAGCATTTAACTTGTTTTTTTGTTCTTGAATATTGCTTAAGTCTTCTACTAGTAAATTCAAACACATCTACATATTATGGATACAATTATGTTTCGTCATTAAAAAATCGTAATTTTCGCTCATTAAACATGAATCGGTTTAAAGTAACCACAAAAAGAGCTACATAATAAAATCTAGATAAAACTCACAGTTATAATAAGCATATAGACAGATTATATGTCGATTAAAGAAGAGTAAATCGTGCGAGCTGTCGGCTTCCCACGCGAGCCATAGAGCGTCAAATCGTGGTTTTTACTTGTAATATTATTCAATACAATATGTCCAACGCATCACTGCTCCCCCCTCTAATGTAATGTACGTAAAAACGTGTACTAATTGACCCTCTCTATTTCACATTTCTTTTGTATCATAATTATCACGTTCTTAGATTACTTTGTACTAATAAATCAGTAAGCGATTGCACTAGCAAACTATGTTCTCTCAGTGTGTAATCGGGAACAGTCGTCTAGTTTCGGATTCAATCGGGGCTTCCAATTCGGGTAAATTCGATTACATGACTTGATTAGAGATGTTAAGAATTCTGTTATGGTTAAACAAATTAAAATCTCGCAACAGTGTAATAAATAATGTTAGTAGAATCAAATACGTATGCATTTAATATGTGTGTAATATCTAACTACGTATTCGTTTAATATGTTCGTATATAGCACTTTATGTTTATAGGCAACGACTTGCGTGTAATTCATAGCATTTAGGTCAAACGTGCAATAATATTAAAAATAAACTGTAAATAAACAATCATAAAAACGTGTCGATAAAATATTATCTTAAACGCATTTTATTCTGATCGTAACGTACGCAGATCATTGACCTATATTTTAAATATGAGAAAACAAATATATTTTGACACATGTGTTTTCGAAATCTTAAGGATTAGGCCAAATATAATGACGACTCTTAGAAGGCAACAAAAGGAATCCGCCCCAATTTATTATACATCAAAATCTCTATATATTTACTAATTATTTACTTAAATATTGATACTAAGTATCAATCGTTTGCTAGTAATATAAAACTATGAAAAACGCTAGAGTCGGCCAAAAGATTATTTATATTTTAAAGCCGGGGAACATTCAGGTGTCATTTCATGGTCCATTATTCTTCGTCATTTTGATAAATGCTATCGCACTGAGTGAAAAAGTCAATTTAAGAGAGTGCTCCAATTTTTCAAGGTATTTGTAGAAAGTACAGTAACTAAGTTATAAATAAGTAAACATAACTGAAAAACACTTAAGTATTGATAGACTTATTTAGCAATTAATCAATGACTTATACTGATTTGCATTTCAGATACCTATATATTGAAATAGATAGCTACGAATCCAATGGTTGATAATTTGATACTGAAGGTTGTTTGTAAATCAAGTTTAAGATCTAAAATATAGGTTATAGTGTAGTTTGTAGATTCAACTTATAAAATAATTAAGTAAGTTAGAAAAAAATGCAAATTACATATAAACAATAGGTGATAGCTTTTTGGTTTTTCTATCTAAACTTTTAATCTCCACCCCAAATCATTCCGAACACACAAGTTCATACGTCCTTTGAACTCTTGGTGCGCAGGCGCAACATCCCGTTATTCGTCGTCATACAACTCGTTAGACTCTAAAGAGACAGCAAACATTACGACACTCTACAGTAAACATAGTGCAAAAGACTTTGAACCTTAGACCTTTAACGTTAAAGTAAAAAGTTATAAGATAAGAAATGTGCCAATTTCGTTATTACGTGTGGAGAACAAAATTGCATTTAGATTTTTATTCATAACTTCCTAATTAGATGGCTAGGATTAAACGTTTATAAAATAATCTATACTATAATATTATAAAGCTGAAGAGTTTGTTTGTTTGTTTGTTTGAACGCGCTAATCTCAGGAACTACTGGTTCGAATTGAAAAATTCTTTTTGTATTGGATAGTCCGTTTATTGAGGAAGGCTATAGGCTATATATAACATCACGCTACGACCAATAGGAGCGGAGCATAAGTGAAAAATGTTGCAAAAATGAAAAACCGTTGAAACTAAAACACCCGAACAAAGTCGCGGGGGACAGCTAGTATCTTTATAATCGACCTTAGTTTAACTTTGCATGCACATACATTTTTTTTTTAAAGTTGATGTATTACATATTTTTAAGAGGTACGTTTAAGGTACGTTCGTTTTGTGGATATAACTGAAATCATCAAAGGTTCGATTCGCAGATGTGCGTAATGTAATGTATTAGAAAGTTTCAGTACATCATTTACTCGTAGGCATTTAAAAACGAAAATCAAAGCAGTAGCTTAGATATTTGCGATTCAACAATATTGTTTCTGGCGAAATAATAACGAATTGAGCTTTGCCACTTTTTAAATACTGTCTTAAATACAACATGTTCGTTACTTCTTTGAATATTGCTTAAGCAGACTTACTGTAGATATCTAAAAACCCTACTTATTGTTCTTAAAACCTTATCTTGAACAATAAACAATGCCAAACCCGTTGTACCAAAAACCATCTTATTTCGAAATCGTTATCTGCGACAAATCGTCCCCACTTCCATTAGCAAGAAATTTTATCTGTTTGTCACGAGCTTTACTTAAATTAGGCTGTATACACACAAACTGTCAATCACTTAACATCGGCCTCCGAAAGTATTATAATGTAAGGCCAGTGTGAAACCATCCTTAGTGGTTAGTTTGTTTAAGGGCAGTGCCTTTATTGCTTGTTTAAGATGCTTTTATAGAAATACAAGGGAATCCTCACGTTCCTCGTAATTCGTCGCGCAAACATGCACTATTTCGTGACGTAGATATGGTTTTGTTGTAGATAAGCTTGAGCAAACTTTTGATAAAGCTTTGAATAATATTCGTAAGTTTAAAAGCTCGAAGCTTTTGTGTATTCTTCTTTTTTTTTTTACTACCCGCTCTAAGATTTTTATTTCTTGTGTTGCGGGGGTTTCACAAACATTCAAATCACATGCACAAAGAACACCCAGACTTGGAACAAACATTTGTGGATTACACAAATATTTGTCCCATGCGGTGACCGAACCCGCAGCACGTCGCGCTGTGTTAGTTAGTGTTGTGACCTACACCACTGGGCTAACCGTGGTCAATTCGTCGTAGATATTTGCAGCAGGTAAATGCGACGTGGAAACAAATAAATTCATTACATATTCCACGCCTGCCACTGTAAACTAGTTCAAATGCGGTGGTTACTAACTACATAAATGGTTTATATGTCGCCAGCAACAGTTAGTTACGTGACTGAGAAAAATCTCCATTAATCTGCCGCTAGATGCGTACTAAGCTCATTTCGCGGAACATTACACTACCGGTGCGCACTGCGCATGCGCCACTTGTCCATCTCACATCTGTCATCCTTCCTCTATATTTTTTACCTTCCTGTTTCTGCTAGCCTGATACAAAAATGAAAGGGATTCGCTGAATATATGCGTTATGGGTACTTTATAAAACATGTTTGAAGGTATCGATCGATAAGTTTATTTTTAGATTTCGAACACGTGCTCATTATTAAAAAGAAATAAAACACATTTATGATAATAGTGTACCTACTTGGTAATAACTGGCAAAAGTATAAGCGAGTTAAACATTGATACAAATAAAAATAACAAATAACAACTCACAGACGATTCCAAGATACAAAATAAAACAAGAGTGTTTTGGAGAGCATTTAACATCTGCCCGAGCAGACTGAATGCACCTGCTTGGCTCTCCCGAAAACAATCGCGAAAAACTACTCGACGTATACATATAGCTCATTATAATAACAGGTGAGGTTATGGCTAACCTAACTGTATAAACACCATAATTGCACACATACAAAGTATTAAGTTACTATAAATTCTGTAGTAAACTATTTTCTTCTAGAACTTAATTGGAATAATGATCTTTTTTGCGTAGCTAAATATTTACTACGACGCAAGGTGTAGTTCTACAATTTGTATCAGCACTATTTTGATGAATATAATACCAATAAGGTGATGATAGATAGTAAATTGCTATGCATAAATGCAAACAAATTGATATAAACATTGTCCATCTATATGTATAACAAGATGGCTGCTGCATAGTGACATTTAGTATTTACCCTTTAGAAACTGGAACATAAATTCGTATAACCTGCTTGTTATTAAATCGTTTTAAAAATTAGGTAGCGATGACATAGCCGTGCATTAAAATGTTAGAAGTGGGCGGCGCAGGAAATGTGTTGGCGTGTCCATTATCATGTAACCGATACGTGCATCAATTATCTTAAATATCGATGATTTGGGCAATAATACGAATGTCTTCGACCGTTTTAATATAAGTATTAAACGTATCCAGTTACCCTCCACATAATGAATAGATTGATATTTTTTTGTTATATTTTTCTACATTTGTTTTTCCGTTATTTATGATATTGTTTGCTTTTCACTTAGGTTTATATTTATGCTCTAATCGATAAGTATTTTAATATGCAACCTGGACTGCAATATCTTTACTTTACTGTTGACATTTTTGCAATATATTGACACGTTTAATACCAGTTTTAAACTACGTAAACTTATGATGATCGACGACGATTATCCAAAGCACCTTAATCGGCAAGTGCTAGCGACACATGTTGCTAACACCTGACGCTTGCCACGTGCACCTAACGAATACTTTATTATACACATCTGGTACCCTTAACCCACTCAAGCAAACATGCTTACAATTAAAAATATATTAATTTCTCTAACGATTTCTGTCAAGGTACATTAAAATCAAGCGTCAATACGCTCTTGTTATTTGGTAGTACTTTTAAGCGATTATTCTGAAACTTGATTTAGAAACAGGTTTTGTAAGTAATTAAAAGAACCAATTAGGTATTAAAGGAGACATCTTTACATAATTAAATGTTAATGGCTATGTATGAATTAAAAATGTTTGGGAAATCCACCGAACCCACGTAACTATTTTTCTTCCATAATTTCTATACGTTGTGCGGACATAATTATCATTCTCTCTTCTTATGTCTCATACGCTAACAAAACTATTTTACCTGTTTAATTTGCCAATATATAAAGTTTCAATATATGTATTACGTTAATGATCATGATAAGCTGTTTCTAGTTATATCAGTTCTGGAGTGGGCATTTAAGTAAATTTTAATATAATTATGGACTTCATTAAAAGCCTCTAGTGATGTCTAGTGCACCTGTTTTAAGCATGTGTCCGACTAAATGTAGTACTTTAATGAATATTGTTTATTATCTATTGGAAACGATTAACTAGAACGAAAATGATTTCTTTAGTTAGAGTGTTGCTATACGCATCTTTGCAGACAGTGTGTCATAAGTAAATGAATGACTGTTTTTGTTTTACTTGTTCTTTCCTAATTATCTAGACTCTAGTTTCAAAGAGAAATGTATATACGTATTATACATATTCATTATATAAAAAAAAAATGATGTAAATAGTGATCAATTTACTTTTCAACTGGACAGTAATAAGTTGACAGTTATACTAAAAACAGGCTAGTCCATAATAAATTATTGTATTTAACCATACTTCTTTTACGAAAATATGAAAAAAATCATCGTTGTCTGTCGTGTGTTACTTACTTTGAGTCTAAAACAATAATAATGTAGGTATTTAGCCGATAAGTCACAATTATGTATGCCTCTCGAGAATCGTACACGCGCCGTACAGCTGTGCAAAAAGACTAGTACTGCTATTAAACTACAATTTAACGCAATATTCAATTATAATATATGTTTGTCCTTCTGTTTGACAGGTGCTGTGGCATCTGGATATATTCCGGCGCAGCTTCCGCGAGCTCACCGGCCACGCTTGTCTTGGACCGTCCTGCATTTTTTGCGCCCTAAAGGTAAGAACAATTACTTCACTTTTAGCGTAACACATCTGCCGCAAAGTTAACTCGAAATATTATACAGTAATTAAGATAATCGCCATTATTTAAGGCAGGTAAGTACCTATGTGTTAATTGGTTGAAAAAAATCTACACTAAGTTCTCTTCGTAATTCCCTACAAGTTGTATGTTACACAATTTACTTAAAACCTAACACGCTACACTATCTCGTGGCAGAAAGTGCAAAATCCTTTCTCATAAATTTACAACGGCTTGTTTTAGTTGCGCAATGACTACAGTACTCAACATAGAAACATGAGTCTTTGACCACTCAAAACGTACTAAGTTTTAACAAAGCGAAAGAACAAAGTAACCTCGGTGGTTGCCCGGCAGACAAACGTGACCTTTTGGGAACAATAGAATCCGTTCAAAGCCCGATTCCAAACGAAATCTCGAAGCTTTCGGTGCGTTAATACAAAGTCATGATGCTTATAATAAACATTCATTTCATACAGTAATGTTACTTTTAACTTTTACATGCGAATACGAGGTTGTGAGGGTTCGCTAATTTGTTTGTTAACAGATTAATACGAGCTTCTCAGAAAGTATTACTGTATTTCCTTATGCTTTAATTACTTAAGCGCTGTAATTCCTCATACTTTAATTGCTGTAAGCGCTTTTCAGTCTTAAAATAGCCGCGTCAACACGAGCTGAGATTCACGGGCACATAGGGTTAATCTACTAGACTGGACTGACTGGTTTCGCAGAATGGCCCCGCTGCCGAGCCAGCGCTGTGATTTAGCTACTTACCCAGTTTATTCTTGTAAACTGCAGATTGGCCCCTGTGCCTGAGATAGTTTTATGGCCCTTTGTCTTCTTTTCCAGCCTATCCGTCTTCCTGTCTATTCATGATGCATTTCTTGGAGATTGATAGGTGAAATGAATAAAACAACGATGATGATGTAAAATTCTAACTGACAAAAAAATCCAAATTAAAAATCATTCCAAAGAGAATGTCTGAATATATTTATATTTTTTTAGACATTTAACGTCATTATGATTAAAAGTAATATAATTGATGAGCATTGTTATAAGAGAAACACTTTCTACTTCGTACGATACATTTGTATGTATTTGGTACCGACAAAAGGTAGCGCGTGCGCACGCGCCGCGGGGCCGTTACAATTCCATTTTCAAACTCGTTTGAACTTGGCGCGCTTTTCAACCAATCAGCAAGGCAGTGAGTTCGTAGAACTTTGAGCCTCTGCTGTGATTGGGCAGCGGTGTGGCGCCAAGCACACATACTCTTACCTTTCTTATATCAAAACGACACATTTTTGTTTTTAAAAACGTTGGATTAAAGACTGTTTCGCATCTTTATAGATTATTTAAAATGATATAGGTAGGTACATAGGTATATTAATCTTGTTCAATGATGTAAAAAAACAAGACACTTAAAAATTTTACCCATAGGATAAAATAACCGCAATCACGAATTATGAAGTTTCACAGAAATAATTATCCTTGATGAAGTCTTTATGTTTTACTATCTCAACTTTTAGGAAACATAATGATATATTATGATGATGTTTAGACAAAAAATCCTGTAACTTCACCAGCGTTATTAGTTACAGATACTTAATGTCATTGATTAATTATATTATTTATCGATTTGAATACCCTAAGCTGCTTCTGTATAGTTCATTAACTAATATTTAACTAACGTACTTATTCTTAAATGATAAATCTTGTAGGTAATTATTAAATCAGCTATAGCTACCTATCGCCCACGGCACTTTTTTATGTATCGTGGGTGAAAATTAATATGCCTCGCCTAATTATAAACTTGTTTGAGACCACGTAACAACAGTAAAAAGTAAATAATATTCAGTCGATATATTTCGTGGGATTAAATAAAAATTATATTCATGAGATGAGGAAAATGTTAAACAAATTGATTTAACTGTTATTTTTATTGCAATGCTTTTAGTTTGAACATTAAACTGTTGGAAATTCTAGGAAAATGTCGAAAATAGATTTGTTTTTTACTCGTTATTACCTGTCTCAAATATTATTATTCATCGCAAAGATATTTTAAAGTTGCGCAATACTTTAATTACGTTTTTAAATAACAGTATTACCGTAATAGTAGAACTAATGAATGGGTGCAAGCTCCATAGCGATTAAAATTGAATTTGTTTTACGGGACGACGAATGCGAATCCAACCTTAACGTTGTTCTTCAAAATAACCAAATAGACCAGACCTCAGGTTTCACAAAGATTAGGCACATTTCTCTTACCAAGTTCAAAGTGAAAGGCGTTTTTAAGGGTCTACTCTTTTTAGTTTTAGCATAGACAAAGTTCCGAATGATTGGAAAACAAAATAATTGCTCTATCATTCAGAGAAGCTCCATTAAAATCAATTAACAGTTTATCGATAATCTATTTTATTGTTTATGTTATCGAAAAGGTTAAGTGAAATCTAAATCTAAAGGTTTAGGTAATTGTCCAGAGAATCGTGCTCAATTTGGTATTTAGAATACATGATTTAGAGTTTGTTAAACAAGGCGGATATTGTTTTGACACACAACAAAAATGTCGTGAGCCTTGTGAACTAGAACAGCGATGGATATGGGTAAATCTAGAAGACAATGAGTGAACAGATTGTGTCTACTTAACCAACTGGCAATTAAAACTTTTACTTCGACTTTCATCTAATCTAACGTCAGTAGTTCACACACATTTACATAGCCGACATGTTATTGTTCGTCTAGTCTAGTTACAACTTTACTAGACTGTAGGTACCTACTTTAGTGTGTAATCCGATTAATATTGTTGCAAGATTCCGCCGTAATGGGTGTCAAATTAGATACAGAACGAATATAAGAGAACAACAAAAACTTTAAGAGGCTACAAACGCTTACTGTATCAAATCAATTGTATTTAGTGACTGATTCTTAATAGATACAAGAAACTTCCATTGTAATTTCATTAGCAGACATTAGAACTATATGACTTGTTCATAGTAATAAACTATGTACTTTGCACTCTATTTTCATAGACCATGCGTTAGCAATCAACGAGTAGGATTTGTTGTGTTTCTTCAACTCAAAACATGCTCATTATTTCAAAACACGCTTAAGTAGGAGAGTTTCAATATATTTACCCCAACTAATGTATAATGAGTCCAATATTTCGCTGTATATGAGCGTGGTATGCAGGCACTGCGCTAGACCATGATCTGGACACGTTTTGTAGAAGCGTGTCGTAGTATTACGTGCCTCTAGCTGCACACAAACTGGGCCAGCCAATTACTAAGATAATATTACAACAACACCACCTTATAGTTAAATACTGTGTTTTATTTAGTTTGAATAACATAGCCCCCTTTGGTTTGCAGAATAGATCAATCAAAATGTCGATAGTACAATAATTACTTGCAACAAATGGTCAGGGTCAAATGATGTTGTAATTAAAGCTTATTTATGTTACAGTTACATAAAACAATACACGGTGCATACATGTTTAAGGTTAGGCATAATGATAATTAAACTATGGTATAGTGATACCTATAATTACTCGCTTCATTCTGAAAAATGCACATAAGTGACAGTTACATATAAAGTAAATCTGTCGCAATAATAGCGATCTTTTTTAACCCACACAAAGGCTCTCATGCACTCAAGATATTCTGCCCACTCGATGCTCTACCATAATTTTGTTATAAATATTTTATTGAAACAATAATGGCCGTCGCTAAAACCAGTAATAATATCATGTCGTGTTCGAATCTGCAATTCAATGGATGTTGATCTTAGTGCAAGAATTGAAATGACGTCATCCACTGATGTTATACCAGCTGCATCAACACATAACTACATTTTTCTCACGAATTGATAACTATCAATATATAATACGTTTTTCTTGTAAGTGTACCAAATAATAAACAATTTGCTCATTGGGAAAATTCTAGAAAGAAAACTATACCACAAAGGACCATCCTGCAAATAAAGTTACTTTTTTCACTTAAAGATTAAGAAAATTAGTTTCAACCATTATGTAATCCTTACGAATCTCAAATATATCTAAAATTCAAAATTTTAATCCTACTTTTTCTTTCTTATTTTTTATTTATTGGAATTATAACGTTTTAAAACATGTTTAAAAGTTAAAAACGTATTCTAAAGCAAGTAGCCTATTAAGCGAAATAAAAGAAAATAGATTTCTGAAGAGTTATTATATTTTATGATTAAATTAGATTATTAGATGCATAAAGTGTGCGGCCTTAATGCATTATAATTTAATAATTATATCATAAAATCTTTGCTAAAGTTTCTGTTCGAAGGGTATTGCGAAGGCTTTATCTAATGATTGGAGGTAGCCCACGATGAAAATGCTTTCTTTTGTTTATTGTTCTTACAAAGAGGCCGAAATCTATTTTAATAGGTGGGCAACGCGTCTATATCACTTTTCTTAGGTATTAATTAGTACATGGGCAATAATAGCATATTTCTCTTTTGTTTTAGTTTTTCTAACTACTTTGCAGTCAGTTTAATTTACAATAACATAGTCATATATAAACTGTATAAACATATTATTAGTCAGAATTCACTGAACTATTAATATTCACCATTAAACGTGTTACCAACATCGAATTAATTCGTTCTCGATATAAAGAGGTCGTGAAAACCTTTGATTGATTATGTTTCACGAGGGTTGATCACGCGAGAACGTGCCGCGTCTCTCGGACGGACCACGGAGGATGTAACATTATAGATCTACATTACACCATAGCCCATGGCCCATGTATCTATAGGACCATCGCACGCGCAGCTGCAAGACCGGTTTTGGCTTCTCGTTTACACCAAGTTCTGCCTGTCATGCTTTACTATAGATAGCTACAGATACTAAGATGATCGTAAGCCTAACGCAAGATGCGGATGCTGCGTAAACGTTTTATTAAAAGATTGATTTGTAGTTATAGATTTTCTTCGATGGTTGGGCTTCGATGAAAGTAATAATTTATTGTACAGTTATTAATTTGCATGTTCTATTATTTTATAGGAAGAAAGACGATCTAATCTACTGTAAATATTTATTTATGGATAATAAATAATAAATATCAGTCAGTATAATCTTATGTAGGTATAATATGCAAGTTATAGCTTATTTCACAAGGCAATATGATTTTTTATGTGCTAAATTATTTTTTTATTTTATTAAATCATCATCAGCATCATCACATTATACATTTGATAAAAAAAAAATACCTTTTTTTATAAGAAATTTTTATCTGATGAAAAAAATATATTGTGGTTCGTTTAAAGAAATAATAGGCCTATGTGGGAGCCAAGTAAACTAAAGTGAAACTAACACAGCATGTCATCGCTTGAGCCGCGAACTTTTTTTATAATTCGCATTTAACAGCCAGTAGTCTTGCGACTAAAATTCAGACGTTAAATTGTTTTTTACATACCTTTTATTGAAGTAAAAACTCTTTACTGGCAGAAACATGCAGGTAATGGCGTTAAATGTGCCTCGTAGTGTTTTTATTCTAGTTGATGTTAACTCGGTTTTACTAAAAGAGCTATTTATTATTATTAATTTATTTTGTGTTTATTTCTTGTAAGTGTACAATATAATTGAAAAGTGCTAAAAAAATATTTCTTATTTTATCAAACAGTCAGACAGAAAACGTCCTTATTGATGGCAATTAAATTACTGACAATAACATAAAATCCTAAAAAAAATATATCAATAACAAAATGTTTTTAATCATTTCAAAGACTGACTTTCTATGTCCTTAGATGTATGACATGTAGATACATACATGACATCATCCTAAATTAATTTAACCCTAAAACAATCCTTATATAATTACGCAGAAGGCAAAGAGCAAAGAACACCATTTAAAATTACCTAATTCTAATAAACGTTTTGTTGCTTACTATTGCGAAAAAAAAAAAACGGTACGTACCTGCTCAGGGTTCACATCCTGTGCATTGTGCATCAGAGGTATCAGTTACAACAATGGAAATACGAATTGTACTACACCTCGTGAGTTCCATGTAATGATGGCACCTTACAGCACTGCGTTAACTTGGCCTTGTAAATTGTATTTTCAATTATTGATCATCACGATTGCTTTTGATTGAAATGTTCTTGCACGACGTAATTAAGACATATAGTTTGCCTATTTAACCACGTGGTCATTATAATTTATGATTTATGCTCTAAAAGTATAAAGATCTAAGTTAAACTTAATTTTAATTCGGTCTTTTGTAAATACTATTAAAATGCATAGAATCTCTGTATGTTTATTATCTTATTGTGGGTCTACTAAAGGAGTAAACAGACGAACTGTTTAATACAGTTTTGAGGATGAATATGATTACTTATAATGATTTAATAATAAATAAACTTATACCCGTAACAACTATGTTCACCTTTGTCAATACTTTACATACTGCCAACTAAACTATTTAAACTGACTGAAAATGGAAGGAAACTAAACATATGTATCAATTTAGAAAACTCCAAAATATAATATAATATCTTGGGACATCTCACACACGGTCATCTGATCCCAAACTAGGCAGAGCCTGTGCTATGGCAACCAGACAACTGATAAACATACTTATATATTTCTAAATACATACATATTATAGATAAATTACACCCAGACACAGAACAAATGATCGTGCTCATCACACAAAGATTCGTCCTGGGTGGGAATCGAACCCACAACCTCCGGTTTAGCAGTCAGGGTCACTAACCACTAGACCAACAGGCCGTCAAATGTATGTCTTTGCTTGTGCAGTTCAAGCCCTTTAAGTTATGACACAAATTAAATAAATTTAAAAGTGATTTACCTTAATGTGGGAGTAAGAGTCCGCGAGGTTTTCGCCCACTTAAAGTGACGAACTTGATCGCAATCACTTCTGAAAAAGCTACAAGTTAAACAATTGTTAAGTTCTTGATAAAATCTTGCAAAACTAACAAGATTATAATAAAACATATAAGGCGCAACGTCACTTTTTATTTTAGTAAATTATTTGTATATTGAATTACGTTATTATGTTGTTGAGAAGTCGAAGGTAGAGGCAATTACTAAAAATTGAATACAATCAGTAACAGTATCTATAAATAACGATATAGAAAACTGCTTCTGATTCATGGCTAACTGGAAAGTGGTGAAAACGTACCTTTTAGGGTCCGGCCGGTCGCCACGTGCGACAACGACCGGTCACGAGATACCGCTTCGACGAACCGGCGCCGGCGCCCGCGCCCTACCTACTGCACTCTACAAATCACTACGGATTACATCGTAATCTTAATTTTATTTGATATATGATGTAATTAAACTTATAGTGCTGTCCCGGTGTAGACTCCTGTCAGAGTTCACGGTAAACCGTTGGTTCACGGTCACCGATTGTGGGAGGTCGATTTATCTTTGTAAGTAGGTTGTAATTGGGTATGGAAAAGTTCTACTGATTTTTTCTAATTATAATGGATATGTAGTTACAGAATATTTTATGTGATTAACTATAAATTTGGAGATCAAATCTGTTTTTCAGAGACCATTTCTAAACGCTCTAAGTGTACAAGGTTCTAAAATTATCAGTAGGTATACTTAGTCTAGCTAAACTGCAACTTAAAGATGCAGAAATAATAGATAATAGGAGTGTCCTACATTATGTGCTGCTAATGATGTTTAGTTCATTATAAAAGATGAATGCACAATAATGAAGTGTTCAGTTTTTGCGGGTAGAGCTTTATAGTGATTGTCTATTGTAGTTTTTACAATACAGGATTTAGTTATGATTCTAAATGATAAACTACAAAAGAAATACAAAGGTTTATTTTACTTTAGAACCGACAAATAAATGTATAGTTATGATGAATTGAATTCATCTTATGTATATTGTAAAAACAATAAACGCGCTGTTAGACTTATTAATACAACCATAACTCCTATCAAAAGGAAACCTACGTACTCCGAAGTACGTGTCAAAAGAAATCATAAACCGCAAAATGCCAATACCATCTATTATGTGGTTGTCATTACAATAGGCCCGGCGGTCCTTCTTCATTCTATTATAGTCTTTATTATTATGGAATAAAGACCTAAATAGGTTATCTTTGTAGAGTACCAGTTAGGGATGTAGTCACATTAGCCACTGCACGTCAATCATTGCACGCATATGTCCGTAGCCAACTGACATGCGTATGTGAATACGCTAATCGGCTGTTGTCAATTTAATGTATTGTTTTACGTATTATTTGAATTATTTGTTACGTATGTACATATTTAATTATTGTTTTACGTGTAAAAATTTGGCGTACCACTTTTTATTGTAAATAAACCAGTGATTTTGTTTAATTTTATACTTACACAAATTTTAAGCCGTTTAAAAAGTTTCTTTGATTAATCTTGATTACATTGCAAATTAAAGTAGATGTTGAAACGTCAATCAGTTTTAAGCCACCGTTAATTAAGTCTTATGCTGTCTCTGTCCCTGTAA
Source organism: Diachrysia chrysitis (assembly GCA_932294365.1). Lineage (NCBI taxonomy): Eukaryota > Metazoa > Arthropoda > Insecta > Lepidoptera > Noctuidae > Diachrysia > Diachrysia chrysitis. The sequence continues at coordinate 4,635,643 of OW028647.1, forward strand.
GATGTAAAGTAGCGACAAATAGATATTTAAGAACGTCTTAAAGTTAATTTTCTTTTCAGTATTCGGGGGTTAATCTTTAATCTTTTGACCACAATAAGCGGTATTTTAAGTCGGTTTTTACTGGCTATCCGGTGGTAAGGAGCTAAGAACTAATTTAAGTTTTCGAGAAATCGTAAATATAAACAATGCTAACATTTTCGGATAATTTTTTGTTTAACAAGTTACCTGAGTAGTTTCTATAACCCTGTAAAACAAAGAATCGGTTTAGGATTGAGTTTAACCTTCAACCCGCTTAGAATGGCTTAGTACCGAGGAATGCGAAATCGTTGACCATTATCTTAGAGTGTTGTCTAAAGTAATTATTTATTTGTTTGTTGCAACATCTAGTTATAATTAAAAAAAAAACCATTGTTTTATTTTATGTTTTGTCAAATTTAATATATAACAACGAATATGTATAAGAATGCTTTACATACTTTTATTTTATATTATTTTCTTTATATATTTATTAATTTTTTCTTGTTGTGTAAGAAAAGTGTAAATGACTTCATATTTTTCAGAATTGTATGTGAAGTCTTTGTGGCTTATATATAGGAAACAAATTAACATTTATCTGTCTTTGTTGTCAGTAAATTATATGACTTACAAATACCCTTTTTAAAACAAGTAGGTATTTTAAGCTTCAACTGGCGAATATTTAAAGTAATTGACCAAGAATTGGAATGTTAAACACCAAATTGCGCTTAATGACAACCACTGGATATTATAACGGAAACAATCTTATTTACCAGTAAAATTTGACACTAGTAATTATAATATCAAATAAATCAAGTTTGAGAGACATGTTTGGGCGTCAAACTGGTTGCGAGTGAAATGAACAAGTGTGAGATAAACTAGGACGATGACACACTTATGTATAGTGAGAGTGGTGTTACCAAGCAGTCTGACCAAATCTTAATAAAAATCTTCAGAGAAATAGCGCCCCCTCAGGGCTAACAACAAAAACTACAACTACACTAACAAATTTATAATTTTTCCGCTCCTAACTCAAGACTTCATTCCAAAGTATTTTTTATCTAATCCACGTTTCATATCTTGAAGTCGTAACAAAAATAAAAAATAAAAGAAAACAAAACACGAATTTAATTTGTTTTTCTTTTTTTATTACATGTTTTCATGTAAGTGGCCAGTGCGTAAACAGAACTTTTTCAAAAATATTTAACAATTAATTATTTTTTGTACCGTTCCTCATAAGTCTATGAGTTTACCAACTCTTTGCAAATTGAGGAGTAATAGACCACAGCTAGGACATACTTACCTTCAACGGTATTTAACCTGTATTCATCGACCACTAGTCTTGAACTCATATTTATTGCCGTGAGAACGTCTCCCGATGCAGGTGGTTCCATTGTTCGGGTTAATGCTCTTTTATTGAAATCTCTATGTTTGGCACGGACAAAAGATTCTGCTCTCTGTTCACCGTACAAAACTAAGCACAAACGTCTATTTTCCACGCACGTACATTGATTTTGCTTCTTATGATTCCTCGATGCGTGCGTATTTGAATTGGAGCTTGAGAAGCTATTTTTATTTATTTTATATCAGAGAAACTCGTTAAATGAAAATTTAAATGTCGATAATGCAATCAAAATACACAGGCATTCTTCCATCGTGAAAACTAGATAGTGCTATCTATCTGTATAGCTCGCTCTCCCTCATTGACTGTACCAATTTTAGTTCTAAAATCATAATACTGCTTTTCTTACTTTTCGAATATTATTCTGAACAAGTTCATTTTTGTATGTAAAATTATTACTATTGTCCATTCACACGCTCGGAGATAAAGATGCGTAAAATGTACATTTTGAATTCCAGAATGTATGACGTGACTCAACAACATCCGCGGTAGTTACAATTGCCATAGATAATTTTATTCAGCTATTGCTAATAATTGCTAAATTCTTGGATATGTAGATGGTCGTTTCTTCGTACGATCGCAGTCCCATGTATGATCGCATTATAGGTACTGTACTGTGTGTGTACATGAACTGTGTCTATAAATAAATTGCACATCTCCACGTGTTTAACTATCAAGTATATATATACAAAACTTTGATGCTATAGTCTATAAACAAGAACAATATGATTCATTAAACTATACCTATACGTAATGACTTGTCCTTTAATTTGACTTCTAAAGTCTTCTGTAGCTATCTTTGATTAACACAAAACGTTCACATTTAAAGTGCAGAATTCGATAAAGAAAGATTAAACATATTATGGATTTCGTTGCAAAATATATTTAAAACAGCATTTTATATTAATGAAATAACGTCATAGCATTATGCGGTTTTATTCACGGTCGCGAGAACTGGTTGTTACGACATTTATGCAACTAAACTCTTGACATTTACAGCATATTGTAGCTGGCTGTATTGATTCGTTTTAACGAACCACTGGTACCTATGTAAAGAATATACTGCTTTTTAAAAAGACCATTGCGTTAATTAATTTGATCTTTGTATCGCGTGGGGTTTTACAAACTTTTACAAATGACACGCACGGAGATCACAATTTGAACAAACATTTGTGGAGCACACAAATGCGAGCATCGAACCCGCAGCACATCGCGCACTGTGGTAATTGGCATGGTGACCTCTACCACTCAGCTATCCGTGCAATCGTGTTGAGCAAAAAGTTTTTATTTACACTGAGTTACTTAGATGTGCCGAATGATAATTCAATGCTTTCTTTTTTTGGAATCCAGTTTCAAATATTGTTCGGTTTGACAGCTGACAGTTTAAGTTTTCAAAAAACAGTATAACTTGTCGTACTTCATTTATTTATCTAAAGAGTTCGTTGCGCCAGTAGTCTCATCAGCCAGTAAGATAAGAAAGGCATTACATTACGCTGGCTTGTCAAGTATGAGTGTTATCATTATTGTAGGTATATGCAAGTGTCGTTAGTTCTCCGTATCGTGTTACTGAAACCGGTACAAGTAACCGCGGCGTGACCCCGTACTCACTAGATTTGTTTTGCATAAGCAAGATATACTATCTGCAAGATTAGATATTGTCTTAGTAACGCTGGATCAGCAAAGCTTTTCAACTGCAATTTCCTCTTTGAATCCTTGAGAATATGTTATAGTATTTGTCTAATTTTATACGAGTTGACTAGACCAATTTGTTGCATTTAATTCGTGACTCTTACTGGCATGAATACTAATGCTGCCAAGGTTTAATTTGTCAAGCAAGATTGAGGTGTGTGCAACTCTGTAGTGAAGGGTGAGACCAGACGGTTGCAGCGGTCGATGATCTAAGACAGATAATGATACAGACTGTACTTGTGTTTAACTCTGCACCGGATTAATTACGACGAACGGTTCCGTGGTGTTGGACACGGTGACGTCATTTAGTTCTACTTAATGTTGACCAGACATTAATGTTATGATGATAGCGCTGTTTTTATTGTTTTTTTGTGTTTGGAGAAGTCCTTTTTAGGTAACTTAGTTCGATGTTTTTTAAAGAGAACAGTGACAATATAAACAATTTTATTGCATATAAGACTTCGCTTTGCAGTAAAATATTTGCCGGATTGTTTATTATTTAATTTACGTTTTTAAGTATAAACTCCAAAAACTTTACGCTTAATTTACAACGCGACTTGTACAATTCTTACGGAACAGTTCAGAAACATATCGGTAAAGATTATATAATTATTGTATCTTCTTTGAAAACAATACATTATTATGATAAGTAGAATGACACTTGAGCGTAATATTAATAATATTATGTACATTTAATTAAACAATCGTGACTTCTCTTGGACGTAATATCAAGTTATTAGATTACAAATATTGAAAACCCCGTCGCCATATTTAGTTTTATATTATTTAGTCAGCAATTAAAACATAGACTGTGAAATAATTAAAGCTCAGGTATTTAGTGAACTCCAAAAGCCTGTATTTTTTTACATTGCAACTTTTATGAGCAATAATTTGACTCTCTTTATGTTGTAAGCAAATACCTTTATCCTTATTCATCGTTTGCAAACCCTTTGTTCGTCGCAGTACCTAAATTGTAAGATTTTGGTAAACTTTTGCTTGGACAACAGAATTCATCCAATAGCCAAATCTTGTCTAAAAACTTCATAGATAACACCCCTCTCTTTGGGTCAAAAACAGGTTATTTTAAGCCAATAAAAGATTACAACGGTATTTATACAATAACTTAAATGTTGTTGTGACAGATTCCCGTTTTATATGTACAGTATTTTAATTATAATTGCAACGTAAATTGTAGTTTCCACATACTTTTAATCTCCTTGCTATAACAAGTAAGAAACATAACCGGACTCCCGCGTAAGCCTCTCGTGCATCTCGCTCGCACTCGACTGATGTTAGATTTGGCGCCAAAGCCTTCATCTGTTATCTCTGTCGCTCGCGTGCGCCTGCGCAGCCTGTCACTGCGCGGCGACTCCACGTACAGTCGTACATGACGCCTCTCTACCGGAGCGCGTACCGAGCGTGTTTATTTGTATTTAATCGAACTTGTGCATTTGTTACATCCAAAACACAACAACAAACCCGGATTACACTTCTTAGTGACCCCTATTGTGCAAATACTGCAAAGTGAAAGTGCCGAGTCCAAGTGAAATGTGTCAGTGTTAAAGGTCATTATCATATAAAATCGTGTCCTAATCAAGTGAACGGTATTGTATCTATATTCGATGTGATCTTATACAGAGAATTGGTTACTTGTTAGCCTTGTAAACGACAGCTCTGCGATGACTGCAAACTAAATATACAACTGTTAATTTATTTAAATGAGACAACCCTGTAGTGTGATAAGTAAATGCGCGGTTTCAGGGTCGCGTTTTAATCGTTTATCGAAATAAGAAATTAAAGCAATCGATTCGTTGCCCCACACAGGGCGTAAACTTGCGACACCTTAATAGCTTTGTAATATATCCACGTTCGTGTCTAATCTATTCATAGCTCTACAAATAGTTCCATGGAAATTATTGAAACAAGCAATTTATTAATGTGTCTATTTACCTGCCTTAATGCAAAGTCGCGTAATACAATTAAGTATAACATAATTTATTCCCCGATATAGCCTTTAAACGAGTCAATTTCCACGTCTCCGCGAAAAATGTACACAGCTTTTCTTAGTATCATTGTACATATGAAACAGTTGTTTCGCGTCACTAATTAGGCACGAGTATTGTTTGTTCACCCACATTGGCGACATATCGGTACACTTGCTGAACAACAATCTACTATATATTCGCCAAAGGAGACGCCTGCGCAGCTACATTGTCATAAATGCTCTCCATGTCCTCGGTACTAATTGCTTATCACTCCTACATCTCTTGAGCTGCCATTGTATATTAAAACAATTTAAATGTAGATTTGCAGGTATTTTGAATGCAATACCTGTATACTTGTTTTTAAGGTGAAATCATCGGAATTTGCATAGATATTTACGGTGCGGATGAACTTTTTTATACTTCCGAAGTTCTTTATATCTACATATGTATGAGTTTGAAGGGAATCATACTTACAACTTATATACATACAATAGTTATAATAGAACTTGTCACTATGTTCAATACTCTTTTTAGAGGTAATCCGTTATTAATCTCTAAATCGTTTACAAAGGCAGGATATGCGATAAATTAAATCAATATTTTTGAGTATTGAACATTTACACAAAGACTACAATAAACTTGGTTAAAGTCTTTGTGATAGTTTCAGGTCACCTCTACTGAAAATATTCATTCAATGTGTAACACATATAACATAATTACCCATACATTTCCCAATGCGTTTGGCAACTTTTTGAGGGATTAACAGCATAACATAATGCGTTTCATCTAACAAATCCTACATGACGCGTTTAATATGTTCTTTGATGCACATATGTATGTTGTAATGCCTGTTTCATCTGACAGCTTGATCGATCTATACAACAATATAAATACGAAATCGACATTGTAGGTAAATTTTCTAATAAAAGGTAGTTTATATTCCTAGGCGTAGCCGAACACTGGCGAGTTTTAACTTTTGCTGAACACTAACAAATAGCTTTCCATCAATGACATTTCCCTTGACCTACTGGAACTTAAAATAAACACTTGATAGTTATATTTGTCAGTTATACATATTTAAAGACCATGTATTCAAAATTTTAGCTTTCGAAGACCCTTATTGGTGAGTGGTTTTCAAGGTTTCGCCAGCTCTGAGGTCCAGGGTTCGACTCCCGCACGGGTCAATGTACAAAACCACTTTTCTACATTGTCTCGGGTCTTAGTGTTTGTTGTCTCTGATTATATAAAACAAGTGCTATATAAACTACTGACTTTGGGTTCAGAGCAATGTATGTGATGTTGTATGTTGTCCACATTTATTATTATTTATTTATTACAACGTAGATACGAGTATATCTATAGTCACTGCAGCATAACCTCCCGAAACATTCGTTCCTTATTTTTTTTAATTAATTCGTATCCATTTTTACCTTCACTTGTCAATACATTCGTACAAAGTTGACATGCTTTTTAAAACCGAATTTACATTTGCACTGCATCCATTAATCATCTTATGCGAACATGATGCTGGCATAAGGGTTCCGATTGTGTATCGATAAATCACACATCGAAGTTTATCGCGGAGCTCTCTTGCACAATGGTTTATTGCGGCGGTAATTGAATTAGATGTTACGAGTTGAACGAATCGATTGTGGGCGCCGATAACTACACCGACTAATCGAACAGAACGTTACTTAGAGTTCATCACACTTGCACTGTGCACTGTGATAACGATTCATCTTGTTTCTTTAAGTTTGACTCTCATTTCATTTGATTATATTATCATTATCAGTTCTGAGAAATATTGGTTAAGTAATAATGACTCATTTGAATTCGTTTTGAAAGACTTCGCGCTTAGTCGAGTTCCTGATATTTAATTAAACTTCTCACTGAACTAGTATTGGTAAGATTTACTGCAAGCTATTTCCGCAAGTATCAGTAAATGCAGGAACAGTTCTAATATAACACGCAAACCAGGCCACAGTTATTTATAACTAAGGTTATCTGCAGATCATCTCATGGCTTGCAATGAGAATTGTCTACAAGACTTCCCTATTGTCGTATAAGCTATGAAAACTTAGTGGAACATGGACCTTTCCTTGAATTACTAAAATTACTAAATTTTTTAAAAATAGTCTATCTCAATCAGCCTAACCTCTACATATCCACATAGGTGTAGATATTTCATAGATAATCTCATATTCGACCTTATAACAGATTTGCAGATGTACCTATCTCCTTGTAACAACTTCAGAGAATCTATTAAGTTGCATTACAATAGGTAATTGATACATGTTGGATTCTACAGAATTAAGGGTTCCGCTTAATGTTGCAATGGTCGATTGTGTATGGTTTCACACCTTAGCAACCGCAATTACAAACGAATTAGGTTGGAATTATCTACGCCATATGCACGCCTGATAGAATCTAACTAAACCCCAAAATATTTTACTATTGTTCCAAACTTAGTTGTTTCGTAAATATTAAAATGACTCTATGATTCTCAATGAAACTTATTAAGTTAAATATCCTATTTAGATTTCATCGGTTATGGTCAATTACAACACAGTTAAATAGCATTGACATTATTATTCTGTTCCTAATATCGGGTGTTATATTATTGCTATTAAAAGCTCGTGAGCCACTGTAGGTGTCACCTAAGGTCTTTATCCCGTTAGTAACTCATTGACATAATGATTACGTTCTCCATGTTTCGAATTAAATGAACAACATATAATAATATTAAATCGGCAAATAATGTGTTTTCAATTCTAGATTCCAAGTAAAAAGGTTGTGTAGGAGAGACTGAACTTTGCTATACATTTTGTAAAATCTGTAAATACTTATGCAAAATTCTGTGGTGAGTTGAGTCGAAGAGACGTTACTTAATTGGGGAGACAAAATACAAAAGTAGTAGAAAAGATTCTATTATCATATCCATTAAGCTCGATATACTTTGATGTAGTAATAGGCGTCAGTGGTGGATGGGAGTGGACAGACAGCAAAATATTCAATATGTCCGGGAATATTTAAGTCAGTACTAACTTGCCTTGAATTTACGCATTTTTTTTTGTAGCCCTTTCTGGCCTAGTCCATGGCAATTAGGCAAAGGCCTCTCGATCCTTTTTCCATATCTTTCTGTCGAGGGCTTTGATGCAGTAAATTTCATAATGTAAATTAACCTAAAGGTTAATTTAGTAAGAAGATTGTATAAATACAATCTTCTTACCTATAATTACAACTTTAAAAGTCCTTTTAGACGCATCAAATATATATTAGAGTAAAAGACAAAGTACACAAGGCCTATGTCGCAAGAGTGTGAGTAACCGATGGTGTGATATGAACAGATCCGCGTCTTGAATAGCCTTATTCGGAGAAACTGTGGCGAAACGATGCAAAATGACAGACGCACTAAGGTCAACAATGTAACAATGAACGTAATGATGTGCCTTAAAAAACTATATAGCAGTTTTGAAAGGAAAAACTTGTGTAAATGACAAAAAAAAATGGTAAAAAACACGTTTTGTACCAATATATCTTTAAATCAAATATTTAAAAATATATTGGTACAAAACGTTTTCCTCTCCTTTTTTTTTAAACTACTCCCGCACTAAGGAATTTAGTCCTTGTGTCGCGGGGGTTTTACAAACATTCAAATCACATGCACAAAGAACACCCAGACTTGGAACAAGCATTTGTGGATCACACAAATGCTTGTCCCATGCGAAGATTGAACCCGCGGCACGTCGCGCACTGAGGTAATTTGCGTGGTGACCTATACCACTCGGCTATCTGTGCAGTCAAACGTGTTTTTTTTTAAATAAATTCTTGGAACAAAAACAAGTTGTAAAGGTACTTCTTATAAAAAAATAATCGATTTCTAAGTTTCTTTTCTAATCCGAAACTCGTGCGCTACTTTTACACACACAAACGGCTTTCTTTCAGTGTAAGCCTCAAGATTACATGATCTTTTAGCGGGAAGTTGTTAATTAATATATAAAAAGATGATCGTTTCTCACACGACAGTCTCAGCTACACTAGAAGTGTAACTGGATCTCCAGCTCACGGTGGGAACCTCTCACGGTTCATACACCGACTTAATAAACTTCTTTTATTAATAAATATACACTTTTCCTATTCACAACCTTTTTTAAACACGAATAGTTGTTCTACAAACTTTAAAAAATTATCTACTGATCTTTCATTTTGTAGTTATTCAAATTTTACAAGAAATCATAGTAAAACCTTTGACTTTGCCTTAAATCATCAATCACGACAAGTACTTTATTGTATTCGGCCATAAATACTGCAAAGTCAATCAGTTTTAAGTCGCCGAGGTAATTAAGATCGCCTAAAGTAACTTAGGTCGCCTTCAGTATCATGCTGTCTCTGTCGATTTAAGGTATAAAGTAGCGACAGATAGACATTTTAGAACATAATTATTTAAAACAAACTAAGCGAGTTCGACTCGCGACACCACCGCCGCCGCGTCAGCTCATGATTTAAGGCAAAGGGCTCCTATTGAGTCTGAAACTAGTCGGGCGATCCCGAGAATATACGTGAGTAAACCGTTTTGTTTTAAGTAATTATGAATACTCCTCACGTTATTATACAAACATTTAAGAACGTCCTGAACTTAAATTGCATTTCAGTGTGCGGGAGCTAACCCAGCCTATTTACCGCCCCAGGGTTGCGCAAAATCTATAACTGGACAACTCCTTTTATGATCATTATTAACAAACATCACTGCACTATTACCATAATTTAGCTCATTCACACGCTACTATTAGTTTTAGAATACGACCAAAAATCGCGTGTGTGGGCGATGTTTTTAGTTTTCCTTGTAAGGCGGCCTTAACTCAGTTCTCAGAACCAAGCTTTGAACTTATAAAGCATTCGTTCTTTAAAACCCGTAACCTCAATGAATCACTAATGGTACCTTCGGAAGTTTTAGTCATTTAAGCGCAATCAAATTATCATATTTGTATAGTTTTAAATTAATGCGTTTTATATGGGAAACGGATGACATTATTTTTCTCAAATCGATTCTGCTTGAACCTACTAAAAACAAAGTACGTTTTATTCTCAACTAGGCGTGACAAATGTCGAACTTTTTCTAAGACAAGGTAGAGGTATTTTTTACACCAGTTAAGTATTTATGAGATGTTTTAAGAAGTACCCCTCTTACGCATCGGCCGGTCCGTGGAGGAGACTCACCACATATTTTACAACTTCGACATACTTACTGACTGACTCACGTGGCGTGAAAGTTCATTCATAATTTCAATAGAACGCGTTGAACTACATATTATGAATATTTTTATCAATCTTGTTCTTTTTGTAAACTATTAATTTAGATGTATAGGGTCGTTTATCAATAGACACATTCCCTTAACATTTTTTAGTTGTGAGTCACGTGTTAAGGTCTTTTTGTTTGAGTAGAAATATAAAATATTTGTTGAATTTTTCGTTGATGACGTTCTCCTTTAAGACTCTTGATATTATGTAGACAATATTGTCGGTTTCTATGATTACATATTTCGATATATTTTGATACGTAATGTCACGTGTTATTTTCCACAAGGATTCATACTTTCAATCATAACACACCCAGTCAATTGTAAGACCCACGTGCTCAGCACGTGTACTCTATCAAAGTAGAGCTTTCTTAAATATTTTGTAACTTTACAAGATGTTAAGGCTTATCGCTATAGAAATATAAACAAAAGCTGCACGCCGTCATAAAAGGCTATAGTTGGCTTACGTAGAGTGCTAATAGGCGAGAGAGAGACAGAGCAGGGCCCACGTGAGTTACGTTAACAATAGATTCGAAAAAACGTGGTACCTGGAAGGTAGAGCGGGTCCCGCCCCCGCGCCGCTATCTCTTGTCTCAAGCCAGTCTACACGAAAGCCTTCGTAGAGTCGATCGTACGTACTCTACCGCAAGAAACTAATTATTAAAACTTTGTATAAGTTATTAGTATTTACAAAAGTTTTACTGTGTGTTTGTGAGTGCCTTTAGCTAGCTAAACCGCGATATAAAGAATACAACAGTTGCTTAATACTTTTGTGACCACCTGCTGCTGTATACACCTGACGTTTTCGCGCCCAAAACTTAAGGGTTCTTACGAGCAGACAAATATAATAGTAACAGTGTCGAATATAGTGCGACTGTACACTGTTAGTGCAGTAGTGTATACATATCTTAACGTACAGTGCGGAGTGGAATTCAAATGAAAAGTTTCTCAATCCTACGTGTGTTGGTTACTTATTGCCGACGAGCAGTTTGGTTTTAGAACCGAACACTCGTGCGTCCAACAAGTCCACCGTATAGTCGAGCATATAAGCGCTGGTTTTCAGCGTGGACGGCTCACCGGTGTGCTCTTCTTCGATATAGCGAAGGCCTTCGACAAGGTCTGGCACAACGGCTTGATCTACAAGCTGTACCAACTCGAAGTGCCAGATCGTCTCGTGCACATCATCCGTGACTTCTTGTCGAATCGCTCCTTTCGCTATCGCGTTGAAGGCACACTCTCTTCCCCTCACCCGATCCTCGCCGGAGTCCCGCAAGGCTCCGTCCTCTCTCCACTCCTCTTCTCGCTGTATTCCAGCGACATTCCACGCGGTGGCAAGCCCCAAGTAGCTCTGTACGCCGACGACACGGCCATTTATTATTCAGGTACCAGCCCCTTAGCGATAGGTCGAACTCTCCAGACCGCGGTCACGGCCCTCGGGAAGTGGTTCACGAAATGGAGAATCGAAGTCAACCCTACCAAAAGCGCAGCCGTACTATTTAGTAGAAAACGGCGGCTTCCCGCTCCCGCTCCACCCATAAGCCTCTTCGGCAAGCCTATCCCTTGGGAGCAGCAAGCCAAATACCTGGGTGTGATCCTTGATCAGAAGCTTAGCTTCGTACCTCATATCAAAGCGGCACGCGCGCGAGCCGCCTTCGCCCTCGGCCGACTTCATTGTATGTTGAACAAGCGCAGTAAACTCTCTCTTGCTTGCAAGAAGAGAATTTACACTGCGTGCGTCAGACCTATCATGACTTACGGCAGCGTCGTATTCTCTCACGTACCCGATTATCGACTCAAACAAATGCAAACTCTCCAAAACCTTTTCATGCGTAGAGCCACGGGCGCTCCAGGTTACGTTCGTAACTTGCAGCTGCACTGTGACTTAAAGCTGCCCACAATCAAGCAGTTCATGAAACGCGCCGCGACCCGTTTCTTCGACACCGCCGAAACCCACCGTAACCCGCTTATCGTAGCGGCCGCGCGATACCGACCTTCAGTCATCTCCAAGATAAAACGTCCTAGACACACTCTCTCCTATCCCGACGATAAGACAACGCTTCTACAAGAAGCATTCGACTTAGCTAGCAGTAGCAATACAAAACACAACCGCCGTATACTACGTCCTCGCCGGCGAGGCCCGTCGCGTATTATAAATAATAGTAACGTAAATGTTACCCCCCCGCCCCTAGATCAAGCTGGCCCGAGCCGGCCAAACTAGCAATAAAAATATGTCCCTAAATAATAATAACTCAGATCCAGCCATCCCTTGCTGTTTTTGCCTTATTAAGATAGTCAGCAACGCACTAAGTCGAGGTCCGAACCCCGCAGGGGGTGCCCTTAGTGAACGTTGCTGACGTAGTTAGTTTATTTTACTTGCTCTGGCTGGAGGCCTTACGGTTCTCGCCAAAAGTCCGGTGAAGCAGTCAAAGCCTGCGCTCAGGCTAACTGCAGTAGACCTCATCCAAAAAAAAAAAAAAAAAAAAAAAAAAAAGTTACTTATTGCCTTATAGAGTTGTTTGCGGACTCAAAGAATTGTATATTTAGTTTGCAGCCATTGTGCGTTAGGTATGGAGATTGAATCCAAATGAGAATATTTTTATTAGGTAGTGATTGTATCGAGCGATGCGGACTACAGTGAGACGATGATTAAGTTTCGGTATAAGCGTAAGGAGTCGAACGATGGGGGGAAGAGTGGGACGGCGATACAGAAGCAGAAGATCGAGGGTCTTCGGGACCGGGAGCTGCTGCCTCCTAAGGACTTGCTGCTGACTGGTTCCTTGGCTGGAGTCAGGAACAACACCTTGCCGCGGTCGCGTCCGTCGTCCGCGGCGCGGCGCGAACCTCCAGAGCCGCTAGTCGGCCAAACTACGCTCTTGCTGTTTAGAGTGAGTTTATACGTGTTGTTGTATACTTGGAAAATTTATATTTTATCACTGAAATTTTATTAGTACGTTAATTTATGTTTTATAGATTAGGTACAGCTTACAAATGTTAAGAGATCGTTATTATTTTTAAATGAAGATATGAGTTAGTAACACAATAACCAATTTAATAATAGTTGATAATGGATTTATAGTAACAAATTCCAGTTACGAGTCAGTAGCGCTGATTAAAAGACATCAACGATTTTGTTACAAATGTAATCGAGTCGTTACCGCATTGCTTGCTAATTGTTCATGTAATTATTTATTTAAGCACAACCAGTGCTGTACAAGGAATCGATACGTTTAATGAATATTTAAATTCCCGGTTAATATTCATTGAAATGATTGAAACTGCTGATTACATATTTTGCAAGTTAAATTGAACCGTTCGATTTGATTTGCACAATTTTTTTATTAAGTTACGTATTTCAGTCATAGGTACCATGCAATATAGGCCTTTCCCACCTGCAGGCAGGCCGTCGTCAAATTTACACAACACAAACTACATAGAAGTTTTTAGTAATTACATAATTATGTTTAGCTTTTAAAGTCGTTTCGACAACAAAGACAATACATATGGCCCTTCAAGGAAGGAAAGGAAAAATATGCATATTCCCTTCAAACACAAGTATGTAGTAAATGAACTGCAAGAATAAGTTGTACATGCGAAGCTCGTCTCTGACCCTAAAGGCTATTGTGTCGATGCCTCCAAAGGCAATTTGTCTCGGGAATACATAACATATCCACTTAAGTATGTATGCGCAAGCGTCGGCCTCCGGCGTAACTCGCGCTTGGAATCGACTATTGTCTCCACATCGTGACAAACACTAACATTATATTACAACTTATTTTTATATTTTAAACACGTGCACTTCAAGCAGCGGTTACATATTAATATTCATCTGATGGATTATGCTCAGTTCATAGCGTATTTGTAATCAGGAAATCAACATATTTGATATTGAATATTGTTTAGAATTATGGGCTTAGTTACTGCATAATTGAACGCAGTAGGTAACAAACGAATCTTGAAATTGCCTTACATAATCGTGATAAGCCTATTTAATGCTCAATATTCCAGGAAACTGAGTTAAAGCACATTTTTTCTAAAGCTTTAATATAGAAATCTATGATGAATAATGCGCACAATTGCGAAATCTATGTTTTCTTAAAGCTATTGCATTGTGTATTACGCATCTACGACCTCCATGTTGGAATAAATGAACGTTTTCTTGACGTTTTAGTGTCAAGCACTACATACAAACTCATGTATGCATGATAAATGTACGATAATATTGAATTGTGTAGAGATAGAAAGAAAATATCCCACGATCATTAATAAACATATATGGCACGGTTTTCCTAGTTTTCTCGCCTTGTATAGTTTAGAGTTGACGTACCAGGCAAGCAGAAAATACAAGAAGCAGGGTCAGGGCGCTTCGGGCGGGTTCACCGCATCATTCTCACGTAACAATAGGCCTCGTGTCTGTGCGCCTGGTTCCCACCCCGCGCAGCCGCTGTGCCACTAATGTCAAATGTATGATGCATTAGTTCCGTGTTTGTTCGTATCCTCGCCATATACTTTGTTAATTAAACCGACTACATTCTACAAGACAGGTTACTCGACATAATCACTGTATTTGCCACTTGAACAGCAATCGTAGCTAGGTACTCAACCATGTTAAGAGTTAACTTATTCAATATTTTCTTAAACTGTGTTTTTAAACAATAAAATATACAGAATTACGAGTAAGTAGGTGTAGATTAATATTTTTATAGTAGTAGTTTTAGCGTAGACACGTGTTACACTTATAGTTGCTATAATTTTTATCTGAGATCGTCGATGATAAAAGTATTAACTGTCATTACGTACAAACATTAAGTATATCACAAGAAAGGACTGATTTAAGAATTCTTTTCTTTTCTTCCATCAAAACTATTCGTAATTTGATCAAAGAACTTCTAAGAACAAAATTCGAACGCACATCTAATGAAGTCTTTAAAAGTAATTTCGCTCACAGCAAGTTAGACATCGAAACATCAATTAACCGCCTGTTAACTAGAAGTAAAAATATCGAAACAAAATCACGAACAGTCAGTTAAAGTACTGTATTTTGCTATCTATACAAATTGTTACATAAATGCAGCTAACAAAAGCTTGTGTGCGTGCCTTTTATCACAATCAGTTATCATTTAGTATGTCTTATGCAAAACTTTCCTGCAAGGAAATAACTTTTTGTTGATTGCTTTTTGTTTAAGGGCGATGACCGGTAAACAGGTCTGTAGAACTAGCTTCTAAAACTCTATAAGGACTAGAGCTGCATTATATAAACCCGTTTACAATAATTGTATATATTATATTTGGGAATTCGCAGTGTCTTACTTTTATGTAGAGTCAATCACGATATTTTTTCATGCGTTTTTTGAAACATTTGAACTTATTTTTAGCAAACCAGTCTTAAACTTCGAAAGTATACGTTAATTATATTAGCAAGATAAACAAGATCACAGTATTTGGGTTCGTTTAAATTAAACAGACGAGCATCGTATTCGTATCTCGTTTTAGCCGTGTTTATAAAGCTGAGTAACGGAAGGCGCGGCGCTGGCGCAAGCTGCGTCCGTTGTGCACCGGAAAATACGCCATTTAATTGTGCACTCATCTTTATCAGGTGAATAATGTTTGTTCCGGTTTGCAGGCAACAATACCATGTATTTACTAAACAAAATGAAGTATTAAGTTTTTGTAGCGATGTAAAACAACCAATAAATTTTATATCTTTAAAATTTTATGTTATTTTAATGCATGTAGCATATTATAATGCTATATGTTACACTCCGATATATCCAACAGAAAGTCTCTAATACAAGTTTAATATCTTCTCGACTAGTAACGGTTACGAAATCGTAAAACAGCGAGATATATCTACGTATAAAGGTACGTCAAATCACCTCGGCTGGGTCACGCCATGTTTGTGACCTATACCTTAACTCGTATTCGTGCCATACTGGTTTTGTTCCAGTCTCGTATCAATGTCGCTACAGCGATATACAATCTTATTGTGCGGACGTTAAAACTTAAATTTACATAACGGGCAGTTGGTCAAAACTTTCTTTATGCAGAGCCTGCGGCCCCGTATATTTTTACGAGAAACCGTTCACCAGTTTATAAAATAAAGAAGTTTGTGTTAAATGTAAGGTAAAAAACAATATATAGAGGTTTTTATTGAAATTATTTCAGTATTTATTAATTAGGTGTATTTGGAAGCAGATTTAGATAGAATCTTTGATGTGGGAACATTAAACAAGTGAGGATTACATTTATTTTGACGTCACGTACAGTCTCTCCACTGTACATTATTTTTGTTATTAAACGTATTATAATATATTCCCAAACTGTAAATATCTCAGGGCAAATGCCTTTTTTCACACGAGAAAATTACAGACATTTAATAACACGCACATGAACAACACGAAATCAATATTTGATACATCATAGTCCGTTGAATTAAACGTATTTTTTTGTACATGTAACTTATGTATGTTATCTTTGTTTACAGGAACTGTTCACACAGCTGCAATGGTCAGCGGAGCGCGCTCCCGCGGCCGATGGGCTCCGCCGAGCGTTAGGCGGCGGCGGCGCCCGCTTCCAGCTCGGCTGCATGGCCGATGCCAGCGAGTGCTTCGAGCACCTCTTGCTCCGAGTACACGCACACGTGGCCGCTGGATCAGGAGATAGAAGAGATGACGACGCCTGCCGGGCCCCGCACTGCGTACCCCACCGAAAGTTCGCCATGATGCTGGTCGAACAATCTGTATGCAGCGCATGCCAAGCAACGTCTGAACCACTGCCTTTCACTCAGGTAAGTTAAAATGTTTCGGTACACAACTACCAAATGTGTCTATGAAATTACTTTATCATCATCATTTGCCTTGACACTTCTCAGCTTGCAGATATGCAATACATTAAGGGCTCTCTTTACATGCGCCATTCATTTGAGTCCTATTTCAATCTTATTCTTAATTCCAGCCATTGTTAAAAAGTGATCAAGTACTTAATTTAAAAATTGTATTACATGTTTAACGGTTTTTTTAAGTTGTTATTCCGTTTTACAGATGGTACATTATGTATCAGCTACAGCTTTAACAACTCAAGCTGCTTTGGGTGAACATGGTGACAGTTTCGGCCTGCTTCTAAGGAAAGCAGGAGGAATGGGCGATATCAGAGACTGTCCAGTAAGTATACCTAAGTGTTAACTAATTCAATTATTAGACAATTTATATATTCTTCTTTCCAACAAATGTTATTTTTAAAACCGAAGTGTTACAATGTGATTCTCTTTATTTACAGAATGCCTGTGGAGCTAAAATACAGATTTGCAGAACACTCATGAATCGCCCTGAAGTTGTGTCGATTGGCATGGTCTGGGACTCTGAGCGCCCCTCGGCGGAACATGTGGCGGCCGTGTACGCAGCCCTCGGCACTGAACTCCGGCCAACCGACGCCTTCCACGCATGCGTGGACCGCTCATGGGCCGCCAGGGCGACCCACCGGCTCGTTGGCCTCGTCACCTACTACGGCAAGCACTACTCCACCTTCTTCTTCCATAGTAAACTCCGCCTATGGATATACTTCGATGATGCGGACGTCAAAGAAATAGGACCGGAGTGGTCACACGTCGTGGAAAAATGTCAAAGAGGACGATTCCAGCCGCTCCTTCTTTTATACGCTGCGGTTGATGGAACGCCGTGTGACACTCGTCATGCTCCTAAAGATGTTGTTCCATTCCCGGCACCCGAACCGCGCCGAGCAGTGACGCCAGCGCCCGAACGTCCAGCGACAGGGTTTGCTCGGCGAGCTGTCACCCCAGGTCCAGACAATGAAAGTGACTACATAAGCAGGAAAGCGGTAGAAAATATGCTAGAAGTTCAAGCAAATCGCCGCGCACAACTAAATCGTAGTTTGAGCACCGGTTCTAACTCGGACACCCAGGAAAGGCCGCGAGCACGACGGGACTCCGGAAACTGGAGCGGAGACCGAAACAGTGCATCTTCTGCGTCATCATCCACGGCTGAAAGCCCATATATGTATCCTAGAGGTCGTGGAGCGGGCAGTATTCCCAGTAGTCCCACACGAAAAGGAGAACTCTCTAGTGGTGGATCTTGTGATGCCGGTTACGACTCTTACTCTCTATCCTCCACTGATAGTCTACCACTCCAACAAGGTTTACGACACAACTTACAGCTGGCTCAAATACCTGAGATCACAACACGTGGTGAGTGCGAAGCTCTATGTTTAGAAGCTGACAGACTCCTAGAAAAGTCTCGTAACGCAGAAGACTCGGCTGATTATGAAACAGCTTTAGTACTTTGCGACGCTGCTGCAACTAAAGCTCGTGTGGCGATGGATGCACCTTATAACAACCGCCACATGGTGACTTTCGCTCGCATGAAACACAACACATGCGTAATGCGTGCGCGTAGTCTACAGAGACGTATGGCTGGCATGACCAGAGTAACGGAAATACAACCTACTGCTCCAATAAGAAACACAAAAGGTGGTCTGGAAACCACACCAATGACTATAGAAATCTATGCCACGCTACCTAAAAAGAAAGGCTCTTCAAAGAAGTCTCCTAAATGTATTGATGATGATATTGATACAGTGACACGCGAGCGTCCGCCCAGACACAAGTCTAGGGACGATGAAAAAGTTAGAGAAAAACGATCTAGAAGTGAAGATCGGAGTCGCGCTCGAAAAGAAGTTCCAGTTGTAAAACCTGTCGAGAAAAAAGAGGAGACAGTAGAAGACAAAAAGGCTAATAAGAAGCAACATAAAATACGAAGAAAGTTATTAATGGGAGGTTTAATTCGTAGAAAGAATAGATCGATGCCAGATTTGACTGAAGGTGCTGACGGAAACAATGATGCGAATAACAAAGAGAAGCGCGTCTCTTCCGTCGATGATACCGAAGTCGGGCGAACTACTGAGGATAAGACAAATTTAAGCGGGTATTTATCGGAAGGGCATTTAGAATACTCAGTGGCTAGCGGCACCAATCCTAACCTTGAGAGGAGTAAACTCATGAGAAAAAGTTTCCATGGGAGCGCCGGAAAGATGCTAACAGCCGCTAAAGTACCCCCTCCGCCACCCCTACGGACTACTTCACAACTTACGGCTTCAAAATATGCATACACAGAACACGGTAAGGGAAAGTACCCACCGGAAATTGAAGAAGACGGCGGCTTCTCAGAGCAATATGGAGATGAACCTCAATCATTACCGTTCTTGCACTCGTACGATGACAAACCTGGGAGCCATTATGATAGGCTGGACACCTCACCATCACAAAACTTCCACACTGTGGTGACTAAAGCTATGATTCATCAGGAACAGAGTCCCGTGAAAAGGGATACGATACAGCCGCTACAGCCAACCCACAACACCATACAGAATCTTACGAATACTTTTGATAACGGTGTTGATGTGGTTGACTGTGCGCTTCCTATGAGAAGGTCGCCCACAATGTTTGAGTTGCCTCCATACCCCAGTCCAATGAACTCTGTAAACCACTCACGACAACCCAGCGAAGAGTTCCCGCCACCTCCGCCTCCTATTGATTTAACACCACTGCAAGACGAACTTGAAAAAATACACAACGTCAGTGAAATGTCCATGGCTAATGACTTGGAAGTCGCTAAAGGATCTCTCTTGGCTAGCTTGCAGGAAAAAAGAAATCAAATATTAAGAAATGAGGAGAGCCCACAAATTCTTCAGATTGAAAAGTTAAACGTTCACCCATCTTTACTGAAGGAGCTGCAAGCGAAACAAGCAGCTTTTAAGTTGAAACGTTCGGGCTCCTTAGAGGGACAGCTTTCTTCTCCAATGGAAAGTCATAATATGTACGAGACTAATAATAATGTGAGGAACATTGCCTCAAGATTCGAAAGTAACGCACAAAATGTATCACAAGAAGGTGACAGAACGCACATTGGTTTTGTGGGTATGAGTGGAAATAGGGACGTTATCAACTGTTCTGACCAAACTAACGCTGGACTCAACCGCCGCGCGTCGGCGTCGTCAATCGATCCTAAACAAATCGAGGAGGAGCAGTGTGAACAGAAGTCTGTTGCGAACACCTATGGTGATAGAAACAAACCTAAAAAGAAGTCGGTGTCGTTCTGTGATCAAGTGATCTTGGTGTCAACAGCTGAAGACCAAGAGGATGATAGTTACATTCCAAATCCGATCTTAGAAAGAGTCTTGAAATCAGCCATGAATAAACCAGAGTTGACGACTATGCCGCTGCAATCAGATAAACCGTCCTTACAGCGACAGGACTCGTTCGACAGTCAGTCCTCAAGATCGACCATATCGTCACTGTCACAAAACTCATTCGTGCCCAACGAGAGTGCGCATGCCGAATATGTTCGGTTACAAAACAATTACCCAACATATCAGATGCCGCCGAATCGTGTTCCGTTACAGCAGCAATACAACGCACAAAAGAATAGTAGTGTTTACGGAACGAATTCGCCTGTACAAACTGCACAAAATCAAAGTCCAATAAATAGTAATCAGATTTACCAAGCGCTTCCCACCAATACGCCACAGAATACCACAAGTCCAATACCATACAATCAGCCACCGTCCGTCTACTCAAATCACAGCAACGCTAGCCCACCGAACTTTAGCCAAACGCCTGCGAACCGACTGACGCCCACACATAACCCTGCCTACATGCCCAAGCACCCTGTCAGCATGCAAAGGCCACTACCCAACGCGTGCCACCCACCCACTCAGCTTCACCCAATGAACCCAGCCATCAACAACGCTTATTATCACCGAGTACCACAAACACCGAGCGCTTCCACGATGCCCAACAACAACTACGCTACAAACCGTCAGTATGGCCACAATATGCCAAACACTAATCATACGTCTTATCAAAGTGTGCCCACCAATTCGCCGGCTTACCAGAGCTATCATAACCCACCGACAAGCTACGCGAGCTCCGAATATTCTAGTCGATACCCACAGACCAACAGTACAAACCACTACACATCGTCGTCCTACCAAAGGGTTCCACCGCCACACGGCGACGTCCCTATTGAAAACTACAACACCATCCCACAAAAAATACCTAATAACTACTACGTAGACAACCCATCCGGCCAGCCCCGTGTGCAGGACACTAGACACTACGCTAACACGCAGCAGCAACGCGCCATGTATAGCCAAAATGTCAATTTAGATAATAATGTTAACAATGAGCAGATTGGACAATATCAGTATGCTCAGAACGGTTACAATCCGTATCAACACATACCTCCGCCGAAGCAGTTGCAGAAGAAGTCTGTATCATTCGAGCCGGGTACTAAAGGGGGGACAGACTCGCCTATACCGCCGCAGATGAACGGCAACCCTCCCTACCCGGGCGGAGACGCACAGTCTTCACAAAAGACGCTCTGCAACTTGTGTCGAAAGAAAACCGTCGGCTCTCCGGCTATGTATTGTCCAGATTGTGATTTTTACATGTCTAGGTTCAAACCCCGCTCATAGCATAAAAATAAATAATTATGCGTAAAACATACTCAATAGTGTAACTATAACAAATTGTTTTGTAAATTAAATCCATGTGGAATGTTAGTTGTTCAATGTATTATGTACTTATGTATTAAAAGAGATGATTAAACAGATGATTAAAATAGATTTATTGTAAGTATTAGGGCTTGACTGATCTCATGTGCGAAAATATTTTTATAAACATTTCAGACTTATAATTTGTAAGAATTGTATGATTTTAATCTTTTTCATAAAGTGCCTTAGTCTCGTAAATACTTTATTAAAAATATTGATGTTTGTTCTAACATCGTAAATCAATAAATTATTCCCTTTTAAGTAAACTAACCTGTGTTTTATTCGAATTATAAATAATAACAAAAAAGCAATAGATATTTTAAGTGTAAGTCGTCGCATTTTGAGTAAAATATCAATATGTATATAAAATATCTATATAGGTAGAATGGAACAAAAAAGGTGACCTAAATTAATACGTATAGGTATTAGGTTTTCAAGGCTGCGTTTCCACCAGAGATGTGACATGCTACGTTGTTATGGATGTGTTTGATATGCAGAGCAGGGTTTCTACAATAGGCACATAGCTGGACCTGCGCATCTTCCTCGCCCAGCTACCTTGCGGCACACGGCGGCGGATCTTCATGTTATAGCACATTTGACTTGCTCCGCAACATAGCTTATTATCAACATGTACTTTAGATCTAAATGATGATAGTATTAAAAAACCGCCGCTATTTTTTGAAAATACAAGTTAAATTTGTTTTAATTTATTATAACGCCATCTTCATTTTGATATGAACATTAAAATAAGTATAACTTTATGTTTAGTTTTACAATTCCTTAATAGATGTCGCTAGTGATCGTAAATATAGATGCACTACCACCTACTTTTTAACGTAGGTTGCCATATACAATCATAAAATTTTATTTAGCAGAAATAAATTATAGATTTGTGAAAAGTAAACCAGAAGAATAAATTAATTATGTATGTAATGACAATGTATACTTTTGAAGATGGGAAGTTGATGACGGCCTGTGCAACCTGGCTAAAATTTGATGTCCTGAGAATCAAAAAATGTTCGAATAAATCATCAATCAATTAAAAATCAATAAATAAGACAAAAGTAAAGTACATATTTTTGCTTTTGACGTGACAACGTCTTATAAATTGGTTTGCCGGGTGACACTTCAAGAAACTGGGTAACGCTCCGCTCACGTTATGCGCTCACAATGAGAGCGAGTGAGAGGCACGCGTCGCATGGTTAGCCCGCCTAAGAGCGAGAGAGACAGACATTGACATTGACAGTCGTTGTCACGTAAAACTTTCGCCCGTATACCGACTTTACAGGCAACCAATTTTTTTTTTATACGAAAGTATAATGAAATTGTAGAGCAATTCAAATGAAATTGTAGAGACAGACTTGTAGACAATAAATATTTGTCGGTAAGTAAAATTTAATTGTAAATATTAAATCGGAAATTGAAAAGGATATAGCAAAATGAAATCATGGTGCCGAAATAAATAAAAGTTATTAAAATTTTGATACTAGACTTACATTCAGTAGTTTTAACATAGACTCAGTGTGGCAGCCCTACATAGAAACATCAACATCTGCAATGTTACCACTTTAATATACTAAATTGCTATAAGGGTGTTTTAGGGGTTTAAGAAATAATTTCATTATGTTATTGAAATCTTTTTATAATTCAAATATATATACACAAAATTATACATATTTATTTATTTATCTAAGAACTGCGGATACAGAGAAATGTTTTACCATGCCATTGAAACACACTTGCTAAAAAAAAATTTGAATGTACATAAATTATATCCATAATTACATATATCACATTAACAAAAGTAAGAAATAATTAATATTGAATAGAATTGTATATTTTTACTGTTGAATTTTATTTCTACTTTTGGATTTGATTGTAGTAGTAGGGAGATTTTGTCGTAAGGTTTGTAACCCAGTTCCAACTAAACTTTTTCAAGTTGGCAGTTTTAGTTTATTAATGGCGACCGCGGGTGACGGGTCGTTTGTCTGGAAACTGTCACTATTTATTATTTTAGATTTTTAAGTGTAGATACCGTGTTTTCGTAAACATGACGGGAATTTTGCCTTCATACCAACGTTTTGTTAATGGAGTTCCTGTACCGTCCATTTCTCGACGATCCTTTCGCTTACGAGAAAAATATTTGATTGTTTCTGTACTTTTGACATTCGGGATCGTGTGGTTAGGTGCACTGTTTTACCTGCCAGAGTTTAAAAGTTCCAATAGTGTGAACGATAGTGTTTACAATGTTTATAAGAGAATTCAGAAGGCCGGGCCTGAGCTGCTTATGCCTCCGCCACTGGCACAAAACGACGTCGGAGACTTTCCCATTGTGGGGATCGTCCACCACGGCGGAGAGGGTGATGATCCTCACATAGTTGAGGACAGGAACCGTCTGCGAGCTAAGATAGAGGAGGACATGGGCATGAAAGTGTTAGAAAGGCCACAGTTCGATGTAGCACCTTCGATTTCGTCGTCACGAGGGCCAAGCAAGCCACCAGTAGATGCGATTGAGGAGCCTGCGGTCGGCAACAATGCAGCCAGCAAAGACGTGTCGCCGTCAGGACCTAAGGCAGAGGGCTCCGACAAGTTCGTGGCTGTGGCCCAGGCACCAGGAACTGATCCTGATCTTAAAAACAAGTTGGAAACTGTCAAAAAGGTGAGTCACCCTTATGTATTTTACTTAATTACTAATGCAGCATAGAGTCAATTTAATCTAGTAACAGATTTTACAGGTAAGGTATTCATTCTACAGTACTCTTGATGTACTTTCTTTTTATGTATAAAAGTATATCATACAATCATACATTGCAAAGTGCCATAAATTACTTTCTAATACTAGGTACTTGATCCATCTATAAAAATATTTATCTCTTAATTTATATCTTATAAATTATAATAATGCCTTTATTTGATTTTAACATTATATTATTTATTACCAACTAAGTATGTACCAATTTTTTTAATTATTTCAGATACAAACATCATATATAAATTCTTGATAAAAATAAATTTGTTTAACTTTCTTAACTTTTATTGTCTTCTTTGTTTGGTTTGTATTATGATAATTTAGTTATTTTGCCTAATTACTTGAATAATTACCTGTGAAATATTATGTAAATAGAAGATAGTAATAATAATTGTTTTTAAGCTTAAATTATTTACCTAAATGCTCTTGAATATTTTAGTTTTTAAAATGATTTGCATCATTGCAGCTTAATCAATTAAACAACTTGACACAGTTTATTTTTTTGTCAGGGTTACATACCTTCAACTTCAAAGTAAAAAGGAACCCTTAAAAGATTACTTTGGTGTGTGTCTTTCTGTTAGTTTTTTTCTCAGGAATATGTGGTGGTATCATGTTGAAATTAATATCAAATACTCTGGCTTACGGACCCTTGATGCAAAAACCTAATTCAAGTTTCTATGTCAAAGCTATTTCAAAATACAGCGATTTAAGTGCTTTTTCCCATATATTTCCAAAAAGGTCAAAAACTCAAAACCTATAGGGTAATTCCTGTTGACCCAGAAACACAGAATTTGCCATGATGCTAGGTCCTAACATCACACGTTAAATTGCTAAAATCATCTGAAAATTGTTAATTTGTAGTTTTGTTACATAAATATGTTCTTGCAATATAAACTTATATTTATAGTTTGAAATTAGATGTGTCGTACATTGATTTATGAGAGAGCATTTTTTAAACCGCACAGTTAAGTTTGTTTTTGGAGAATTAACAGTGATGATCAGCAAAATTTGTAAGGGACTCTTGGTGCACATCAGCCTCACACTTGATCTGGTTTTTTGAACCTAATTTAGTACCATAAATATCATGAATGATTGCTAAAAGCAGATTATAGACAACATAGGTAAGTTGGGATTTATTATTTAATTGTACTATCAACCAATAACAGAAACTACTATCACTATTATGACCAAACACTTTCTGTTAAGTAATGAATAGAAGCACAACATTTTTTATACTATTAAAAAACCATGCTCAAGAGAGTGTAACGAAGTAAAACAACATTTTTCTGAATACATAATTATGTATTGAGCAATAAACCACAAACATCACCGTTAGTTATTAATGTAGAATTTATTTAAATGCGTACTTACTATGACTAATATAGTTATGATATTTTTGGAATGTGCAATTTCGCATGCTTCATTTCACTAGTTATTAAATGAGATTAAAGTATTGGATTTAATTTGATCCGCTGTAAATGGTAAAAGTGCACATATTTTTATGACTTCTTTTTCTTATAGTTGTAAGTCATGCAATAATAAATACTGTGGTGTAACGCTTATAATATTTAATATTCACGACGGATACAAAAAAAAAATACATATTTTTTTATTAATATACCAACGGAACATAAAAGTTGTAATGATAAATACACATTTTGCGTGCCAGTAATAAGTATTCATAACAAATTCATTTTGAGTTTGATTCTATGGTTGTTCTGTATCTGGTAGGTATGAAGAATATCAATAGTCATTCAGTGGCAAGTTTGGGTTTCTGGAACCTACCTATTTCTGAATGTAACTAATGGCCTGTGAAGAGTACAGTCCTTTGTTGGTTGAGTTTCATTTGTAAAATCCCTATATATAGTTGTTGTAGTTTCGATGTTCAAGACCCTATCAAAGCTTTCTTTTATAGCATAAATCATGAATGACCACTAACTCTAAACTACTAACATAAAGGATGATCATTTCAATCTAAACATATTTATATAATATCATAAAATTTTCATTAATATCATAAAATATTATTGCATTGCCCTTTACACCTTGCTTATTGCAAGAGTCAGATCTAAAATTCAATCAATTAACTCAGGCTATCGCGATCCCCACTGCTGGACATAGGCCTCTCCCAAGTTGCGCAATAAATATTCATTAAATTGTTAAGAAAAATTTTAATTGTTTATTGTATAAAAGTTACGAAACCTGATGGATAATTTCGCAGTTTTATTACGCCTAAAGAGAACTGAACTGACAATAAACACGCGAAATCCATAATCTCTAGTAAAAATAAATTGCCGGATTCGCAATTATCGACGAGTCAACTTTGTCAATGTCAAAATTAGACGGCCTGAAGGATTCAATATTACTATGTAAATCTATAAAATCGTTTTACTTTCAAAGTTAATATTGTTTGCTAAAATTTCATCTGGGAAAAACGCAAATCAGACGAAAAATTATCTTCGCTGAAGATTTATCCAAAAAATTTGATGAGTGGAAAGGTGACTTTCTTTGTATTACTATTGCAGACTTCGAAATTTTTGTAACTTTCATTTAGGTATACCTATTATCTATATAAAAATAAATCTGTATTTCCCTTGCTCATCACATCACGCGTGAATACATGGATTTCTTTTGTTATGTTCCGTATTGAAAGGACAAGGTTTTATAAGAAAATGAAACAAAAGTATTGGAAACGTTTTTAAAATCTCACACTACCCGTGCGTAGACGGGCGGGAAAATAGTTAAAGATAATAATGATTAAATACCTAACCAATCACAAATTATAATTTACAAAAATATATTTAAAATCAAAAGCTGTTAAATCACTTTCAGTAAACCTTGGACAAAAAAGGTATAAACGGCGTTCCTCTCCTAGCATAGCCTTGACACCAATGAAGCTCTACAAGTGAACTAAGAAAGTAGAATCAATACATATTATATACGTGTTAGATAAATTGTGATGTAATTGTTGTGCCTACAACGTTTGTTTTGTTACAATAAACACAAACATAGGTAAACGACCTATCATTTGTAAGATTTCTTGATCTCTCTTGCCAGGGTCAACTTTTACTAGTACAACATACTACTATGTTGCGTGTTTATTACCGTTGACTTACGTTATAATCTACATTTTTAATTATTTCCAACTTTTTCTGTGTGTAACGCTAACGTATCAAACTTGAATTAAATAATCTAGAATCCTTAACCCGCAATGAATTTGGTGATCAATGCTCGTGTTTCTCTATGCATCAGAAGAGGCTTTTGCCCGGCAAAGGAACAGTTACAGTTATTGCTGATAAAACTGCCGTGTAATCTTCATAAAACTAAGGTCTTGGGAATCTATGATTATTCTCTAAGATATCCTGGGCTCGCTCTCTATGTAACATTCGACTTCATTTTATTACAGCTATAACCGTTATTGTTGTGGCAGCTTTTTGTGTGACTATGGCAAAATGAATTCAACATTTATAACGAATCTATTTAAGTCCAAGATTGTAACACATATGAGTTTTAATTTGAGACTTATTTTGACCTACTACCTCTCTATTTTTAACTATTTTAATTACTGTGTCCTTGCTTTACGACCATTATAAAGCGAGACTCGGACACATTGTATTGTATCAAATTACAATTCAGTACAGTCATAATCGCTTGATTAGATAACAAAAAACCCAAATTTTGACATTGACAATGTTTATGCAACTGGAACGGAACAATACATGAAAATTAAGCAAGAAGACCGACTGTGTAGATTTATTTATTTCAAAATCAATTGTTTCAAAACTTGTTATATTTACCGAGCTTCAATACTATAAGAATAATGATTTTAAATACATTTTCCTGATCAAAATATCACGTACATAGTAGATAAATAAATTTGTTAGTTTTGCGGAAAAATATAGTAATCAGCGTTCTTATAATAGTACTTAGTGCTAGCACAGAGCTCAGGGTCGTATGATAATTTGCCGTGCCTAATCACCGTCGGCAACGCTCGAACATGTTAATCAAATCCTGCAGACCATAACGATATGAAACCAAATGGCTTGAAAGTTGATTTATACATGTAAGTAAGTCACTTTCAGTATGCATTTTATCGCTTCCACGTGCTACCTCTGTTTATTCAAACCTCACTGAATTGGGACGACTGTCTTTGGCACTGTATTTATTGGACGCGTCACTTTCTAATACAATTTGTATAACAACATTTGAATCGTGCACGTAGCGTTTTTCTTTGCTAGTAGATTAGACGATTGAAATTTAAGTGAACTCATAATCTTGACCAAATTGTAATTTATACGTTCATAATGTTTTTAAACGTGAAATATTCACGTACCTATTCGCGACCAAAAAAATATTACAAACTGTGTTGTTATGATAGTTACTCGTGAAGTCTCGTCTTTATCATCAACCATGTTTTGACACTATGTTGTGAATTAGAACCTTATAATGAAATTAGTCAGCCTTCTTAACGATAACTTTGATAATTATCTAGCTTAGTAACCATAACCAATACGACTTAGGTCAAGTGTTTTTATCTCTTCATTTGTGCTATTGTGACTTGTTTGTTGTCTATGTGAATAATTTCACCGACTTAATCGTGATTGGTATTAGTTAAAAAAAAACATAATATAGCTACTATCAGCGTTGAAACTATAGAGCATACTATGAACATTCCGAACACGGTAGATAAGAATAACAAAGCTTACTGCCGTCATACTAATTAGTTTAAAGAAATTACATACATGCAAGACTGTAACGAAAACACGTTATGAAGTCACGGTCTACATTAAATAACTAATATATCAACAATCTACTTTATTCTCAATGCTCTCGTTAATTACTTGATAAGAACATAAAAACCTCTTATCTTTGCTTCATGAAATAAGGAAATTCGACTGTTTAACTAGTCATTTAAATGAAAGATTATTGAAATTGTTAAAGATATAATAAATATCCCAATTTACTTAAATATGCGACAGAATAGCCAAGTCTGGTTTTATAACCCCGTTTATTCGTTTTATGGTCATTTCGACAACTATTAAATGAAAATCTGTGTCAGTTGGAGGAAATTATTGATAATTTGGTCTTCTTTTACTTCTTATTGTCTTTCGGGTCAATTGCACTTTGGCGTCGCTTAAAAATGGACTGAGAACATAAAAATCTATAAGTTAGTTCAAGGATGACTTTAGACTCATCAGATTGTGGTCAACAATGTTTACTAGATGACTCATTGAATATATGAGGCCAGCATAATCGTTTACGCACAAGGCGCGCTACATATGACTATTTTCCCTACGTTACTGTATAAATGTTTTAGAAAGTAAAACGATTCAATAACAAGCCAATTTTACGAGGCTTGTGTAGGTATATAAAGTTAATACGCAATATTAAATAATAGAATACATACCTACTCTGGTAAGTAGTGTGAAAGTAGGAAAACTCCGTTCAGAGAAGCTTTGTTCCACATAGCGATCGTGTGAAATCGTTCAACCTAAATTTACACCATGCTGTATGAGATATTGTTAACTACCATCTATTCATTGTATTTACTATCAAATAAAATACTTGGAAAAGGTACTTTATACCTATACAATTTGTATACTTTTTATAAAGATATATCTACCTATCACGTTAATTATTGAATCGGTTAACAATGGCTACTACATAGGTACATGTTCGAGTGCAAGTAAAAGTCTAGGCTTTCTCGCTTTCATGGTGGGCTGTTTGACATTAATTTCGTACTGGTCGATGACCGGACTGTAGCAGGGTAGGCAGGTTCCTTTGCCTTATGGTTATGGCACCATGCTCGCATGCATCGCAAGAGAAACTATTTGTTTATAGCTATTCGCATGACTTGCTCCCCGTACTCATCTGTCTTAAGTTACTACTTGAGAATATGATACACACTGTTTATTCATTACTAGCGTCGAGCTTCACTTGATATTGTACACGTAATGTATTGATGTCCATTCAATAAAAGTGTAGTTGTTCTGCATAAGTTTATGAAAATAATTATATTTATATGTTGCACTAGCTTTTTCCTGCGATTCCGCCCGCGTGGATGTCGGTTATCATGGCAAAAAGTAGCCGTAGTAGTAGTAGTAGTAGTAAATGTCCTGTCTCAGGCTCTAGACTATATATGTACCAAATTTTATTTAAATCGGTTCAGTAGTTTTGGCGTTAAAGCGCGACAGACTGTCTACAGCGTTACTTTCGCATTTATAATATTAGAAGGATTTAAATAGAATTATTTACATTATCACAATGAATCTTAAATTTAATGAGCATTAGCAAACAGGATCTGCCGACTTAAATAAATGTCCAACGAGTGTTATTTCAGCCTGCTTCGCGTGTCGGATTCTGAACAGCTATGAAATCAACAAACAAACTAAAAATTTTAGTGCTTTGTTCTTTGATAACGTATTGTTTAGACCGTATTGACTGAATCGTGTATTTTTAGGGTTCCGTACCTCAAAAGGTAAAAACGGAACCCTTATAGGATCACTTTGTTGTCCGTCTGTCTGTCTGTCTGTCTGTCTGTCTGTCTGTCTGTCTGTCAAGACCTTTTTTCTCAGGAACGCGTGGAGGTATCAAGCTGAAATTCATATCAAATACTCAAGTCTATGGTCTCTTGGAGCTGTGAAAAAATCAAACTTCTAAGTCAACGCGATCAAAAGATACTCCCGTTTATGCCGCAAAATTCCGCAAATTTTCGAAACTCGCACGGGAATCAAAACCTACAGGGTACTTCCCGTGAACTCAGAATCTTGAAATTTGGTACGAAGTAACGTCTTATAGTACAGATAAAGGAAAAATTGCGAAAACCGTAAATTTTTAGTTACATCATATAAAAAAAAATATTTCTGTTTTTTTTTTTTTTTCATTTTGCAATTATCATACCATAACTATGACTCGATCGTAGTGATGGGTGAACTTTTACTTATATACCTACAGGTGTGTACGGAACCCTCGGTGCGCGAGTCCGACTCGCACTTGGCCGGTTTTTTTAAATTGTTAAACATTTATGTGTCTTTGTAACAGTGACTAATACAGTAATACAGATACCAGGTAGGTAGAACACGATTTTAACATAAAAAATGTATCTATTACCTAGGTATCTAAAGTATCTAATTCTAGTTAATCTACAATACTTAGGGGGCATTCATTATAACGTGAGGTGCTTGGGGGGGGGGGGGAGGGGGGGGGGGGTGTTTAGCCAAGTCAATCAAATCAAAGGGAGGAAAGGCCCCTCTTCATCCTAGTAAGAGGTCTAAAAAACCACCAATTTCACCATACGTAATTGATGAGACTCCCTTATATTTATTTTACTCGTCATTAAAGGCGTTTCCAAGATTTATTTTGCAACAAAACTTACCTATGAGGCAAACCTAAATAACAGGTGTTGGGTACATTTTATGTAATTTATTTGATATACCTACTTGCATTACATGCTAATTATCTAACAGCAGAACTCCGTAGCATTTAACAAGCGTATTAAATTTTAATAAACATCTACCTAGTTCGTTTACCTAACAACAAAGTCGGTAAGTATATCGAAATAGATGTGGCACGTACCTACACGACTAGAGAGCGGAATGACACACGGACGTTACCGATCTAAAAAGCACATTCCGCAAATACCGTGCAGACCCAGTTTACTTGTATCGGCGTCATGGTGGCGTGCTAAGTACCTAAGGTAACGGCACACCGAATCGGCCTCGTCGAGACGTCGCCGGTGACCCCGCGACACACATTTCCCACTAAAACAGTAAGCCATCACCGTTCACTGCACACCAAACTAACGACACTTTCTCAAAAAACACAAACGTGCAGTATTACAGCGGAATGTGTTTAAGCTAAAAATACACATGTCCAAGATATCTCAAATATTTAGGTTGCCTCTTAGATTCGAGCAACACTATATATATTTATCTACATAAATTGACCAAGGGAGATGCAAATGCTACATAAATTACACGAAATTGCGTCATTACGGCAACATTTTGACCCAACCGACCTACCTACCGTGTTTCCGGGTTAATAGTTCGTGTATTATTGAAGTATCGACACATGTTCAAGCATTTGTAGCTATTCAAATTTAGAATATTGAGAGTGAATCATGTAATGATTAAAAACCTTCAGCGTATTTTTTATTTTACTATTTATTCAGTAGCAAGGAAATTTATTTATTTGAACACGTAAAAAATCATACAACGGGTTTGTATAAACTCACGACTATGCGCCAAAGTCGTTCTTATCAGATTAGATAGATAGACTAATTTTGTTAATGAAATGGACAAAACGTGTGTTACTTATTATTGTGGTCAGTATTTTTTTCCTTTAAATCACATGTGCGAGATGGATGTAATTTCAAAGTACGCCAATATAATATAACTTATCGTCAAAATTATAATTAGCTTTTAGGCAGTAAACATTATATTAATTCGAGTGATGGTCCAACCAGCGGGCGGCGTCGGCAAAGCGTCGCGCGTCGATAAGTTAGCGGCAAAACAAACAAAACGTTGTTGACGACGGAGTTGAGCTTGTTGAGAGCAAACCGGGGCAATTAGCTGGCCCCCAGTATCGCGTCAGGGGAAGTGATAAAACTCGGTCAAGAGCGCAAATCTCTGCTGATTTAGAGTCCTGTGCGCTTAGGGCGTAGCCAACGTCGACAGGTGTATTTGCACCACGACAATATTGTTACAATGCCTCACTGACTCAATAATTTCCGTATCCAACTAGATTAATTAATACTGTATCCGTCACAGTACCGTAAGCTGTAATTCTCCGTATTTTGCTAACATGCAGCGCTCTATTGAAGCAAGTTCAAATAGGAAGACATGTCGATAGCGATTCAGCTTGTGATTCATTTTCATATAGGTAGTACATAATATTATGTACAATACTTCAATGTTCTATACATGTCTGAGATGAAGCTATTAAGTAGACTAATCGCAGTAATAACTGAAGCAGTTTCGGCTAATCGATAACACTCTGTAATTTGTTCAATATCTTTTTGATAAGGAAGGGTAAGAACCGATTGTTGTCTCAGTTTTAATGATGAGTGTTTCTTCAACCCGTCCTACATGCCTACGGCCCATTTAAGACGACTTGCAGAAATTCAAAATAAATAATATTTATTTTCTGCAACTCTTACCTCGTCGATTGTAGGCTATAAAGCCTACAATCTGGAATGCTTGATTTCAAGAGCAAAAAAAGATTTGTGTTATTGTTTCCGAATTTCAACTAACGATTGGAAATACAACCCGTGGGGTTTTGTAGCGTTTTGTTGAGATATAATTATTATTTAGACAAAAGCTCTCTACAGATTTAGGTAGAGCAAAAAGCCGATGTATAAGAGTAGTTGTGAAATAATTCACATCAATAAATTAAGTCATAATAAGAGAAAATAAAGATAGGTTGCCCTTACGTTGTCACGATACTTTTAATGCTTTACCTTGGTATTGTATAACTGTATAAGCAAACATGGAAGAGTAGGTATTTACTGATTACTTGTTTATGAGGCTTATAATAGATAGAAATACATTACAAGTTTAATACTATATTAAGAACATATTTTTAAGACGTCATAAAAACTTAATATCATTGCAGAAAATTTATGGAGCTAGTGTAATGCTACCGTTGGATAACCCGTAATCTTCCCACATAATAGCTATCTATCTGTTTATATCAATTATATTATTTGTAAATAGGTACCACTACAGTCCAAGACAGTCCAAGAAATAAAAGGTGACCTGCAGTAGTAATTAATTATGCAATGTCAAAGGCAAAGCTACTTAAATCGCAATTACATACACACATTGTTTAAACAATACCCCTGTTCAAGCTTTTTCGCAGACATTAAGGTTATCAGCGTCTTCTGTAAATAAAAATACACTAATGATGTCATATTCTTTTCCGGTAGCTTCAATCGTGTGACCGTTGAATTAGTTGAGACAATACGTATGAAAGGAGCCGTTCCTGCCTAATGCGTGCCGCAATTAGCGCACAGGACACTCCAGAACAATTTTATTGCGTTTAATGCGGCTCCAAATTGCTCTCGACGGGACTTCATCACATTACGAACTCGATCTAATAGCTATAATGCTATGTACTCGAGGTTAAGACGCTTGGACGTCTGTGTTATTTATATTTAATCACACTGTCCATGGAATATTCTGTGTGGTTTTTCCAATAGTTCAATTTGCAGAACAGATTATGGATTATATCTTTGAACAATGGACTTAATTACGGACAATAGGTACTGCGTGCACCGATAGTTAAAAATATTTCTCATAAAAATATTAATTTGACTTCGAATGATAGATACAGGGCCTCTAGACAAGTGACAATGCGACAAGCGATAACGCTGATCGAATCGCTCAAATGTATGGAAGTGACATGTCCAAGTCACGTGACTTATCGAAACAAAATGTCATTTCTATACATTTAATGTCATTTAAGCGATTTCTATCATCGTAAACGCTTGTCAAAATGCCACTTGTCTAGGGGGGCAGTTCTCTTTTCGAGACATTATTACGCACAGCATTGTTATTCTGAAAGGTTCGGCATGCTGCAGTTTTTGTGAGATGTCTGTATACATGTTTACATGGCGACGGAAGACGCATCTCATTCTCTCATATTTTGGATTGTTTTTTTTTGCCACATTTGCCGATTACAATCCAACTATACGCTTCACATGTGCGCTAATTTCCTACTAAACATTTATGTATTTGTATGAATAACCAATAAAACAGGATTCCATTAGTTTAATTCTGCATTCATTCTTCAAGTGCAACAGTAAAAAGACAAAAAGTTTTAAACCATTTTTGCTTTTAAACTTTGTCTGCACGTTGGTTTTTAAAACAGATTAATTGTTTGTTAAGCGTTAGAGATCCAATATCTAAATTGGTTACTTAGCGGGAGTCTGTAGGATATAAAGTAATGAGCATCTTCCGTTCCTAACCACAACAAGTTGGACCCTCCTTTGTCCAATGTCTTGGTCGTTCTCGATCCGTGTCAATGAACTGCATCGAGTCTGTACGAAAGCGAAAAATATTTATCCTGCCACAAGACGTTATCTTTATTTCGAATAAATATTTTTTTACGGTTATTGCTTATCGATGTTTTACCGATATTTATTAATAATCACTATTGCTTATCATTTCAAATAAAGTGAGTTCTATGTTTATAATGGTCGTGTCTCTGAACTGCTATGTAAAAGCTTAGATAAGGAATACCACTCTTCTTCTCTACTCCTTCCTAAACTATTTTTCTGTCACCGGATATTCCGATCTGGTTATTAAGTTAACTGCTTAGACCGTATTTAGATATTTTGTTGACAAGTCTAGGTGTCCTTCAAAACGCCTGCTTCTGAGATGAGACCTATGTAATAACATATTGAAATGGCCAAAACATTACCGTGCCAAGTCTAACGTCCTCGAAGTGGCAATTAGATATAATTATTCTCTTAAAGTACCGATAGTTATTTTACTTCAAAACAGCTAAATAATAAATATACAGTACAGGTTTTAATTAAAAACAATTAATAAGATAATATCGCGTAATAGTTTATTCACACTCATGTACTTATATTTATGGATAAAATGTAAATACATATATCTATTCCTTCGAAGCCGTTTAACTAGTTTGCTTATGTATTTTCCGAATATGATAAAAACATAATGATATTATCTCTTGACTCATTCAAGACAATAATAATACAACAATAATCGCACCGTTTACTGTTGATCTTCAAGCGATTCAATATTATTTACCTTGTGAGATTTTCTAAAGTACTTGAAGTATTTTGATTTGTGCGTTTTTTTCAACGTTTACACTTTTTCTGCATCGGTTACGATTACGACAATATTCATTGGTGATCGTGAAGAAAGAGCGTGGACTAATGGACTGTGAAAAGAAACCGGACGCTTCGTTTTTCTTACTTTCCTAGTTGGCCCTCTGGCTAGAGTTCGTTACACAATATCTCAGCCAGTGAGCACGGCGGATATACTCAGCTTACGTTATGCCTTGCTACAAACAATAAAGGTGCATTTAGGTGAAATGTTCATAGAATATTGTTTGAGTAAACTTACTTCGGCGTCTTGGTATAAACTTCGTAGTAATATGACAGTATTGTTATTATGAATGTTATAGTAGATCTCTAAACTTCCTACTTGTCTTCCTATTTTTAAGGTTCTGTATTTATTTCCGTTTTTTGTTTTTAAATACATCTCAGTCTTTTATCCTATAGTTACAATTAACTATAATATGGTTTAGCTAAGCAACCACATTTAGCTTTTATTTATTTGTATGTCGTCTTTTAAATTGAATGTTTTCTTAACAAAATTAAACTCAACTAGATTCAACGATTCACATTATCGCAGTAGTCACTAAACATGTTTTATAATAACGATACTTCATGTTAACAGACAATATTCGATAAATTTAAGCTTATGATGTTGTTTTTCTTAGGTTGTTTGACTAAACAGACCGACATAAACAAATCAAACTGCGTAAACATAAATGCTTGATGCGCAACACTCCTATGTATTACGTTACGTAGTGAAATCGTAAACCTATTAAATCAGCATCAGCACTATTTTATACATGTAAAAGTGAGGCTCGAGGCAAATAGTGAGGCGAGGTATTTTCACTTTCTTATGAACGATACTTGAGACTGTTCGTACAGTGGCTGTATCGCTGACATAAGCTAGATATGTTTCCGCCTTAACGCTTGTTGTTCGCGTCTGATGCTCAGCTAATGTGCGATAATGCGGGGCCGGGGTTTGGTAACGACAACGTCTCAATCATTCTCCTGACACGACCACCCGCCTGATTACTGTACTTATGAAATCATTAAGACATTATTATTTTATGTACCTACATGCTGTTCTACTTAGAATTTTATGTCACTTTAGCATATTAAAGAGTGTTATCCGTTCATGAGGCGACCAGCGGGTTACTCTTGATTTTCAATTCTAAAACAAGCCAATGCAAAATTGTTAAACAACACAAAGTTCAGGACTGTCAATGTTCCACCTAGTTTCTTCCATTGAAAGTTGTTTTTAGGGTTCCGTACCTCAAAAGGTAAAAACGGAACCCTTATAGGATCACTTTGTTGTCCGTCTGTCTGTCTGTCTGTCTGTCTGTCTGTCTGTCTGTCTGTCTGTCTGTCAAGACCTTTTTTCTCAGGAACGCGTGGAGGTATCAAGCTGAAATTCATATCAAATACTCAAGTCTATGGTCTCTTGGAGCTGTGAAAAAATCAAACTTCTAAGTCAACGCGATCAAAAGATACTCCCGTTTATGCCGCAAAATTCCGCAAATTTTCGAAACTCGCACGGGAATCAAAACCTACAGGGTACTTCCCGTGAACTCAGAATCTTGAAATTTGGTACGAAGTAACGTCTTATAGTACAGATAAAGGAAAAATTGCGAAAACCGTAAATTTTTAGTTACATCATATAAAAAAAAATATTTCTGATTTTTTTTTTTTTTTCATTTTGCAATTATCATACCATAACTATGACTCGATCGTAGTGATGGGTGAACTTTTACTTATATACCTACAGGTGTGTACGGAACCCTCGGTGCGCGAGTCCGACTCGCACTTGGCCGGTTTTTTTAAGAATACTCGACCTTCTTTCCCTTATTTTAATATGAATTTTAAATTGGCATTGTATACAATTTAGAATTAAAATTAATCGAGGAGTGCCTAAGGACCCTGGGGTATAGTCAAACGTTTTCAGATACCTAACTGATACTGGTATGCAATTTTTTTCTCTAAATTATCGGAACCCATATAAAATTTTGCGACATAGGTAGAACTATTCACGTATTACGGTAGAGTCAAGAGAGAAAATCATGGATGCTGCTAAGTTCAATCTTATTACAAAATTGGTAATAAAAAAGTTACGATACAGACCTACGAATTAATGAACGGATATCAATAGATCCAAAAGCCAATAACCTTCAACGTAACCAAGTAGTTTATCCCAGCAAAAGTGAGAACTTTCCTCTCGCACTGAACCGTGGGGACAACTGCCGGCCATTGATTTTATATAAGACGACTTTCTCAGTATATTATTGACGTCCGCTGAAAAGGTTTATGTGTTATGTTCAATAGTACCTAGTTTACAACCCACGAGTTTCTGATGTAGGGTATTCTTATCGCGATAAATTTATCGAATCTGCTTTAATAAATTTTGCATTAGCAGATCGGTATTTAACTGATAAACCATTTACAATTGTAGACGCTATTTATATATTATCACCAGTTTTCATATAATTATATAGATAGCATGATTGCTTTATCTTTCTTTGAACTTTGTTTTATATTATTTTACCTAGAGTTGCCATGTGGTCTTTATTATCAGTTACGTAAGTTATCATGACTGAAAATACTTAGATATGGTTTAATTCCACGTCAATATTACAAAAAGTCACTCTATTAGTATTTAAGTATCATTAATTATAATTATAATAATAATATATCTTGGGACTACTCACACAGAGCTATCTGATCCTAAACTAGGCAGAGCCTGTATTATTGCAACCAGACAATTAATGAACATACATATATATTCTAAAATACATGTTATAGATAAATTACACCCAGAAGCAGAACATAATGTTCATGCTTATCGCACAAATATTGGTTTTGAATGGGAATTGAACCCAGTCAGTCAGGGTCAATAGACCACTAAGCCAATTGACGATTTCGCAAGAAAAGATCGAAAAAGAAAATATTAAAGACACGTCATGTCGCAAAATATATTGGATGCTTCTAGTAATATTTTAAACGATTTTCTCAAGTTTAAAGCGAATTTATTCGTAAATTTTGAACGCGAGCGATGTTAAGCAAATTCCGTGCTCCCGCCTTATCTGGCTCGTTTGTCCTCCGGGAAGCTCTTTAAACCGATACGGAGAGTTCTCTATACCCTTCAAAGAAACGGGTGAATCACGCTTCTCATGTACTAGACTAGCATTAAACATGTTAGATAAGACATCATCTGCATAATTTATACACTTTACACTTATAACAAATATAACAACTCGTTAAGATCGACGTACCTAAAGGTCGATGTACTGAAAACAATGTTATGTAATACTCTGTCTGTTAACATCATGTTGCTCATATTTACACTTTCCGTTATTAACACATGTATAGCGTACTAAATTAGACTGTAATTTGTTTTAGAGCTTCACGGTCTCTTTATAAGTGTAGTTTCCGTACTTTTTGTATAATATTAAAGCGAGCGAACTTCTTTAATGTCCCAGCATTATTAAGATTTATTAAATTAGGAAAAAGTCGCTGCTCATAACTTTTCCCATTCGTTTTTGCGTATTCATAAAATTCTGTAGATATTATGCTCCTAATGTTAGGATAAAACTAGTTTCCTACCTAGAAAATTGGCAATGGCGTTCGTAAGTACGTTATACGTAAACGATCAGCAAGAACATTCATTTCTAACCCTAAAACCATCGAGCTATTTAATACGACAGCTAGTTTTCAAGAAAGTAAATCATACGTCAACCAAATAAGACATCTGATTACTAAGCCTACAGATTTCTATGGTTTTATTCCTCTGTTTAAACGTCAAAAATACCAATTTAGGTTTGCAGATGAATTTAAGTTTTGGAAATTTAAAGCTCCATTTCTTATCACCTGGACGTAACATCGTGTTAAAACATATCTAAATGCTCTCTACGGTGTTTCGAAATATTCTCTCAATATTTTATAGCAATCCATTAAGTAGTTGTCTATCACTACCAATTCTATTACATGTATGTATAGATAGATTTAAAATTCCTACATTATTGTCCTAGAATAAAACCTTGTACTTTAATGCCAGTCTTACGGTGTTTTAGCTAATTAGGCACACATTGTTTGCTGCATTGCATCTCTATATTCTCTATCATTTTCAAGATTACTGGCGTAAAGCAATGTAATTAACTATAATTATCGTAACGCAGTTCTCATCAGCATAGTCCGCGAAGGTAAAATATTTCTAAGAGTATATTGTAGATAATAGTATTTTTCGTTAGCATATCTGAGAACATAGGTTTATTTATCAAAAAAATAAGAAATTTATTTATATCGCACATACATATATATAAAGAAATTTACCGTAAGATTTACAGAATTTATTTAGCAATACATTTATAATGGTAAAGAAATGGGATATAACTTAGTATATTTTTAAACTAAATCACTAATGGCCGAATATTGAAACGTCAATCAGTTTTAAGACGTCGTTAAGTCTCTTGCTGTCTCTGTCACTGTAAGGTGTAAAGTAGCGACAGATAGACATTTAAGAACTTCTTAAAGTTAAGTTGCGTTTCAGTATTCGGGGGTTGAACACAGCATGAGTAATACTTACATAAAGTTAAACAATAATTTCATTGTTTCATAAAAGTTAAAGCCACGTCTTACTTTATTAATCAAAATGAGGAAGTATTAATTTCTCTGTTTATCATTAATTAAAATAGGGGTCCGTGATCCACGTTAGCGAAACAACGATTTAATATAATACGAGTCGTAGACGTTGTTATTCGAGTACAGAATTTCACATGGTTACTATTCCTAGAACCTAACACCGTTAGTACCAGGCTGTAATTGTGCCTAATTGGTTTGTTACACAGCCTGACTACCGGCTACAGTGATAATAGTAACTTTAAATAAAATGTGGGTATAGACTAGTTGGCATATTGAATGCTTACTTTAATGTATGTAGATCTACATAGCATGTAATAGTACCAACTTTGACTGCCCTTTAGTAAGAACTAAAGGCCAAAAACTAAGTGTTCTCATACTGTACACGGTACACGTAAGATGCGTACTGATTACAATTCAGAAAATACTAGATAAAAATTATGTAGAGAACTTAAAAGCAAATTATTTATTTATTTGTTTATCAAGGTCTTCCCACACAGTATGCATAAAAATCTCTAGACATTTTACTTAGTTATATAATAAGCCTTTTATTATGCATTAGCCAATTATGGCCTAACCAACATTCTCCAAAATAAGCTACTATTTTCTATAAAATTACAGTAAAAAGAACAAGACAAGTAAATATTATCTATTTAAATATTGTATCGAGGTAAAATATTAAGCAATAAAAGTATATATGTACTTACAAACATAGCAGTGGTTGTGTCCACAAAGTATTTTTATAACTTATGAATGATACTAATCTGAATATTTCGTTTGTTTCAGGTAATATTTCCTACACAAGGTGTCTACGAATCTCTGGAGGGTAACATTTTAAACAGCGCAGTTAATATGTTTTTATATTTCCCCTCGGTTCACGACGTTATTGTAGCAATTCCCGATTTCCGTTGTTCCGGCAATATTTCTGTATGCTCCTTTTTACGAGGAACATAAAAACCAACTCAGGACTCGCGAGTAAGTACTTGTGTAGACGTCATGGTATTACTAGTGCTGACTCGGAAGGTTGCGGGTCGGCCTGTTTGTAATATCGTACGACTGCGGTGTCTAATTCTTTTTCCTTTTTTCTGTGTAAAAAATCACTCAGCAAGACGCCGCAAGCGATTACACCTCCTTACGCAGTGATACGAGGGTGGCGACGATGGCTGCGGGAGCCGCCTGTCCACATAAATAATCGGGGGCTTACAAATTCACCCACCCAGCTTCACTCCACAATATCATGAAAACTTTGAACCAAATTGATCGCGAAACGTAACTCTCTAATGGCGTGTAGAGCCGATTATAATGGACAGTTTTAATACCGCCCGCCAATTTAGAGAGGATCCTTTTGTAATTTATAAAGTTCAATATTAATTCGCCTGTACCATTAACTTGATTGTTACTAGAGTCCCTCATATTTATTGATTACATTTCATATATATTTTTGTCCGGATAAGATATGCTCATAACCTGTCCGCTTGCTTACAAATATGCAATTGATTTGGAGATCTAAGCGGGCGGGAACTGGGGATCATAAATTGGGCAGTACAGATCCCCTAGGCATAAATCGACAATTGTCCTGTCAACGTGTGGGCGCCGCCGCCGCCAGCCGCCGGCACCTCTCCCGATACACAATGTCCACCACATATCAGTCGATTCAATCTCGCTTTCGCGATCACTGTATGAATTAAGCATTTAAATGCTGATGAAGGTACTTATAAATTCTTTTGAATCTAAATTAGATTTATGGCCTCTTTACAAGTTCTACTAGCTCTGCCAACTTACAGACTACATTTATTTAAAAGAAGTCAAAGAAGTTTTACATGTTTATCGATGTGCCTTAGGAATGTAATTCATTGAACGTGTGTATTTATAACTTGTACGAGTATTTTGTGATTAAGAGAGGACACTCCCGAGGAATTTCAAAAAAAGGTATTTAAAGAAAGGTATTACTGTCGCGTTGCGCCCGACTTTCCGAAAAGTGCGTAAGGGACAACTAAAGGTCAGGCTGATTATACCTACAAAATCTTTGCCCAAAAGAAGTTTCCTATTCCTGTTATTTCTTCTTAAAATTTACACAGTTCCAAAAAAAAATTGTATATCTATGCTTCTATATAAAATCCTTTTTGTTA
Organism: Diachrysia chrysitis; assembly: GCA_932294365.1. Taxonomy (NCBI): domain Eukaryota; kingdom Metazoa; phylum Arthropoda; class Insecta; order Lepidoptera; family Noctuidae; genus Diachrysia; species Diachrysia chrysitis. The sequence goes on from OW028647.1 coordinate 4,678,909, forward strand.
AAATCCTATTTAGTCCAGTCATTATAGTAAGTTCACCTCGGAATTCGAGATACCCAGCTGTAAGTCTGTAAATACTTGTATATTGACACCCTAAAAGTTGTCTCAAAACCTACATATGGTAGGGTGTACGCAACTATTAAATTTCAAGGTCAAAGGTCACAAAAATCGTTTTTTTTGTAAATATCTCTTTTCCTATGGGTTTTTTGCTATTTGTATTTAGTATCAATATTGTAGAATACAAAATTCTCTACAAATTTTGTAAAGAAAAATTTTTCATACGGTGAACCGTTTTCGAGATAGAGGGCGGAGAGCGCGCGGTCACAGCATCACTTCAGGTCAACTCCGGTCGAAAACGCGCCATATATAGTTGATGAACTATCGATAAATCAATGATTATAAATATTTGTCAATTTTTATTATATTATATTACATTTTATCATTTTTTTCCTAACCTATTCACTTTTTATTCAGTATTAATTTATTTAACAACACTTACCTGCCCAATTGCAGAATTGTTAATGAAAATATAGCAATTATATTTGAATTTTAACCTAATTAATATTAATAACTTCTTACATGATAAAAAAAAAAAAACAAATAAATAATGAATTAATCTTTTTAATAAAAAATATCATTCAATACATTTATTTTTATTAAAAGTAAAAAAATGGAATAAAGTGTACTAAAACTAAAATTTATAATTTTAATCATCTTCTTCCTCTTCATCGTCGTCTTCCGGCTGCTGGTAAATTTCAACTTGGTCTTCACTATCGTCTTCAACGACATTTTACTAATGTAAACACTTCGGCACTTTTCATGCACTTTAACAGAGGTTACTGAGTTTAAATAATCAATTTTTCCATCGTTTCGTTCGACACTTGCAGTTCGTAGAGATTTCATGCCGCGCAATACTTCAATAAGCGATTTACCTCCCGTATCTGACTTATTACATAGAAAACACAAATCAGCCATAGTTCTTGAAATTGTACGTCCGTAGTTACCAAGATACGATTCAAACTTATAGAGAAGACGGTCGTAACTATACAATACAATTGAACATCTGTCCCTACTGGCTATATAGAAAGGTCCGCTTAATGTATGAAGAAAATGATAAAATATAATATAATAGTTAACAAAAATTGACAAATATTTATACTTAATCATTGATTTATCGATAGTTCATCAACTATATATGGCGCGTTTTCGACCGGAGGAACGAGTTGACCCGAAGGGATGCTGTGACCGCGCGCTCTCCGCCCTCTATCTCGAAAACGGTTCACCGTATGAAAAATTTTTCTTTACAAAATTAGTAGAGAATTTTGTATTCTACAATATTGATAACAAATACAAATAGCAAAAAACCCATAGGAAAAGAGATATTTACAAAAAACCGATTTTTGTGACCTTTGACCTTGAAATTTAATAGTTGCGTACACCCTACCATATGTAGGTTTTAAGACAACTTTTAGGGTGTCAATATACAAGTATTTACAGACTTACAGCTGGGTATCTCGAATCTCGAGAGTCTTACCTAATTTAAGCTTAAATGACTGGACTAATTTAATTTGTCTGATAGTCGATTGAACGCGGCAGTAATAACGGTATGTATGTCTTCTAGGTATTAAAGGAAAAAACGAAATAATAGGGACGCGCATTACGTAAACCTCGACTTTTTGAGACAAACAATTACTTATTGCTGCATTTTCCACTAAGCAAACGGTGTAATGCATTTGTATAGATAAAGGCCTGAGTGTAAACTCATAAATAAAAAGAAATACGCGTTACGGTTTAATAAGTTGTTGTCAATCAAAATGCTCGAGTATTTTCCTGAATACTGAAATAAGTTAACGATTTCGTCGGGATGTTATTTACTTTCAGAAATAGTAATAAGGAATATGCGGACAAACAACTAGCGCCGCCGGCTGACTCGTAAGCCAACACTGGATCCTTAGTAGACGACCTTTAACTTACAACTCGACTAAGTAAAGCCTAGAATTTAAATATACTATGTTATGCACTATTTACTATATTTATGCATATTTACGCGTTGATATAAATATATAATAGTATGTCTAATGTCTATAATTATTCCACAGATATCGATTCAAATACCAATAGAACCGGTAGAAGAATATGAGAATGAATTGTCTACCTATTGCCGTTGTATACGTTTAGGTTGTGCTATTGTATTATTCTTCTTGTACACTCAACAAAATGTCTCGTGTACACTTTTACCCACTACCCGCACCGTACTGTGAAGGTCAGAACACATTCGCATTACGTTTCATATTCATGTGCCGTGCCCGTCACCTTAACGCCTCCCAAACTTAGTTTTGTTGGCAGATCGATTGTGACTTCGTCGTAACTTTATAAACATGTTTCTGAAGGAGACCCTTTTTATCATGTATGCTCTATATTAATCTACCTTCTCAAACTTTCATTTGTGCTCGTAAATGATGTAGCGAAAATCGTGATAAGGTAGAAGCGCATACGTCCGCGGTAACGATTCAAGCATTCAACGTAACGTTCTGAGAAGTCCCGATCTCGTTACGATAGTTGGTGTTCAGCACCCCGGGGCCGCCGCCGCGCCGGTCCTAAACTTATCGTGGGAGATACCGGGACCATGCTGCCGCCGTGCGATGAATTAATTTGCCACCCGCTATTATATAAACTACCCAGATTGCAATAAAGATACCTTTGGCTCTGGGTCTTCGGTATAACGTCACGTTATTATCTTGTTCCCGAAAATGTACACTAATTTACTGTACATTTATTAGTATTCAATAAGGCCGCGTCTACATTTATGGCGGTTTAGCAGTTTCAATACGGTCATTAATAACAGCTATGATGTATGCTTTGTCTCTGATATTCATACATGAAATGTGTTGGTGTTCCCTTAAATTTATGACGACATTACAACAACGAGAAACTGAGATTCGATTGATAACCTGCATTTAGCTTTACTACAAATGACGTTTCAGCGAATATTTTACAGTTTCTCTTTCCTAAATACCTATTCACAAAGTATAAATAAAACTAGCTTGCGATAGTGGCAAAAGTGAAAATACAGGTAAACGTATTTATTGCGAAAATAGTTGTTAAACACATTTAAGGAAACTTTTCAAAAGTAGAAAATGTATGTAAATACAAAGTATGCGGAAAATGCGAAGTGAAAGTTTGCGGCAATGGTTCAACAAAACCATATGTATACGTTATTGTAACTAGTCTCTGTAACAATAGTCTTGAAGCGTTAAGTATTGTTACGGCACTAGTTACGTCATACTGTGGTTTCTGTTTGGTTTACTTTTAATTTTACGACCGTTATTATGTTAGTTAATGAAGGTGATTCACTTCTTTCACAAAAGAAACTAACATTTGTTAACTGCCACGCGTTTCTAACTTAATCTTATTCTAAGTTATCGTCTTGAAATTTTTGGTACAATGAGGTAATCACAAAATTTGTAGGTCGAATTAAAATCAAAAACTCTGACGTCTGTCCGATTCTCGAAAAAAAGCATCCTAAAATTTTCGCATTGCGTTTATTTCGTGCTGACCAGACTCAGAATAAATACTACATTATTTGAGTCCAGTGGGCAGTTGCGTGTCAGTTGATAGTGAGTGTTTCTCGGCGTTGTCGCACTGTAGGTCTACTCACCGGTGATGGATGTAGCTCGCTGCGATCCGTCATCGAAGCGGATGCCGCCACCGACGGTTGCTTCCCTCGTTTTTTGCACACTTTAAGTTGTACAGGCTACGGACGATATAAATCCTTGCGTACTTGACAGCGTTTCAATTAATGTAAAAAGAATTTAATGGACGCTAATGAAGGACCTTCTATTGTGCTTCGTAAATTTACTGTAAATGAAACAAAAGAGGTAAGTCAGGATCGTTGTATATTTAAAAAAAAACTTTTAATGAATCAGTGCTTGAAAGAAATTAACAATTTCGCAGTCCCTGCTTAACCCTCTAGGAAAGAGGTTTAAGTAAAATAAAACAAATCTACATTCACTATCTTGACATAACTGAACTAAACAAGTTGTTTTAGTAAAAAACCCGACTGCTAACAATCATAAAGATCCAAAGGCAAAGCTGTTATTAATAATTCGTAAACCATTTATAAAACCGTATTCTTTTATAAACACCTTTACTTACATACGTACAAGATATGGACAACATAACCCTTCCTTGGCAGTCGGTTAAAAATAACTTTTACAATATGTGAACTTAACAACTATTTATTAAGCAGCTTCTTCTTCAGATGACTGTCAAAGATGAACGTATAACAGTAGGGACCAATGGTTTAACGTGCTGTCCGAGGCACGGATGTTACAAATGGTCACCCATCCACGGACCAACCGCGGCGAGCGCAGATTAAACTGTAATATCAGTCAAAACGTACGGCTTACACTTGGCCTCGAGCCTCTCTCTCCATAAGACTATGACTGTGTTACAAAAAAAATGGGCATTGCATATTTCGATACACATTATCTTTTTTATATTTTTTTAGTTGGTTTTTAGGTTTTACCGATGTAATTCAACATTTTGTTGTATTCCGGATGTAAAATAACAGTTACAAAAACATTTTACGTTAAGTAATGAGTGTCGAACGAGTCATAACTGTAACATATTTAGTTACAAATGTAAATTGGAAAAATATTTAGTATAGTATAGCAGAGTAGATACCTATCTACAGACCTGCATAATATGAATAGCCAGATTTTTAGAATCACAACTTAAAAAACTAATGTCACAATCCCACTTATAAGATTTTGTACAAACCTGGCATTAAACGAAACCTAAACTATATCTCAGAAAAAAACTACTTTCTTACCGTACACAAAATTAAAAAAAAAAAACTAATGAAATGGTATCAAAGTGTATAATAATGAGAGAGAAGAGTTTAATAATGTCTACTGCATTAAGTAACCATAACTCTTTTTGTCGAATAAAATATCGTCAATGACTTTATCTGTGCGTGTTTATTAAATTTGATAATTCATCAATCCGAGTCTGCGCCATCGCGCCATCCATCCACATGATAACAAGTTCCCATATTGAAATGCGCTACTTGTTGCCATGTTACATAAAACATTAACCCCCCGTGGTGATCTGTCGTGTTTCGTTTATCATATTATCTTTATCGATTAAGCCTCAACTCTGCATTTCTAATTCACCTTTATCTTTCGTATTCATTGTATTAAAAGGTTCTCCAGCTCGCTCTCGTTATGGTTTGTGCGGATTAAAGTCGTCCGAGTTTTTGTCGTGGTTTTTAAACGGCAAGAGCTTTCGTCGCGTCGTTAAATAAATCAAATTTAAGATTTCGTGGAGCATTAATCATGTTGCATGTTGTCGGCGGAGTGCGTCGTGTTTGATAATTCTGTCGGTGCCCGTCGGAGATGAAGAGCGTGCGTGGCTCAGTGCTCGCTCGATGTTTTTGCCCTGCTCCCGTCGACTCGTCTCATTGTCTCACCAGGCGGCATATTGGATCTTACTATTCGATACACGAAGTAATACAATAATTAAACCTTAATTTGGACTTGTTAAAATATGGCCTCTCGAAAAGGACCCGGGAGCTAATTAATAAATTCAGTTTATAGTATAACGATTTGTGAAGAAATGCTAAGCAAATTCTAAACGTTTTATATTATCCTTATTCGTGGATATTTTAAATTAACAAAAGGTTGTTTCCTCAACAGAAATATGACGGTGTCAATGTTACGGCTATTGGTTTTAGCATTTAAACTAACCATCATTGAAAGCTACTATGTAATATGATTCACCTCAACACACTATACAACGTTGTAGTATTTAACGAAGATACAAGTACTGATTGATCGGAATAAATGTCATTTCTAAGGCGATGGTCGTAAAGGAGCTGTCGTTGCGTCACGGGTAGGTACCATAGATCCTAGAAAATTGGATTTTACATTGTTTCTGTGACACCGGAGATTCTTGCTCGAGCTAGTCACAAAAATTTTATTCCACCACCCGCAGACGTTTACGAACCGTCGTAAAACTGATGGTCTGTGACACTGAAGGTAAAAGTGTACCTGTTTTATAGGAGTTCTTTTTTATATGTACATTATTTACGCAACAAAATCGACTTCTTTTAAATAAAAGTCTTATAATGTGTTTTAAATTTCAGAACGACTCTACTTTTTACATCTTGGTTGTAATTTCTAACCGTAGAATACAAAACAATCTTGCATAGTTAAATCGGAGAGCACTTTGCCATCTCTGTGATGTCTGCAGTAGATATGTTGGTAGCTCAATTAATGAGCGGGTGGCGCCGACAGCCCCGGGACGGGTGCATATTGCCTGTCTGCACAGCGCCGCGCAGCTCCGCCGATTGAATTCTTGGCAAACACTTGCACATTTTTATCGAAAGTCTTCTGTGAGTCTAGCGAACAATTCAAAACATGGACGTGAACATTAATCGTTCCTTCATCCTTGTAGACTTCTAAGCACCTTTTAACTTTTAAAGATTAATATTAAAAGTTTTTTGTAAGATTTTCATAAGATAAACTGTTACAGAAGTTCCGCTTCATTGTTGTGCCAGTCCGCCAGACGAGGCGGCTGCTAAGTTTATTGACCATCGCCAAGTTAGCCTCCACCAAAGTACGCCACTTTGAGTAACTTTAACTCGGTAAAAGCTATGGCCCGGAAAGCCCCTTTTTCTCCTTTTATTGCTAAAGTTCTTTCATACGTGTCTTGAGAACTTGAAAATTCTCTTTTTAATGTTAACTTAGCGCCTGTGTGGGTCAATACAGTTCAATTCTATTGCGCCTGGATTCGTATTTTAAGTGTAGAGCCTTTAAAGTACTTAAATGTTCCCGGACGACTCTGCATTCGTTGGCAGAGTGCCTGTTTTCACGAATTGTTGCTCTTAGGGCGAGCAGGCGACTGCGACAGCATCTGTACCCACCTCGGCATTTCGCAGTGCCTGTCGTCCGCACCAACTGGGTATTATTTATATAAATTTAGAACAGTTTAATGTCACTAGCATACACTGCTTATACATTCTCTTACTTTGTACTAATTTTTCTATTGTTTTCACTCGTGTAACCTACTTTAATTGCTGACTTTAAAATATCACAGAGCAGCAGATTTCTTTTCCCTGTAGTCACACTAGATAATTTTAGAATAACTCGGAAAAAATTACAAATTGTATCATATCATATATCTACATGATTCTTTTTATTCATTGTAGCGTAAAATACAAATAGAGATTTGATTTTACCCATATTATTGTCACATTTCCATGAATACGCCTAATGTACTCTGTACTGCAGCTTCTCCAATATCGATTTGGTCTACATGCTTTGCATTCTAAATTAAAATGGAAAAGGGCTTAGAAACGGTTCAACTGAGTTCCAGTCGCGTTTTCATTGCATTCAGAAACTTAAAGCTCTGTCTTCTAAACTGCACTGCCTCATTTTTCTCCCACTATTAAGATTATTCACTTCTTCATCTCTTTGTTCGTCATATCCATGTAGTAGGTATAAAAGTACTTACACGAGGTGCTATAGTGTTATTTTTTTCGACGTCCGACAGTTATTTTATAATCTGAGATATTATAATTTTGCAAAAGATTAAGTTCAGTTTAAAAAAAGAAGCGCGATTGTGACTCGGGTTCGGCGGATGTCATTTGGATTGTAATTTCCGTCATTACCATTGCTACCTTGACCGGTCATTGGAAGTCTGACAGTTTTATTCGACGACGTTTAGATCTTTCCTGCTCTTTAATTACTAAAATGAAACGACTATTAAAGTCAATTTTAACGCAATATCAGCAGAATTGTTCGTCATAATATCATAATCAATAACGTTACTTTGCTTTGAAAGACGTCTCAGTCAAAAAGTAGATTAGTATCAAAATACTAAGAAACTTTACTAAGTATTAAGAAGTTCTGGTAGTCTTATTTATACGCGTAAAACTGAGAAGACTCCAGACTCGATATATAATTTAAAGCAATATGCTTAATACGTTTTCTCCGTCTCGAAGGTAGAAACTGGCGTGTCGCAAACTTTAAAGATATTCCTTCAATGTCTCAGTCCTGAGTCCTGAGGGAGTAGTTACGTGCCTGTATGCAACGCCCGAGGCCTCATGTACGGTATTCACAGGCACCGCTTTGATCATTTAAGTATAAACTCATGAACTCCTTTAAAATGTTTTATATAAAAATAGGAGTAAAAATAAAACTGGTTAAAATATAGTGAGGCTAACATAATATGTTAAATATTGATAATATGTCAAGCGTTTTTTTTTTTTTTTTGGAAGAGATATACGCAGTTAGCCTGAGCGCAGGCTTTGACTGCTTCACCGGACTTTTGGCGAGAACCTTAAGGGCCTCCAGCCAGAGCAATAGAATGTCAAGCGTTATAGCGCCATTTTTCCTTATTATTTAAAACTGCACTTTAAACTGACACCAGAGTGAATTCTTATTCAATTTGCATCTTCGTCATAAACTGCTGAGACGCGAAAATCTATGAAAAAGAAGGCATCATTTTCAGTACATCAAGGGAACGCTGACAACGACACGTTCTAATAGAAAATTTTCATATTCATAAGGACGTAGAAAATTTGCATATAAAACGAGCAACTTCGCCTCCCCCGACCCGCGGCGCTGGGTCGAGCACCCTGTTTTCCATTCTCTCTCCTTGTAAGAAGTCAGGAAGATTTTAGTTTACATTTAACAAGTCTCCAAGAGTTTCAATTATGTAAGCTCAAATTTACACATGATTTGTTCAAGTGGAAGTGCTTGTAATAGTTTCTGCAAACTACTCGAGAAAAATGGAAATGGCACAAGCTAATTCAGTTTGCCCACTGCCTCCTTTTTTCCATAACACGTTTATTTGCCCTATTTACTGGGAAACCAGTGAACTTTTACATATGGTACATATAATATACAAAATATGTAAAAACGAATAAAATGCCTATAGGCAAAAAGTATACATAAATATACTAGCCCAACGACCCTACTTAATCTGTGGCTCACCTCACTAATTGTTCGTTCTGCGAGAAAGAGATAGACTAGGAACACAGAGTGAAGTGAACTGAACAAACAACTGTGACATATTCCTTCCTATAGGTACATTATCATATCATATTAAGATTGTAATGTAAGTATTGTAACTTTATTTTTTTTCTAATATGAGTAGTAGTAGGATTGATTGGTTTGATTTCTGCACCGCCTTTTCTCTTTATCTCGGCGTCTTTCTAATGCCTAGCTATTTACTAACAGCATGCAAGAACCGGAGTATTCTCCGGAGGTGGTGCCCGACTGCAGGAAGGTTGTGCTTAAGAGATGTGCAGACGGGCACTGCCATCGTCGGCAGTGCGGGAGGGCGCACTGCCGAAAATACTCGGGTATCGGCAGGCGGCAGTGCTGTGACCGGCACTGCCACAAGACTCGATGCACAAACGTCGCCTGCCAGCGACGCACGTGCGCCAGGCGGCGCCTTAATTTTTAAATAAGTATATTTTATTTTCATTTTTAATTTGGAAGTTTATTTATAAAGACGTATCAAGTTATCAAATCTAGGTAGGTCCTACTCGCGCACGACAAGTTAAGTGAAAACCCCGACTCCCCTCACAACCCCCTTGTGCCCCCGCGTAATCCGATATGTGACGTCACCGCGCTCAAGTCTAAATTTGTCGCGTACGAAGTTTTAGAAATGGCAGAAAATCGGTTCAATTCACTAGTATGTCAAACTACCTACAGATTAAAAACGGAGACAAGATTAAATTTATTTTGCATTCAACCTAATATGGCGATAATGTGTGATGTAAAGGTCATTATATTGTGCATAAAATGTTCATAGGTAGTAACTAACGAAGTTAATTTTAATGAAATTAATTTATATCTTAACAGTCCAACTATACATTTAAAATAGGTAAAGTGTGCTATCCAAACACCGTTCGACAGTTTCGGTTAGTTTGTTTGCCTTCTGACGGACAGATGTGGCGTTGCGCGGCGCCGCGAGCGGCCGCGGCGGCGGTGGCGGGGTCTCTGCTCTCTACTATGCACCATTGTTTGAACGTATAGATAAAAACAAGATAAAGGTAGATAAAAGATTACCTACATATACTTTAGATCGCTAAAGTATATGTAGGTAATCTTTTATTTACCTTTATCTTGTAACTTTAGCGATCTAAAGTATATGTAAATAGATAATGATTTAAATAAATTTAATTACAAATACGAGACATAAATCGATGTCTCGTATTTGTAATTATTAATTTGAATTTGGTCAAGAAATCAACCTCAGTGGGTAAGGGCCTTAAGTTTCGATAGGTACTTCTATTTTTTATACGAATTTTGTACAACGCACAGACGCGTCGAGGGCACTGGACGAAAATTTTGCTAACGCACTAACGCGTCAGAGGCATACGGCGAAAGCTCTTCAAACGCGCATGCGCGTTGCGGGCACACAGAAACGGTAAACATTGGACGCAATAGTGCGGGCGGGGCATTGTAGTAATGTCTATATTTTGGGGCACCTTAGAAAGCCGCTGGGCAGTGAATGCGTTAATACAAATCTTTCCATTGTGATTACTGGCGAGTTGATTTGGTTAATGTTCCCGTTGGTGGATACCGAATTTTATATATAGCCGGTGTTTTCGAAATCCGTATAAATTTACGAATTATGTACTTCCTTAAATATTTTACTGCTCTCTGTGCTGTTAAACTTTGATTGCTTAACTTGAAGTTTGATTTTCCTTTTAAGAAAGTCATCAAAAGCAGCAATGTTATTTAATTCTATAATTAAATGGAAAGAAATGAAGTTTTCGCAAGATAATTATACTTGTATATTGAAAATACATATTCATTCAGTATTCCAAGCAATAAGCATGCAGTTATTGTCACTTTCGTTTTGTAAATATAAAAGATAATGTTTTAAAATTCAGATGTGGTGATTACTGTAGTATCTTCGAGACAAGAAATTTATACACTGTAATGAATATTAATATATTTTAATACTCCTTTTCAAATTGTATTGAGGTCAATAAATGAGTCATTAGTAAAAATTATATTGTAGGTACGCTTTATTATGGCAAGAATCCGATGACATAAGTAATACTTACTTAATAGGTTGCTAGAGACAATGATATTTTGTGGTATCATGATATATACCTAGCTTTTTAATGACATCGTCTTTTTTGTGGTGTTAATGTCATATTGTTGAAACTGTTTATACAGATGAAGTAGTGAACCTAGACAGCGGACGTGGCACTGGCATACACTTGGATTGAAATTGAAATGAATTGTTTGCCGAGTCAACCCCGCTACAGGATTATATGCGGTTTGCTCCCGCTTCCGCGTAAATTGGATCTCGAATGAGATGTCTTTTTCCGAATCGGTTGCAATGCTTGTTCATTTTTAACAGCCTGTGACAGCCCAATGAATCGATTCCTTTGAATACCAATAGCTTTACGCCGCAACAAGCTTACTCATAGTTCTCTTAAGCTTACTCGTAGCTCATTTGATGGCAATAACAATAGCAAAAACGCATGCTACATCATACTGTTTAACTGGCATGACATTAATTGTCATCAAATTCTTGGCTTATCTTGCCATGGCGTTCGATTAACGAATGACCGCAGATCCGCCTACCGCAGTTCATAGGTTAACGTTAAACCATGGACTCCGTAAAATTCCTCCATAAGTTCTATTGTGCAATAAAGTTTCCGGTAAACAATTGAATATGTAAAATTTAACCGGCCTTACAATTCAATCGTTTAAGTTTAATTAATATAAATATTTATTTTATTATTTATATTACCTAAGTTGGGAAGAATAATAAGTAGGTAGGTACCTACTTTTGAATGCAATCGGAAGATTGTAAGATTGTTTTACGTTGGGAAATATTGACTGCAAATGCAACTAATTTACGTTCCTTTTTATGAACGGAAATTGTGCTCGCCGTAACAGCTGGAGTATTTTGTGTTTTTTAGTTATTTGGTTTATTGCTTTTGTTGCAAGTCGCTGTTGTGGCCACGATTGATTAAAAAAATATATTTTCTCCGACCTACAATTAAAATATTTTTGTTTTCTGTGTTAAATAGTCTAAAGTTCCTTTTTTAACCGCGTTAGTGCGCGTTTATTGCAAGTCGTCGCCGCGTTAAAAATACGCCGTGTGCCTAGGCTCTTACTCCGAGTTTCTCCATGCCTTGATGATTGAATGATTATCTTTTGTGCTTTGGATATATTGACAAACACTCATTTAAATTTAACTCGTTTATTAAATTATAGTCTTCGGACAATTAAATTCTAATGCAATGCCTAATTACGCAATTATATCTGTAAAGTCAACTTTGGTTACCGTACCGACCTAACGATCGACATAATCAATAAAGCCATTAATTATTCATTATCATCAAAACCTCCCTGTTTTGAAATTCCTGTATAGGGAATTTAAAGCTGACGTTTTAGACAAGATATTTTGTGAGGTCATAAAATATTCAAAAGGTCAGATCAAGATATTAGCCCGATTGCCGGCGTAACTAAGGGATCATGACTTTCATATCTGTCCATCAAGATGAAATTATTGAAATAAACGTATATTATTTGTGATATTGGTAGCGAGGCGAGCACGCGCGAGGGTCGTGTGAAATCCTTATTGCCCAACAACAATGCGCCTCGTGACTGCCAATGCGATTTTGTCTTCAGATTAAACGCTGACATAAATTCCCTTGTATTTATTATATCGATATGAAAGTGGAATCTAGCCGCTGAACCGTAATTTATGTATGTTCTACGAAGAAATATAATGTTTGATAATCTTCGTCTTGGATATCAAACAATTGTGTTTAAGGCATCTTTGATACATTGATATGAGGATACAAGTACCTATGTTTTGAACTTATTATGGTTGGATAACAATAGATTAAGTCGGTTTAATATTAACTAAACTTATTTAAATAAAACTACTTATCATTTTGAGTAAAACTTATCATTTGTACGCAGTCTGTTCAAAAAGTACCCGGAATTTTTGAATTGCGCGCGTCTGGAGAGTCCGGTGGTCAAAATTTTTTTTTTATTGTGTTGGTACACATGTCCCTAATGTATGGTGAAATTTTCAGCTGTATTCATTGTTTACATTCTGTCTTGTAGCGGCTAGTGTAGACGTGTTTTTTTGAGCTCGGCGATTCTGCCTTTATCTCTTCAATCGATGAAAAACGCTGTCCTTTCATGGGTCTCTTCAACTTTGGGAACAGGAAAAAATCACACGGAGCAATATCTGGTGAATAAGGAGGTTGGGGCATGATTACAGTCTTGTTTTTAGCCAAAAAATCACGAATAAGCAACGATGAATGAGCAGGTGCGTTATCGTGGTGCAAAACCCATGAATTGTTTTTCCATAAATCGGGGCGTTTTTTTCGAATTGCTTCACGCAAACGTCGCATTACTTCAAGGTAATACTCCTTATTGACGGTTTGACCTTTTGGCAAGAATTCTTTATGCACTATGCCATTATAATCGAAGAAAACAGTAAGCAAAATCGCCGAGCTCAAAAAAACACGTCTACACTAGCCGCTACAAGACAGAATGTAAACAATGAATACAGCTGAAAATTTCACCATACATTAGGGACATGTGTACCAACACAATAAAAAAAAAATTTTGACCACCGGACTCTCCAGACGCGCGCAATTCAAAAATTCCGGGAACTTTTTGAACAGACCTCGTATATTAAGTAATTAACCAGTTCTCATTAAGTAAACAAAGCGAGCTTAATTTTGTAATAGCATTCAGACAGATTTTCAGTGACTACTTGTCGTTGAATAGCGCGTACTCAAGCCCGACGTCCTTCCTCGCAGTCGCTCAATGGATAATGTACGTGCCAAACGCTAACTTAGCCAATCGCCGTTTCGTCGTCTGTGGCGCATCATTAGTCATTACTTAGTGTCTGTGACACAAATTATTACGTAAACACAAATAAGAGTTATCTTTAAAGCATCTTACCGCTCTTTATTCGCTGCGCATGATCTTAGAAGCACGTATCAACAATCCCAAACATTTTGGACTGGTGGTACATAACAGCCGGTTCACGTAAAAACATAGTATGTCTGAGCATTATGTCTGTTAACAATGCACATCTGACGTGCCGGGGCCTTTGTCGCGTTCTGTACGTGCAATTAGTTTCTTATACACGCGCCTCTCGCAGAATTGTGAAATCGTGTCTTTCGAGATACTGGATCACCAATTTTTACCCCCAATCTTAGTAGGTAGGTATGTAATACATGCCTCCGTTCGGCCATTCTCTGAATTATTTAATTGTAATACATACGTGTAAAAGAAGCGAAATTTCGTCAAAGAAAAGATCCACTACATGTCGTAAATCAACAATTTTGTCGAGTATAGCACAGCCAGAATTAACTTAGCTCCACCGACTTTGAAATTACATTTCGTCTTGAGAAAAGCTTTAACTTTGTGGTCTTTTTCTCTTCGGAGGGCTTTGTCTCGAGAAAACATTAATACAAGTTTCAAAACTCCGCTTTTAACTAGATTTGAAACCCTCTATGTTGTTTTTGTAAAATTACACAATATATTATTGTCTGATCTAATAAGATACAAGTGAAACACATTATCTATGTAATTTAATTTGGGCCTTTCAGCTCAACGATTAAGAGGGTAAATAGCGCCACCAAAACCCACCCAACCGTCAGAGTTTTATCTTGACCCGCATGACGGTTCTCTCTGCTTTCTGTTTATATTTCATAGTTTATACTCTGTTTATAACCATTGTATAATGTTTTTGTCATCCACGAGTCCTCTTGTGTAAACATTAGCCACTTGTGTATCTTATAAAATATGTTAAACATGCAAATTTCACAATCGATGAGTAATGTTCTTAAGCTAGAGAGCGTTTAGAACTTTGTGAATTCGCTTAGTATTCGAATAAAGAGATTTCTTTAAAGTTGGTGGATTCAGGGCACGGGTGGCGGAGGGTGGTTAGTGTGCACCGCAGGCTGCCATCACGAGGAATATTAAGGAGAGACGTGCTAGTCGCACCGTTCACCGTTTTCTTTCATGCATCGCCGACTTATCTGTAGCATTTCGATACAATCTCGATTGCCAGACACGTTATTTGAAAATGTTCTCTACTTACTGGATTATGTTATAAAATTTTATTCCACCTTCCCTAACTCGCAAAATGTGTGTTTATGGATCCTGTAACATCGGTATTTTTTTGTCTTTGCGTAATTTTCCTGTTGCACGCGTATGCAAGAAATTTAGTAGAGTTTTTTAATTTTCGTTCATCCTATTGAGAAAAATATAAAACTTATCAGGGTTTCCTTATCATTACATAGTATAAAACAAAGTCGCTTTCTCTGTCCCTATGTCCCTTTGTATGCTTAAATCTTTGAAACTACGCAACGGATTTTGATGCGGTTTTTTTTAATAGATAGAGTGATTCAAGAGGAAGGTTTATATGTATAATAACATCCATTAAATAGTGGAGAAGTACTGTTATTTTTGAGGTTTCTAATGTGATGTCGTAAATAATTAAATTTTTTCCGCTTACATTGCAAACGCAGGCTGAACCCTACGAGTTTTATCAAAATAATGTACTAAGTATTGTACACATTGAAAAGGTCTACAGAAAAGTCCGTGATGGTATATGTCTATCTCTTATGGATAACCCACAATAACTTTTTTTTGTCATTTACTTTTTACGACAAATAATGGCTAATTTTCGAAGCGATTTTAACCAATACAGCATTAATCCTTAACCAATTAAATACCTTGAATACATTGTTCATTTAATATAGATCTATATGGCCCTTTACACCGTATGATTTAAGTGAATATTTTCGAAGATATTACAGATTTAAAAATTGCGGGAAGTATTATTATTCCGTTGCGTAGTTTCAAAGATTTAAGCATACAAAGGGACATAGGGACAGAGAAAGCGACTTTGTTTTATACTATGTAGTGATTAAAAGAGATTGTTCTTCTCTCATTGTATACTCGGAAAAAGGCGTTAAAACTGTCTTAATGGCTGATGAAAGATCGGCGTAGTCACGATAATTGATACGGTACTTAATATTTGTTAATTAATTTATACGATGTATGACAAAGAATTCTATCTATTTAATAAAAAGTCGTTACCTTGAATGTTGAAAAAAATCTACAAAAAAATATTTTACATTAAAATAAATAAATATCTTAGGACATTTCACACACGGTCATCTGATCCCAAACTAGGCAGAGCCTGTGCTATGGCAACCAGACAACTGATAAACATACTTATATATTTCTAAATACATACATATTATAGATAATTTAAACGTTTAAAGTTTCCGGTAAAGACATCTTTTGCAATGACCATTAATAAATCGCAGGGTCAAACCTTCAACGTTGCAGGCTTAGATTTGAGCGTTGACTGTTTTTCACGTGGACAACTGTATGTTGCTCTTTCAAGAGTGACCTCCAGAGAAAACATGTTTATATTGTCTAATGACAAGAAAGCTGTGAACGTTGTTTATAAAGACATTCTGTAATATGTTGTAAAAATAAAATAAATAGTTAAAAATGTAAAAAGTAAATAAGTAAAAATGTAGTGTATGAATTTAGATATTCCAAAGATAGCAGGAAATCTTCATGGTATAGGGAAAGGGGGATTGTTTTACTACAAATTTAACGCGTGCGGGCCACGGGCAGTAATGAATAAATCAAAACTACTGGATCGATTTTAATCACATAGGCTATATATTTTATACCCGTGCGAAGCCGGAGCGGGCCGCTATGTTTTTATATACAACGTTCACAGTTTTTCTGTAGTGTATTTAGTATCAGCATTGCACCCGTGCGAAGCTGGGGCGGGTCGCTAGTTTTATTTATAAAATATCAATGCCTACCATGGGCTTGTGCCCTTACTCTCCATTTTAATTTTAATTCTAATACAATGCCAATGCAAAATTGTAATTAATTTACCAGGCACACAAACAACACATTAAAAAAAATACTCTCAATGTTAAGATTCCAGACAGTTCCTTCCATAGACAGCATTTAAAAAAAATGGAATCTCCTGCCTTCTATACAAATATCAAGTTTGCATTGGCATTGCATTGGAATTCAAATTAAATTTGAGTGTGATTTAAATTAAAAGGAGAGTAAGGGCACTGGAGAACCAATTGTGTATTCACACAATGCTCATACAATTTTACGTATGCACTACTTATATTCATTTGGAAATTAGTTTTATTCAGTAACAGTTGTAACAAAACAGGCAGCAGTTGTAACAAAATATTGCGTGCCATTTGTATTGTATATTTTTTGATCGCCGTTCCCTGATTTCGACATAACGAACAAATTAACCTTAAAAAAATAATAAAAATTTAACATGAACAATGTTATACACAAGATACCTATGTTACCTTCATAGTCTGTTACCGAGGTTTAAAATCGGATCGCGCTGGTATATGTCAAAATGTTGTCAAGTTGCACTAACGAATAGTACAAAAGATATATCATTGAAAACTTCCTAAATAAGAGGTTTTAGAGTGCTAAAATGCGAGCGATAATAAAATATTTGCCTTATTTTTTTTAATACCATTGAACGGCAATAAAATCATTATTTTACTGTTATCACAGTCGGTGAAATAAAGGTACGTGCCAATACCAAGCACAATATATAACGATAAAGCAAAAAACAAATGAGAACAGCTTTGGTAAAAATACTGAAAAACATTACAACTACAGATCATTTTCTTGTAATTGTATAGTAATAATACAGCGATGATTTGTGGTAGGTAAACGTTTTAGTTTGATGATGCGACGTAAAATGTTCTATATTCAGTACATATAGAAGGGAAGATTTTTCCGTTCACACACCCACATCCCGCCTTTTCCGTGTCGGCGTGGTATTGCGGCAGTCGTTGCACTGGGGACCGCTCGTTAGGGACTGTCCACTACGATAAATCGAGTTTTCTCTATCGCCTACTGTAAATGCTCGTTCGGTTTAACTTGGCCTCGAACTGCGTAACATTTTTTGTACAATTGTTTTGGATCCAATAAAGTCTACCTTTTAGACTTGTTATCAGATTATAACGTTCTAAAAAATCACAAATGGCTTGGTTCAACGCCTTTTCAACTGCTGCTGTGTTGCTGGTTTTATTTGGTCTTTGTTACAACCTAACAACCTTTGATTTAGGGTATCGTAAACGTGATGTTCTACTAAGTAGTTTTACGACTTGTACTCCTACAAACTTGCATAATAGATTTGTTGGGCGATTTTTCAGCCGAAGGTTAGGCATCCCAAAATGTTGGAACATTTATTAGCAGACACGCGAGCAGTTTCTAATTCCATTAATTATACTAGAAGAGTTTTAGCAAGCAACTGCGGATTTTATGACCTTCAGTTTATTTTTTATTTTTTGTTAAATTAAAAAGCTGAATAAATACTTTACAATACATACAATATGTAATAAGTAGACAATATATATTATCTGACAACACAACAGCGTTATACAGCTGTTTAGCCGTAACAACGATGAATCACGAAAAATAATCATAAAAAAAAAAGTAGTAGCTACTAATATTGTAAGTCAGTGTCGGAAAAATAATAAACATCTTGTTTTTTTAGGTTAAACCCAATTTTATTCGAAGAAACATTCTAAAGCTGCATCTGACAGCTATTTCATTAATTAAGACAAGTCGTGATTAATTTACTTAGGTATTTAGCATCGAAACATTGGCGTCCAATCTAATACAAACACTAAAGGCTTATCGTTCTTGTTGTATGTTTGCGATTTAAGGCATTTACTGATGCTTTAACGTATTTCCCGTGTTATCTATACTAATATTATAAAGCTGAAGAGTTTGTTTGTTTGTTTGTTTGAACGCGCTAATCTCAGGAACTACTGGTTCGAATTGAATTTTTTTTTTTGTATTGGATAGTCCGTTTATTGAGGAAGGCTATAGGCTATATAACATCACGCTACGACCAATAGGAGCGGAGCATAAATGAAAAATGTTGCAAAAATGAAAAACCGTTGAAACTAAAACACGCGAACAAAGTCGCGGGGGACAGCTAGTAATATAATAAAGTTTAACATTTATCTAAGAATGCCACATAGTCGCATGCGGAAGCTAACACCTAACTATGTGGCATTTAACTGTTATAAATATTTTTATTATTACTTAATTACCTACATAAATACGACACCCTCCGTTAAACGTTAGGTCATCATTCCTTGGCTAGGCATGACATATTACTACTCCTACTCGTCAACCTATTACAGCACACATTAACGTAGTAAAGTCTAGTAACAACTGTTGTATATAATTTAAGCGTACCGAGCGCCAAAACTGTTTGTAATCATAGCACTGGGTAGGTACATGCAACACAGGTCAGTGCCCTTACTCTCCAAATTAATTTTAATTCTAATACAATGTCAATGTAAAATTGTGTTAACAGGTACACAAATAACACACAGTACAAGAAAATACCCTCAATGTTTAAATTGCAACCAGTTCTTTTCATTAATAGCATTTTTTTCAGAAACCTGAATCTCTTGCCTTCTAAACTAATGTCAAATTTGCATTGGAATTGTATTAAAATTAAAATTAAATTGGAGAGTAGGGTTACAAGTCCAAAAAGTTTATTTGACTTACATCAATTATAAATCAAAGGTAGTTGCTTTGACACGAAATTGCCCCATATATTCCGAATTTTATGTTACTTAACCTTGACAAAAATGTAGGTATTATAATATAAATATAAAAATAATTTAGGTTCTTACGTCAACTCAGGGTAAGCGGCGCGTGACATCGTGCCATAAGGTGTAACGAGCTACCCCTATCGCTGGCCAACGTACTCTCTCTTTACTTACCAATTGCAGTAAAATGGCAATAACAATAAAACGCTAAGATAAAACTTTTGATATAGAGTGGCGGTCGTGAAAGCCGAACCATGCTCACAGCCCTAACTCAGTATCTAGTGCTCTATGTTCAACTATTCGTGATTTTCTTTTCCCAACAGATACCAATCAGAACATTCGTTTATCTTTCCCCTCGATGGCTATGGGTGGGCGTTTGTCGCGTAATCGCGTTATGACTTGGATTTTTTAAACGATATAGGTATATGTTAGTACATATTTTGGTTATTTTTATCCGCAATACGCTTCCGTTATTGCGCCATCCTGTTATCTGCAATGCCTGTTGCTGTTCTTATGATTTTTACAACGACTCTGTTCGCGAAATGAATAGAGAGCGGAATGGATGGTGCTATTGTATCTTATACAATAAGAAAAAATATCTACGAGTACCGTATTTTTCTTATTATCTCCCTGTTTGATTCTTCTAACTACGGATGATAAATATAATGGCCGAAAAGCATAAAGGTATTGCTATTATCCTTTTATCTTTTATCAACGTTATAAGCCTTGTGTGCGCACATTTTTTATTTACACAGCAAATATTTTCCTCATCGGTTTCAATTAGGTTCGCTTACACAAAACATACTTTTGTAATTTCCTTCAATTTCTTTCATTTGGTACGTATACAGTACACTGGGTACAATGAGTGTGACTTGACGTAGGCCGCCTTAATTAGCGCGCAGTCTACGAAACAATACAAATAACATTTTTGAGTCGGCCGTGATTAAAGTTGTGGGAGCGTGTTTGCGGGTATGCAAATATTTTGTGCTGTTCAACGGCATACCGCACCGCTGTCAGCACTCGTAAATTCGGAGATTACCCGCAGAGTGTGTTCCCGCTGTATATTAATGGATGCCGCAATAAACCGTTGTCGTAAACAGTTTAATTGAAAACGTACGTTATAATTACTTATCGTATTATATTATGTATGTATTTGATTTCAAACCAATGGGTTTTGAGGATTGTAAAGATATTTTAGGACTCGTATGTTTGTTACATAATTGCTTAACGTAAAGTATGATAAAGAAAAGACGAAATAAAATCAGAGAATATTATTTAAAGTCCAGTATATTATGTGTTAAAATCTTTACTTGCTACTTTAATTTTCTGTATAAAGTGCAATATAAAGACAAGCTAAAAGCGCATTCCTAAGAAATGCGGCTACCTTACAGCTTAAACTGGGCGGCTTAGCGGTGCCGAATGAAAGTTTACACAAAAGATAAACTCGCCTCCACTTCGACGCCAACTACTCTACAGATTAGCTTTCCTATTTCACGCTGACTAACGCCCTGATATTTCATCACTAAGAATTTAAGAGCTATACGTTTAAAGCGCCTTAAAACAAAATATGTTTATCGTCTGACTAAAAATAAACTTTATAATAAGAACGAAGCACTCCTTATGTATTTGTATTAATTATATCGTCTATTTGTTAAAATACATTTAGTTTTATTTATTTACGCCCAAAATAGGCTTTCAAAGACCTATTATACCGGTTACAGTTTTAGGTAACGGCATTTAAAAGAAATAACAAGAAAATTTACATTTATACGTCCTTTGAAATTTAAAATACCTTACATAATTTTAATACATCCGAAGAATATTATTTACGAAGGCAGTTAAGTACAGGAGCTTAAAATACCTTTACTTTATTATCATCGATCGTATTTTGTAGGGCCTTCTCTGCGTATTGAGAATGTGCGCTACTGTACATCGTCGCGTGCAAAACGCTAGGAGTGATTGCGGCCTGTTTCCATTTTAGTGGACAAAGTTGTGGGAAATATTTACAAACATGAAAACACTTGTTACTAATTGTCATTTAATAGCATTGTTTATTACGTGTTGATAAAATATTTAATAAACAAACCTCTAATAACTTTAGATATAATTTTGTGATATATATAAATATGGTTTTGTGTAAACAAAACATAAACTAGAATTATGTTTTGGAATTCACTATTTAAATAATGGCTCTAAAGCAATAATTGAAATTATGTATTTTATCGTATGCGTTATGTTATTTTATACATCTTATATATAAAAATGAATTGCTGTTCGTTAGTCTCGCTAAAATTCGAGAACGGCTAGGCCGATTTGAATATTTTTTTTTGTTTTGTTCGCTAGAATACAGGGAAGGGAACAAAAAAATTTGGTAGGGTAGGGTAGATAGGGTAGGGTAGGTAGTCAGTTGACGGGAGCGAAGCCGCGGGTACAGCTTGTTTATTTATATATATATAGTTCATTATGTTGTATATCCTGTTTATGTCTCCGAAATTCTGTGCTGAGTCACAGTTTTCATTTGCAGTCAAATATTAAACCGCATATATTGGCTCATTTTCGACAACTATCTTTAAACTAGTCCCAATAGCAAACAAAGATTTTATTTCAGATTATTATATCCAGTAGGTACTTGTTATTAAAATGTTGTATCAAGCATGTTCATCAAGGAATTTTGAAATCAATACACCACATTAAATATACCTTCTAAAACTACCTACCTATCTCTCTATGTATACATACTATTAACATGTATCAAAAGATATTAATTATTATATTATTCGAGTAGATAAGCATGTCAAGCCATTACCGCACCTTAGCTTCGCCTACTAAATCATAAAATTGCAAGCAGACTGTCATGTTCTCCCAAATAACGTTATTTTATCGTCTTGTATCGTAAGCTATATAATATCTCAACCGTACTTAACCGAATTATGTGCGGATAGAGTAATAGAATAGACTGTTTATTTATTTCATAAAGAAACAAGAGGTAGAAAAACCGTACGAAACTAGCTAAACTTATTCGTACGTGAGGTATCCAGTAAATATCTCATATTTAAATAATAAACTTGCTACTTGTTGTCCAAGATGCATTAAATTGATAAAAAAATCTACAATAAAATAAATTATCTAACTCCTAGTTCTTAGATCTTCGAAGTTCAGGGTCAGTCTATCAAAACGTCCTTTACGAAACCAGTTTTACATTCGTAAAACAATTATGCATGCAGTTCATTTTAAAAGTCGCAAAAGTCAAGCTTCATTAAGTAATTTATTTTTTTAAACATCATTTTTACGTTATATTTATGATGATCATGTATTGATTTTATTTTACTACCTACTTTTGTGTTAACGCATAATTTTTTTATATGATAAATGTATACAGGTGAGTTTTTAGTCGTTGTTAAAACGAAAAATATTTCTTTTATATCGGTTACAAAAACGCTTGGTATAAAAAATTCAAAAAGCAAATGAAAAAAATCTTGATTTAAATACATTAGGCGCAAAAGTTTTACGGTAATAGTACCTACTGACATTCGAGATTTGTGTTTTTTTAAGTTTTTGATACCAATCGTTTATAGTGGTCATAGTTTTCGATTGTACAATGGCAAAAAACTCACTTTGTATATATAACTTAGGTAAAGGTTTTTTAGCCAGTGGAGCCGGTAGTTTCCGAGTTCGCAGGTGTTGCAGTAAAAAGAACAGGCTGAAGGTAATGTGCGCCTTCGACCCGTACGTAATGGGAATCTCGTAACTTGTCTAACACCATAGAAATGTCTTCGGTCTCAGAAAAGCCTTTTTATTGAATCGAGTGGAAACGATCGTCTACAGGCAAACTTTTGTTATTTCACTATTTATTGAAGTATAGAACAAAACTTGTTTGTAACCTTCTTTATTGTTTTCGTGACTACAATATAATATTATATAGTCCAGTCATTATAGTAAGTTCACCTCGGAATTCGAGATACCCAGCTGTAAGTTTGTAAATACTTGTATATTGACACCCTAAAAGTTGTCTCAAAACCTACATATGGTAGGGTGTGCGCAACTATTGAATTTCAAGGTCAAAGGTCACAAAAATCGGTTTTTTGTAAATATCTCATTTCTTATGGGTTTTTTGCTATTTGTATTTATTATCAATATTGTAGAATAAAAAATTCTCTACAAATTTTGTTTAGAAAGTTTTTTTATACGGTGAACCGTTTTCGAGATAGAGGGCGGAGAGCGCGCGGTCACAGGTCACACTTCAGGTAAACCGGTGCCTCCGGTCGAAAATGCGCCATATAAATAGTTGATGGACTATCGATAAATCAATGGTTATAAATATTTGTAAATTTTTATTAACTATTATATTATATTTTATAATTTTTTTCCTCACCTATCCACTTTTTATTCAGTATTAATTTATTTAACAACACTTACCTGCCCATGTAATTGCAGAATTGCTAAAGAATATATATGAATTATATTTGAATTTTAACCTAATTAATATTAATAACTTCTTACATGATGAAAAAAAAAACAAAAAAATTATGAATAAATCTTTTTATTAAAAAATATCATTCAATAGGTTCATTTATTTTTACAACTACATTTATTTTTATTAAAAGTAAAAAAAATGAAATAAAGGGTACAAAAACTACAATTTATAAATTTAATCATCTTCTTCCAATTCATCGTCGTCTTCCGGCTGCTGGTAAATTTCAAACTGGTCTTCATTATCGTCTTCAACCACATTTGTCTCAAGTTCTTCCATGATTTCGGGGTCAAAGGTTCAATCTTCGTTAATGTCGCTCTGATATGGTAGAGCATTGAGACAAGCTTGCCGATTGCCGATTGGCGACAAGCTAAAGAGTATTGCAAGTCCGCTTTCCTGCATCCGCATCGCGAACCACATCCAATCTTGCAGTTGCAGAAAATTGTATTTAGCAAATCTTCTGGAGCAGGTGGTAAAATTGTCATGATAGGCTCCAGAAAATCGTTTCGCATTGCCCAACCCCGTACCTTGGGTTCCAAATCATGCCCTAACCAAGTTTGAACTTGATAATATACACGTTTGAAATGTTGATTGCTCTCCGCCCTCTATCTCGAAAACGGTTCACCGTACAAAAAAAATGTTAAACAAAATTTGTAGAGAATTTTGTATTCTACAATATTGATAATAAATACAAATAGCAAAAAACCCATAAGAAATGAAATATTTACAAAAAACCGATTTTTGTGACCTTTGACCTTGAAATTCAATAGTTGCGCACACCCTACCATATGTAGGTTTTGAGACAACTTTTAGGGTGTCAATATACAAGTATTTACAAACTTACAGCTGGGTATCTCGAATTCCGAGATTCTTACCTAATTTAAGCTTAAATGACTGGACTAATACGTGTAAAATGCTCACGTTCAGCTTTTTTATTTGTCTAATTTTATATTTATTTTATCATGTTTGTAAGCTATAAGAACATACTAAAATTTGATTAGGTTTAACACGACTGTGCTCATTTCTCTTGACCTGAATACGAATTTACTTTATTGCCGTCACTTCTTTGAAATCAATGGTCTAGAACGGGAATCACGTTAATTTATTGATCAGAACCTCGAAACATTGCCCTGTATCTTGCATTAAAGTGGAGCCCAGTATTGCTTTATTGAACGTTGTAGAGAACACCGCTAAAGCGGAAACGCGCCGGTGTTTGCGATCCGCGCCTACACGAACTTCCGTCTACGCTGTCCTGAACAAATAGAGCGGTACTGTTAGTGCAGCCCTGCGAATGGGCGTTTCATTGGCCGTGCTTACATGCAACCATTTATAAATCCAAATGAACACACCGAACACAATATAGCCGACTGGGCTATGCGTATCACCTCTCTCCGGTCGATATTTGATTACAACTAACCCAATAAAGCACGTGTCGGTTTTCCATTTTATTGTTCCTAATTTAGAAACACGATGGCCTATTACGAATAATTTAACGTTGTTAGAATTTCAGTAGGACCTTTATATTATGTTCATATCAAAGCAATAAAGTATCAATTACCTAAACATCTATTGTTGCTTGAGCGTTAAATTATTTCGGTCTCTAAAGAATTCTCTTTATCAGATCTCGTCTTCGCTACGGCTTAAGTTGATAAACGATTTCATGTCATCCTTACTATTTATCCTCTTTAAGTATTCAGCTAGTTTCTTTGTTTTGTGTTATATATTGGCGTTACCTTTTTCTAGCGAGGCGGTGTCGACTGAACTGAGAGCTGTGCGAAAATATTCTCCACCCGCACCTGTCGGCTCACACGTTAACTACTCACGTATATAAATGCCCTCCAGTTACATTTTCTTTCCCTTCGCGGCTGTAACGTTCTCTTTGTATTATTGTTCTTTATTTTTCTTCAGACTTACCTCATGTACCATGTAGGTACCTACTTATCCAACGTAGTAGGTAGGTACATGTTCGTCAATAAAGGTACCTTTATTTTTCCCGAATAAATCTGAAATCCTATACAAGAGGCAATCAATTAAGGATGATTACAAAAGTATACACTGGTATTGTAATTTAAAGAATGTTAAGTATAGTTAGAATATCGTGATTGACACAACGTTAACTTAAGGGTGATATGTAAAGTGGTGCGTTGCGTGGAGGAGCTCACGTGATAATTTATCATTAGCATCACTTAATGGATTTTGTTCCATAAGAACCCGTGAGAACTATAGCCACTTATGTACAGTTGGGTGAAATATGATTCCAACTTGCAAGTTTT
The DNA here is from genome assembly GCA_932294365.1 of Diachrysia chrysitis. Lineage (NCBI taxonomy): Eukaryota > Metazoa > Arthropoda > Insecta > Lepidoptera > Noctuidae > Diachrysia > Diachrysia chrysitis. The sequence goes on from OW028647.1 coordinate 4,705,325, forward strand.
ATGATTTAGTAGGCAAAGCAAAGGTGCGGTGACCTGCCACGTCGACGACGTGATAATGATAAATGTGGGCTCCGGTAACCTCTATCAAAAATATTTTCCGATTACGACCCTCGCGCGCTCGCAAATCTAAATACAAGCGGATTTTTATTGTTTCAGGAATAATACAAACCCATAACATGATCCCTACAATTTTCAGGATTTTTTGTGAACGACCCTAGCCCTCGCTCAAAATAATTAATTGGTTGTGCTTCGTCATATTTTTTAATATTTCTGTCTGACTGATGATTTATTTCACCGCTGTCACGTTGCGGGTCAGACACGGTGGAACTTGCAAATCTTTTGGTTCGATGTGCCCCTCATAATGGACATAAAACACGAACGAGCTAAAGGGCCCCGTATTATTGGATATCGCTTACAAGGGTTCACATGTTTGTCGGTGAGACAGACGCCGCCGATCGCTCGTTTTATCCTCGTGAAAGGCAGTTAAGTCACAAAGGCGGCCCACTTGCGAGTTCACTTTGCAAAAGGAGATCTACAAAAACTGTCGTCTTCCGTCTACGAGTAAATAACGGTAGTCCATTAGGAACTCGCCTGTGACGGCGCGCGCGCCTCCACGATAACGTGTTTCGTGGAAATCGAATCACGAGGGAGCGAGCCATTATGCAGATTTTCCATTAGAGAAAAATTCAAACAGTAGCTTCGTCCTTCAGTTACGTCATCCTGCGCGTTTATCGCGACGTAGGCCCGTCACAACCATCACTCTCAACTTTCGATCGCCCCTCGTACTTTATCCTGATCCTGATAACTTACAAAATTTATGTAGGCAGTAAATACGAAGTTTATCTATTTTTAGATGTTTAGAAGTTAACAAAATGTCGCAATTTTGCTACAAGCAGTAGCAAGCAAAATTGCGACATTTTGTCAATTGTTTTACTTTTGAAATAGTTTTGGGAGCTCGTTAACGGGATCTTTACAAGCTTTGATTTGTTGTATTGTATTTGTCTGGTGACTTGACTGTCAATAATATACAGACATTGAAGATGTAAAAAAAGTCTTCTATCAACATGAGGTAAAGATCAACAGATTAATCTACAACTAAAATCTAAAAAGGACTTCTATAATACAAAAAGACTTGTAAATTCTAAATCACAAGAGTTCTCCATCCTGCCCTATATACGTTATTCATTTCAATTTTACGGGTTGCTGGTTCGCGTTGCCTGCCGGCATAACGTTAATCAGAACGATCGTATGTGTTTGTTGGTGACTGGAGGCGAAATAGACTAACGTATTTCGGGACAGAAAACAATCGATCAATGACAGCCGCCAATCTGACACCTCGAAACGGTAGCGAGGGTCGGGACTGTCGGGAGGCACGAGACTCCTCGTTAAACACGCGTTGTCCGCTGAATTTGACGCGATAGTAACGTAAATAATCACATGTTGTCGTCATGCCAATCCTTCTCACCTCGTTACAATAAATTGGGTTAATTGAGTATTGAATCTAATTGATTGTTAATTGCTATGTTTTCTATAAAACCCATTGACCGAAGCTATCATTTATATTGGTAGGTACATGACCTTAAATAAAATCGAGAATTTCTACTAATTTATTACCTAATTATGACTTAATAAGTTTCCGAGTTACGAGTATTAGGCCGGCTTGCAAAAGCCCGTGTTCTCTTTTTAACTCAGAGTTAAATGCTAACACGAGGTGTAATTGACAGTATGTCATACAATATTGTCAATTTAAACCTCGTGTTAGCAACTACCTCTGAGTTAGGTTTTGCGTGCAAGTGGGCCTTAAACAAATAAGAAAGATGTGAACGAATCTCAGTGCTAGCTAATCAACAAGATAAAACGATACGAGCAGATAAAATAAGCGTAACCGCAGCAGTAACAGGAAACTTCAATCACGAAAATAAAAAAGCAAATATAATGAAACAGATACCTCATAAGATATCCGAGGTAATTATTAAATCTTTGTAAGAAAGACAATATCAGTTCCCGCTAAATGCCATGGCTAGCTTTATTATTTGTTTAAATGTAATATTATTGTTGCAAACGTCCGCTATGACAAGGTACACAAATTAATCTTAAATATTAAGGCCTAAATTGGTCATATCCGTGTATAAAAGAACTTAAAGGTTTTCTACAAATAGGAACGTTATATACGTACATATTACACTAAAAGAATATTTTGATTCAATTTATTCAAAGAAAACTGGTTATATAATATTGTATGACATCAAAAATATTTTCACATCTAGTAATGTTAAGAACATGAATCCAAATAAAGGTCAAAGCGTCAAATCAACAATTCAGCATAAAACGCGACAACTACGAGTCTCTTTGATAACTTGTGCGAAAGAGGCACTTCTCCGACGACAGCATGTAAATAAGTTCTCAACAATATACATTTATAAGCAGAAGACTTTATGATAATGTAGAAGGCATACCAAATTGAGAAAGGTACGTTTATTTATATTTAAGAAGTACGTATCCACTACTTAAACATTTAACACAAAAGGTGTTATTTATAACAACTCTTCGCAATATAACAGCTTAGGTACAAAGTATTGACAAATAAACTGAACTGCGCAGTAGATTCTGGAGATAAAGGTTTAGTGGCTTCGCGGGCGGCAGTTAAAGTGATAGTTTGGAGGGCCGCACGAGCAATAAGTCAGTGTGAAGACGTGTGTGGAGGAAGAGGTCTTATGGTGTCTGCGCGGGCTATAACAGTAAATCTGGAGGAGGCTCGGATTTACGCCGGGCCGTAGTGCACTGGAGGCCGCGCCCGCACTTAATTACCGCCCGCCGAGATTAGTTCCCGCTGCGGCGGCGACGGCACATATTGCCCCGCCTCTGCCACCCGACTACTTTTCACCATCATCCACTCAGTACCCCTGAGCCGGCTACCGTCTATTATTACACTTTTGGTTTTTGCACACACCTAAACGGCTCACTTTAATGTTTCATAGTCGAGTTTAAGACTTTTGATGTACAACAAAAACGATGAAAAATGTTTTTAATTAAAATACTTATTTGATGAAAGTGCCTCGAAATTTACGTCAGATGTCTACTGGTGTATCTACATTTTTCTTTTTAATAAATTATAATATTATTAAATACTACTAAGTAATAAAGCATTTAAGCATTAGGAAATATTTTTCTGCGGTAGTCAGTTTCTATCAAAATATTTATATATAAATAATTCTGTAAGTAGGAGATTCACATAAATACGAGATTCGCAAAAATATTTTGTCATCTTCATCGTTACGTATTTCGTTTGCAGAAAACGTATTTGACATCATTAATATCTCTCTTTATCGCGACTGCTTCGAAAGCAGTACCTACGTCTTCTCCTAACCTGAAAATGGTAAATTGATTTAGTCTGTACATTAAGGTAGCCGTTTGTTTTTAAATTAATAAATGGTTTTTTAACGGTTACAGATATAATATCAATCATATTTGTGTTTTCGAAATATTATCTCATATTTTTAAATGTCTACAGTAAACCTTAGTAACCTTTACATTCGTTATCATTATATTAATGGCACGGAATATTCAGACAATATTCCTGTCACTGAACTGATAAATAATTAATTTAACGTATTTATTAAGTAGGTACTTAATCATTTGTACTTCTGAGAAGCAGTAATCTTTGAACTAAAACACTGAATTGGCAATATACTTTACTTCTGAACTAAATAACTTATTGTTAGTACTTCATAAATTGCTTTAGATTTTGTTATAGGTTCGTGTCCTTACTCTTCTATTAATTTTAATCCCAATGCAAAATTGATATTAGTTTAGAAGACATGTGGTCCAGTTTTCTTTGAAAAAAATACTGTCAACTAAAAAGTATTTTTTTAGGTACCTACTGTGTGTGTGCCTGCTAACCAATAACTGAATATCAATTTTGCATTGGCATTGTACTAGAATTGATATTCATTCAAGAGTGACCCCCTAATCGTCGTTATCGACATAAATAAATTCATAACGATTCTTCAAACTAACTTAATTCGATTAGCATTTTTGCTGATCCAAAATAATTTGACACTCTGACACAGTTATTGAGTGCAATGTAATCACTTTCGCGTAGACGTTAACCTTCGTGTCGAACTTCGATCCTTGCCGATACAGATATTTGGGTCATCTGGACCGTAAATATTTGTTCCGGTCGAGGAGTTATGCATACCTACCATGTTTTGTATCTGTAAAACATAAAAAAACATTTCATAAATTGCCATAATTATTCATTAGTACTTAATTCCTATAAATAATTATGTATTTTGACGAAAAATATATTTATGTTGAAGTGTCGAAATGAATGTTTATTGCTTCATTCACATGAACGCATAAATATAAATAGGTAGAACTTCAGTAAAATAGATCTAGAACTAACGAATGCAGGAAAAACCGCTTAAATATAAATGTAATGCCGTGATTATGTTAATCGCAGTTTACTTCTTTTTAAATCGAGAACCTAATACTTTGAAGCCGTCAAAAGTTGGAGTTCTCGATTCGAATAAGATTTTTTTGTATATTTTTTACATGATAATTCCGGCAATTGTGGATTGATTTCAAATAATATTTCCGTCTTCGATATACGTCACACGTGGTCTCATATAAATTTCATTGAAGTCAGACTCTTTTTAGCGAACACTTAAAAACAGAATGAAATGAATATTTAAGGGGCTCCCATGCAACAAATGTGATTTTTCTTGCTCGTTTATGCTCGATATTGATAACTGCAACAGATATATACAATAAATATTCACAGAATAATTATTTATATATTCACTTTAAAAATAAATAATTAAATTAAAATAAAACAAACATTTAAGGAGGGTCCCATACAACAAACGTATTTTTTTTTCCATTTTATAGATAATGGTACAGAACGTTTTTAAATTTATGTATAATCAATTTTCATATACGTCATTACGATACGTAACTTAAATTTCTTACACCGGCCGATAAAAACAAAAGAAATATTTGAACTCAGTGGGATTTATTTGTAAAATGGTGGAATGCTTTACAATAACAAATAGTATTGATGCGGTGACACCGGTATCTGGGAGATCACCAAACATCAACATCGTGATCGCAGTGAGCAACCGCAGATCACATCATCAATCTCTCGCGCGGCGTCGACTCGTGCGCAAGTGTTCGCATACGCCTGATATTTATTATAACTACCTACTATTGTCACATATTTCTTAACATTCAATAGATAACATTAAGTTAACACGTAACAATTTGATAAAATTTGCTATCATTTGAAATATTGTTCTCCTGAAAGTAATTATTACGGAAGTTTATTGTAAAGTGGACGGTCGTTTAAAATTGTAGCAGGGAAAATTAAAAGTTTTACGATACATTAATAATGCGTATAATTCTGCGGTTAGTGCTAGTGGCGGTGGCTTTTACCGGCACCATGGTACTATTGGTCCGGTTGTCAGACGTGGATTCTGGCGCTTCTGGCCATCCAGCTGCCAGGAACGCTCGTATATCGCGCGTGTATCGCCACGTCGCCAAGGACGCAGATATACAGTTGCATAGCCCAGAAGGTCTTGACGGGACAAATTCTACGAAACATAAACTTCGATACATCAGTCAGGTGCGATATTTTCTCAAAGCCTCAATTTGAACTTAACTTTTTCCGACTCAAGTAAATTTTTAAGAGACTTCTTTCTGTAAGTGTCATAAGTGGATGGTTACGTGACCGTAATATTAAATCTCGTTCAGAATTATGTCAAGTACTCATTCTACGGAAAACGTTAAAATACTTTCCCATTATCCGGCCCATTATGTCCGTTTAGCGGTAGTGGTCAAGAAGTCTGATTTAAATTTTCATCTTACTAAGTTTTGTTTAAAGTGTAATTGGTTAAGTCGCTCAGTTTTTCCAAGTCACTGGAGACTGGAAGTTTCCCGGTACCTAATAATAATTAATGGCCCCGACGAAAGTCCGATATCCTTTCATTAGTGTCCCGTCTCCGCACGGAGCGGTCGAGATTAAAACTTGTTCAGAATAAGAGCTTTGCGAGCACATTTTTGAAAAGACCTCGTTCAGGGCACGCTTTTGAAATGTGAAATGTAGTCGACGCTTTATGAAAAAATATTTGTTTGCATGATCTGGAAAACATTTTAAATTTACTATGAAGGCTACAGTTTCTGGTAAACTTTAAACTTGCGCCCGCAAGTTCCTTTAACGGTTACCTCTACACCCTATAAGCCTGTTGATTTTTATAATACTGGTTGTAATATGATATTTAAATGAGTGTTTTTGTTTGTAGATGATGGTGCACGCGTGGAACAACTACAAGCTGTACGCTTGGGGTAAGAACGAGCTGAAGCCGATATCGAAGCGAGCTCACCTGTCAAGCGTGTTCGGCGCGGGCGAGCTCGGCGCCACCATCGTCGACGGCCTCGACACGCTCTACCTGATGGGCCTCAACGACGAGTTCCGAGAGGGAAGAGACTGGGTCGCGCAGCATTTACATATTAATGAAATAGTAAGTACTACAAAGACCTCGTCTCTTGCGACTGATTGGGAAGTCAGACGTACTGAAGTATTCACTCATACAATTGACAAAGACTTTAATTTACATGTCAAAAACTTGGAAAGTAGTTAGTTAGCAAATTGCTGACTTAGTTTTGGTCTCTCATCTATTTTAACCATATTTTTTTTTTCGGTAATATGCAATGCACGATAATATACGATATTTATTATTACTGAACTACATGTTTGTAATTTTTGATGCACATGGATTTATTGTTCCTAGAATATTCCAGACTAAAATACTGCTCACATTATTTCTATAAAATCATTTATTTCTAAACGTAACGCATGCCATTCAATCAGAAAAGGTTCGAATACAGTTATAGTACAGCTTTTATCTATGTTATGATTACTCTGGCGCAGTATGTCGAAGTGCTAAATTAGCCGTAGCCAAATGGATAACGAATCTATTAATGGACGCCTAACATGCCTCACTAGTTTGCTCTAAGCATTACGTATCAATGTGATAACAAAGGCCAGAGGGAGCTAGATTGCTTAATTTTATTTTATGTAGGGCACATGAAATATTTCTGTATCTGTGTCAATGAAGAAATACAAGTCTCTAGACACGTCAAGACTTCGTCGGAACTATTAAATAGGCAGTCGAGCACTAGTTGATTACTTTTCATAGGGACGGAAATTTTTTATAATTTTTATTGTCTATAACTAAAAAGTAAACAATAAAAATTTATAGAATATTATTTTGTTTAAAATGAAGAAACAGTTAGAATTTATGTTATGCTTTGACCGAATCGCTTAACAATGGTGTTTGGTTTTCTCACAGTCTCTGTAGTAAGAGTTGAAAGTAATACAACAATATGTTATTGTCAGGCCCGACAATAACATATTGTTTTAAGAATTCAAAACTTGCGGCTCGACGGACAATTGATCTCTGGAAAAGCGGGAAGAGGAATATTGATAAGGTACGTTCGAGATTTGCCGAAAGAAAGACACGTCGTTAGACTGTCTGTACATTATTGCCCTTTTAAATGCTATTGGCCATTAGTATGTAGCTTTACGGATAGATATTGTATGCAAGTATAAGTCTACGAGTATATTCTTGTGGATTTAGTGCTAAAAGTAACCAACTAAAAGTTTATACTTTTGGGGTACGTTGTACGTGGAAATACTTAAGGCACTGAGGAAGCTTTTGTAGAAAAAAGGAATTCTTATTAAAATGCAAAAATTTATTTAGTCCATAAATTAGGACTAAATAAATTTTGGCTTTTTATAACCAGTCAATTCCTATTGAAATATAAATCTTTCAGTTTCGTTTTGTTCCAATAAAAAGGACAATATCATTATCCGAAACACAAAATTGACATAATTATTTCTAATTAAGGGTTTTCATTACTTCGTATCTTAGATCTGCTGTAATTAATTAGGTATTGCAAGATATTGACAAAATTTAAATTATTAGAAAGTAAACCCGCGTGATAGCACTTTGATTTGTCACTTTGGACACTTCACTCTACAAGTGATCATCCGATTAATGCCGGATGTTAATAGGGATTTGCAGTGAATATCTTAAGCAGTGAAAATTATTATGAACATATCTCTTACGTCAAAAGTTATCATACCTACAGCTTCAAACAGCAATAGTGCAATATTAGTAATTAATATGATAATGGAAAGGTCAATTTAAACGTCACCCCTGCAGATCATAGTGTATGAAAAATAAAATGCTGCGTTGATAATATGTTGGTTTTTTTAAAAGAGCATATCATGAGATAGATAAAGAAAACTTACCTAACAAGTTTATAATACTGTTTCATTTCCACCCATTTCTGTCCTGTTCTAGTCTTTTTGGTAGGAATCTTCTTAAATACACTACACTTACGAACATATCATTTTTGTGCTTAAACAGTGAACAAAATGAAATATGTTTAGCAACTTTCTTTTGTTTTGCCCAGGATTCTGACCTGTCAGTTTTCGAGACGACGATCCGGTTCATCGGCGGCCTGCTCTCCTGCTACGCCTTGACTGGAGACACCATGTTCAGAGACAAGGCGGCTGAGGTCGCCGACGCTCTTCTGCCAGCGTTCGACACACCCACGGGCCTGCCGTACGCACTCATCAACCCATCCACTAAGGTAATAACGGTTTAATAAGAAAAATACACAACCGTTGACAAAATTAATGATGGTAAGAACTAAATGTTCAAACTGCCGAACAGGACTTTTTTATTTTCATGGTGTTATAGAAAGGGTATGTCTATCCAAAAGGGGTGAAGAGTACATCTAATATAGATTCTGTTCACAAAATGTTGATGTCAAATAGTTGATGCGAAAAATTGGATAACAATTGTTTAATTACTTTGTTTGATCTGAAATTTTGTAAACTGACTCTATATCAGATGTACTCATCACTTCTTTCTGTAACACCCTGTATAATAAGAATACTTGATCAAAGCTATTTTTCAAACAAAAAATAATGACCGAAAATCGGGTCTTCCCAAGCTATGATGCCAGAGACAGATACATACATAATATTGTTAACACCATTTTGCATTGAGGGTTAATAAAAAAATAACCTTTCGGATTTGTTTCCAGCCATTTTTTTAATTTATATCACGCATAATTTAATCCTTATTAAATTCAGTCGACAAGTATAATTTATTATATTATTGGCAATTAGACAGAATTAAGTAATTACACATAAATGATTAAAGTCTCCAAGAACTTTATATAAAAAGCGACAGCGCCACAGTTTATGCGTGAAATAAACGTCTGAAACATAATTATCACTGAGGCGGCTGTCCTTCGTGGAGCGCGTTAATTTATGGATTATATTCGTATTTTGTCTACCCACTGTCACATTAAACGTAGTCTGACTTCGATATTATTACTATACTTAGGCCTGCGTACAATTACGATTCTCTGCGACGTAGATGGGGCGAATATGGGCTCGGCCGAATACGAATACTGGTCGGAGCGACGGTCATATACTGGGAACTAAACGTCTATTGAGTCAACGTTCACATTTGAATAATTTCCGTACGGTTTGGTCTTTATAACTGTATGTATATAATAGTGTGTGATGTTTTGTATAAAAAGTAAAATGTAATATTTGCTGTAATGTATCATAAAAGATAAGAGAAACGTGTACAAGTTAATTAGTCAGTATCCCAATCTACTTTTCTATTGTATATAAATGAAGGATAATATCTACCAAACAAGCCGAATACTTGAATATTCTGCGGCCTAATTCGTAGAAAACATTAAGACTACGCGACTCACAGCTCTTCGCAGAAAGCCCATCTATTTTATGGTCCTAGTTGAGCGAAAATATGTTTATCGCAACAGAATTAATAGACCTTTTTATTGTAATTGAGATGGTTAAAGTAATTAAATCCAATTTTTTATGTATTACATATTATATTATATATAGAAACTTGTGTTACTAAAACTATATATAATAATAATATAATAATAATTAACTAATTAGTACATCTATATGCACAAGGAGACAATTTGGTTATTTTCTGCTAAGCCAGCAAAAACGCAGGCGTTGCCCTGCGTTTTGGCTGGGTATCTACAAGAATCGGGGCTATACTGATAATTTAAGTTCGTTCATGGGTTGAAAGTCGTTTTTTGTTTGTTTGTTAGATTGTATTAAACAGTCTAGTTATAAGAAATTTTATGTAGCGTTATGGCCTTTTGGAATGACTCACTAAAAGTTTCAACCAGGAAGTAATGATTTTAAAATCGATAGAAGTTAAACAGGATCCAATAATTCCAATATCCTGAAAATGATGTTTGCCTCTTATACATGATAAATAATTTTTTATTTTGTACAAGAATTATCTTACGTTAATAATGCATACTTTCAATCACAGTTCCTAATATTGATTGTTCCAAGAATATTTTATTTAATTAGCTACATATACATTACTACCTATCTTATATTTTATCTGATGTGCGATTAAAACTAAAAAATGATTTCCTACAGCATAACATTATCTCGTTTATTTTCAAATGAGTGCACGAATACCTTCAAGAATGATATTGACAGTAAACAGTCAGATTGGTTCATGTAAAAGTAGTTTTGTAGCTATATTTTTAAAGCACTACCATAGATTACTTTACCTTAAACTAAAGCGCTGCGTTCGCTTGTGTATGCAGCGATTCCCAACCCTTTCTATTTTGATACCGCAGAACCTAAATTATGCACGTTTTGCAGGCTAGCCGGCAGTACCACTGGGCGGGACCGAACAGCATCCTATCAGAACTGGGAACCCTCCACCTTGAGTTCACCTACCTCAGTGACGTCACCGGCCGTGATAGTAAGACACATTTGTCATACTCCAATATTAACAGTCATTCATCATTCTCTCTCCAAGCGTACATCGAAGCGTCGCACTAGTCTTTTTTTAAAAGAATATTTTACAAAAGCTATAATCGAAGCGAAGCATGATCGAATTTCAGAAAGTGATAAGTCTTATATTGAATGATTAATGAGTTATCGGATGGAATTTTCATTTTTGAAATAGATCCTTTTTTGTCATTGTTGTTTTGACAGAATGTCTTCTCTCGGAAATACCGCTAATGGATAAAACAATACTTCTGCTTTCTCTATGGTCTGATAACAGTATTGTGATCTATGTTGCGTTAGCCGATCGCAGTGATTGCGGCGATATTGTCACGAGTATTTTTTGTTACGCCAACCGTTAAGGTGGCCCGCGTTCTTTAGGTACAAACGTTGATGTACCTAACTTTACTACGTCATCAAATCAACTAGCAAAGCGTTTGTTCCTACATTTTTTTTAATGTATATTTATCGCGTGTTTCTGCAGTCTACAGGCAGAAAGTGAACCGCATCCGGGAAGTGCTGAACAACATCGAGAAGCCTGGTGACTTGTACCCGAACTTCATTAACCCTCGCACCGGACAGTGGGGACAGAGTGAGTACCTAAATATACCAATATTATTATTTCCTAAATAATATGTACCTGCATTTAAATGCAAACTATCGAACACACACCTAAAATAAAAAAAAAAATCATATCCATTAATAATATTAAAAGTATAGAACTATTATTAGATCTAAGTTTAAATTAAAATAATAATAATTTACGAATTAAAATACATTTGTGTCATGATTTGATATAATATTATCATCATCTTCAGCTTTCTATAACCACTATTTGTGATACTTAAAACAATTCCCTTTTTTGTTATCATATCATACATTATAATCAATTTACTTGAACGTACTTACGTACTACTACAATATAGGTACATTGAATTTAAAAATATCAAAGTATTATACCCATCAAATAGACATTAGTAAATCATGTGTATATTTATATTTTCTGTACCATCACTGCTAGCTGTTATCGCAATTTATAATTAATATTTTAATTAAACAATCTGTATTCTAGATTTATATTTAATCATTTTACACATGCTAAAGTATTTATGAGTTTATTGAGGGAATGTATGCCTATATACATAGAAATATCGCAGTGAATTACGTTTAGCTCGTAATGTACTAATTGATATCAAATAAAAATACAATTCGGGCACACAAAACTATTGTTATCAACTTCCAGTATCAATGTAGCTACTGAGAAGTCTTGGGTAAATTCTTTTAAGTACGTGTATAAACACCCTTAGAGCTTAACTGAACTCACCCTCTATAATCGAGTTTGTTGTCTTGTTCCGTATCCGAAACCAATTGATTAGATTAGACCAATTGATGTAATCGATCAAATGTAGTGTAGTCGCCTATCAGGATAGTATTAGTCAAGGTCGAGTACATTTCAGAAGATTCATTGAAATGTGAACGAAATGCCCAATTTATTTAAGGGTAAGTTTGAAGTGTAAATCTTGCTCCCTTAAAGGTCATGTTCAAAAATAGCACGCTTGTTTGATTACCTGAAAGTTTGTGAACCGTTTTAATATTTAAGTTGCGTATATAACAAAACACCGCCTAACATGCTCACGTGTTTATTTTACTTCGACACAAATATAACTCATTGTTGGTTTTTAAACAGTTTGAAGTTCATTTTCTGCAAAAATCTAAATCATTTATTTCTCAATGCTATGCTCTATGCTCAACAGAGTAAAAAAAAAAGGCTGAGAAATAAAGATACACAGTATTTTGTGTATCCATTGTGAAACCCTCACGATACATGAAGTATTTTCTGTCCGGTAACAGGAAATACTTTCTCAGGAGTCGTTTTATAAAACAAGTGCGAGTCGGACTCGCGCATTAAAGGTTCCGTACCATTTTATGGAGCCCCCTTTAATTTTCTATAAATTTGATTATTTGTTGTTATAGCAGCCACAGAAATATACTCTGTGAAAATTTAAACTCTAGCTTTTACGCTTCATGCAATACAACCCGCTGACAGACAGAGGGACAGCGGAGGCTTAGTAATAGGGCCGCTTTGGCACCCTTTGGGAACGAAACCCTAATAAAAGATTCAAACAAGAGTTAATAGATTAAAACTGACATTGTTCGTGATCCAGGGCACATGTCTCTGGGCGCTCTCGGCGATTCGTTCTACGAGTACCTGCTGAAGGCGTGGCTGATGTCGGGCGGCGGCGACGAGCAGGCGCGCGTCATGTTCGACACCGCCATGCAGGCCGCGCTCGACAAGATGCTGCGCGTCTCTCCCTCAGGGCTCGCCTACCTCGCAGAGCTCAAGTATGGCAGGATCATCGAAGAGAAGATGGACCATCTTTCCTGCTTTGCTGGTTAGTCACATTAGTTGCAGTACCACAAGCAGGGCACACTCGCCAACATGGTGTGCGTCTCTCCCTTGGGCCTCGCGCACCTCACCTAATTCGAGAACGAAACGATAATTTAAGACGATTCAAGTTGTAAAAGTTTGCAAAAGTTCCTGCTGGCCTTTATTATATTTATGTAAGTTATTAAATAAGAACTTGTGTAAAACTAGGTTTAAGCACATACGGGCAATTTAGTCGGTTGTTGTTCGTCACATTATCCTTAATGTTCTGTGCCGAACGTGGCGATAAGAACCGTTTTAGAAAAATAATGTAACTACCGAGTACACTTGCTCGGTGAGGCAGAAACTAGTTTAGGTCAAACACCGCATGTGCACTTAAAATACTACAGTTTAAGTGTCAAAAATACTACAAGAATTTAAAGTAACAAATCGAACAGTAAAGAGTTTTTATTAAAAGCAACGTAACATTTCAGGTGGTATGTTCGCGTTGGCTTCTACAACCTTAGACAACACTCTGTCGGAGCGGTACATGGACGTGGCCCACAAACTGACCAACACCTGCCACGAGAGTTACGCGCGATCTGACACCAAACTCGGACCAGAGGCCTTCAGGTAAAACATAATAACTCATTATAAGAATGGTGTGGTAATCAATGCTCGTTCCTTCTTCATAAGAGAAGTAGTATTTAGTTAGCAGTGGGAAAATGATAGACTGGTATTATTATTATTACAAAGAATTTATAAAATAAAATGCCTATATAAGATATTATGAATAAAGTGCCGATAGAAGTGTAAATTTGAACAGATACGATATATGTACATACTTATACAGAGGTGTGGGTAACGGTAACAGTGTCGCAAGTTCAATTGTTTTTTTTTACATCTCGAAAAAATAAATAAAGATAGGTAACGGAATAACCCGTGTTAAGAAGCTAGGATAATGGTTGAGTATTGTCTCGGGTTATTATGCTTATCGTATTGACTCATCTGGAGTTTTTTTACTAGCCGAAATCGGTCAACGCGATAAGCTTTGACATATTTTGTTGATTAATGTTTTCAATTATTACAATAGCTTTTTTATGTCTCGAATCACTAACACTCTGTATAGGTACATAATAGTGTTTTAATACACGCTTTTCTATTTAATAATGAGAATAAATGCAGACATGTGATGCCAATTACTTAATAAATATTGATAACCAGTAAATAGATTCCATTCACGATAATACAACGATTTAATCATAATGTAACACAAACAATACATTCAATCATTCCCAATACATTGCTCCAATATAAACTGATTTAACAATAAAATTTATGACAGTTTTAACAATAGTACTTGAAAAATATACCTTATTGCTTTGAAATACAGTATATCAATATCATAGTGTTACTAATGATATGTGTACGTTATCACTAGATTGATTTAGACGAAATCACAACTAAAACAATTTTTAACATAACAACAGTATACCTAGATCTAATAGTGCTATTGACTCCTATCTGTGTTAATCCTCTTAGCAGATATAATGAATTATGCATGAACGAAGAACACATTTGAATAGTTACTAACATAAAATTAAATTATGACGATAACGGCTGAACATTTTAAATGCCTTTAAAGGACATACTTAAATGGTGATTACTTTAACAAATCGATGGTAGTTGGCTGTTACATAAGCTTCGAAATAAATAAGAGTTTGAATTCTAATTGTAATGACTTAACGACTGCCAAAGATCAACGTTTGGCACTCGGGACTAAGGGCTTTCCGAGTTACAGAGACACGGAGGAGACTAGATATATAAAAAAATGGTCACCCATCCACGAACCAACCGCGGCGAGCGCAACTTAACCTTTATTATCGATCAAATCGTACGGCTTACATTTAGCCACGATTGCAACAAATCATAAAAATACTGTCTAAACTAATGTCACTCTATTTGTGGCTATGACTAATAAATAAAACAAAAATATATGTATAAAAACAATCGCGTATTATACAAAGATAAAGAGAGTACAAAAATAAATCAGACATTTTTTAAAAAATCTATTTATAAATATCAAAAGGTTTAAAACAACTTAGTAATAATTAATTAATTATTGTTCTTGTTGGTATTTAAGTTCGTTAGTTTATTAGTAGACCTTGTTTTGTACATTTTTATAGTCCAACTCGTGTAATATTGTTCAATACAATAAAACACGCGCTGTGCAATAAATACCGTAATCGCGTTTTATTGCTTATAAAACTTTACTCGTACGTGAAGCATATAAGTACTTACTTATACTTTATAAACATAAATAGTTAAATTATTTAAATACCTGTTATACCAACTAGAATGGACCCTAACGATAATTTTCTAAAAGAGGGTAATATAGACGCATAACAAGTATAAGAGTACTTGTAATATTAGCAGGAGTTTATTTTGAAATGGGTTTTAGGTACATCAATTAATTTAATCAGTTTCTAAGCACCACGTAAACTGTTTTCATGAGCTATAGGCATCGACAATCATAAATGTAGTATTATTATATAATAATAGTATAATAATACTAGCCTATTAATCTCCCACTGCTGGGCACAGACCTCTTCTCATGTAGAGAAGGCACGAGCATTGATCACCACGCTTGCTCACTTGCGGGTTTGCGATTTCAGATTTCAATTTCTGGAATCCAGGTTTCCTCACGATATTTTCCTTCACCGTTTGCCAATAGTGTCTTAGAATGATTAAGAAAGTACATATAACTTTGAAAAAGTCACATTCGTACTTGCCTGTAGTGGGTTCGAACTTGCAACCTTGTGCATACAAATCTGTTCGTTGAACCGCTAGGCTACCACGACAACTTTATTATACTTAGAATAATTTAGTTAGAATATATTAATTGTAATACAACAGTGTCATTATCATCTTTATAGATTCTCGGGCGCGGTAGAGGCGCGTGCGCAGAAAAGCAACGAGAAAGTATACCTCCTGAGACCCGAGACCTTCGAGAGCTACTTCATCATGTGGAGACTGACCAAGCAGCAGCGGTACCGCGACTGGGGATGGGAGGCCGTTCAGGTGATATACCTTATAATTTATCGTAATACAGTAAAGTATGGTTACCGGCAAATAACTTGAGCAAAATGTACTCCAGTCTGACGAGAGAGTTCCAAGAGAATTTCCTCCCTCGCCCCCCTTCAGTCTGTTACAAATCAAAAAATAAACTTCTAACCAGTTTATCTATCTTATATACACAAACAGGTTTGTTCAGTATCGGTACTATACTAAGATCAAAATCATTGACGAGTTTTATCTTGAAACTGCATGTTAAAGGTTTTAACTCTCTGTTTTGTTCTTTGATTAATTGGGAGGCGAAGGCGAAATCATTGCGTATAGTTAGTATTGTGTATTTGTTATTCACTTTTTGACTAAATAATGCTTGAAGCGTGAACGATACTAGACTTTTCGTCTTATCGCAAGTCGTAAAATGCGGTTGTAAAAATGCATACTATAGTCGCGTTTATTCAGAGTACTAGGTACGCCATCTAGGAACTGAATACGAAACTATTTTGTAGTTGTTAACGTTGGATGGCGTTTGATATTCTTCTAGACGCTTATCGAGCCATCTCACATTTTGGTATAAATTTGCGTAGCAAGAGAAAAATGTAAAGGTTTTATTACCTTAATTAATATTACCTTAATAAAAGAATTATTTTATAAATTAAATTCTACAAACAAACTAAAACAGAAATTGGACGAAATTAGTCTTAAAACATAAGGTATTAGGTGTCAGGTAATACGCAATTTTGTTAAAGTTATGAGTAAAATAGTATTTTGGCGCACAAATACGACGTTTCCAGTTCTTTATACATTATCCTAATAAAACTTTAATGTTTCCAGGCTCTAGAGAAGCACTGCCGCGTGGAGGGCGGCTACACGGGGCTCGTGAACGTGTACCACCAGATCCCGCAGGGCGACGACGTGCAACAGAGCTTCTTCCTCGCCGAGACCCTCAAGGTATAGCATCTTTTATTTGAGATATTATTAGTAAGGGACATTCTTACTATGTTGTAGTATCTGGCAAATTATTTCTATTTAAGGTGGAAGCGTCAGGGTAGCCCGCGAAATTCAAATTTTCCTACCATTTTTGCAATTTGCTGGTCAGTGTCAGGCTTTTTTTTTTAACAAAATACGATTCGTGGCCGTAATACGTTTGTACTTACAGAATAGGCATGTTTCCTAATTCTTTTTTTAATGTCCGCCTGGTAGATTAATGAATTTTATTGGATACGTATTTTTTCTTTTTTCCTGCAAACAAAAAATGTTCAAAATACAGAGAACGGAAATTACGCGTGACGTCACTCCTCGCTACAATTTTTACCAAGGCGTGGCGTCATAAGCCCCCAATCCGAAACTTTAAAGCGCTGTATCTTTGTAATTTTTTATTGTTTTGATAAAAGAAAAAATACGTGTCTAATATTTTTTTATTATCTAACTGACGGACTAAATAGATTTTAACTTTTCATACCCAGTCAACATCCCTATTATAATAATTAAAATCATCATCCTACTCTCTAAGTTCATGCAATTCGATTTAATGATATTGCATGACAAACTCACTTCTACCTACCCCTACCGCTGGCTACCCTGACGCTTCCACCTTAAATTGTTAATGTGCCGAAACTTTCGAGTATACATTGAGCGTGTCCGCGATTTACAAATCCGCTAGGTTCGCTAGTCTGGCATGCAGTCTATCTGTCAATTTTCACCAATAACGAACTAGTAGCTTATCTCTCATTGGTGGAAATTGACAGAAGCCAGACGACGTGCCAGACTAGCGAAGTTATTCTTTTGTATTATTTTTTATTATTAAGAACACGCTCTATGCAGCCGAAGTTAGCCGATTAAGTCTTTCCAAAGGTCGATTTGCAATATTTGCTATTGGGTACTACTGTACAACGTACATGACAAGAACGTAAATATTTAAGCAATTGTAAATATTTAATAGTTCAAGATCCGTTTACTATGTCCTTTTTAAGCAGTTTTTTTAAATATATGTTACAAGCTTTTATGTCTAGGCTGTGAGGTCAAGTTTTATAATTTTATTCTATCCACTATCGTACATTACATAAAGTGAATTAGTTTATACTAAAACTGTATCTCTTTTTTTTTGGAAGTGGTCTACTTCAGTTAGCCTGAGCGCAGGCTTTGACTGCTTCACCGGACTTTATAAATCTGTATCTTATCTTCCCCAGTACTTATACCTGCTCTTCGCCGACGACTCGTTCCTTTCGCTCGACGAGTGGGTGTTCAACACCGAAGCCCACCCGTTGCCCATCAAAGGCAAGAACCCGCTGTACCGCGAAGCTCAGAAGCCCGTGGCCGTCGCTGGTGCCGAAGACAACAGGATATAAACAAATAGTAACATGTACTTTGTTTTTCAAATTGTTTTGTTTCTAATGCCGATCACTCATATGCACCAATATCGTGTGTGTGGAACAAACGTGAGACGACTTTTGCAAACGATTTCGCGAATTTCTTGCGGCATCCAAGCGGTGTCTGTTACTGAGTGATTGTTACCCTTACATGCGTTCAAACTTTCATAAAGTGTACGAAAGTTTGCACGCATGTGAGTAACCGCGGTAAAGCTGCACTATTGTTCTGTCGAACTTTGCTGCACCAGTTCACAGTGCAGCTATGCGCTGTAGCCTCGTTTTATGAACCGTAGAATCCATCGTAATTTTTTCGTGAGAGAGATAGCGATACCTGTCTGTACAGGTCCGTCTCTTTCTGACAGCGAACAGTTGGTTCTAAGACGTTACCATACAGCCTCTGTCCGCATGTCATCGCGTATGCTTATTGTAGTCGTCGCGACGGTTATAGGCATTTAAATCTTGTTTTAACCTTCCAAATCTGGTGAAGTAACAAATACAGAAAGAAATAAAATAATAAAAAAATAACTAATGAGTTACTTATTTTGATATCTATATAAGTAATAAACTGTATTTGTTTCATTGGTTGATATTTAAATTAATAATTCGTTGTATTCTTAAACAAATAGCTAGCTACATTTTTTATTAAATATGAAATTATGTGTTGTTATAAACTTATTCGTTGTTTAAATATATAAAATATTCACTTACATACTATTCGCCACATAACTTATGATAATTAAGTACATACCCCTATTTATTCATTGGTAACAATACACGCTCTTATGAAATATATACTACGTATAATCGCAGATTTTTGGTACGTAGTTTTAAAGTATAGTTGATAAATTAATTGAATGTGTATGGCATGAATCTATATCATTATAAACCGTCAATTTTAATGCCCCTTGGAAATTCTAGTATAAAGTTACTTACCGATGATTAAGTTATTAACAATTTCGCTATCCTGGCAGTATTCACAATAGAAAAACAGCATACATATGTGTGAAGGGACAGGAAAATCATTTAGAACCGCTTTCGAGAGCGCGGGTTATCTTTTTAACTCAGAGTTTATTGCTAACACGAGGATAAATTGACAGTTCGTCATATGATATTGTCGATTTTAACCTCGTGTTAGCAACTAAGCTTGAGTTAAGTTTTTCGTGCAAGTGGGCCTAATAGGTATTTTAATAGTAACTTTTATGAATATTTATTTATGTTTGAAAGCTCTTTACGACCGAAGATTGTTTCACCAGTCTAGCCGCGTCCGTTACAAGTTAGGGTGATGTTGCTCAAGTCAATTAGTAGGTGGGATGACGTCACATTCGTAGTGTAGATAAAACAGTATACTAATCAAAGCGCAGTTCAAATATTCGTGATCTCAATCGTCAATGTAACACGACATGCCACAAATTGTGATTTAAATAGTAACATCCTTATTCAATTTATTTGTTCACTAACTGTCACCTACTAAAAAGTTTTGTTATATCTGTTATTATTTTATCTATTTATTTTAAATTTGCTTAAAAATTAAAGTCATTCCCAATATTTTAACAACACCACGCATTGTTCATATATATTTTTTATAACTTCTTTATTAGCTATAAATACTCAGTTCAAAGTACTTTAAAATATAATATTGTATTAGAAAAATTTGTTACTAAAACTGTTTTAAATTCTGTTATAATGAGATGAAATTTGATTGAGATTAGATATTGCCATCAAATGTAGATACGTGTGGCTAAAGAGCTCAGTAATATCGACCAATGTTAACTTAATGTGGGCATTACTAAGTTATATGCACAAAACTAGGATTTTTTAGCTTGTCTGTGGCTTCGAGTACATACTACATATTGTACTCAAATATAGCTATGATATTATGTATAAACTGGTAACCTTAATCGCCAATCGGTGGTAGTGGTATGTGTGAATGGATACAAATAATACTTTGACATATTTCGAGTTTTATCATTTAATAAGAGTTTATATCATTGTGTGTTGGGTGTGTGTGTATTGTACTGAATATTACAGTTATGTACAGTGTAAACCTGTTTCCAAGCCTGTTCTTGAAGCCATAAGTCTATATTCTATCCACTGTATGCTTAACTAATATTAAAGTCGTAAAGGAGGGAGCGACGCGCCTCCCTACCGCGACACTAGCGACAGTCTTCCGATCTATAATGTCGCATTTAACATTTTAAAACGTTATTATAAATATACACTCGCCACGGTAAAATTTTAAGTAGATTTTTACCTACTAATATTAACTGATAATTTAACTGATAACTTAAACAAAAAAACTATTTTTTTATTTATTGAAACTTATTATTTACTTTCTTATTGATAATGTAGTTTTCATTTTTGTCGGATCTCGTATTTATAAACTTGAAATATATTTTCTATATTCTTTTAAACTTATCATAATAATTCGGTTTAACAAACTTACATATCTGAAACATGTTAGTAAGTAATAAATATAATAAAGGCATGGACAACAATACCTGTGCCGTTACTCTTCAATTAATTTTAATTCCAATACAATGCCAATGGAAAATTGATATTTGTTTACCAAAAACGTGATTCAGTTTTCTTGAAAACAAAAAATACTGTCAATGGAAGGAAAAACATTATCAGTATTTTTTGTACTGTAAGTCGTTTGTGTGGTTGCAAAGACATTAAAAATGTTGCGAAGACATTGTATTAGAATTGAAAAGCATTTAAGAGTTCCCCCCCCCCCTGGACCGGCCTATGGAGTAATTAGTTCAAATTTGTAAGTGATTTAGTTGCTGTTTATTGTAAATCATGATGCATTGTCGCATTGTATGTTCACCTGCAGAGATAAACAATAATCGCGAACCATCTGGTACAATGTTACACAGGACATGGAACACTTGTGTACTTGTGTGACGTAATGGTTATCACTGCAAGTAAACAGGTACAGGCCGTGTCGCTTTGTCAATTTTGTGATTTAATATACAAAGTTACATAATATATTTTATTATAATTTTCTGCACCTGTTAATAAAGCATAAAAATAAATAATTGTTCTTTGTAATTAATTCGTTGGAATTTGTGTTTGTTCTTCAAAGCGAACCACTATACATTCGATCAGGATCACTAACTGATATTAGAAATCGTAGTTGAAATAACTGTAAATTGTGTATATAATAGTCATAGATAATAAAATATTTTAGTTCTAGGTTTCCGTGTGTAGATTTACATTGTTATTTTTTAAATTAAGAGATGTGGGTGTGCGTCTGTTGATGTACATATTTTATGTTTATAATATTTATGTAAATTATGTTTTATACTGCCATGTTACGCGGCTGCTGCCTAAGACAACGTATCATCATACAAATTATTACTATCTTCACATTTTATGACCTTTACAAAATCTTATTATTATCATAACTTTCTATCCACCCAAAAAAATCTAGTTCCTTCCGTCTGCCATACAATATTGATTTTGTTTCATTATTGACGATACGTTAGAAGCAGTATGCCTAGAAATTTATGTTAGTCCCCCTCAGAGTGAAAAAAACGAAAAGAAACTCGAGTGAGAAATCTTTTGTTTACTGATAGGCCACAATTACGACAGAGACGTTATCAGCTATTAAAAACACATCTTTAGAACTACTTACTAACCTACATAATTTAGCCCATTTAATACTTATTTCATAGTAAATTAACGTTTTTGCACTTGTATGTCTTTAGATACACGAAATTTTAATTTTATTTCATTTTAGCTTATTGTTTGTAACCAAATTAAAAATGGCATAATAGGTAATTAATTAGACCTAAGATTTGTTTGTGTCTAATATCTTAAAGTTTGTTTTCTCCAATATTAAATGTATGTTAGTCGAATGAAATTGTATAACTGTTAAACACTTTTAAATGAATACAAGTATGTGCGATAATGAAGCTCACCTTTTATATGATAGTTGTTCTGTATGTACTGCCTGTTGCGGTTATGTATGTATGAAGTTGTAGTATTTAAATAATAATGTACATTTTTCGGTTATTAATAAAACATGTTTATAAACATTATGGAGTTTGTTTTGTTTTCCGATTTCGAAAGCCAGGTTTATAATCTCTAATATCACCACGCTTAATAGCACCACGTTTTTTAATGACCAGGAATAAAATTTAAAGAGTAATAAAGTTACTCTTGAATCAGACAAGGATGGACGAACTGGCATAAAGTGTGGTGATGGCGGAGTGCTATAACTGACACTGTATTACATGCGTTGGGATCGATCCCAGTCAAAACGAAAATATTTTTTTGGGTCTGTGACGACCTTGGTGTGAGTTGTCTGTGTTTATATTAAAAGTATATAGTAAAAACCTACAACTTAACACTTAAATTAATTTACAGATAATCAACATGCTAAGTAATAGATTTCGAACTAAACTATTTAAGTTATACTATTTCTTGAGCCAATGAGTTCAAAGCTATTGATTACGAAAAATAAAAATCATACATGTTAGTCGAAATAAATGTTAATACCAATTGGATAACATTACTCTTTAATTCCTAAAAAAACAGAAAATATCAAACAAAACAACTTCTCATATTACAGATAGCAAATAATGCGCAAATAGGTTCATTATTGCCTTCTCGGAACGACGGCGGCCTATAAAGGGGGCGGCGAAAGGTAACGAAGCCATAAGTTTGGTAAATGCCGCGGCATGATTGTCTCTAGGCTAACATTTGTGCAGCCATCCAATTAGGGGACGATGTTTGTATAGTTGGCTACATAACCTTGCCGACTGTACCTACGTGATTTAAAGGTCAGGTTGGTTGTGTGTTAAGATTCTTTAAGGTAAGGGTAACTAAATATTAACTTTACATACTTATATTTTTAACTATGGTACTATAACTTGTAAAAAAAAATATTGAAGCAAATAGCTATTTGAGAGATGTAGGTACGTTGCAAATCAATCTTGTGATCTAGTGGTCACTTTATGCAAGTATGTATTTCTTTACGTTTCCTTGTCAAAGAGCCTTATGTGGATTCTGCCTTTAGCCACACCCATACTCACTTAACCCAGTAAAATATAACATGCAGTAGTTACCTAATTTCTAATTCTGTAGTCTGTTAACTCATCACTGCCATAATACTTTGCCTTATATGCTCCAGAGCTGTTAAGACCCTTTATGACAGGTAGGTAATAAAGCACGGGGTTCTTATCTTGCCTTGAAATTCTATTACTACCAGATGATGTCAGCTATTCCATTAGTTACCTGCACTCCGAAGGCTGCACATTATAACACGATGGCTGTATACCCTAGTTAACGAGGCCGCTATGAAACCTACGCGACACCGTTCCAGGCTACAAATATTGTTTCAATCAGCGCAGTAAGACAATTTTCTTTATGGCTGTGGGACGCTCCCTGTCCCCATTCTATACCACCATGGGAAAGGGTGGTGGGGTTGCGAGGGGCGAACCCAAGCTTTCAGGATTGCTGAAATAGTTGAGCGACTGACAAAGTGACGAGCGCGCCCCGCGATACACACCGGCTTCACACTCACTTCCCAACTTATTTTAGCACAACTATTTAAATTTTCTTATACCTTCTAATTTAGATATTTATTAATGACGTTAATGTAAAAGTAAGCGTGGTTTTCATTCAGATTTAGTTGCGCATTCGACCCCGCTGTGTTAATCGAATAACCTTTAATATGCTTTGAATTAGTTTTTGCACATCTCTCAAGTGGTATACAGCAAGCGACTGCAAGTCATGTGGAGAGTCGACGTCCTGCATATTCTGGCAGTAGCCGCAGTACTTCCAGGTAAGTTATGTTACTTTTTCTATGTAATATGGATATGCATATGCTGAAATTTATTTTTTTAAGCCATATCGGTAATGTGTAAAATTTATGAGAGGAAAACCATAATCTGAAAGTTTAGCCAGTTTTTTTTACTTATGAAGTACCTATTTAAATTTATAATACAGTTAATTCATTTAGTTATTAGAATTAATGTGTGATAACTGTCGTGACTCTTATGGTGTCTAAATTTAATTAAACAGATAGATACCTATCTACTAACGGAAATAATGAATTATAACCAACATTTTGGTTTTTATCTTCGTAGGTATATCTTAAAGTGTAGTACGTATAAAAACAAAAACCAGACAAGCGAGTCTGACTCGCGCAGCGAGGGTTTAGTACAAATTTTGCTGATCGTCACGGTTAGTTCTCCAAAACAAACTTACTGTGCGGTTAAAAAAAATGTTCTCATAATACTACAAAGATGTATTCAATAACAAAAATTCCAAATTAATAACAAAAATTCCAAATATAAATATAAGATAGCAAAAGCAAAAAAAAACTATTTAAAAGAACAGGTTTTTGACAAAAACTAAATTTTTAAAAATTTTTTTGATAGACCTAGCATCATGCCAAATTTCCTATTTCTAGGTTGACGGGAACTCGGGAAGTAAGTAGGTACCCTTTATCTAAGGTTTTGAGTTTCTCGGAAAATGCATAGGTAAAAATGACTTAAACAGCAACCAACACTTTTTTGGTTGCGTTGAAGTTTGAATTTTTTATCGCTTCAACCGTAGAGCAGTATTTAATTTTAATTTCAAGATGATTCCATAACGCGTTAATTTCTGACAGATGGGAATCACAAACAATTTAAAAAGTTTCATATAAAATCATCAAGAATAGGTATTATATATAGAAAGATAATATAAATGAAACACGCGTGTCATTCATTAAGTAAGTACTATCTATTATTCTGAAATAGATAAACAATTCGTAATGTTTCTATTTATCGTATTCATAAACAAACTAGGTATACAAATTTACTAAAGATTGCTTGTGTTTTCATACACTTAAAAAAATAATTAATGCTATACTTCCTCTTTTTTATTTAATATTTTTTAATCTTAATTATGAGAAAACTAGACCTACATTAAAAATGCAACACCGGACGTGACGCTTGTCAAGCCCGCACAACCTTTTAGGTAACTTCCGGTGACAAGTTCCGGTTTACGTCAGTCTCTCGTTGCAGGGTAAATATGGGTTAAAAATTAAACCTAGGTAACTTGCTCTACTAGGTTTCTTAATTATCACTTAAATGCCTACTCTAATTTTTTACTGGTCTGTTGGCATGTAGGTACTGAAATACTGATTAGTGATTGGCAAAAGTCTTCCCTTAACTTTCCAAAATACGCAGTAATTTTCATTTTGTTTTTATCCACTAGAATATTATTTGTAAATATATACTTATAAAAGAGTATTTATCATAAATTGGTGCCTTCGAATGGTAACAGTTAGCAACTTATGATATTGACTACCCGTATAGCCGAGTGGTGTAGGTCACCACGCCAATTAGGTTACCACTGTGCGTGACGTGCCGCGGGTTCGATACCCGCAAGGGTATTTGTGTGATCACAATCAAGATTCTTTGTGCATTTGATTTAAAAGGTTTTAAAATTCCTTCCTTCCGCCTTTCCCCAGGCAGAGGTAGTCCATGAGGATTTCCCCCCGTTAAAAAATAAAAAAAAGGTACCTTATCAAAAGGGTAGCGTTACTTTTTCTAATCAAGTTTAAGACATAATTATCAATATGCAAATAACTCGAAGCCTCTTTAATAATAAATTTTAATGTAGGTAATAAGTTAGACCTACATCGTAGATTGTTTTAGAAGAAAATAATTTAAATTTGTGTTACGAGAGGCTAGAGTGGGACCTGTCCGCTTAAATGTTTATTCTGCAACTATAAGACGACGTGAGAAATAAGTCACACTTATCTAAGATAGAAAATCTTTATTGATTTGAATTATGACTGCACCGATAGTCCAGTGGCTAGATCACTATGCCACGTAGCAGGCCTTGACGTCCTGCGGGTTGAATCCCCGCGTTGATAAACATTTAAATGATCCACCAAATGTTTTATGCAGTTTGTATGTTTGTTGTTAGAGACCTCGTCTGACCTTTTATGTCTCATAATACTAAAACTAGAACTATAAAAAATAAACATTTATGATTCGCTGTACCTATGTGTAAAATACACATTAATTTATATTGTATTCGCATGTTAACACGCCATAACGTACTCGTGTGTAGGTTCATAAAATTATTCACGACAGGTTTTTAGTCAGATTACGAATAATTTACACGAGCCTGCCATACCACAGACTCAAGCTATTTTTTGTAATCGTACTTATCTATACTTATACTTATAATATTATAAAGCTGAAGAGTTTGTTTGTTTGTTTGTTTGAACGCGCTAATCTCAGGAACTACTGATTCGAATTGAAAAATTCTTTTTGTATTGGATAGTCCGTTTATTGAGGAAGGCTATAGGCTATATAACATCACGCTACGACCAATAGGAGCGGAGCATAAATGAAAAATGTTGCAAAAATGACAAAACCGTTGAAACTAAAACACGCGAACAAAGTCGCGGGGGACAGCTAGTTTATTAATGTTTACAAACTATTTTTAATTTTCTATAGGGTAGGTTCGGTTTTCCCCATGAAATAAACTGTTTAATGTTACCTACCATCAAGTATAAGTCCACAAAGGTACAAAATGGATACGTTTTTGAGTTTTTTAATTTTATCATCATCTGCATAGCATTCCATTCCAAGAAGAGCAGCTGTTATAACAACTAGTGTAATTTTTCATTGGACTGGACTTAAGGTAAGTAACTCTCGTACCTACTTATAAAAGAGTACAGACCACATAATTCTTGGCGCATTAGTGTAATACATGAGTCGCGGATTCGCTTAGGTATCATTAAAAGCACATACACAAGAAAAACTTAACGTACCAAAATAGAATACCTCTATAAAAAGCCATATAAATTGAATGTTTTATTTTTTATTTATATCGTAGACTTGAATAAAATTCCACAATCGCCAGAGAAGACCCGTTAAACAGCCTCCGTATACAAAACGCAAGTGTCGTGCTCATCTGTTATTCCCACGAAATAAGGCAACGCGTGCGAGTAGTGCGTCCCAGGGAAAGAAAAGAGATAGAAAAGGGATGCTGGAGGCTACGCGGGTGCGAGCGTGAGAAATATGGGATGCTGATGGGTCCTTTTTATTAGGAGAACATGACAACCGAAGATATTAAAGATCCGTGAGGAATACGGCGGGATTACGAAGCGAATATGTAACTCTGTGTGCGTGAGCTTGAATGTAGAGGTTGAAAGGACTCATAGCTTTAAAACTTTTATAAAACCGTGTATTGTTTTTGAAAAACGTAGAGAAATAATACACATTATTAAATAAACTAATGTTGATTTTTTAAAACTACTAGTACCTACACACATTTTTTTTTATTTGCAAATTAGTTACGACATAATTAGCTAGTTTCCTGTATTACTTCCTTATTTCTAAAAAAATCTAACGAGATGTAATAAAATAACAGAAAAGGTCACATACGTAATAAACTCCTCATAATACTTCCATGGCCATAGGTTTTAACGATTGGAAAAAAGGAAAAGATGGCTGTTCTTTTTATAGTAGGCGCGTAAGGCTAAAAGTCATAACGCACGGGGTTCTAGGCGCGCCGGGCACTCCCCTGACATTTATCCGTAGACCATAAAAAGAAATATCTACTAGGGTAGCATCGCAGCGAAGGCTTGCTTGCAAAGGCCTCGCCGCGCCCTATAAACTCGTTCCGCTCTAACAACGTCCCACTAACCTGTTTAACGCAACTTTAGCTGGATTTAATTTGACGTTTTTAACAAAAGATTGTTTTTTATAGTATGATGCACAACTTTGACTAACTTATATTAGGAAAATAAAAAATTTCGCGAAAATTTAAATTAATTAAATACGTTAAAAAATACCTTCTATATATCTTTGTCATTAGTCTGTAGAGGCGCTTTTCCTGTATGTATCTGTCAATACTTAGCTTTTTGTATAGATTAGTTAGGTAAAAGGTAAAAATAAAATGCAAGCAAAAAACGTACCAAGCTTTTTATGGACAAATCCTAAATTTTAACCCTAACCTAAATGGCAAAGCATTTGTTTTATTCGCTTATAAGTACTATCAAATTTGTAGGAAACGCTAAGCGTAAACAATTTAGGAAGCAGTGCGGTCGGGATCGAAAGTCGTACTAAATCGAAATCTAACTTCGATTACATCTTCTGATTTCCGAATTAGATTTTGTAGAAATTGTAAGCGCTTTATGCAAATTGAATGAAATTACATCTTTCTAAATGAAGGACCGATTTCATTCAGGATTGTGTAATAAGCGTATAATATAAATAACGTGTGACAAAGTAACTACTTAAAATTTATAAGACAGAACTCGCGAATTTAATCTCTTGCTTGCAACATAAAGGTTAACCCTAATGACTAAATAAAGGTAATTAAGTGGCAGGGATTGTAGGGTAAGACTGAATCCTATAGTTGTGACACATTGAGGTCGCGACCGGCCCTTGGTCCGAGGGGGGAGAGTGAGGGACGAGGCAGGGGTGGGAGGGGACGGTGACAAATGATGCCCTTTGTCTTACTTTATTGCTGAAGGGTTGCGCTGCCACGATTCTGATGACCCATAAACCCTCGCCAGATTGCTTGTACGTTATTAAATTTAACTAATTTAGTAATTGTGTTATTGTCAGGTTTGCGATTTAGTAATTAGTGGGGATTAAAGTAATATGATAAATGAAAGTAAATGGTTATTTGTTGATATTTAATTTGCATTAGTGGTTGTCGTAGCAATTTTTGTTACTCAAGACAAGAAACTCGTCTAACACTACCGTAGCGTTTATTCTTACAATAAATTTAGTATCTTCAAAAAATATGGGTTTACCCCGTCATCAAAGATAATGCTAGCCGCACCCGCTGCGGCAAATTGACGATATAGTTATGGTAATTTTGAAAGTATGGAAAAACATTGTTATATAAATTGTGTGGAATATACACCTATTTATTTTCTGACACACGCATGCATGCATATGCATACGGTATTAGTTCATATCTACAAAATATAAATAATAGGGCTTGGTACGACCCGTCGATATCTAACGAAATTGATAATAAACTGAGCCATCCTATTCTAGGTAGGTAGCGCTCTTCATAAACTCGTCGCCAATGTTATTTTAACTTTTTGTGTTCTTGTAATCTAACTTTTTTAATTAAAAGAATTGTTTTGTACAGAATATTAATCGTAACACTAACTTGTAAACTACAATATGGTCCCACAAAATTCTTATTCATTTAGGTATTCATTCAGAATTCGATATTTGTAAGCGCCGACTCTACAAAGTAAGATCTGTCAATTTAATGTTAGTGTTTTCGAAGAATCGTATTTATTGCATTATGTATTTTATATAAAGTACCTACCTATGGGTATAATTTCAACCAAGGAAAACTTATGTACTGAGTCTGCTTAAAACGGCTCTACATTTCAAAAACATAATATTAATGTTACTTATTAAGCAATTTATTTGAGCAGTCGAGTGATACTCAGCTAGATACCAAGATAGCAAGAACGTCCGCAGCTATCAGCTTAGCAGCGTCAAGTGAGTAAACTTAACCGAGTGCACTGCGGTGAATGCACTCGTGCAGTTGCAGGGAGCACCGCCTCGGCGGGCTGCGCGCCTGGTGGCGTGGCCGCGCGCCTCAGCCCACCACGCCGGCCACTTGGCAACCAGACAGACAAACAGACACGACCATGGCACACTTACACCACTGACCAGTCCGCCTGCCTGTCACACTTCTTGTATATAATAATTACCTACATAGTACGGGACAGCGATAATGATGTAGTGCACTGCAACTGCTTAAAACTGTTTGATTATGTCTCAAGATCATGCTGATCACTTCTTGCAAAAAAATAACCAAATATTTTTCAAACCAAATAGTGACAAAGAGTGCTCAAATATTTTTTCTAGTAGGTTCCTAATTTTTGTACATACATTCCAACATTGTGAACAAAACTTAATAAGTATACATTTTCACATAGGTGTTACAAATTATCAAAGGCATCCAAAAAGACAAACGCGCCATGTAGGGCACAAGCACCTATCATATTATTATGGAACTGTTAAAATGGCCCGCCAAGTGCAAGTTTTGTTCGCCGTTCTCGATCGCTTCGAAAGCAACTTACACCTTCTACAGCTTATAGGTTACTGGTAGGTGGGCAACACCGTTTCCATTACAACACCCACGCGCGCGCATTTCTCCGCCTACCTCGGGGGATGAAACCATTCACGACTCGGAATAGCCGCTTTCGTTTATGTTATCCTGGTAGGACTAGATTGCGAGCTTTCAGGAAGGGAAATAGATGGCACTTGGTGGGATTGTGGCCGCATACTTACGCCATAGCAACGAGACGAGGAGCAAGGGACTACTATTCCCGGCGTTAGAACCGAGCCGCCGCCGCCGCCGCCGCCGTGACGTAGTCCTTCGTGCCCTTATCCTTTCTCGCTTCACACTGTTACCTACCGAATATGTTGTCCTGTTACTTCTTTGCTCTAATTACGCATATCATTATGTTACTTCTGTTCTCTTTTATTTTTTGTTCTGAGGGTGCCGCCGATTCCGTCGAACTTGTTATTTATTTTTTACTCAAAGCAATTAATTAAGTACATAATTGTCATGATGTAAAATTTAATTTATTTTGTAGGATTTTTGTCATCGATACCTATTTTTATCTATCACATGTAAAAATATCGGGAAAAAAGAAGAAAACACATTTGACCGGCTTTGTTTTTATGTCCGTGCACGAGCCATAATTGCATTGTACTCTTCTTTCACCTTAAAAATTACATATGACTTTATTAGAATAGTTTTTTTTGGCTTCTCACGGTTTTTGTTAGCCAATGTTCAGTAGGAAAAAAATAGTATAGTTAACAATATATGAAATTAAATTTCTAAGAAGTACCTAAAGGATACTTATAAATTAAAATTTTTAAGTATCCTTTTAAACACCCTGAAAGAGAGAAAGATAGTTAAAAGCAATTTTTACTAATGTAGCTTTATTCATACTTTCAATTATTTGATACCTCAAATGTTAATTTAAAACAAAGAGCTACTCTTTTAAAAATATCTTAACGTTAATTAAATTATCGTTTATAAATAATGGCTGACGATAACATTTCGCACCAAAAAGTTTCAAAAAGTTTTAAAGTTGAAAGTTCCGAACTAAGTATTCGCGCATGCGCGTTTCCGGCATCAAGTAGAGTCAAGTCCCGCCTCATCCCAAATGCATCTATCCCTCACATTCCCTTTCACCTGCTCCCCCAAACCAATATACCTTACCCTATAGCTTCGAACATGTATTAATGGGATATCGATTTCTGGTCAGCGTACCTCCTCTTCACCCATGATGCCTTGGTGTTTTCCGAACGCATCGACATTATCGGCGATTGCCGATACATTTCCAATATTCAAACACTGAAATGAAACATCGACAAGCGTTGTGGGCAAAGGGACACCCTTAACTATAAATGGTTAGATTTTAATTGATATCGTAACGCTATAAGTTAACAATAAATTATAGTATGCCTTTTGACCACAGTCATAAATCATAATTCATGTTTTCGCTTTTTTGTTTTTGCCAAATAAATAAATGATATTGTTCTATGTCCTGACCTAGGCTATAGAGGTATGTCTTGCCCTGACCGGATATTGATTTTCAGCGCTGAACCGCGACACCGCTTTTACTTCCTGTTGCCCTAGCACCTACTGAAAGGATTTCCGGTTTAAATCCGTCCCCTTCCGGATTTCATCCAGAGTCATTTCAGGAAACAAACAGTACCTACTAAAAAATGTTTTACACTTATGGAACACTTACTAAAATGACTCAACAATTCATTTAAAAAATCGGTTGTCTTTTGTTTATTAGTACAGTTTTTAAGCAAAATGGTATTTTGGTCCAATTTCAGGATGAATCTGTCCTTGTACTAGTTTTATAATCCCTACTAAGTCCTTTAACTATATTTTCCCTTCGTTTGGCGGCCATCTTAGTTGCCGGTGGTCGGATCTGCAGCAACACCGCTCACAAGTGTACTAGGCTCGCAGATTCGTTAAAGAGCTTGCTCGGATTTCACAGGCAGTATTTGGTCTACGTTATTAGTTTACTCTAACTACTTATATTGAGAAATTTAATGTTATGTTATGTACTAGATAATTGAAATCCATAATAATGTAAGACTGGTTAATAATAAGGGAATAAAAAGATTTTAATGTGTGAAATAAGTAGTAAAGAGCAGTTTGTGTTAAGTACAAGTAGAAGTATTTTTTAATTCTTTATTGTAAACGTAACAGATAAAACAGTAATAAAATAATAAATTATATGTACATAAGCGAGCTTAACTCAAAATTGAGTTCTCTAACAGCAAAACCTTTGAGTTGTAAAGAGATTAAATTATCTAATAAGGATAGGAAAAAGTGTACAATCACTATAAAAATTCAAATACATAAAAAATAATACTTAAAATATATATCATAACATCATATGTAGGTACTTTAATTATATAAACATACATACACTATACACTAACTCACGCTGAAAGGAAATGTTCTCTGATTCTTTTCCTGAAGACGTTTAACGAGGGGCAATCCCGCAAGGCTTGTGTTAAGTTCGAGAGAATTTATTTAAAGAAATTCTGAATTACGGTAATTTATAAAATCTGACTTAAATATAGAAACGAATAAACATACTGTCCTTTTCTATGAGACCTTATTTTGTTATTAGATTAGCGTTATTATTGCTTTATTTACATTAAGTTTTAAATTCTTAACAGACGTAAATATATAGATATAACGAACAAAGCTATAGGAACCCCATATATCTTTGTATATTTCCTATTTTAGCTTTTTAGCTTAAGATATAGGGACACCCGTCTGAAGGGAACTAGAGAGATCTTCTTAAGATATAGGTATTTAACAAGGCTCTTTGTACCAGCTTCGAGCTTCGTGATATTCTTTTTTAAGATCACGACGTAGAGCACGCTCTTCGTAGAGCCCAATCACAATCTCGTAATTTTTAATGGAATATTTTATATGATTTTTCCTTTATCTACACTAACTATTAAAATAGGTAGACGACCGTTAGGCGTGGTAAAGATAAATTATCTAATAAAATTGTTGTAGTAGAGATAGCTAGGTAGCAAACCTGATAGTAATAGATTCTAGATAGACTTAGTGATGGGGGGTTAAATGTAACCTCTTTTAGACTTCTGGTTTCCGTGTGCCACGCACCCCTTGTCCCTACACCTGTCATGGCCGCCGGTGTGCATACATGCAAATAAACAAACATAGACTCCTACAACTACAAATGTACTAATTGTTTATGTCTGTACTAACTACATTCATAACTTTTGGCAGTGAATGTAGACTGTGAGTCTACCTTGTTCACTTAATGCATACGTATTATAAAGTATCCTATTTTTCTTTGTCGGTATGTAACTAATGGTATATATGTTTGTAAATGTATGTGAGCTTTTAATATCTCTGTTATCAATCACGGTACATTTACACACTTAAATTACATTTTGTAGAGCAACATTTTGCTACATGATCCTATCATGTATAGGATAAGTTCCTGTACGTAGTAAGTGTAAAATAAACCTTGTGGTAGTTGCTTACCCATTTCTAGACAAAAGTTTAATACAATTTCAGAAAACTTATGTGCCATTTGTACAGTTGTACACACTTCTAACTATTTCTACATTACAGCAGGTTAAACTATAAATGCACGCACGTTTTTGCTTCAGTCGTTGGACTACTTAATCTTACAAGTCTTTTAAGTTGTGTCATCACTAATTTTAATTATTAGCACAATAAATGAGTAAAATTCGATTATGAGGTGCTTACTTACAAGTCATATTTATGATAAATCAATTGAAGTGAAACATAACAATATAATAATAATAATACCAGCCTATTAATGTCCTACTGCTGGGCACAGGCCTCTTCTCATATAGAGAAGGAACGAGCATTGATCACTACGCTTGCTCATTGCGGGTTGGCGATTTCAGAATACAATTTTTGAAATCCAGGTTTACTCACGATGTTGTCCTTCACCGATTGAAACATAGTGTGTCTTAATTAAATATTAACACCACTAATGTTACCTATGTTTAAGCAAATAAATATTATTATTATCTTGTAACTCTTTGTATTCATGGGATACTTCAAAAGAAGAACCCGGTCCTGTGAAAGGATTACGTGGGGACACAGGTCCAACATGCAGCGGGCTTGTTGAGCAATCTAATATAAAATAAAAATAATTTGTATTATACATACGATTTCAGGTTTTATTCAAAAGTTTAATTCAATTCAAATAATAATTCAACTTACCGGATTCAGCTGAATAACGCATTTGACATGAGTCGACTACCATCCTCAACAACCCATTTTATTGGGTAAGACTTGTCTTAACAAATGTCAAAGATCAACGTTTGACTGTCGGGACCAACCATAACTTAAATAAGTCATTACATGTTATAATATTCATTTAGTTTATTTATTTGTTAATTTAAATATTCAAGTAATTAACTAAATCATTGCATAGAATAACATTTTAACGGCATTTTTTTAACTATGGAGTGTATTTTTAATAAGTATGTGTAGCCGATTATAGCTGTAATATAGTATTGTGTACTTGATAATTCTAAACAAAATACAGTTGAGCTAATATTACGCTCTCCCTTTACCTTTTAAAATGAAAAGAGATGAAAACTGTAGGTATGTTTCAAAGGGTTTTACGGTGTGCGTAGCTTCTTGCGTAAGTTGCTACAATCTGATTGGTCGAGAAGGCCACGCCCCATGCGTAAGCCGAACCAAGAAATTCGACAGGCCCTTACGACGGCCCTTTCATACTTCTTACAGTCTTTGCGATCCTAGTAATCTGTGTTATATTATAAATAATTTAAAGGGCTCCCCGATAATATTATTTGACAACAAGCATTTGAATTAATTGTAATCAAGAATTAACATTAACAGGGATATGTTTTGCAGTTGTTTTTTTTTGAGATATTAATTTTACTTGTATTTCACACCTTATTTTTGACAAATGCCCTTACAAATTGCTATGACAACCAAGTATAGAAACCGTCTACAGAAATATCCATAATTAACAATAATTAAAAATGTAAATTAGGCCCGCCCTAGGAGAGCCCTCGAAGGTGTAAATGACAGACTGGGCTTCTTTGTAGTGAGAAATAATGGGCATGTCACTCCCAATGACTTTGTGTACCAGGAGTACATAACTTTGTAGGAGTCGCAAAAAGGGCTTTGAAATTCTGAACGTTTGTAAAAGTTGTTGACTGTTTCATACTGTTGTAAATGTTTCTCAGTTGAAAGAAGCTATTTTAATGATTTTGCGATGTTTTTTCTATCTAATGAAGTATAGTAGCAAATATCTTGAATTAATTATTAATTTAATATAAGAGAAATTCTTACTTACCTAACTAATAAAAGTATAACTTTATAGAATGTATTCCAAAATAAGTTTTAAATCTTTGTATTGTTTTAACACTTTTCTTTTATGTACGGATAAGTCAAATAAAATAAAATCTAACTTCAAAAGAGGTAGAGTCAACACTTATCTAACAAATTAATTCAAAGTGCCTACCGCCTAAAATGACAAATTTAACTTATGAAAATTTATTGATCATGTTTAATTATGGTAATGGACAAACTAACCTTGATACATCATTAAAATAAAACTATAAGACAAATTCCATAACCGGTGTCATATTAAAAATAACAAAAACAAAGGAAAATTTGTGAGCCCAGAGTTATTTTTCTTTAGCGACATTCCGACAAAGATGGCCTCACTTGAATCCCATGTACCAGGCAAACATGATTGAAAAGCGGCTCTTCGAATTCCAACGAAAATATTTCTTCACTTGGAATCGCTTGGGGAAAAGTTTGCATCAATGAAAAAAGAGAGTTCAAAGAGGTAGTAGAGGTCATGCATATTTTACGGTATATAAAATCTGTTATTATCTATGAACGGCTTAATTTGTGTTTATAAACATTGGAACAAATCATATATGTCTAACGTGTTCTGGCTGGCTCCAGCGGTATACCAAAGCACGTTGAAATTTATTCTATTTGTAACATGTCATTGTTTTTCATATGTTAAGCATAATTCCGAAATTAAGCACTGTTCTAAAAGGATTAATAAAAAACTTACACTAGACTTAGGAAACTTGAACCTTTTGTTAACTATCAGTGCTACTGACTCTACTTAGTTATTAAAACGAATACTCAGAGCGAAAGAGAAATAACTATCTTTTTTTTAAATATGAAATTTCAATAACATGATTTGACATTTCGTAGCAACTGCTACGAATTATTTCATTCATTACTTTGGCAGTATGACGTCATCGCGTATAGAGCTTTGCTACAGTATTGGTAGAGGTTTGCCCTACGTAGTACACATACGTATAATATGGTAGACTTAGCACACGCGCCCCAACTCACGCACATTTCCACACCCCTCACGTCAGAAGCTCTACACACTGACGAAACACATGTGTGAAGAGCCTCCACCCTATTTATGCTACCCTGGTACTAATAGCCCACATGTGCAACCCTTTCCGACACGTGGTCGTGCGTGTCCCACACACTACAACATTATTTATTTAGTCAGTGTATGGGGAAATATTTGATATGGCATGGCATGTGTAGTTAAGATTCAGATACGTGAATAACGGATGTGTTGCGTAATATATAATGATTGATTGCGTCTTGTTTGTGGATCAATTATATTATATTTTAATTACCAAAATATACCTTGATTATTTATTAAATATATTTATATTTCAGTTATGATTATTCTAGTTTTGAAGGAATTATACGTGCAGAACACGAAGCGTGATGCACACATGTAAAGTGACACAACCACGCGCGATGGACAATGAACCTATCTTCGTCGGGGACACAACACAAGCAGAGAGTCTAGTTGTAAGCGTACAGCTAACAGCCGCTGTCTGCGCCGTCTTACACGCCCCGTGACGCAGTGACATGCGTCAACACTGACTAGTACACCAGGGCCGCAGCCAGCCGAAGAGGTGCATTGCCCTTCATTACGCCAACGACCAACATAACATGAACTGCAGTTAACTGCGCGCTCACATCCCTCTGTTTCCCTTCAACGTACGTCCGTTGCACTCGTAGGGAAACGCAGAGATAAAAGAGACTATACTGTCGTGGAGGGCAGATAATGTGGTTTTCGGAATCGTTCTCTGTCTTTCACATTGCCGTTGTATGCATTGCCTCACGCCTGTGTGTTTACTTACACAGAGAAATTATTTTTACTCTATAGCTCCACACTAGCAGCTCTATAAAGAAATGTTTCATGCGTGTTTGTGCGGATTAATTCATTGCATTGTTGGAATGGTTAACATCAGTTATTTATTAATGAGGTTATTAACTCCATCATAATTGTGGTAATTATGCAAAAATAGTATTAAAAGAGTCACTTCAGAACATGCGTCATGCAAAAAAAAATTGCATCATATAAATGTGTAGTTCTCGAGTAGAAGTAGAAGCTGTGTTTTGGGCGATAATTATAAATATGTAGTCCTGTAAAATAATCTAAAACAACAGCGCACTTAAATAATTTAATGAAAAACGTTAATCAGATACAGATATCTTCAGTATCTTATGAATTCCTAATACATTGTATCGTGTGCTTACGCATTTTTGTCACATCGTTTTTTTTTAAACATAAACGCTCGCCTTACGAAATTCTTGTAGTTTTGCAGGTACCTAAGAGCCACATGCATAGGTAAACTTATCTATGACGTTTACACGTGACGTCATAGTATACCTTCTCATATGCAATAAGCACCTATTACTTAGGCTGAATAGCGAACACCTTCTATCAAGTTAGGCGCTCCTAGTAAACGATCCACCTTTGACGCGAACGGGTTACGTTGAATGAACGAACGTTGGTTTTGTAATGCAAATTATATTTATTCTAAGATATTTGATAGCCTGAAATGTTATACAGATTTATTTGTTGTTTATGTGATTATTGATTTACATTATATAGCTACAACTTCTATTTCGAATAAATAGTAAATAAATGCGTTTTATGGTTTTTATTATTTTCATAATAGAGGTTTAATCAATAAATAAATTACAAAATACCTAAGTACTTACGTATGTGCTACCTCGATTATCACTTGAATGTCAAAAAAGTCATAACTTCTTCATACGTGTGAAAAGACCTCCTTGTATGTTATGACAACCTAGTTGAAGTTGACGTCATAACACAAGAAAATAAAAATACTTTTTCCCATCGGAAAACCCGATGCTAAATAATGTTAACGAAGCTTTAAGAAAAAGCTATGTCCTACGGTAGTCATTGGATATTCATTTGTTTTCAATACATTGTTTAAAATCTTTTATTAGGAATTTCGCGGTCAGGTATTTAGTTCTGGTCTGGATTATTTAAAAAAAAGCACAATACATATTTTATTATTAAAATTTATCGTATCATCTCATTTCATTCGGCTACACACACAGGTTTACTTTTATCTCAACAAAGGCCGACCCTGCCCACATAACACATACAAAACGATGGCGGCCATTCGGAAGCTGTAGCCTCCCTGCAACCCATAGTACCCTGGTATAAAAAGGGGGCAAACCATTGTCCTTACGCACACGCATTTTTTTACGTAACAATGAGTATTTTGAGTGTTGTATTGTTGTTGATATTGATGCTATCTGAAATTCTGAATTGACGCGTTATTGTGAGACTGTAACAAAGTTTTAGATGTCGTTTTGTTTACTTAATTAGAACATAATTTTTTTATAGACATTTTGGTAAGGAGTTTTTATCGTAGTAAGGACGATATTTTTAAAGTATAATTTTTTACATCTTGTTGTCTCGCTCAGTCTGATAAA
The DNA here is from genome assembly GCA_932294365.1 of Diachrysia chrysitis. Lineage (NCBI taxonomy): Eukaryota > Metazoa > Arthropoda > Insecta > Lepidoptera > Noctuidae > Diachrysia > Diachrysia chrysitis. Next base: position 4,744,848 of record OW028647.1, read on the forward strand.
ACTACTTATGCAACAATGGTGGGACAAAGAACTTTAATGAGAGACTAATTAGGTTAAAATAATGTAGAGCGGGCTGTTTGTTGGTATGTTTTGGTATGATAAGAAAGCATCATTATCAAGAGTTATCTATCTTTGTTTGTCGACACTAATTACCCACCCACAAATTGTTTATTGATCATTCGAATGTATTGTTGCGCATAATAAAAACGGGAGGAAATAATGCACAATATTAAAAATTTAGTTTTTGTATTTATGTTCAAAGTCATACTACGTTTGCACAGGTTTAATTCAATTAAAAATAATTATGGTTGTAACGACAAATTTCAATTCTAGAAAAATCCTTAATTTTTATTTATTGTATTTTTACGTTAATACGAATACTTAATGCATAATATTTAAAAAAGAAACATCATAATTAAGACAACTGTCTTGAAATCTATTATTTTATTCAGCGCAACGTATTAATGTGAATATAGTAGTTATCGCTGTGAAGTGCATTATCAATGTTGTTCCTACGACGTACCTAGTTGGCGAGTGAATGGCCGCGGCAGCCGACGCAGCGACAGACGGTCGTTGCCTTTTATCCTTGAGTATCCTTGAACAGGACGACGCGTCAGACTTATACCTCTCAGATCTTATACCGCCCTAGTACCTCGCAGGATATTTCGTCCCTTTGGGAATATAACGAACCATCCTTAAGGGATATTCAATATACATTTTTTATATAGGCTTAAAAGTGAGTAATCCTTAGCGTAACTTACCTACTAAGAAAAACAATTGGTTGCGAATTTGTTTGTTTATTTGCAACAAATTATTATTTTATAGTTATTACTTGTCAATAATGTACTTAATTCATTTTCTATGGCTATTTTTTTTTCGAATTTATTTATTTTAGAACAAATCGTATTGTATAAGGAAAACTAATACAAAAAAAAAAACTTGAGAAACAACAAAGAACTTCAGTTGTAATTAAGTACACGGTACAATTTACAACGTCGATTTACAAATTTTCGTACAACGCTCTTTAATATTATGCTACCCTAGCAGTTTCTGACGTCATTTTAGCCATTACAATGTAACAAATTACATCCTTCATTTTGTAACACGCAGGACTCCACCCCTAAAATCTTGTATGAAAGGGAAAGGACAAAGTACTTCTTCGTGGTTTCTGAAGTCCTAATAGTTGTTGACGTCATTCCAATAGAATCCACATCCCTTGGGTACCCCTCGAACATTGACCTTTCTTTACTGAAGGCGAGAAGACATGTAGAGTTTATTTATCTTTCCACCAATGTTGTGCATTAATATGTTACTCGAATATTATTTAAATTATAAAACAGTATTATAATTCAAATAATACTTTTACGATTTGAAAAACGACTACGCAAAAAAAATATGTACAGTACTATCATGCACAAAAATGATTAGTACTTAGTCCTAACAAAAGTTTTAAGTAAAATCAAATGATATTTCTTGTGCGTAATATATTTCGATAAAGGCGCTCCCGTACCATATCTCTATAGACAGCTATAAGACCGTGAAGGCACGCCCCTAACAATGAAAATAAAAGGACCCCGACGGGAGCACAGCTAAAACGGGAGGGTGGGATCCGGTATCTGTTGTCCTTGTCGCACCAATGAGCTTTTGAAAGCTTTCGGTCCTGACAACCTCCTGATTCCTTATGATGCCCTGGTACATTCCCGCGCCACAAACGCCACTGTCGCTAGCCGCTTTCTCCTTCTCGTGAACTTTTTTAGCTATCGTAGCGAGAAAGGGACGTATTTTATGTCTCGTTCTACCGCTTGCATTGTTCACAAACTTTACGATAGATAAGTTTATTTAATATCCAAGTATTCTGTATCTATAGACTAGATGTTGTTGTTGATGCTTTCAATTATAGAGACTTAGGAGACCTAGTTTTTTTTAAGTGGTCTGTCTACTTACCTCAGTTAGCCTGAGCGCCAGGTTTTGTCCTTTCACCGGACTTTTTGGCGAAACCATAAGAGCCAGCCAAAGCAATAGAAAAGCTAACTACGTTAGCAATGTTCACTAAGGGCACCCCGCGTGAGGTTCGGAACTCGACTTAGGTCGTTGCTAACAATCTTAATAAGGCAAAAACAGAAAGTGAGGGCTGGATCTAAGTTATTATTCGTTCGGGACATATTTTTATTGCTAGTTTGGCCAGCTGGAACCAGCAAAATTTAGGGGACTGGAGATTATAGAGACCTCTCTTATATATCAATTATAGGAACTTAAGTATATATTTCTTTTATATTTATGATTATTATTAAAGACGAGTCTCATTCCAGTATGCTGGGGAGCGCGTATGATTCAGCAAGGTCCCTCGCAGTTGACGACAACTACTCCGCCACCGCTGACGTCGATGGTGGCTCGGTCTCCAGTCCCGCTGACCATCATACAGGACCAGCCGACTGTGCCGGCGCCGCCTGTCTGTGCTGACGCCACTGACGTCACCACTCCGTTAGGTAGACTGCGGAGCGCCATGAGAAACCCGATCTACACGCAAATGAACGCGTTCTTTGATGCTTTTATTATTTTCTATACTGATGAACATCTGGTAAGAACGAGTTTAATCAATTACTTTATTATAGAATTTTTAAACAGAGCATATTAGTAAAAACCAAGCCACTTTTCTTAGTTACTGTACATTCTTCTAAAGCCGGTCACTCACAATCGCACGAAACAAACCCAGTAGTGTAGGACGACATTTGCAAATGATTTCATTTCCAAGCTGTGTCGGTTTTTTAACAGACTCAAAGCACGCGAACCTTTGTCGAAATGTTTGCCCGCATTTGAGTGACCGGGGTAATGGTAATGTTTGTGCCATTGTAATTGTAACTCTAAGTACATGTCTGAATTTGTTTAAATTATGGACATATTGAGAGATTCTCTCGGTGACCTGTGGTTTAAACAGAGTTCAGACGACAACTAAGTAGATTACATTAAATTCGCTTTTTAGTTGTATTAAACTAATATTTAAATTATAGAGTTACCAAATCTGGCGTACACATAAACTTCGACGTTCTTGGTCGGGAACCTGGGGGCATCATTCATCAACTTTGTAGTCTAACCTTGGTTGACTTTTATATTTCTTCTTTTCAACAGTAGACATATGTGTTTGGAGAACTAATGTGGTTCCCTTCTGCGCCATCTAGGGGATATAACACATTGATTTGCTTGAACCCACTGTCAGTCTGTTATGTGGCGAAATTAACAGCAACATCGTTAGCGTTTTTTATATAGAATCCGCATTAATAATTTTACCAACTTTGTTTATTTTATATACTAGAGCGAGGAGCCTTTGAATTCGGAGCGTCGCTTAGAGTACATCAGTGGATGGGATGGCGCCGGCACGGGGGCAGTGCTGGCCGATGGCGGCGCGGCCGTGTGGGTGCCGTCCGGTGATGTGCGACGAGCGAGGACCACTCTGACGTGTGCCTGGCTCGTCATCGATGCTGACGATCCTAGCCAGCCGACTGTCGCAGAATGGATTTCCGTGAGTTAAATTGCATATTTGACATCCTTATGCCTTCCGTACGGATCACTAAGTTATCAACATAATAAAATCTTTACGTACCTGGATATGATCTGGATATGATATATCCTGTATATTGATCCTGAAAAATGATATTTTGATAAAGGTAAACCCAAGGTAAGGTATGGTATACTCAAACAATGTGGTCCTGATCTTAGCTTTCGTTTTAGACTCGTACTATTTCTTATATATACACTATAAGTAGATAACATATCTACCTACGTGTAACACACAGAACACTTAAGATCTAAAGATAACGTGTTACTCTTTGCATCTAATATTGCTTGTGCTTTTAATTTAAGAATTAAACGGTAAAACTAGATGCATTAGTAGTTTCCTATTTTCTTAGGAGAGGTTAGCACGCAGCGGCCGCATAGGAGGAGACGCACGTTTGACGACAGTGGCAGAATGGCAGGGCCTATCGGCCGCCCTGCAGCGCGAGGGCCTGCAACTAGTGCACATACCTACGCTGGTTGACCAACTCTGGAGCGAAGAACCCGACCCAGAGCGCAGGAGACCAGATTTCCCCAAAACCGTTGCCAAGAATTATGAAATGGAATTTGCAGGTAAAGTACATACATATTTCTATTTCTTTGTACGAAAGTAAGGTTACAGTGTAAGTGCTTAAAAGTTAGTTTGTTGGTGGTTGAATAACAGACAAGACAAACAATTTTCAGGCGAAAGTTGGCGCGACAAAGTATCGTCAGTCCGAAACGAGTTGCGCGCAGTAGGTGCCGACGCCTTGATCGTCACAGCGCTGGACGAAGTGGCGTGGCTACTGAATGTGCGCGGCAGAGACCTGCCGTACGCGCGGCTGCTGAAGGCCTTCGTGGTGGTCAGCATGCGCGACGTACGTGTCTTCGTGCCCCCCGGGAAGCTTTCCGTGCACGTGCGCGACGCGCTCGCCGTGTATAACTGCGTTAGTAACAACTGTACTAGGTAGGTGCCTTCTATTTATCTTCTAGTTTCGTATGTGGTTAATTCTTAAAAAAGTAGTTGAATTAAAATTTGCGAGTGTGTTCGTCCATTTTTAATACAGTTTATTGTTTTGCTCATTTGAAATCGATTTCAATTTGAACTCCAGAAAATATTTTGTCTATTAACAAACTCAACCATTTGGTACTACTTAGTCATTAATAGCAATAGTACCTACCTTGTTAATAAATTTCTTCTCATTTTTTTTGTCAGAGTAAGTGAGTATACTACCATTTACTCGGAGCTGCGCCGTGCACCTGAGTCCAAGATCCTGATCCCTGCTGCGGGGACGTTTCAGCGAGGAGCTTCAGCAGCCATCGCTCAGAGCGTTCCTCCCGCGAAGCGCGTGTTTCTGCTCTCGCCCATCATATATCTGAAGGCCCAGAAGAATGTCGCCGAGGTCAAAGGCATGAAAAAGGCACATCTGTGCGATGCTGTCGCTATGTGCACTTTATTGAATTACCTAGAGGTGAGTTGATGTTTAAGGTTTTATTGTGCAATATGCGTGCGGAAAACAAATGTTGGTCTTTACCTATGTTATATTTCTACCCAGAAGACTTTATTTATTTAAAACTTTCAGCTTTTTTCCTGTTGCAAACCATTCTTGCATTCTCTTTTAAACCCGTTATAGGCAACTATACAATCATTTCTGTCTTAGGGCAAGTCGGGTCTTAACGAGATTTCAGTGGAACGGACAGTGGACAACACGCGAGAGACGCAAGCGGGATACGTGGCGCCCTCCATGAAGACTCGTGTGGCGTACTCCAGCAATGCTGCTGATCCCGACTACAGAGCCACTAACGCTACCAACAGACGCATCTTCAAGAACGCTACACTTGTAATACAGTCTGGGGGGCAGTATGATGGTAATAATAATAAATGTTTGTTTATGGCACATGAAGTACTTATTACATTAAAAATACCATTTAACAACGCTAATACAGTGAGTACAAAGGGACTTAGTGTGACAGACCACCTTATGCAGGGGTGTATTTTTATCAAATTCCTTATATGTGTTGTTTGATACGAAATGTGAACTGGACTTATTTTAACTTATTTATGTTCTCTACCTATCATAAACTCAATTATCAAATTTAATGTTAAGTAAAACTTAGGTACATAATGACACACATAGTAATGTGGACACGTCAATAAATATGATAAGACAGACTGTAAAGACAACGGATTCGTACAAGCTGCACCAGGCCCACTGCTAAGTTGCGATGTGCTGCGGCTTCGACTTCCAGTTTGCGTGTATAGCCATTAGCCAGTCAGATTTGAATGATCGTGTTTCTCGCGGTGGCTCATCTATACTAATATTATACCTAAAGCTGAAGAGTTTGTTTGTTTGTTTGAACGCGCTAGTCTCAGGATCTACTGGTTCGAATTGAAAAAATCTTCTTGTATTGGATAGTCCGTTTATTGAGGAAGGCTATAGGCTATATAACATTACGCTACGACCAATAGGAGCGGAGCATAAATTAAAAATGTTTAAAAAATGAAAAACCGTTGAATCTAAAACACGCGATCAAAGTCGCAGGGGACAGCTAGAGAAGTATATTTTTTGATTTTTTTTTTCTAACTTTTTCTGTCCCACTAAACGGCAAAGGTCTCTCTCGCCTCCTTCCATAACTCTCATGAAGTATTTGGGAGAATTAAAAAAAAACATTGTTACAACAGAGGGCACAACAGTAGTAACCCGCACCGTCCACTATGGGACACCATCCCGCGATGAGAGACGCGCCTACACCACGGTGATGCGGTCCATGGCGGCGCTGGCGGGGCTGCGGGCGCCGGCCGCGCTGCCCGCCGCGCACGCCGACCCGGTGGCGCGCGCGCCGCTGTGGGCCGCCCGGCAGGACTACCCGCACCCCACGGGCCACGGGGTTGGCGCCGCTCTGGCGAGGAAAGAAGGTAACCCTACTTGCGTATTATTGTACTCACACTTGGGATTTTTGAGGAACTTTATGGTGTAGCCTGTCCTTTTGTGGCGGCAACGCACTTGGCTCAAGAAAAGATTAAGAGACCGCTGCATTTTTTGATGTTTTCTTGATAAAAAGTAAAAATCCTTTTCCAAAGTTTTGTCTATTCACTCCCAAACATTTTTATTCACCCCATTTTACTGTACCTACTGCATATTTTCCGTTTTCCTTTACAGATCCAGTAGTCCTAGATTACAGACAAGATACAAATCTACATACACTCAAAGAAGGATATTTTATTACAATCGGTAAGTTTACTTGCGATCATTTAAAATATTTGTAATTTTTAAGTATGAGATCTCCCAACATCTAAGTAATCAAAAATTTTATTACGACTAAGATAAGAAAAATGATAATTTAATTTATAGAACCCGGCTGGTACGAGACGGGTAAATACGGAGTGCGTCTGGGGAACATATTCGAAGTGGTATCCAGAGCAAATGGTTACCTAGGATTTCGAGAAGCCACCCTCCTACCCTATGAGCCTAAGTTGATTGATAAAGCTATGCTGACGGAGTATGAGGTAAAGTATAACAATATAACTAAACTAAAATACCTTTTATTGCCAGGCAAAGGCCTCTTTAGACATAGGTACCTACCAAGGTACTAAGTACCTACTGGTGGACGATTTATAAGAGGTATTAAGTAAATCGGAAACGAGCAAAACTATATTCAAATTGATTGAAAATTATTTAGAATTAAATCGAACTCCTTCTTCTGCTTCTCGTATCAAATGACTCTCAAACTCTTTCCGACCAAAAGGTTGCCATCTGAATGGCCCGGTCGTTGGCCTCCAAATTAATTTGAAATTGAGTTTGGATCATTGTGGTGAAGAGATTATAATCTGGACCCAGCGTTACCGGGTCTACCTGGTACCAGGCGCGCCGCGGAGAGGCTATCTTCTTACGCCCAAATTAAATCGAATTAAAACCCAAGCTAGAATAAAAGTGTTGGCAGATAAGAATTTAAGGTAAAATGCTGGAGTTATTTAACTATTGTTCTTTTCAGATAACATGGCTCAACGGATACAACGAACGGATAAGAAAAGAAGTTGGACCTGAACTGAAGGCGAGGGGGCTTATCGACGTTTACTACTGGATGATGAACAAGACGATACCTTTCGAACTGCCTTCCAAAGCCAAGAAGCTCACAAGCAGCTCTGCTGAATCAAACGTTGTACAAAAATTTATTAACATCGTTCTTGCTATAACTGTCTTCCATGTTATGGTATGAAATTATAATTAATTATGTTGGCGCAGTGGCATTTGTATCAACTGAACTGACAATTCTAAAATAGTAGTAGGTTAAATGTACTTATATGTAATCACTTAATCAGCTAAAAGTCATTAAAAGACTTAAATTCGTGATTTTTAAAAAGAAAACGCATTTTTTTATTCTGTCAACACAATTTGAGTATAATTTTGTTCTCCTTGGGTGTTTAACACTATGATTGTTTTTAAATAGCGCATATCAAACTGCATAAATTTTTACCTTTTTTAAAAGAAGCACATATCTAATATGGTAAGTTTGAAGTCTTTGATTTAGTGCAGTGTTTAACTTAAGAACCTTTTAGATACTTACATGTTATTTACTATTTTATTAATTAGAAAATATTGATGTAGTAGAGTAGATAGCAATTTATAATTGTAAGGTAGATTTATCTTGATAAATTAATGTTACATAGAGTGCCTTTTGAGTACGAATGTTTATCCGAGATGGTGCCTTATAGTAATGCAATTATAGAAGCAATTTTTTTAATGTATCTACTACGTGAAAAATATTTATTGCTATTAGTTAGAGTGAATGTGTTTTATCGTATTAATTGTCATAGTGGTATCCCTAAGTATCTAGATTTAAAAATAATTAACATTTTTAAAGTCTATGTAATCTAATGGTAAAAAAGAAATGTAATTCCAGTAATATTTAAAGTAGTTTTATTAATGTTTGCATCAAATTATATAATCAAATTTTTCATCCTTCTTTATTCCATAAAACTATCTAAGAAACCATATAAATATTTGTCAAGTTTACTTAACAGAAGCAAAACTATGATTAGCTAGTTATATTGCTTAAAATTAATAGTTTGTACAACATATAAACATAACCTAAATTCTCATTTAATTAATCTATACCAAACACGTACCTACCTACTTTCTGTTAGTTATTTTAAAAATATTAAGGCATTAGTTAGTTCATACTTTATAGGTTTTAGATTTAAGCTTAATATTCTAATAATAATAAGTAAGAAAATGGTAATATCAAGCACCGAGTGCCTTATTGAAAAGTAGTGTGTAAAAATAATTAGAAATAATTTGTAGGTAATTTCTGTTCTATATATTATTATATTTATGTAATATCATTACTGTCATTGCGACAAAAAAAAACTTATTATGCACAAAATTTATACTTATTATAGATGATTAATTATATAAAATTAAGTGTTCTTACGTGTATTTACCTATTTTGCACCTTGTAAACTTATAAAGTTACCACTTATTTATTAATTATAATAGAAATGTAGTTGTTATGGTCCTTTAATGTTTTAGGTGTGTGTGACGTATGTGTGTACCTATAGCGTCGCTTCACTGCCAACCTTTGCATATCATAACCATATTAATATCGTGCAATAAATAAAACTTATTATGAATTTAATAAACTTTTTATTCACATTGGTCCGTGTTAGCTGAATCACACATACATAAGACTGCTCTTATATACTAGACGATGTTAATCACACATTCATATTTACTGTTGGTTATACGCTACTTTCATCCTTATATTTGGAAGAATTATTATTCATTCGTACCAAATATTTTTAAATTTCTCAACAATATTAACATAAAATATAATATAGCATTTCAACTTTTTTTTTAATAACAATCCCATATTTTAGGTACGTTTGAATTATGCGCAATAAAAAAAAGATTTTACATAGTGAATGGTTTACTATATAAATAAATGTTCCATGACGTGTGTACATTAGCAAATGAAACACGCGATTGCAAAACTTATATAAAAAAAATATTGCTTAGTAGTACGTAAAAATGTTTAACAAGTATGGCATTGCAGGTTTTTTCAAGATTATTTAAAAAAAATATATTAACATTTGCTATTCAACATAATTAAAAAATGAATAGGCTTCAAATCTATATTGAATATGTTAAAAACACTCCAGTATATACAAAATGGCACGAACGACATCACCACACACGAACTTGCTCTAAATAGTGCAATCAAACATCACAGTGACAGTGAAATACCTAATAGTTTCAATATATACTTAAATATTAACAAATAACAAATACTATACTTAAGTAATATTAACACAGTGTCATATAAAAAGTTAGCTTTAACCGATAATAACTATACATTTTTGGAATCTTTTTGCCTTTGGCAAATGTGTTATTGCAGAAAAAAGTATATTCACAGTAGTATTAAAACAATATAAATATTCAATTTAAGTTACAAAAAACATTAACAGCATAACTAATATGATAAATATATTAATATCATATTTTATATCTAAGTATGTATACTTAAGCTTCAGTCTTCAGGCTGCGTCTTATCACACAATATGAATACTATCAGTGACCTGTTCAATCAATTATTAAAAATAATAATTAATGACTTTTGCAAAGTATACCGTAGCAGTCATACATAAATCCTCGAATTCTGAATAAACTCAGACCAATAAAAATACAGTAAACTTTCCCACTAATTAATACATTTATTAATCAACTAATTCACTTCGGCAAATTAGAAACTGAGTGTTGTGCTATATCTAAGATATAGTTAACACACAATATGTCAAATGCACTACTTCAATTTCTGAAAAAATCAGACTGCTGCATATTATAACTTGATGAAATGCGTTTAATAATAATATCTCTACTTTGTTCGTTAACGATCTTAAACTAAAATACAATTCAAATTCGTGATGTGTTCATTAGTTTAAATGTGTCTGGTAAAGAAAAATAGTGCTTTTTTTACTATTCAAAATGTCTAGGCGTTTGAGTAAGATATTAATTAAAATCCTAATGAAAATTAAGCAGGATATAACATTTTATACAGTTGAAAGCAAATGTATTTGTAAATCTCTAAACGTGTATTGCCTTAATATAGTATAACAGAGTACAAAAGCAACAAATCAATATATTAATACATTATTTTTTGTAATGTAAGGCGTAATACTATTATCGCCATTAAAAATCACGGCAAAACAAAATGGCTGCGAAAGAGAGAACTGTCTTACAGTTTGTCAAAGACAATATTATATTTTCTGTGACTTGAAGTCAAACCGATAAATCATTCATCACTCTTTACATAATCAAAAATACAACTACAACTCCAAACACTCTTTCTCATAGCCCCAAGAATTTTAGCTTTCCTACTCATTAATATAATACGATTAACATCCACGGTATGACTATTACCTTTAGAGTATACATAGTCAACTATAGAGTGCGCGCATTTCCGTGCGACGACAGACGTTTATGCGAATGTCGATGGTTTCGATATTATTAGAGCCATATTAGGTTTTGAGATAGTTTTAATAAAACGGCGCGCTCTGTTTTGATTAAAATTTTACGATTTTACTTGTTCATACCAGTGCCCAATTCATACTTACTTGTTATGCGCACTCTATAGTATGCTTAATTTTACTCAAAGCTATTACCGTTAATTAATAACCTACCTACCTATATAAGAGCTTATTTGCTAGCTCCAGTTAATAACCAAAGCTATGTTCACTGGATAAAAATAACGGTAAAAACGCAAATTTTGTATCGGCTAACCTCGGTGACTGTACTAGATCTAATTGGTCATCGATGTTAGACGATACGAAATTTGTGTTTCACGGTGTTATTTGTAAAGCGATTACTATAGCAAATAAGCTTGCTGGGGTGGGAATATGACATAACTAAACGTCAAAATTCTATCTCTGATATAAGATGTGTAGGTTATAAGTTTCGATTGTATATAATCGTTGCTCTATACAATAGATACAAAAATAAAGCGAGTTAAATGCACTAACAGTGAACGTAAGCGATTTAGTGGAGGATTCTTTATGTAGAAACCATTAAATAGTGATGCTCATCTCCTGAGGTCTACAACTTCTACCGGCGCCGACTCGTCCACGCGGATGTGTGTTACAGTCTGCAGGAATATAAATAAAATGTGAATTTTCTTATGGTAATGACAAAATCGATACGAAAATGAATTAAGAACTGATTTTTCCAACGCCAAATAATTTTTATTCGTTGAATAAAATTGACGCCTGACATATTTTGTATGAAAGAACGGTCAAAAATTCAAAATTATTCGTCGGATAATATTATCTGGCGTTGGAAATATCAGTTCTAAGTCACTAATAAAGTAAATGATGGAGAGTAGGACAATTGTAACAACGAATTACGAACATAATATACGTTTATGCTTGGAAATAAAGGTTTTGGCAAGAGTGTGGTCGACTGCACACGTTTTATGCCATTTCGTTTATTATACAATATTGTTTATTTGAGTGATACTTACGTGAAATAGGGGAGGATCGTTGGGATGCGGATGGAACCCGGTCTGCCTACAATTTGTGATGAACTGCATTCCATAATCAGGCGTTAATGCGAAGTAACCAGTTCTGAAAACATATCATAAACATTTCACATACAGAGAAGGAACAATAATCCTAAAAAATGTGTTCAGAATATAAGAATTTTTATGATGTTATTTATTGAAATAAACTTACTCATTATACTTGGGCGCACAGACAATAGCGATTGCCTCTGGCATCATCAGCTGATACGAGCACTGTGTATGAAGGTCAACAGATGACAAGAACGCTGTTTGTGTTGGATGAGTCTGAAACACATAATTATATACTAAATAATAATTACACTTATCCAACCATTGACAGTGGAATGTTAATGAGGGATCAATAAGCAAATATTTAACAATGAAATGGTTATAGCGCAGCCGACGCTTCCGATAGAAATATCGAAAATTCTCTAATGCATATACAATATAAATGCAAAAGTAACTGTTTCTGTTCTTTAAAAGTCCGGTGAAGCAGTCAAAGCCTGCGCTCAGGCTAACTGCGTATATCTTATTTAAAAAAAAAATATATAGGTCATTTTTTGTCGCGATAACCGATATCCACGTGGGCGGAGCCGCGGGTAAAAGCTAGGTAGCATTCAGTAGGTACATTTCATTACGTAAAAACTTGTGATTGGAATCTGTAATTGGAATCTAAGTTGGAAAGCCTATCAAGGGTAAAACCCACATTTTATCAAATGCTTAAAATATCAAGAGTCGTTTATTATATACCTAATATGTTATCTATAAAAATTGAGTATGACTAACGAATGTTACCTACAACGATGATTCATTACACTGAATCTAAGTCAACAAGACCGTGGTAATTGATTTCATGGTTGTCAGTCTGTTGAGACTCAACAAGTTGAGTCATATTAGGTAAATAAAATATACTGTCTCAAAGTTTACCTCATCTTCATTTCCTGTGACTATACTTTGTTTTAAGACCAGAAGTCGTAACAATCGTATGGTTTTGTATGATGAAATTTGCGTATTTTTTTACATGTCGCATGTTTGAGTGACCCAATCAATGATTTTAAACAATGATTGGCTTAGTAAATCTAGTGAAAATCGGTTTCCAAAGTACCTACTGGCAAAATCTGCACCCAGCTTAGGTTTAAAATGTCATAAAATAGTATAACTATGCACTAACAATCATAATAAGTTATTTAATAATTTCTTGGGATAACTTACTATCTGATCCCAAACTAGGCAGAGCCTATATTATGGTAACCAGACAACTGATAAACATACTTATATATTTCTAAATATATACATATTATAGATAAATTACATGCAGACACAATAAATGATCATGCTCATCACACGAAGATGTGGTGTGATGAGCATGATCATCTATTCCAGTGTGGGAATCGAACCCATGACCTCCAGTTCAGTTTAGCAGTCAGGGTCACTAACCACTAGACCAACAGACCAGTCAAAGAAAAATGAGATTATCCGTATACATGCATAGACTATAATCTATATCAAAGGCAGTCTCTCATTATATCGGCATTTAAGATGACCTCTAGTCGCACTTTTATCATTTATGCACCAATATAAGATAAGTTGAATAGATTACTTACATGTATCCACCCGAGGGTGATAAGGTTGTGTTGGTCCTGATAGTGGAAGATGTCTTCTTCATTATTGGTGCTGCAGGAGTCAGCTGTTCCCGTCTGCTTCGGAACGATCACGTGCGTGATTTTTAACTGGTCGCGTTCCTGAAATACATTCTACATTAATAACAATATCTAAAAGTTAGATTCCATATAGGCATGAAAAAACATACCATTAACCTAATAAGAATAACATTAACTTAAATAAAAAAACCGGACGAGTGCAAGTGTGATTCGCGCACCGAGAGTTCCCTCCAAATTTTACTGAACATCTAAAAAAACAAAATAAACTTTGCAGTTAAAAAAAATGGTTCTCTCATACATCGATGTATGACATGGTAAAATTTCCAACTAGTGGTAGTAACAGCAAATATTGAGAAATTTCCTGTTAATAACTCTAAAACTCTTATTTCAAAATTATAAATAAATGTCATGCTTACAACAAGCCCTTTCATTTGATGTCACACAATATAGCATGCAGAAACTTTTTTATTTTAGAGGCAGTCGTTACATGTAAACTACGGTATTCAGCCGACCTCAACATAAATTCAAAAGTTTAGGCAGAAGAAGATTTACTAACTCTCCACGACGCTCAAGTAAATCCCCATTTAACATAGTGGTCTCGTTAGTGGTTTGGCGACAAAAATGCGGCGCTTACGGCGCATGGCGTTTAATGTGCGAACAGCATTATATATATATACATGACGTGATGTTGCGTCTAGACTGAACAAAGACATCAACAGATGGGAATGGGATATTATAATTTAAGTAATATGTACGAGTATCCCGGCGAGGATGCCGCAGGTCTCGACTTTGCGCGCCGTGTTGGCGGCGGCCAGGCGCAGGAAGCGGGCCAGCAGCGCGGCCGGCACCAGCACCGTTCGCAGCCGCGCCGCGCCGTACAGCGACTCCGCACTCGCGCTACCGCTGGAAACACAGGCACTTTATCACATAAATCTATACTTAATATTATAAAGCTGAAGAGTTTGTTTGTTTGTTTGAACGCGCTAATCTCAGGAACTACTGGTTCGAATTGAAAAATTCTTTTTGTATTGGATAGTCCGTTTATTGAGGAAGGCTATAGGCTATATAACATCACGCTACGACCAATAGGAGCGGAGCATAAATGAAAAATGTTGCAATAATGAAAAACCGTTGAAACTAAAACACGCGAACAAAGTCGCGGGGGACAGCTAGTTATCTTATATTTACTTAGTTTGTCTCCACATTTGTTCTTAGGATACTTGATAAGGAATGTAGACTTCAGCGATATTTTGCATAATAGGGAATAATTACGCACGTAATTTTTTTGTATGCGTATTTGTTCAGTTACACTAACTATATATAAATATTATACAATGTCCAAATAACAATTAGTTCTCACATAAAGATTATAGCATTTGAAACATATTCTGGGCCTTTTATTACAATTGTTCACGAAATGACGTCAGAATGCAACAAATACAAAAAATTTAATGTTTGCACATTTTTTTTTTTCTTTTATAAATTAAAATGTATGTGTACTTTATATTAGCAACTCACGCTTGCGGTCTCGTAGGCGGGATGAGCGGCGGCACAGGCTGGTAGTTCGCAAAGTCGTCCGGGTACAACACTCCATCCACAGGCGGTGCAGACGGTGATACTGCCCATTGATCCTGCACACAAACTTGACTTATAACTTGAGACTATGGTCCTAAATTGCTTAAAGTCTGCCTTTAACTTGACTACAGATCAGTAGTGCCCAATAACAAGCCTTCAAAATAGTTTGATTACATTTCTAATATCAAAGCGCATCTCGTACCAGTTTTAAAAAGTAATATTGTCTGTTCTCACTGATCCAAGCGAAACATTAATTATATTTTATTCTTTACAGTAATTCTATGTATAAGGCATACCACACAGAAAAAGTGATCTGCAATTTTGTACCAAAAATAATAATAAGTAAGATCATACATCATGTAGAAGATGTGGTGTTGTTGTGTGTGCATCTTTTTTGTTCTCATCTGCTTGAAGTCTTTCGGCAAGTTTGGCATCTTCTCTCTCTTGCTTTTTCCTTTCTTCCTCTGTTTTGCGTCTCTTGGACTGTAAATAATTAGTTATGAAATAAGATACATACATATTTTGTAGTAAGCTTATAAAGTACTATTAATTTTCATAAAGGCTAAAAGCTTAAATTAATGTTATTATGTTCTCAAGCCTGATTAAGAGTATTGAGTCAATAGCACATTACACATAATATATTAATACACAGAATATATACTAGGAAAGTCCTGACTTAGCTACTATGAAAAAATGTCCTAGCACATACTTTATAAAGCCAGTAATTTAGTTCTTATATTGGAACCTTGTCATCCCAAACTCTCCAACTAAAAATACATACCTCATTTTCCTGATATGCAATGTGTTCTTTAGTATACTGGTCTAGAAGCCTCTGTTTGAGTTTTTCTGCTTTGGGCATAACCTCCTTTAGCTTTGTTTGATTAACAGCTTTTACTTCAACTGGGACGGACACATATTCTGGATGCTTACGAATCTTTTCCAAAAACAATGTCATAAACTTCATATACAGTATATATGCATTTTCAAGGCTGCCCTCTGCTAGATATACATTTGCCATCCTAACCATCTCTAAGCCAGATCTGTAGTACCTTAAAACATAAAGCTTATTTTTTTTAATTGTTATGTGATAAGACCTGAAGTGTGAAGGACAGCCAATCAGTTCTAACAACAAACTACAAAAATCAACCATAACTTTTATATCTATACATATTATAAAACAAAGGACACTAGATTTTCATATTATATAGAGTGATTCAAGGTTTGTGTGTAATTCAATCATGTTTTGTCTACCCATTCAACAGGGACAAGTTGCTAGTAGACTCTAAATAAAAGTACTGTCACTGTCTAAAGTGTTACTACTCACATGCAGTTGAGTTTACAAACAGTTATGATATTCACACATTCAACAATTTATTATAAGTATAATTACGCTAACAGCGAAAGAGTGGGGGACGATTATGGGATCATATAGCTTATACAGGAATTCTAATAGAAAGAACCCTTACTTAATTGCCTAGTTTGTATAGTGAATAATATGTACTAATAAATTGATGTGAGACAAATTTGATTGACTGTTAACAGACTCTAATCATAACCTGGAAAGATATGATGTAGCTTATAACTACCACATTCATAGGTGCAAATAGAGGGCCTTTCAAAGCAACAATACCTTGGTGCGAGCCTGAAGCCCTTTTAACTGTCAGCTCTGCTACAATCTTGCTACTTGTCTAATATTTTGTAATGAAAGAAGCTAGCAGGCACGCATAAAGATATTGTTGGTTTTCAACGACCAAAAAAAGTAAACTACATAAGAACGTAGGGTTTCCTGTAATTCAAATGGTATAAAACTATAACAAGTTACCTTCTCGGTGGAACATTGGGGTCTACGTCTACCATAGCGCCGTAAGTAGCCAATTGTTTGACTCTTGCCGTAGCATCTAAGGAAGCCAAATCAACTGTAGGCTTAGTGCGCTTTTCCTCTGCCTGCATTATGATTTTTCTAAATTCTTTTATAAACCAAGGTTAGGTCGATGAAATACACAATAGTGAATACGTAACAATAACATACACTGAAAGTAAAAAAGGTTTTCCAGTCGATAAAAGCAAAAACCAAGAGCGAAAGGTACACTACAGTCGTTACCTACTATTTGTCACAATATAATTGTCACTTGTCTGTCAGTTGTCAACTTGTCACTGTCAGTGTCTGAAAGATACAGATCATAAATTTATTCCTAGGAAGACTTGACAATGCCCGAACATTTGACAAAAGGCAGAACGTTGGAAAGAAGCTGCAAACTTGCATTACAGAATATAATAATATAATATAATATAATATCTTGGGATATTAATACTCTAATGAGAAGAATGTCAACTTAGTCAATATTAGATTTGAGACCAACTGGCACGCCTCACAACGCCTAGCCCATTGAACTAAAATAAAAATTTTGCAGGAATATTTAATATCGCCTTTATAGATAGGTTTTTAAAGTAAAACTTTTTTATGAATGCTTGATTTAAGGAGTAAGCTGCTGAATGCGTGATGAAAGCGTTACGAAAGGTGTGATCGAGCGAAGCGAACAAAAGTTAAGAGGGAGATATAAGTTAGTGATGATAGAAAGAGAGTTACGTTTCGTATATTAGAGTAGTATTACTGTAGGGACAAGAGAGAGATGCGAACACACATTTTCTTTCTCTTATAGCCAGTTACAATTCGTATATATGAAGAAGTTTTACTTTCGTGAAAATCGTATTTATTTCCGACAAACTTATATAAAAACTGACTGCATAATGTAGGTTTCAATGGCCACCTTTACCACGGACTGCTGGAAGCAGTTCGACTGCCTCCTTCTGGCGCAGTCGGGTAAAAAACAAATGGACGGTAGGTACAAAATCGGTCAACAGCTCGAGTAGCTCGAGTAAGGGTGGTCTTAAATCTTTCCTAAACGGGAGAACTTTTTTAATCTTCACATTTGGCGAGGGGGTTGGAAATTGCAGTCTCTACTTATATTGAGTATTTTACAAAAAACGAGGCTGCACGTTTTCTGATTTACGGGAAAACCTTTGATGTGCATCCTTAAACACAAGTTTGCAATTACTACAAACCTTTATGTATTTCTATAAAATTAAGACTAATAAAATAAAAACTACATAATTGCAGCAGTGATTAGAAAGCTTCCGCCAATAGAGTTGAAAAATCCTTGAATGAGTAAAGAGGTAGGTAGGCAGTTAGGTAGGTAGGTAGGCAGTTAGGTAGGTAGAGTAGGTAGGTGGGTAGGGTACGTAGGTAGGGTAGGTACCTTTCTAACGACATAATAATATCGCGTAACGCCAGGGTCTCCTTTATGTTCTGGCGTTTAGGTAAGTTTATTTTTGCAACTAGCTGTCCCCTACGACTTTGTTCGCGTGTTTTAGTTTCAACGGT
Source organism: Diachrysia chrysitis (assembly GCA_932294365.1). Lineage (NCBI taxonomy): Eukaryota > Metazoa > Arthropoda > Insecta > Lepidoptera > Noctuidae > Diachrysia > Diachrysia chrysitis. The sequence goes on from OW028647.1 coordinate 4,763,547, forward strand.
TTTTCATTTTTGCGACATTTTTCATTTATGCTCCGCTCCTATTGGTCGTAGCGTGATGTTATATAGCCTATAGCCTTCCTCAATAAACGGACTATCCAATTCAAAAAGAATTTTTCAATTCGAACCAAAAGTTCCTGAGATTAGCGCGTTCAAACAAACAAACAAACTCTTCAGCTTTATTATATCTATACTAATATTATAAAGCTGAAGAGTTTGTTTGTTTGTTTGTTTGTACATCACGCTACGACCAATAGGAGCGGAGCATAAATGAAATAAGTTGCAAAAATGAAAAACCGTTGAAACTAAAACACGCGAACAAATTCGCGGGGGACAGCTAGTTAGTATAGATAACTCATACGATATTCATTTAAATTTTCTGATGTAAACAGTTCTAACCTTGTAAATATTATTTATAAATATGTGTTAACTTCTAAGATGTTGATGTAAATTGTATGGTGTAAAGGGCAATAATATTGTGCGTGAAATACTCAAATAACTAAATTATTTCATTTGATAAGGATTTATAGCGTATCCGTCTAGGTTGCGTTCAAATTAACAAATTAAATATATACACTTTTTAAATCATTCATTGCTTGGAACAATCGCGCCTTCCATTGTTATTAATCCTCAACACAAAAAGAGGAACCTGTTATACATTTAATGTGTCTGTCTGTCTAGTGTCTTTATATGGCATTGTAGCTCCTAAACGAAATACTAAACGAATTACGATGCGGTTTTTTAAAGCTGACAGTCGAGACGGCACTCAGCTACAATAGGGTTGTTGACTGGGTATGAAAAGTTAAAATCTATTTAGTCCGTCAGTTAGATAATAAAAAAATATCAGACACGTATTTTTTCTTTTATCAAAACAATAAAAAAATAAGAAGATACAGCGCTTTAAAGTTTCGGAGTGGGGGCTCATGACGCCACGCCTTCGTAAAAATTGTAGCGAGGAGTGACGTCACGCGAAATTTCCGTTCTCTGTATTTTGATCATTTTTTGTTTGCAGGAAAAAAGAAAAAATACGTGTCCAATAAAATTCATTAATCTACCAGGCGGACATTAAAACAAAAATAGGAAACATGCCTATTTCTGAAGATTTGTTCAGGCGCTTGGTAATTTATCAGGTTATATCCTATTTGACAAATTAATGGACTAATTGATTTAAAATTTGGTGTATTGTTAATTTGATGGCATTTCCACGTCACGCTAACCTTGTTATACAATATATTATATAGTCAAATATAAATATGTAGGTATAGTTATATAGATACATACATATATGTATAGGTAGATAAGACATGTTTAGATTCTGGTCTGTCTCGATCATTCAAAAATAAGTATGTAGGTACTTACTGGAAAAAAAAGGTGTTTTTAAGAAGAAAATAGATGGTTCGAATATCTTATTGGGAAATACTTGAAATAAAATTAATACTTTAAATCATTATAATAATGGCTACAACTTTATTTCAGTTAAAAATTTAACTTGAACTTCCGCACATTAAATCGCAACAAAAATATACACAAAGAATGAGTGGACACCAAAAACAAATCGAAAGAATGTACATAAACATTTGACAAATGTTTACCTGAAATTTATAACAGCTAAGAAACATCGGATATAGAGACGGGCAGCATTCATATACCCAGAAACATGGCCTTCGTCTCATAGCGTGGATGTACAGAGGGCGACAAGCAACTGCAATTGGCCATGCCTCCTTTTCAGCCTCAGTAACTAGTTCTCGAAAACAGTCAAACATTCGGCTAATCTTTCCACCTTGCTTTTTTTTTTTCTTTTTCTTAACATCTGCTACTTTCTTGAGTGGTTTATTTGGCTTTGACTTTGGTATTTTTTCTTGTTGTTTTGGTGGAATGAAACGTATAGGTCTGCGTTTATAAGCACGCCTAAGTGATTGTTCATCACCACTAGACTTAGGACCACAATTATTTAATGGGTTTATAAAACACGGTAACCGCGCATAATTTGGAGGTGGAACTCCTGCTGCTGGTGGTGGGTAATAATAATTGGCAGGAGAAGGAATATGTTCTGGGTTAGGATTATGACCAGGATAGCGCATTGCCACACGATTAAAATCTGGTTGAGGCGGCGGCACGTTTTGTGGCCCGACTGGAAACTGTTGTGCATTTGCAGGCTGGGTGAATTTTTGTTGCTTTCCACTGTCAGTTGACCTTTTTCGTACTGGATGAACTTGTCCCGTTGAACGTTGCTGCAACAACAATCCAGGCGGTTTGTCTACAGGGGTCGTTGTACTTAAAATATGATGAGACATCTTGTTGGGGGAAGATATGCCTTCACATTTCACATTTCCAGTACAAGGATCATCGTATTCGTTGGGACATACAAAACGAAGAGAACCTGGCCTATTGTGGGACACTTCAGACCGTTGAATTGTAATTTGCTGACATCGTGACCCGTGTATCTTTTCAGTCTGACCTATCTTAGATGAATTGCGTTTTTTCTTAGCAAAACTTTGTGGTTGTTCAATACGATATATGTGCGATGGTTGGTGCCGTATTCTATGTGGTTGACTTAGATGTTGATTCAATATTTGAGGTTGGGACTTACTTTCCGATGCAGTTTTTTGTAATTGATTTTGTACTATTGCCGGTGATATCCGATGTTTACTGATTGAACAAGTACACATGCCTGGAATTATACGTCTCGGTTGGATTTGTTGTATAGGTAGTGATTTTTGAGGGATTTTTGTTTGTGCACTAGCATGACTTTGTGAATTCCTACGTTGTTCCTCATCATCTACTTTGGAAGATTTTTGATGTAAAGGTGATACCGGAACTGACGACAGTCGTTGTTTATTAGCTGATTGTATTGGAGTACTACTAACGTGAGGTTTATTTGAAGAAATTTTAGTTTGCTGATTTAAACTTTTATAAGGTACTTCAGATCCTACAGTTTTATTAGCAGTTTTGTGGTCAGAAAGACGTTGCTTATTTTCCGTAAGTCTTGGGTGAATACTATGCATACTTGTAGTTTTTGCTGAGTTTTTAGTCTGATGACTAAAAAGGTTTTGTGGATTTTGCTGTAACTTAGAATATTCCGACTGATTGCGTGAGCATTTGCATACTCCTGGAATGATCGGTATTGCAGGATTTGGTTCTAATTCTAATAATTGGTGCATAGATTTACTTGGCTCTTTTAAGACTAGTTGGTTTTGTGATTTAGGTTGACCTGAAAGAGAAGGTTCCGAAATCTCTGGCTGCTGATCTGTTAAATTAACTTGCGTGTCCCTATGTTGATTCTCGTTTTCAACAGATGTTTTACGAGGTAAATAGGAAACTGGGACGAGCTCTTGTTGCTCTGAGCGTTTTGGTTGAGAACTTTGTAGCTGACGCGAATTTAATGAAATTTTAGACTTTTGTTCAGATTTACTTAGCTCTTTTGAGACTGGTTGGTTTTGTAATGTAGATTGTCGTGAAAGAGTAGACTTGGGATTCTCAGTCAGGGAAATTTTTGACTTTCGAATGGATAGATGTTCTGAATATTCAGGTTGTTCCGTTGAGTTTAATGTAGAATTTTGTGGGAAATGCCTTATCAATTCAGAAGGTTGGTTTTTTTCGGAAGGTGTAGGCGGTTCCTCGGTTTTCATAGTCGCTTTGTGATGAGGCAAAAGTTTCTCTGATAAAAGTCGTAGCTTTTCGGCTGATTGACTTTCGGGCAGCTTATGTACGCTTGGTGTAAGTTTCGCATTTATTTGCTGGTTTAAAAATTCCTCTTTCAAATTTTGAGTATTCATTGATTTAATACCCTGTTTTTCTGCGCAAGTACATTTACCAGGTAGTATCGGTATTGGTATAAAAGGGTGTAAAGGGTAGCGTTGTGCAGGTTGGTTATTCGAATAATGTAGGACTCGTTTTTGTGGATCAATGTTTTCTTGTTTATAATGCTCATATGGCTGTTCAGTTACTTTAAGATTATTTACTTTTTCGGTTAATTGTTTATGTTGACTTTGATGAAATGAAAAACTTGTAGCTACGTTCAGTTTAGAATCTGCTGGTTCAGGAACGTTTGTCTGCTGACTTGCTAAATGATGGAAAACTCCTGTTTGTCCTTCTTTGTCAAGACAAACATGACATGGGTAATGGGATCCTTGCCGTGATGGAATATATTGTGATTCATTACTAGGCTTTAATCGTAATTTGTTTTCAAAGCTGGATTTATGTGAAAGTTTCGATATATTTTCAGAAATTTGGTCGCAATAACATGGACCTGGTATTAATGGGGGTGATTTAACATGTTTCCCATTTTTATGTGACAGTTGCGATATTTTTTCAGAGATTTCATCGCAATAACAGTCGCCAGGTATTAGAGGGAGTGATTTATCATTTTTACCACTTTTATGTGATAGTTGCGATATTTTTTCAGAGACGTTGTCACAATAACATTTGCCTGGTATTAGGGGGAGTGGTTTATCAATTTTATGTAAAAGTTGCGATATTTTGTCAGTGATTTCGTCGCAATAACATTCGCCTGGTATAAGGGGCGGTGATTTGTCATTTTTATGTGATAGTTGCGATACTTTTTCAGTGACTTCCTCTGGTCTTAGGGGTGGAGATTTCACATTTTTTAAAGTTTCATGTGAAAGTTGCGATATTTTTTCAGAAATTTGGTCACAATAACATCCGCCTGGTATTAAAAGAGGTGAATTAACTTTTTTCTCATGTTTATGTGAGTGCCGTGATAATTTATTAGAAAAATGTTTTAATTTTTCACTAAATGCTTTCGATTTTATATGTTGAGAAAGTGATGAATCTTTAGATGTTTGATTCGCCCGATTAGACTGATGAGCATGTGATACGGATTCAAGAGACTGCTGTTTTTCCGCAGAAGTCGTGGGCAATGCTTTCGATTTTATATGTTGAGAAAGTGATGAATCTTTAGATGTTTGATTCTCCCGATTAGACAGATGAGCATATTCAAGAGACTGCTGTTTTTCCGCAGAAGTCGTGCGCAACCGTTGTGATTTATCTGTTGTAGACACATTTCGAGGTTTTATAGTTTGCTGACTTTTAAGATGTCGAGAAATGGATAGTTTCTGTAAATTTTCTGGTAGATCCCTGATCGCATCTGAGTGAGCACTTGACTTAGTTTGATGTGAGTGAGATGGAAATTGAGAAATTTTATCTTGTTTATTTGGAACGCGCTTTGATAATTTTAAGTGGGACTTTTTTGCTGAAGAAGTCTTCAGAATATGACCAGATATGTCGCCTTTCTGAGTACGGGAAATCTTATCAGTCGAACAATTGCATTTAATTGGAGTTACGGGAAATGCTTTAGACGTGTAGTGGGATGTTTTTGATCGCTGATTTACGGATCGCTGAGACAGTCTTGGATAATATTGAGCTACTAATGATTTTGGTGTTTGGTTGGATGTTTTAATAGAGGAAAGTTGTAAGGAAGGGACCCCATGACTAAAACACTTGCGACAGCTTACATAAGACACTATAGATTGCCTTGACTGCTGACTTATACTGTCTTTGATAGAACATGTACATGGTTTGTCTAATTTATTAGGTTCACAAATATGACGCGTTGTGTTGCCAGATGGATATTTAGAAAAATCCTTGTGAACTGGGCATCTAAATCTACTGTTTGAATTTAAAGAAAATGTTGGACGTGAAGATTTCCTTAAGATTTTATTATTTCGTTTAAAACTTACTTGAGATTTACATCCTAGTGTAGATTTACGAGTGTGAAGTGAAGAGGTTTGTTGAACAGATACTGGGTTAGTGGAAAGATGAGATATTTTTGATTGTCGGCTCACACTACATTGTGTACTAGGACCCAAACATTTTGTAGCAGGTTGAGTTATTTTTGTTTGCGGACATTTCTTACGACTAAACATCTTACAATGTAATTTCATCACTAATCTACTTAATCTACTTGAAGCATACGTTATTGTACTGGGTGGAAGAGGTACGGTCAAAGGTTGTTTAACTGAGGAGCATGCACATGCCGAATGAAAACAAGGCTTTTTTGAAGATTGATGTTTTGTTTCAAAAGTTTTCTGAGTAGTTTGTTTTATTTTATCACATTTATTTTTTTTTTTATTACGTTTAGGAAAATCATGGATAACTTGGTCAGGACAAGGTAACATTTTTTGTGAACTATGTGGAATGGACAACTTTTGTTTAGGTATTTGTGGTTGACCCTTCTCGATTTGAGATTTTTGTACTACTACGGATTTAAATAAATGAGATTTTGTAACAACGGGAACTTTACGGTCGCTAGCTGAGCAATCACACTTAGTATGATTCAACGATGTTTGGGAAACGTGATGTCTTGACGTCACAACCGGGTAAAAAAACTTTTTCTTTTTTCGTTTATCATTTATGGAACAGCAACAAAGTGGGCGAGATATTTTCGTAGATGATCTGTTTGTTGTGTCCTCACAACTACAAGGAGGCAATCTTTGAAATGAAGAAATTCGTTGTCTTAAAGAGTCTAAACGTTCTTCTAGAGCTCGTGGGTGAGACGATTCTACTGACGAGACTTTAGTCGTTTCTGATTTCGATTTTCGGGATTGGTAAGAATTTGATTTTTCACTCCCTTTCTTACTAAGTTGTTTTTTAGACTTACCGATATAGTCAATTTTTCTCTTTTTATACGATGCTGATCTAGATTCTGGGGGGCAAAGACATGGTCGTCCAAACCATATAGGCTTTGTCTGAGTTACCTGTACTTTCTTTTTTACATTTTGCCTGGGTTCCTTGTTTAAACTAGGTTTAGGAGAAAGCTGACTATTTTTTTTAAGTGTGTCTGAAAGTTTGTCAGAAACTCTCTTGGCCAAGGTCTGTTTCTTTGACTTATTAAAGGATTGTTTTAATTTATTAATCATCTGTGAGGTGTCACGTGGCACATGTGAAATCTTTTTCTGTTGATTAGAGGAAATCTTAGTCAAACTTGTCTTACGAGGATATTTCAACAACGTAGTCTGTTTTGGCTCTTCTGTTAAGGAAGATTTTGTCGCAATGTGTCGTTGAAGATCAGATCTTTTTTTTGTCATTTGAGTTGGCCGAGTCTGCGACGCTTTGTGACTATCAAAATGAAAAGGTTTCATACTTGATTTATTAATTTTTAACTTGTTTGAACATGGACAGTCAGGGGATACTCCAAACACTGGTGATTGGGTCTCTAGGGGTTGGTGCGGTGTAGTCCGATGTTCTGCAGAACCAGTACTAAGACCTCGTAAGCTTTTTATATCACTTTTAGTTGATTGATGACTTTGTGGTCTTCGCTCCTGAATGGCGATGTCGCTGGAACATTCGCAATGAGTAGTTATTCCGACGTCTGAAGATTTACTTTTTATAAGTTTTTTTAATGGTTGCGCAGTGACAGCAGATGACTTTTGCCCACCACTAGATCGTTTCTTATCACTTTTTGATGCATTTTTTAGTTTTTCATCTTCAGCATCAATTGCACACTCACAGTCAGTAGCCATTTCAACCTCAGGAGCCTGTTTTTGTAAGGTGAGACGTGGTGTCTGTGTCGATTGCAGGTGTTTGGATGGTAATAATCTAGATGAGCTAATTTTAGTACTTTCATTTTTCTTTGAAATTGTCTCTGGCGCTACTCCTACAGATTTCGTACGTGGAGGTTTGGATGAGAGATCTTCAACTGAATCGCAAGGACAGTCAAGAGCTTTTCCGTATAGTAAAGATTGCTTTGGCAAAATCTGAGACTGTGAGTCCTTGGTAACTATACTTGAAGGATGTTGAGTCAAACTACTTTCAAAAGTTTTTTTTCTGTCAACAGCATTTTTTTCATTTTCATCTGATATAGATTGTTTTTGTGGCGTTTTTGGATTTACCTGAATACTCGATGGGTGCTTCAGTTCAGCAAGCGGTTCAACTTCAGTAGGTCGTTTATCCTTATCAGCCAAACTTTTATTCTTAGGGCTGGAATTCTTTATAGATAATAATTTTTGAGAACTTATTTCTTGCTTGCGTGATTCACTTTGCATTTTTTTTCTTGAATCTGTTTTGTATTGTGTTAGTTTTTTATTGGCACAACTGCAATTTGATGCTACTCCATAAGGAAAAGCTTCACTTTCCGTGTTATTAACTATTTGACTGAGTCGAACATCTATCACCTCATTTACTGTTTTACTTTTAAAGACAGACTGTTGAGTATGAAGTGATCCCGTATTAGTATTATTTGTTTTGCAAGCTGAAGCCATTACATACTGATTTTTTGAAATCGATTTGCTATGTTCATTTTGCTGTTTAGGTATACCGCTCAAACCAACGAGTGTTTTTTTATCACCCACGCTCGGGTATGGTCCACTCGGTTTATGTATAACGCTTAAACCGTCAAGTGGTTTTTTATCACCCACGATTGGGTCTGGTCCGCAGGCGCAGTCCACCGTTTTTGCTGATAACGATTGTTTCGAAGATATAGGCGCGACTTTGCTAGGAGCTTCTGACGCTTTATCAGTAGAAGATCGTTGCAAGGCCATTGTTTGTTTTTTAGCAAAAATAGTTTCATTACTTGTAATAGTTTCTCTATCGATTGTACTTGGTTGCGGTGAGGCTGGGCAGGGACAATTTATTATGATATACCTAGGATCTTGTTTAACTGAGACTGTGCTTTGACTTAAATGTGGTGATGGCATACTTGTTTTTTTACTTATTGTAGTTGAATTAGTATAGTTAGACCTTAGCTGATGTGAAGATCCACAGGGACAATTGAGCGCGATGTCTATCTTAGACGGTGTTTCAGACAATGTACTATGACTTAATCGTGTCAAAGATGATTTTGATCGTTTTAGTATAGTATGTGGTATCTTCTCAAGTGAAGCATTTGGTTGGTCCTCCGTCTCACAACTACATTCAACCATTAATTTAGACGGCTTAGCTTGTTCTTCGGGAACCGTATCCTTAAAAGTTACACTTGTTGTTTCACAACCACATTCAACCTTTTCTTTTGATAATTCAACTTCTTTAGCGAGGATTGTTTCTTTATGCATTGTACTTTGTTTCTTTTCAGGCCAACATTCACATGTAACTGTCCCTTTGCTTGATACTGCTGCAGGAACCGTCTTTTTCTGCGTTGTGCTTGGCCGAGCTGAGGAAACCGATTTGCTACAAAGACATTTTCCATAAAATACTGGACGTTTTTTCTTTTCGGAGGTAGTTCCTTGTTGTTTCTCAGGTATTATCTGTTTGTTAGAATCTGTTGCTTCATGTTTCTGAACATGTTTTAAATTTGTTACGCGCGGTTGTAAATCTGAAGCAGTAAGTAGTTGCTTGTCAGTCCCACACCCACAGTCAATTGCTAATTTGTACGGAACGCTTTGTTTTAGCGGGAGTTTTTCTCTCTGAGTCGTACTTGATTTAAAAAAGGATTTATCAGCTTTGTCGTGTTTTTCAGAAGCAGATGCATGTTCTTTAGTTATTGTTTCTCTATTTATTGCACTTCTATGGTGTGTTGAAAAGGGACAATAGCAAAAGGGACGTCCACATGACGCAGTTTCTGAACTAGTGACATTTTTATTGCTTTCTTTTTTGTATGCCTCGTTACTAGTTATATTACATTTACAATCAATTCCATTCTTTAGGATTAGAGATTGTTGGTCTGTTTTTGTAATAGCTGCTTTTTCTGTCTGTTCCTTGGAAACTTGTGCTAAAGTAGGTTTTGTTGCCACAGTACCACTGGGTTGCATTTTTTGTGTAGGCCTGTGATGCGAAAATGTTTGTTGGGTTGATGATCCACACGCACAATCACGCTTTTCACTTATACGTGGCGAAGCTTTATCAATCGATAGCTTTTGTGAAATATTTGATTTACTCAGAAGACGATCAATTAAACTTGTATGAGTAGTTCTTTTCTTGTCTGATGGTGATTCGGTTTCAGTCCAACAGCCACACTCAACTAAGCTGTTACCTTGGTCAACATTTAGAGCGCCTTGTGAAATGTTTTGTGATCTATCAATTAATTCTCTTTTGTTTTGACCAAAACTATGCTTTGATACATTTTGCGACCTGTCTATTAAATGTATATTATGTTGATTAATACTAGTTTTTGAAACATTTTGTGATTTATCTATTAAATCAAACTTTTGATGACTAAAACTATACTTTGAAACGTTTTGTGATCTATCGACTAATTCTGTTTTTTGCCTAAAACTATGTAAAGAAGTACTTTGTGTTTTATCTACCAGATACTTCAGCCTTTGTCTTAAAGTGTGTTTTGAAATACTTTGAGTCTTATCAGTCTTGTTAATTTCAATAGTACTTGTTTTTGCCTGTCTAGTTAATGCAGATTGCGACAGTTCAGCTGAAACACCTCTATTGCGGGTTCGTATTTGGTGTTTGTGTTTGTTTGAAGATGTGTGTTTGTGTGTTTTATTTTCTCGATCCGTCGCACGAGTACCTTGTAATTTTTTACCACTCGTGGTGGGCTCGCCGTCACAAGGACAATTTAAAGCTATTCTTTTAGTTGAAGTCTGACTTTGTGACCTTTTTTGTTTCGAATGAATATCTTTTATATTTATTTGTTTTGCTTTAGTCAATTCTTTTATTTTACGATTGGCAACCTTTTTCTTTTCTTTTTTATCTTCCCCGCAGGGGCAATTCAAAGCTATCCTAGATTTAATGGGCGCTTCTCGTAAATCTTTGGAACTAAGAGAGTATTTTGCAGAAAAATTTAGTGTTTTACCTGCTAAACCAAACATGTGCGTTCGACATACTTCCCTATTAGCAATAATCGGATGTTTAGTCCCACATGGACAATCAAACATTAAGCCGAGTGGTAGTGTCCCGCTTTTCCATTGACTTTGGCATTTCGGATAACTTTTTTTCACTATTTCATTTTTTTTGCTCAAATTGAATTGTAACGGATTCGTATTCATGGGTTGATAGTTTTGTGAAGTAGATGCTTTTCCATAAGATGGATTAAATTTCATCGAAGGAATATTTACCTTTTGTCCTGGATCATAACGAGATGATGTTTCTGGCATCATTGCAGAACGTTGTTTATTTTTTGACCATTTAAGATAAGCCTCACAAACGCAACTTGGAGTAGATTCCATTGGCATCTGACCGGCGTCGCCTGCTGGCGATAACATTTTGCGTCTCAAAGCTTTAACTTTAGCGCACTTATCCCCATGCACAGGACATTGAACAGCAGTATTAGTGCATGCTGCTTCCATTCCAACTTGAGGATTGGGATCAGTTTTAGATTTTGGCCAAAACTTTGGTCGGAACTCACATCGCATACTTTGCACCACTCGATTGCTTGATCGATTGTAATTAGTGCGACGTGTTGGTTTCATCATCCAACCTCTGTTGTCTGCGTAGTACAAAGTATATCGCTGTCTTGGATTGGGATGAGGTGAAGTCATGAATGAAGATCCACAAGATCGTGCCTTCTTAGATTTTAGCATAGATATTAATGCGTTAAAGGAAGTCATTACAGTACCAGCCGCGCGTGCATACCAACTCGCCACTGAAGTCAATAAACTTTTACGATTTTGACGACAATGGTCACAGCACATTTGCTTGTAATCACTTCCTGGATCCTTTTTACGAAATCTTTCCGTAAAAGATTTCCAAAAGGCAAACGTTTTTCTAGATTTGTCGTCAGCCAACATGTTCGTCAATCTTACAGGACACATTACTACCCATGCCAGAATTACCGCCAGCAGACATGGAGACCACACTACTATAAGTAGTCCAAAAAACACATATTTTATGCAATTTTTTCCTGAAATTCTAGACTTAGTATGGAAAGCGGCAATATTTTGAAAAAGTCCTCTGAATATTTTTTTACGTTGATTATTTAAGAAAGAACTCTTTCTTTTCTTCTTTCTATTTTTTCTACTCTTACAAACAACAAATTGTGGTTTGTACAAGTGGGGTGCGTCCTTTGGACTCGAAGAACCCGGTGTATGTTCTGAGATAAGCTTATGATGGCTCAGTGAACTATCTTGCGAGCTTGGCTTGTGTTGGCTCTCTGGACTTTGTTTCGAACTCGGCTTTGGACGATACTTGCCTGGAGGCTTATGGTGTGATGATGTAGCATCACGATAGGCAACAGGTGGTCGACGATGCGGCCGTGAAGTTATCTCCACTTTACTGGAACCAACACAGGCATCGCAACAACATCTTTTTAAAGGGGCTAAAGATGATGGTGAAACTGCGACATTTTGGTCTTTATGCATAGCGTGATAAGGGTCCCTCGCCCATCCTTCATTCTGACGAAAGGTAACATCTCGTTTGCGACGATGTCTACGCACGTGAGAATGAACTGTATTTAAGTTATAATAGATTGAAGGACTATCCCCACGGTCAGAGCTTTTAACTGCTGAGTTAAGAACTCTCATTGCATGATGTTTGCAAGTGCAATCTTTACTTGGCTGAGATTTAGTCTTTAGCTTACGTCTGAACCCTTTTCGAAGTTTTTTTAATGGAAATTTGTCAATGTTTAGGTAATTGCAGGACATCTGATATAGGTAAGGGTCAAAATATCGATTGTTTTTTTTAAATCCACATAAATCATTGGAATATTTTTGATCATAGCCTATTTTGGGCCGGTCATGCTTCGCTCGTTTCCTTGAATACCTTATAAAGCTGGGAGTTTCACGGGTAAATAAAAAGTGTATATCTTCGTGATTTTTTGAGGCATCCAGCTTCTTTCTTAAATCTCTTTGCTTAAGGTCAACTGTGGATCTTCTGTTAAACAATTTAAGAGTCTTCTTTTTTTTATTCAAATGAGCTTGCTTTAATTGTTTTGGAAGATCTTCAAGGCTTGAATTAATCTTTAGATCTCGATTTTGTAGCTTATCTGAAAAATAAAAGGACAAGACCTTAAATAGATTAAAATACCAGCACTTACACCCAGTGTTTGTGGAATTTAACTACATACTCCGAGATGGAATCCTGAATATTTCACTTTTTGATTTGCGGTTCATAAAATTTGAACTTTTAGATGATCCGGAATAAACCGCGTTGTCTTCTGCACATTTCTTATCATTTGCTTCGTCAACTTTATTTGTTTCGTATTGTTTATTTTCATCCATAACATCATCTTCTTTTTTATTCTCTTCGTGCTCTGCAATGTTTTTATTCTTGCCCTTTTCGACATTTGGTAACGTTTCGAAACCCACAACTCTCAATCTATGTAAATCCATCTTTTAAAGGACAAATGCGACTTGGGGCATTTGCTGGAAATACATTATTATAAATTACGAGAACGATAAAATAGACATAGTAAATAAAAACTTAGTTAATTAAATAAAATTGTAAATATATCTTAAAAAAATAGCTAAAATTATACCGACTATCAAAACTGACAGTCAAAATATGTTACAAAATATCATGTCGATGTCGATTACTTTATTTTTTCTATTTTGTTTTAGCAAAAAGGTTATAATCATTTATTACTTCAAGCGACGCCACGCGTCGTAACAGTTCGCACAATTACGCAGCGACTCTTGTTGCGACTCACACAAGTGTGGGCACAAACTACCTACTGTTCTCACAGCGTCATTTTCTTTGTTTGTCTTTATCTTTTCGCTAGCCTGTTTTGTCCCACTGCTGAGCAAAGGTCTCCCCTAAGTCCTTCCATCTAATCATTTCCCGCGCCCCTCGGACCACCCCTCAATCAATATTGTCTGGGGAAGGCACTAACTGGAATCTAAACATTGACAATATTTTTTCGTACGTTTGTTATTATTTGTGTGCATAATAAATAGCAATTTTGCATTGGAATTGTATTAGAATTGAAATTCATACAAGAGTAACTCCTCTGGTCTGAGCACCGTAGATACCATGGGTAGATACACAATGTTTTCACAACATAAAGGTAAACTTTATTTTGTGAAAACATGTGTAGTTAACAAGGTGTAAATATAATAGTTTGTTTCAACATGCGCTGCCTATTGGCGTACAAACAATAAACAAATTAACATTAAATATGTAATTATAAGGTAATTAAATTAAAACCGACATGGTTTATTATATGTCAGTAGCGACTAGCGACATCTAGTACACAACCATCTTAAATTACTGAAAAAAGTTTAACTTCCTATACCTAAATATTACCTATATTTATTATTAATGAATTCAGTTAAAGTATAGAAACACTAGTTTTTGTTGTTATCTTTAATTGTTTCTTTTCTTGTTTCACATTTAGTTCTATGATGTTTTTGGTATATTGTTATTATATCACTGATGGTGCTAGACATAAAATACTATTGTGCAATAACGTGGTGTTAGATGCAACTATACATAGTTAGTCTTTAGTTCTTGCCTGTTTTTAAAAGATGTAAAAGAGAATTTAAATGTTAAAAATTAAAAAAACAACGTCTGCCAGTTCCCAGTCTGCTGCAACCTTAAGGCAATCAGATGTAAACAAGGAAATTTACTAATTTTTATAGGTTGCTTTACTTATCCACTAATCATTCATTTCAATAAAGTTTTATTAAAAAAGAATTGAGCGTTAAGATCTTAAGCCACAACTACAAGCTATGTTAGGGTTAGCTTCTAGTCTAATCGGATTCAGCTAAATACCATTATTGACATGGAGAGGCTGCCTATCTGACATCCACAGCCCATTTTAATGGATACTACAAAATATATTCCTATAGTAAGACTGATTTTTATAATAGGCATGTTTCCTATTTTTTTTTTAATGCCCGTCTTGTAGATTAATGAATTTTATTGGACACGTATTTTTTCTTTTTTCCTGCAAACAAAAAATGATCAAAATACAGGGAACGGAAGTTACGCGTGACGTCACTCCTCGCTACGATTTTTAGCGAGGCGTGGCGTCATAAGCCCCCACTCCGAAACTTTAAAGCGGTGTATCTTTGTATTTTTTTATTGTTTTGATAAAAGAAAAAATACGTGTCTAATATTTTTTTATTATCTAACTGACGGACTAAATAGATTTTAACTTTTCATACCCAGGAAACATCCCTATTGTAATGATTTAAGTAACGACTGCCAAAGAACAAAGACAGTCGGGAGAAACGGCGTATCGAGCTTCCCGAGGCACCGAGGGGTCTTGGTATGTTTACAAATGGTCACCCATCCTCGGTACAACCGGGGCAAGCGCTGCTTTACCTGCATTATATCAAAATAAAATGTGGTATTTTTGTTTATTCAAATTTATTCTCGATTTCTTTAAATTAACAATCAGAATTACAGACACAGCAAAGGCACTTGCACAATATCAAGAATAGCAGACAAGGTGACCAAAATAAGAAGCTGGCTAGGCATAGCAGACAAAACTTAAGACTTCGAAATTGTGTTCGAAAGTCTGTATATCCTGGGTTAAATGCCGGACATGGTGGATAGCCACATCTTGGAGGCATTCTTCCCATTGCAAACTCATAACAATGGTCATTAGCTGCATCTAGGTATGAGTATCTTCTAGGTTTGCAAGGCGGGTCATTGTAAGTATCATTTCTTGATTCGCAATAGTCACCTATACTTTCTTCACAAGGACAAGGCGCAACGATTTTCTTAAAATATTGTTCACAAATCTTACTGATTACACTTTTCTTTTTACAGAAACATGAACAACGGTCACAATTTAAAAATCTCTCCAATAACTCGTGTATTTTGTCCACCCAGTTACGTTGAGTCGGATCACATTTTGTACATATCTTTTTTTTCTTGCCTTGTTTATTTACTTTTTCATTGACATCAACGGCTAACATTAGTTTTTTTCGAGCTCGATTTAATTTCTTTGCCGCTTTCAAATCTGCCTTAGCTTTATTATGACGCTTCTTCTTAAATTGATTCATCTTCTTTTGTAACTTCTTTTGCATTTCCAATAGTTCTTTTTCTTTACTCTCTAAATAATCTTGCTTTCTCTTAAGCATTGTTTCTAAATCTAAATCAGTAGTAATTGTTGGAGTAATAGGAGACTTCTTCTTCTTTGTAAAGTACTTCATTTCTAATATTCCAGTGTCCCTTGACTTGATTTAGACACAACGTGCTTAGAAAAAGTTAATCTGTCCTACTTACATAGGAACATACCTTGTTTACATGTTTATTTTACTCTTTTTTTTATTTATTACAGTTTTTCATTTTTTTATACTTTCATTTTATTTAGAAAAATATTGAATAACTTTTACCCATTGTATTTCAGTTTGTAGCTTGTCCTTTTGACAGAACAAGTAGTAAACTGATTGAAGTAAAATATTTTTTATCTATACCCATGTAACAAGTGCAAGGAGTCCGTACTTATAGCAATAACGACATCGGTATCAGCCTAAGAAGTTATGAAATCTATGGCAATAGAATTTTGCACGACCCGTAAACGTTGTAGGTTCCTAGCTTAGCCTAAGTTTCCTAGAGTTAGGTACCTACTTCTCTCCTTTTTGGTATAAATAATATTTACTGTAATTTATTTTTTTCTTAAAACATAAATAGACCGTATTTGTATTATATAATGCTCGTGGCTAAAAGATGGGATGTGGAGGTCAGATAGGCAGTCGCTCCATGTACTTAGGTACACCCAGTATTTAGCTGAATCCGGTAAAACTGGATGCCGACCCCAACATAGCTTGGGAAATGGCTAGGCAGAAGATTTTATTATGAAACTAAAATAAAGATTTGCATTTAATTTGAGACCATACCTGCGGTACACGAATAGGGATGTTGACTGGGCATGAGAAGTTAAAATCTATTTAGTTCGTCAGATAGATAATAAAAAAATATTAGACACGTATTTTTTCTTTTATCAAAACAATAAAAAATTACAAATATACAGTGCTTTAAAGTTTCGGAGTGGGGGCTTATGACACCTCGCCGTGGTAAAAATTAAAGCAAGGAGTGACGTCACGCGAAATTTCTGTTCTCTGTATTTTGATCATTTTTTGTTTGAAGGAAAAAAGAAAGAATACGTGACCATTAAAATTCATTAATCTCTGGTAGATTTGCGGACATTAAAAAAAAATTAAGAAACATGCCTATAGGGATGTTTCCTGGGTATGAAAAGTTAAAATCTATTTAGTCCGTCAGTTAGATAATAAAAAAATATTAGACACGTTTTCATTTTTTCTTTTATCAAAACAATAAAAAAATACAAAGATACACCGCTTTAAAGTTTCGGAGTGGGGGCTTATGACGCTACGCCTCGCTAAAAATCGTAGCGAGGAGTGACGTCACACGTAACTTCAGTTCTCTGTATTTTGATCATTTTTTGTTTGCAGGAAAAAAGAAAAAATACGTGTCCAATAAAATTCCTTAATCTACAAGACGGACATTAAAAAATAATAGGAAACCGGCCCATTATAAATAGGTACCTACTAATTCAAACGGGTAGAGTCCCCACACCGGACAAGCTGGTTTATTCAATAAGTGTAAAACATAATATGTATAAGATTGTATACATACATTAATACTCTCTGTAACCGGATTGAGGCAGGAAGAAATTCTCAGTGATACTTTTGGCCATACCTAAGCTTAACGCGGCAATCACGGCTTAAACTTTCAAATTTATACACCTACGCGGTCAACATTCAGCCAATTTTTATGTAAACGTGTGTAGAGAATAAGTACTTATTTTTTATAATAAACACTAAAAATAAGTATAGATAGCTACTTATATTTATTTTTCAATATTATAAAATGTGCCGCTTTTCGTGAATTTTAGTGCGGACAAAAGCTAGTCCATACTAATATTATAAATGTTAAAGTAAGTCTGTCCGTCTTTCTGTTTTTTAAATTTAATTAAATTTTGTATGGAGCTAGCTTTAACAAGTATTGGTGTTTTTTGTTGTGATGGCCGACATCCACGCAGGTGGACTCGCGAGCCAAAGCTAGTTGAGATATGAATTTTGCTAATTAAAGTTATTATTGAAGAAAATCCAAAATTACTTTAACTATCTCTGTTTTAAACGTGATAAAGGCAACTTGCCTGTTTAAGTCTAAAGTTATACCGATATGAAGTAGTACTGTAACACATGTAGGGGTCACCGGCATCCAGACGGGAGCGCGGGCGCATGCGCGGCCGCCGGCGCGAATTCCCGGCAAATGTCTCACGCGCACCGGGCCGACGTTTGACGAACAAAGAGGTTTTTATCTCAATCTACTTATAAAACAGGCTCCTTTTACAGCATTAACTGGTTTTATGAACTTATAGTAGACTATTGTTCAAGAAACTCTTGCTATAAATAATATCTTGTATCCAACGTTTTCTACGATAAAAAATCACGTAAAAATATCTATAATCTAAAATATAAATAAAAATGTATGACTTCATATTTTTTTTTTGTTTAGAGGTGAAAATCTAATGACTTCAACTCTGGCCGAGGTCCGTAGGGATATGTCAGACTTGCACCGACTAAAAACACCCCGGTTCCGACCTTGCCTTTGCCGGAGCCGCGGGGTCACTAAGCACGTTCAGCGAGGTTCCGGCGGATGACCTGTAATCCTGACGCTCATCCTTTGGCGTTCTTACTTACTTCAGAATTTATACAGCTTACCAAAAGATCTTAAACGATGAAGTCAGGATTCGAACCAATTCGAAATTGTACGCTAGATAAAGTGATAAAAATAAGCATTAATGCTTGTCTCTTACCGATACACGGACCTAGCACTCCAACAAATATTACCCATTCTAGATATTATTATAGAACACGTTAAACATCTTTTCACCTTTGGCTTAAGTATAATTTGCGAGTTCAGTGTATTTCCTGCATCAGTGAGGTCAGCTTTGAGAAGGCTCCCGCGCGCGGCGGCACTCAATGAGTCTCGAGAGTAGCGCGCGGAGCACAACACCGGCCGCCTCGGGAACAAGCGAACGTCCGCACTCACGCCGTCGGCGCCCGCGCACGCAAATATCGACACAGTGATAAAAAACCAGTGTATACAAATTAAATTCAGTTGAACGTGAACAGTGTTACTTTTCATCAAGCCAGACCCCTCGCGACATCTCCCAGGTATTTTTAGAGCAGTCGTGCTCACGTCCAGAACTGGTTTTCTAGTTTACATCGCGAAAGTGACTTGAATATCTTGTTTATTACCGGTGTTACGTACATTTACACAAAAAATAACATTAAATTTTCTAAATTACTCCGTGGTATTGTGTGTTAATGAACGCAGTAACGCTGGATTCATTCCTACCACAATAACAATCTATAATTAGCAGAACGTGTTCAATTTATTTACACTTGCATGTTTAACATTAGTTTTAAATAAAAATAGCCAATGTGTATGTATGTACCAATAGAGTATCAGCGTGCTTACGCGTGAATAGTAAGCGGCAATTTCTAGCAATGATCACTTCCATTGTCCGCTTATCAGTGTTTGTAGCTACGTAATTATGTATGTCAGCGTGTGTGACCACTGCAGATAAGCGCATAAAGTAGCGCTATTTACATAAATAATACAATTGGGTATCTGTTTACAGGGTGGGTAATGAAATGGCGCGCTACCAGCTCGTGACACTCCTGTGTTTGATCATCGCCGCTACATTGGGTATGTATAATTATTGGCAATCAACAACAGCATAAATCTGTGTTTACTTTAAATAAATTCTACATACAGATTTTCCTCGATCAGGAACTTGGCACAGAATACAGACGATCTTCGTGTCATATTGGCATATATAAGCATACCTAATCGGAGCTTATCAATATTAAATATCCTGAATCCGTACTTTACACGTTTTGAGGTACCGATGACCGAATTCAGTGTCATTGTGTATTCAGTGTAAATATAAATAAAGTGTAGGTATGTACCTATATTTAAGATAAAGCTTAGTAGAGCATGTTCAAGGACTTTTCACAACAAAATCTTTCTATGTAAGTACTGGTTACAAGTCAGACTAGTTTATCATCAAAGACATTTGAAACAAGTCCGCCCTAGTACGATACGTATTGTAATCCCCAGCATAGCTTTTATTTGTAAACTCATGTCGTACATCCCTAAATCATTATTGTACAATTCCATTGTTGCGCTGGTTGCTTAAAATAGCTCCAATAACGAATCCCACTCACTCCATGGATGGTAAACATCTATCACCGTTATCACAATGATAAAGTGTTAAGAAAAGAAATTCTAGCCAGCAGATAAGCCATACACAGAAGCTACATCAAAACAAACCCTTTATCAGAACATCATGAATTCATGAATATTTATTCCGAAATCGGAGAAGTATAAGCATCAGTACCATTTACGTGGGAGTGATTCATGATTTCGATGATTTAAACATGGCGACTCATAAGGAAACCCATTCGTATTATTATGTTAATACATCTTATATGTAAGATCAGAAACAAAATATATAGATACGTCTGTAGTAAGTAGCGTAAAACAATTTATTTACATAATGATTCATAGCCTCAGGTGGCCGTGAATGAATGGAGTTCGAGTCGTATTGGTTTACCTCATCGTGTCCTTTCTACAGTGACTAATATTATACATTTTTTTTAATTCTATTGTTACTCTCCGATCTTACTAAGAGCGATAAAATAAGAGCACGCGTCTACACAAACAAAACTGTCACCCTTATGCAAAATATAGTAGTTTAAACAAATTTACAAATGTGTGTCCACATGCTTGTAGCATAATGTTCATTGAAACAAATTGAAATCTATACTAATACTAGCTGTCCCGGCAAACGTTGTTTTGCCCTATAAATTAAAAATACCTACCCTACCCTACCTACCCTACCCTACCTACCCTACCCTACCTACCCTACCCTACCTACCCTACCCTACCTACCCTACCCTACCTACCCTACCCTACCTACCCTACCCTACCTACCCTACCTACCCTACCCTACCTACCCTACCCTACCTACCCTACCCTACCTACCCTACCCTACCTACCCTACCCTACCTACCCTACCCTACCCTACCTAACCTACCCTACCTACCCTACCCTACCTACCCTACCCTACCCTACCTACCTTACCCTACCTACCCTACCCTACCCTACCCTACCCTACCTACCCTACCCTACCTACCCTACCCTACCTACCCTACCCTACCCTACCTACCTTACCCTACCTACCCTACCCTACCTACCCTACCCTATTTTTTATTGTAAGTCATCAAAAAATAAAAAAAAAATAACCAAAAAAAAATAAAGTTTTTAATTAACAAATAAAATATAAGGGTTGATCGTAGAGGGATGAAAATTTAGGGTTGTATGTATTTTTGTATGCTGTGTCATAAAAAAATAAAAACAAAAAATTTTGCCTAAAAAATAAAAAATAAAAATTAGGGGTGGACTACCCTTAACATTTAGGGGGATGAAAAATAGATGTTGGGCGATTCTCATAGATACCGGATAAGCACAAAAAATTTCATCAAAATCGGTCAAGCCGTTTCGGAGGAGTTCAAGTTCGAACACCGTGACACGAGAATTTTATATATATAGAGATAATAAAGCTGAAGAGTCTGTTTGTTTGTTTGTTAGAACGCGCTAATCTCAGGAACTACTGGTTCGAATTGAAAAATTATTTTTGTATTGGATAGTCCGTTTATTGAGGAAGGCTATAGTCTATTTACCATCACGCTACGACAAATAGGAGCGGAGCATAAATGAAAAATGTTGCAAAAATGAAAAACCGTTAAAACTAAAACACGCGAACAAAGTCGCGGGGGACAGCTAGTTAAATATAAAATCTCAAACAAATAAGGTAGGTACATTAATAAGGTAACATCATTTTATTAATTAATAATTCATTAGGTACACATAAACGAAAAAATCTGACTGCAAAGTATGTGACAATCATTTCAAATTAGAAGAGAATCTATGAAAAACGCCTACAAAAATTGAGTGTAATCCTAAAACAAAAAAAGAAATTTCGACGATTAAAAAGACGGTCTTCGAGTAAACGAGGAGCATACTCAAAACCTACGGGGTACTTCCCGTCGACCAATAATAATTAATCATTAACGAACTATAAGTAAGTCTGTCTGTCTTTCTGTCTGTTTGCCTGTAACGCTTTCACGGTTAAGCCGATGAACCGATTTGGAAGAAACTTAGCATGGGGTAAGCTTGAATCCTAAGAAAGGACATAGGCTACTTTATGCAGCGGTATAAGTTTGTAATCGCAAAAACAAATTTACTAAAAACATTAATTTCCGAACTTCACGTTAAGTTCTTGTGACGTTGGACATTATGCAGAATTTCCTAATTCTGGATCGACGTGTAGGTTTTGAGTTTTTCGAAAATGTATGTATTAAATTACTTACTGTATTTTTAATTGCTTTGGCATAGAATCTTGACATAGAGCACCTAGATCTTTAAACACATGCTAATTTCCCGGAAAACTTGTGAAACTTAGATTTTAATATTTTACTTATTAGAGGCGCTCGGTCCCCTCTCTAGTAAATTGCTGAAATTGTTGCAATAGAATGTACCCACGCACGGTACATAGACGAAACGTGACCGGTTGAGTTGGAAAAGGGACCTAAGTGGATTATTTCCTTTCTCGGCGTAGGTCACCGGTTCAACGTACATGCATAACGATTTCGCAGTCGACTGGAAGTTTCTGTTTGGATTATACTGACCTTTTTAAGATATGCATTAAACGCTCGCTGGCTTAACAGTACACACAATCATCGCTGCTTATCATATCGCGCCAGTAGGAATGTATAGATAAGTAAAAATTACCAAATCAAATAACCCTTACTCCTTCAAATTTCAAGTCTCAATTAGATGATTTCAAGTTTCAATTAGATGACGCATGTAGAAAGTTATAACAAACAACTACTTACTTACTCTCACATTAAGCCAGTCCACAAAATATAAAAAAACCATTAAAACAAGATACCTGTAATGTAAGTACACCTCTACCGACTACTTCGGAGACTAAAGACACTCATACGTTATAGGTACATTTATCTACACAAGATAGACGGAATAGGAGACTTGCGTGTCTGTGAGCATTGGAGCCAAGAAGATAACGGATCGTTTAACCAATTTACTATATTTGGTAACAGGAAGACTCGAATTTTATCGAAATTGTTGACTCTACTGTGGAATAATTGAATATATACTTAGAACCTTTACTTACTTCTACATATCTCAGTTTGAGGAAGATCCTGGAACTGAAGTTAGATAGGTACCTACCCTAGAACGTCTAGCTATCTTTCTTCAATAAAAGATCTCAGTAAAGATTCTACAAAACACATACAATCCAAAATAATTGTCAAGGAAAATTACTTATTAAGAGATTTTCCTGATTTGAAGAGTTAATGACCAATGAGTTTTAAGTACACATGTCTCATAGGTAATTTTATTAAACAGTTTTTTTGTTTGAAACGTGTTCAATGAATAAAGGTTACAAGGTAACCATATAAATTATTAATTGAACAAAGCGTGGATTTGAATCAATCAGTAGTTTCAAGTGAATTCTTCGTGAGTGATCACGACCACTTATTATACGCGGAAGCGTTTACCATTCTTCCGGCAAGGGCCGTGAGAATAGCAATATCTACCTTTTAAGTGAGTAGAAACTCTACAGAACCAATAGTGTGTAATCTATTAGGTACTGGCGTAAACAACCACAATGACAACATGCATTAACGCCGTCAGATAACTTAATCGTTTCGCCTCCTAATTTGTTCTAATGACGTCGGTAAAAGACAAAGAATTTACCAGGAAAATACAAAGCTACCATCTCTGACTAAAGTGCGAATGGTAAAGAAGATGGCCATTTTACGTGGTACAGAATAAAATCATAATTAATTACGGTTCTGGTTAACTATTCCCTCCATATATTTAATGACTAGCTGTCCCCCGCGACTTTGTTCGCGTGTTTTAGTTTCAACGGTTTTTCATTTTTGCAACATTTTTCATTTATGCTCCGCTCCCATTGGTCGTAGCGTGATGTTATATAGCCTATAGCCTTCCTCAATAACCGGACTATCCAATACAAAAAGATTTTTTCAATTCGAACCAGTAGTTCCTGAGATTAGCGCGTTCAAACAAACAAATAAACAAACAAACAAACAAACTCTTCAGCTTTATAATATTAGTATAGATTTCTTTGAAAAGATGCTACCTCATTACCTATATCTTTGCGACAAAATCATTAATTTATTTTAATAGATTGGAAGTACAATAAAACTATAGAATTCATGGAAGCAGTGGTTTGTGGTGACATAATTTATTATCTACCTAAGTACACTTTACAGAATAAATCCGTGTGTTCAATTCAACTAGGTACCTATATCTATAGAATAGAATTATTTTATAGAAATGTACCTAGATAAGTACCAAAGTGAAGTCCTAAGTATAACTTTTTTGTTAGTAAAGCCGCAACCAGTGATCTAAAACACATACTTATATAGATATAACAGCCACTCTATTTGCTCCGATAAGTACTTTCACTTCGAGACACGAGGTTACTCTTACAATAAGATAGTTGTGAGTCATTTCATCAATTACAGTATCATTCAGACATACTTAAATATGAGCTCAGACGTCGTTAGCCCAGGAAACCGGATTTTAACACCGTTAAGTACACATTATGTTAAAGCTGTGCCTGACCCACTAATTGAAGTGTTCGGCTGGCCTCCCGATCCGTGGCGACATGAATGTTTGCATTTAGATAAGTTTCGAGTCCACTGCAGTCCATTCTCTATGAGCTAACAACTTAACATAGACTTTAAACGTAAACTTTGAACATATGATAACGGTTTATCGACATTTCCAAATAACTTTCACGACGGCCGTGTTAATTGATTTGTGTTACATAGCATTTTATACTAATCTTTTAAGTAAAACCTGAGAACGATATCTTTTTGTGCATTGCAGGTGTAACTCCGTGTTATGGCGAGAACTCTACTCCGAAAGAACAGGAAACCACGTTGCCTGAGCTTGCAAAGGAGGTGGAAGACAATAGTCGCTACAAAACTCTGGAAGCCAATGCAACCGTCGAAAAGCTTTTGGTTGATGATAAAAATGGTGTGAGCAGGTAATATACCTTTTAGATGTTTCATGATAAGGTCTTTTCGTTCTTTCGTCGAATTTTATCATTTGTGTATGAATGAATGAAACCTTAGTAACCACAAAACCTTTAAAATGAATATTAAAATTTTAACGTTCAACACTTTAAATATAACGTTTTAACACTTTAAGTATAAAGAGAGATTCTGTATGGGCGGTATTTCTAAATGACTATACTACAGAATACTACAGAAAACTACCTATCTTTTCAGATCCGAGGTGTTCGACATGCTGCACTCTCGGGATGATAACGAGTCACACATGGATCTACCTACCTTCCCTGAGGACGCAGAGGATGCTCGCGTTGAAGTGCCCTCCATGCCACTGGACTCTCAGTCTGAATTCTTACAAGGTAAGATATAGAAACAATTGGGAACACTTACCTACTAATCATTAAATTATAGGGACTAGCGTACCTATAATGGAAATCCAGACGCTATCTTGGAAGGAGTTAACACACAGTGTTACATAATCATATTCGTTTTTAATACGGATATTTTTTTAGTTAACTGTTAAATATTTATCTATAACAAGAGACATACTGCTACAAGACTTACAGGGCCATGACTTTTTCCTATAGTTCTTTGATTGATTAGTTATGTTACCAAAGTCCGGTTATTAAGGACCACTCTTTACTAAAGTTCAGTTAAGGCAATTCCAGTCTTTCACTACAAGAAGTCTCTTTCTATTTAGTAAGAAACATGAAGAATATTTATTATTTTAATTATTTGTTACGCATTAACGCATGCGGAGCGAATATTTGTAATTAAATACTGGCGCGTCAAGCCAGTGGTCGCAGGTTCGAGTCCTGCCTGAGGTTTAAGTTTTTCCTTCTATTATTTGTATTTAATGAAGAATATTATAATAACTTAGTACCTGTTTTTTATCATCTTCAGCACCAGGAGAAACTGTTCGGAAAGACTCCCAGAAGTTTCGGTACTCCAGTGTACGCGGCGAGCCGGCGGGAGCTGCCGCTGGCATCATGGTAGTGGTGACGTGCAGTATCGTGTGCCTCGCGTACACGGCGCTCATTGTATGGAGAAGAATTTACTTGTAAGTACCACGTAATATAAAATCTACTGTACATCTATCAACATAAAATTCAGGCTGTAGCACTGGTTCGTTAACTCGAAAATAGACGTTTTTCACTAAGAATTGGGCTTAGTAAATCTCTGCTGGATAAAAATAATATGGATCTAAAAAACTTTAATGCTCCATAGCTACAATAAGTTGAATTCAACATAGAGGTAAAAGGAGAGTTATATTTATCTTGATAAATATTGCAATCGGCAGCTATTTATAATGCGGGCGTTGCTGCGACATTCAATATTAATTTTACCTCTCCCTTCAAAATCACAAGAAAACGATTCCCCGTCACAAATAATATTTATTTATAACTATGTACGTCCCATAAAATGGCTATTGTGTGGTTGTAATATGATCCACGCCTTCCCGCGACCCAGTGCGTAGGAAGCGGTCAATTGGGACGGAAACCGTGCTATGCTAAGTGAATATAGCCCTCTAGAACACATTAACGTGGAAGTTTGACGTTGGTTTTTTATTGTATTTTGATATGATTTCGTGGTAAGCGTTCGGTAGGTACCTCCTACCAATACGTGAGTTGAATAAGATTAAGAAATTACAAATCCATTTGAATATTCTTTTTAATCATGACGAGATTTTTTTATAATTATTTAACTATTTTAATAGAAACAATACATCCAATATTGATTTGTGTCTAACGATAAATAGTTTATTTTGTTTTAAAACCAATATAAAAGGTATTAATTATATTTTTCTAGAAAAAGAAATGGTCTCAAGCATGAACTGTTAAGAAACGAGGAAAATATTGCTGAAACGAGAATAGAGGTAACTAATAGTTTGTACTAATATTACATATATATATCTTTTTAGATGGGATGGGTCTATTTACGTGCACAAACGTAAATAGACCTAACCACTCTGTGGTTAACGCTGTCAAGGCTACAATAACACATTTAATTGGTACAGTCGTCTACAAAAGGCAATACAAACAAAAAACTTGAAAGGCATGTTCCCTTTAAGAAATCCTCAGCAAAACTACGGCATCAAATATTAATGGCTATGAAAATAAGGCATATTATACCGAGTTTTTTTTAAATTTCATCAAAATTTTGCCATACTTTGGTGTATAAAGGTACTTTTGTTGGCGATCGTAACTATAAATAATCAAACATGTTAAGAGCAGTGCACTGAGTTGAACATTTATTTAAATCTTGCATCGCATTGCATGGAAAAAGATCTCCTTAAAGATTCTATTCGATCCTCTTGAAATTATTCAAAAAATCTGTATCTATTTCTGTTGTTTATTAATTTCAAACATTTCTTATTTCAGTTGTGAACAAGTCAATCGGAAGAGCCTTCTGAACAAATAATTATGAGTAAATCGATTCTCCAGATATTTCAGTTTAGTTGGCAGTCTCCTGATAAGTTTCAAGACTGAATTACATTAACATTATGTAAAATTAAACATTATTAAATTCTAAGTTAGCCTTATAATATAGAATTGTAGAGAATGATCAATTTTACATCTGAACAAAACAATTTGTAAGCACTTTTGATATTATCATATATTTTACTAGCGATTTAAGTACGAAAGGTATCTCAATCCATGATATTGCAAAGTCAAAATATTATCGCATCAAAAGTAGATAAGTATGAAGTACCTAATATTTTTATTACATCTTTTACATAGGTAATCAATCGGAATGTTTGCAGTGCTGTTCAAAAATAATATAGGTATCTTGTAATAAACTTTTGCTGATAAGTCCTAGTCAAGCAATGTGTTACTTGACTTGTATAAATGTTTTTAAAATATTTCCACCCCTTATTTCTTCTTGTTTGTTAATGAATATTTAAGTACAGCATCATTACATATTATTACTATTATTAGATTATACATACAATAAATTACATAAATATAATTCCTGCAACACAAAATGTGCCATAACATCTTCATATTTTTTTAACAAATGAAGATTATAATATTGGCATGTATTAATATTTATTTTTTATTTAAAGTCAAAACATGTCTGTGATTTTTAAATTAAGGCAATGTGGAAATAAACTTTTTTAAAGAAAAGATTTGTTTTTTATAGCTGGATACCGTTAGCGATTTCGCTCTTGAGGTCCGAAATGGCAAATTCCATAGTTTGTTGGTGTGTTTTTTATACAACTGACACACCAGTGGCGCCAAATGGTGGTATCAGCTTTATATTCAACAGAATTTAAAATGAGGAAATTATGTATTTGAATTTGAAGAAACTATCTCGCACGGCCTCCGTCCTATCTATCCAAGTGGGCCAAGGACAATTGCAGATCCGACAGAATAGCCTAAGCAAAAAGTAGTAATTCCAGGTTTGGCTCTCTGCTATTTCCTTCAATATTAAACGAGATCAAAAATTGAGATGTTTCAACCACAATTGTATAGAGTCAGACAATAAATAATAGTAGGTATAGACTATGCGCCTGTTTCTTTTTACATCATTAAATTTTCGTTTCAAATTCGTACCCTTCGCCTCTGAAAATAGCGATAGGGTTCTAGTATCATTTAAAGGAAAATATATGGGCATAGTGGGTACTAATTTATATTACTGCAAAAAATCATTGCTTTAAGTTCATAAACAGGCGAGAGCGTTTGTATGGAGAAGAGACATCTTTCCTCTTAAGCAATAAGATTAGACCACCTATCTTGTATTTATTTGACCTACATAAAATTTTACATGATCTATGAAACAAATTACTGTACTAAATGAGCGGCAATTTAAAAAAAAAAACAAACTAGTACAATATTGAAGACATTAATATAAAACTATCACGGAAGAAGGAAAATTACGATAGACTAGGCAGTATAGTAGAAAGAACAGCATAACACGGGAAAAAATATCTGAAGAAGAGCTAAGTGGCTATCAACACTTCACTAACAATGTAGCAAATCACATTAATGTATCAATAAAAAAAACATTAGTTCAACAGTCCAAATTGTATTTATATTTGTAATCTAAAAATAAAAAGTGGTGTCAGTTTATCACACCAGCTAAAATAAACATGATCAAAAATGGGTAAAAAAAAATCATAAAAAGTAACAAAAGTATACAATATCAATATTTGTTCTTACGTTATTATTAGCATATTTTGTTTTATTGTTACTGTATTAATTATTACAATAATACATATTTAATACATAATTGTTTTAGCAAAGTAACCTGCAATAAATATGATCACAATTATTTGTATTATCACCTTTTTCTACTTCATATTATGTTCTAGTTTTTCACTTGTTTTCCTTATGTCTAACAACAACTGGACCAGTGTTGTCACCAGTTGCTTTGTTATGGGCTCCATGGGCTCCATCACAGTACGGCCACTGAGAACAAAACAAAAACATTTACTCCAAGTTTATCTAAAACATCTTAACTCAAACATAATATGAACATAACACAATCTGATAGCTTCAAGGTCAGCTCACAAGCTGATAATTTATAATGTTTTATAGGCCATATTTAACAACATAATATTTACTCTATAGAACCATGTTATCATTAATTAAATAGAATAGGGAAACCAAACGAGGAAACAACAGAACTGACTTAAAACATAGTTTTAGCATTTGAAGAGTTTTGTTTTTAAAACTAGTTTTTTATTTATATCTTGCTTAATCTTATCAGGTTTTTGTATGACTTTATGACATTGTTGATGTGTTGAAAGTAAAATGAATAAAGACATGGTAATATATTTTAAGGAATGTGTGGTTAAACCAGTTTTATAAAAATATACTACTACTGTTTTTATGTAATAATGTGCTGAATACTTACATTTTTGCTTCTCCAACAGCGACACAGAGAAACCTTTTCGGTGATATCTTCAATGTCAATAAAATCAACCACTTTGTTAATATCTTTTCTGATAGCAGGGTTGATTTTACCATCGCCAGCTTCACGAGCCTTCTTAATAGTTTGGTAAGAATAGTATGAAATGCCTCCTACTACTACTGTTGGTGGGATCAGAGCAAGCCAATCCTTAACTGGAACAAATGAACGAGTTAAATAGTGATAAACCATATTATGAGAGACAATTTTATACATGTTCCTAAGCTCTATTGAATAGAAATACTGAAATGGTTGCCAGAATCACAGAAAACCAGGTGTTGTATAATAAATAATTAATACTGGGTAGGTACTAGGTCAAGGTACAAAACATTAATAACCATTAAAATTACAAGAGGAGACAATAGACATGATTGCATATTTACTATGAAACTTGGTACAAAGCATTGTTCAAACTACAAAATTATTTGAAAGTAAGTAATTGAAAGTATGTCATTGAAAATAAATTGTTCTAAGGGAATTCCACATAAACCACTTTACACAATTCTGTATTTTACAGCGACCACATAAAGTTAAATTTTGCTCGCAACACAATATTTTATAACTGTACCTTTATGAAGCATGACGACTAAAACAATTTAATTTGAATTTTTATGTGATAACATCCATCGGATTTAATTAACCATGACTAATTAATTACATGTTCGAAAACACCTCATCACATGGTTAAAAATATCTTACCTCCAAGTCGAAACCATCCTCCTACCGAGTCAGGAATCGGCAGGCTAGCTAAATAGTTTGGTATGGTAACTTTAACCAAATTCGAGACAATATACATTTTGAGCAAATAATCGATTAATTCCTCCAAATAATTACCACACGCTTTCTGTATATTAATTAAAATACAAAAGTTAAAGTAAGTACAGATTACATGCACGGTGCTCAACGTACATACGGATACGGTCTTTCTTGGAACTTTATGACTATGACTTTGACAGACTTTGAGTAGTTTGACAGTTTGTTTGACTTTGTCCTACATGACAATCATTACAACAGTTCTACCATAGAGAAAACAATAAGTTACACCTTAAAAAGAAATCTAATTGTGGTAACACTCGCTGTAAAATTTGCAACAATATTTATTAATAAAATATCCTTCATCTCATTCGACAAAGTCGGTTGTTTTAAAAGCTGTTTTAACCTGTTGTGATATAAATATTATAAACTTAACTTTATTGATTCTTAAAGAATTGAAATACATGAAAAAAACACAGTTTAACAATAAAAAACGAAAAATATATGTTATTATTACATGTATTTGGGTACTTTTTACACTATCTTGCCGCCGTATACGTGCTACGGAGCTTAGAGGGTCACTCACTACGAGGATTCCCAGCTCGTTTCTTACCTTAACTGGCTACCTGGAGGAAAGGAGTGGCTAGAGCTATAATAATTATGCTCAAGGGTGGAAGTGCTTAACGGCGTAATGTTAGCGATGATACCAGGATGATATCTGGATCTGTAATTAAATACAAATAATAGAAGGAAAAACTTAAACCTTAGGCAGGACTCGAACCTGCGACCACTGGCTTGCCGCGCCAGTAGCTTTACCAACTAAGCTACCGAGGTCACTGCCTGGAAGTTTAAATTTTGCTTTGTATTTTATTGTGTCTTTTAGGACGACGTATGCGACATCTAGTGAACCAACCTTACGGTTTGGCTTTCACCGACTCTGATTAACAATCTGTTAATTCAGATGTCCGAGAGATGATGCAGCATGCAGCCCAATACTTATTATTTTAATTATTTGTTACGCATTAACGCATGTGGACTGGATTCACCGTCTGGCCATTTTATTTACATTTACATGAGTAGAATAAAAGGACAAGTTTATCTCAAAGTTTGCTTTTAAAATTAATTAACCATCTTACAGACGAGTATATTCCTACATCTATGTCACAGACAGACCACATAATTGTAATCTTTGTAAAAGTATATATTCTAAGTACTTCATATTCAGACTTTTTTATCTTTATCAATTACTAATCAAATAATTCGACGATAGAGAATGTCACCCCGACAGGCGACAAATCAAACTTCAAAATTATTAAGTATCTGTACTGTACCTGTCTTCGCTTTGGTTGGGTGCGCTTCCTTTTTATCGTGTGTTGTAATAATGAATATTTTCGTTTTATTTTAGAGTATTAACCATTTAAAATATTCCCTCATGTAGTTTTGCTAAAGTGTTACTAGTGAAATCCTTCGGTGGATACTAATCAATGCTGCTGTACACTGAATATGGCTGACGAAAGACTAGTGGTTCTGAATCGTAGTGACAATTTGGGATTCGGATTCTCTTTGCTTGGCGAAGCCGGTTTGCCACATATTATATACGAGATCGAAGAAAATTCCCCTGCGGCTCGAAGTGGTGAGGTAAGACAGTGATTTTTATTTTCATACCTAAATGTTTAAGAGTATAGTCCTACCTGCTTATGACTTTATACTCGTCAACTCCCCTTTAAAATAGCAACGAATAGATATCTCACGAAAACAGACGGTATTATAAGAAACCAACTATAAAAATTTACGATATTTACTGTTAATTTATATATGGATTTGTCATGCCAATGTGTTTCTAATTATATTAATTTATTATCATAAACAACCGTGTATTGAAATTATATGCCCAGTATTTTGTACTATATTTATTATGGAATTAAATGTTAACATCAATAAATTCTAAGTCATTGTGTGATGCTAAATAAATGAATTGATTGGGTTAGTGTGGTGAGTAATAGAATGTGCAATAGCTATAATGTAGTAAACATCCACAACATAATATTCACTCAATCGATTTGTTTTCATGACTCACAACTCAAAATTCAGCATTATTGATAAAAAATCATGCTTGAAAAATATCATACTGATCATAGCAAGACACAAAATGTATAGACAGGGTTTCTCTAGAACTGAGAGTTCTACTTAAAAACAGACTATAGTATTGTTGTGTGAAAACACAACCATAATTTACTTGTTTATGTTATCTTTAAAACACATTGCAACCAATTTTTTAAAGATTAGGTATAATCAAGTCCTCATAACAAATTGCATTACATAGAAAACAGTATGTAATGTAGCTAGTTTTCACCCATGTTGTGTTTAGCACATGATGCAAATGTTGCAAATATATCCAAATAATTACTGAAATCACAGCTGTATGTAAGGTATTGAATTTTTGTTACATCTGCTATGTCATAGCACCATATGTCAGCTATTCTTAATCAGATCACTTACTCCATCTTCATCATGTCAAGGCAAACTAAATTAGGACTTTATTATTCAAGGCATTTTCCTATTATACTTAATATATTGTCTACCTGCATAACTAATTACATGAACAACACAATTTATCTGACATTTTATATATTCATTATGACCATAGGCAAGAAGAAGACCTTAGTTTAAATATTCCTTTTTGGCAAGTGGTTGTGGTTTACCCTGAAGAAAAACCTTTGAATGCCATGCAGTATGAACTTAATTAGATTATCAAGCTCCAATTGTAATGCCTTTTAATACCTAAGTACAAGTTTTTCTTAATTTGGAACCATAAGTTCATTAAATTATTATCTAAACAACAAACATTGAGGTAGTTGTACAGCTAAAATCTAGAATATCTATACCAAAAAAAAGTGCTTAATTAAGTACAAAGTTTATTTTTGTCTGAAATAAAAATATTATAATAAAAATGTGTATAAAATTGATAAGTATTGTATGTAAAAATTTTTTTTTTAAAATGACTATTGAATTGAGTATTATGTTTCCTGCATATACCTACTTATCTAATTTTTATTCTATCTACTACTAACATAATGTTCCACTACCACTTTTATATGCTGTTTGAGTACAATATGTTTCAAATATGTTAATTTAATGTTTGGCACAATGACATCATTTATATTTTCAATCATTGAGTTTGAGTGTAGTTAGTCTTTATTAAAAGCAATGTACCAATGCACCAGCCATGAGTAAGCAAGCCAGTATTATGATTGTGTTGGGTTGAATAGATCGTCCAATGATGGAATTAAATTCGCTGCTCACAAATTATATCAAGGCTGTTGTACCGTGTTGGCCATCTGCACATATGTTGACTTTATATGCCTGACCTATTTATAGAAAACTAAAAGTATTATATTTATACCTGTCAATGATTAACCTACTTAAATGTATAAGTTTATAATACAAAACTATTGCTCTCTTTGGAGGCCACCCAAGTTAAGTAAGAGAAAATCACTCAAAACAAATTAATTTAGGGAGAAAGTAGTAATACCATCCTCAGTTGAATTTATAATAACATACCTATGTCCTTGGTGTGCAATACCTACATAATATGTTTAAGACCAAAGGTTGATAATCAGCAATGAAATAGGTATCACTGATTACCGCAGCTCTTGACACATGTTGACAGTTAATATGAAAACTATGTAAATATATCCTAAACACTATCAAGATAATCAGGTATTTAAACAAAATAATTTTAACTGTCGGGTCCAATGCCATATACCTATAAGAATCACAGCTATACATTTTTTAGATTACTAGAATTAATTAGATATCCAATAAAAACCTACATGGAACCCCAGACACTCGATTACTAGAATGTAGTAGTATCCATTCTATAAAAGTCCACTACTTTTCACTGCTAAAATGGCACGTAGGGATATTTCATGTTCTACGATCACACAACTCGTAATCCCACGTAGGCGTGGCAGAGTCAGTGTCGGCACTCTTTAGTCGTTTGATAGACTTTTTATGATTACACTATAATGTATTCTATTCTAATACCTTATTGTTCATGAATATGTTCTATCAGTTGTGAGTTCGCTGTTGTCGAATGTCGAACGAATTCTAATCGTAGGTCAAATACACATTCAACTATATTTAATCCCGGTTTCTCACATGCGCGCAAACATTCAAACGAATGTTTGCACGTATCTGAAGGGCCGTCAGAGTTTCATTCGGTAATTTAGCGGATATGCAAATGGGTTTGCATAATCAATAGTACTACTAAGTACTTGATTCGATTTGCTCCCTATAAGCAGCCATTAAAAAAGTTATCTTCTTTTTTAATTCGTCTATGAATATTAAAGGTAACGGTAATTCGGTTTTATACGAGATTTGTTTAGGATCCCATACAGTCAATGCATTCTGCAGGTATGTGTTCAATAATCTCCAACACCTTGATATTGTTCCAATCCGTGATGAAGTTAGTCTAAGTACGCTACACAGTAGACGTCTATGAAAATGACGGAACGTCCGTTACCCTCGCAATCGTGTATGCAAGTGGTCGCACGAATGTGTGGAAGACTACGCGAAGGATAGAGTTCGCGCACTATTTGATGTCCCTTAAAAAACCGACACAGCTTGGAACACCGCGAATACAACGAAAACTATAATCATGTCATTCTACACTTGTGGGTTTGAGTATTCGTGCGAATGTGAGTGACCGGCATAATAATAATAATAAATATACGCCAAGCAGTTCGCACTACCTGTTCTATTTAAACCCCATAATAAGACTCCTAATAAATGTAAAATGTTTAACAACAAACAAATAAAGCGCCGTTTCATTGAGGACACGTGTTTGCCTAAATGCTTCCGAACTTTAAATAAAATGAATTACAGATTGCTTTTAAACAAAGAAATATAAGTAAAATATTAAACTTTATTGTCCACGCTTTCGATTTTCCAATTATTAAGTGAATTATTTGCATCAGTCATGCGAGGCACGGTTAAGCATTACAATCCGAAGCTTGGTAATCTCGCTATAAACCGACTGCACTGTATCCGTCGTCAACAAACAACTAACAAACATGTTTGTTATGCGATTAGGATCAAATGTCATTTGTTAATTTAATGCCATTGATTGGACGCGATAATGCGAAAAGTGAACGATAAACGTTCACTAACTTCTAATTATCAGCAATCAATGATAAAACAATCTAATTCACACATATTTGATGTTTGAGTACAGGTGGTAACAACAACAAATTTAAATATTTTTAATGATGACATAGTAGTAAACCCGAAGGTCAGAATTATAAATAGATAAGGGTATAGTGTGGCCAAATTCAAAATATAAGTAGGTAAGTATAAGTCCATCTAGTGTTCGGATTGTAAATTATAACTGCATTATAATGTACAAGATTTTGCCCCGCTACCTTATAGTAATAAACATAATTTCATAGCTACGGCCATTCATAAAACATAGGTAGAGGCACTATATGGTAAGCAAAACACTTGGTTAGTCACGTACGTAATGGCGTTGTAAAATAGTTAAACAAAAACTTAGTCGCTATTAATAATAAAGAGGTAAAAGAACATCGATGTTTACTAAAACTCATACATATTTGAATTCCCACGGTCATGTCATTAGCTGTTGCTCGCAATTTCACTTCGCTAAGGAAGACATTATTTACTTATTCGACTCCTTTCTCTAGGAAGTGCGTAAGCTCTATGGAAAATTTATAACGATCCGTTAATTTGTCGAAGGATTAAGAACTATTGTAAACAAACAAAAAATTGCTTTTTATAATGTGAATCAGAACAGCATCTAAAGCGGCGACCGAAGGTTTCAGTCATAAGTAAAGAACGGTCAGTGGTCACCCTTTAACGGTACGCCTCACCAGGTGCGGCTTAACCTTGCCGATCGATCGATGAGCGAGGTTGCTATTTTGTTTGTACCACGAATTCTTTTGAGTATTAAAAAGTTGAACTCCGCGTGATGTATTGAATTTATGTACAAAATACAAACTCCAATTTAATTTTAATTGTAATAGGTACAATGCCAATGAAAAAGTGATATTCGTATAGCAGGCAAGAGATTCAGATTTCTTAAAAAAAAATGCTGTCAATGGAAGGAACTGACTGCAATTCAAACATTCAGAGTATTTTTTTGTACTGTGTGTTGTTCGTGTGCCTGCTAAATGAGTAACAATTTTGCATAGGTATTGTATTAGAATTAAAATTAAATCGGAGAATAAGGGCACTGTATCGTGTAGGTTTCCTATAAAAGGTTGGTAGATTAGGGTTGGTATTGCATGTTGTTGATTTAATTGTAATAAAACTTTTGTACTTATAAGTATTGCGATTTTAATCACGTTTTTACTATTTTGTACAAATATTCGTTTTACATATATTAGTAGAATCTAGAATCATACCTTTTCTTATCTTTCTCTTTTACTGTGTCAAACTTAGCCTCATGAATGAATTGATGATGTTTACGTCTATCGAATTTCAATAAATAAAATTAAATGTAAGGATACTAATTGCTTATCGCACCATTAAAGACACAGTTTTAATTATCTTCAGTCCAGACGTCATTAAGAAGTCCATTGTATTTGATCATAGCGGTTGAGTCTCAGATTTTAATTTGTACCTTTATGTTTCTCATTTAGTTCATTTCTGAATTATTTAAAAATTAAATGTATAGGATGATCGAACGCAGGATTTGTTAGGCCCTTCGAACACGGATATACCGACTGCTTGAAACTGCTGCTGCATAGTATACTATAGACTTCTATGTACACACATACAAGGACTGCTTCGAGCGGTCGACAAAGAAAAAGCTAGCGGCCGGAAGACGCAAGTAACGCGCGAGAGTGGTCAACTGCTGCAGCAGTCCGTGTATGTTGATCATTGGCTAACTACTCGAACTGCCCGTGAACAGTCGGGGGCGGCCTTAGAGTAACATTGTTTAATTACTAAATGATTTCAATGTCAGTGTTAAAAATAGTAAAAATACTAGTATCCAAACCCCACAGATGTCACAAACAGATAATGGGTCTGTTGCGATATTTAGCAGTGGATTACTCTCATAGTCCACCTATTTAAGCATTATTATATTACTTATGAGCGACAGAATCAAGTATTACGATGAATAACTTCTAAGAGTAAGGAATATCATGAGAAATTGAAATCTAGGAAACGTTAAGGCAAACATCATATTAGTTGAGAAATAGTCATCGGACCAGATACACATTTTTACAACAAATTGTTCTAAAAACTATGACCAACGGGCAATGAGAGTAAAAATAGTGATGAGATCACCAACAATGAAAGTAACGAAAGCGAATAGCAAATGCTAATCCGCGGTACCTACCCAAACCCTATGAGATACAGACATGACTTATGTATGACAACAGGATTAAGTAGCTATTTTCATTGTAATTGCATCGCACGAATCATTAGATATCTGTTCCGTTATAACAAGGAAACTTAATTTACAGATTCATTGTTTGTATTCTTTTTTTGTAACATAAAAAATATAATTATCTGTAGGCTACTGCTCCCATTTAATTGATTTTTAGTACGCTTAGAAATGGTACCTAGAATATGTGGTGTAAAGAAGTTCACATCGGTCGTATTATATATTCAAATACGATTAAATCCAATTTTAAAGATTAAGCAAATAGATACAAAAGATTTGTCTGAATAACAAATCTTTTGTATTTATTTGCTTAAAAAATATTCAAATATATTCTAGTACATTAACTTCGCTTTGTCGATTACATTAACAAACTTTTTTTTTCCCGTAAAACGTTAACGATGGACATCTGTAACAGCTCTGCGTTTAAATATAGTTCTCACCTTGTTATAATTTACTATAATATAACGTACCTACGAGATTAGCAGATAGAGGCAGATGCAATTACTATGATTTTATCCCGTTATAAGAGATTTTCAGTGGTCCGTGCTGAATTCAAAATTCTCAGGTTATCCTTACATAGTTACTGAGGTCAGGCATATACGTAAGGATTCGTATCCCTGTTAAAGTTAAAGGGATATCTTTGAATGCCAGTAACTTCAATGTTAAAATATTTTCTGTTCAAAATAAGTTAATTTTATTTTCTTACATCATTCAACAAGATTCCTATCATCTATACGAATTTGTTTAGAATGAGTGAGGATTATTTTGTTTTCGCTATTCTCCAAACAATGGATTCCAGTATTGTGCATGCATTTAGACATGAACCTCACATACACAATTGTTCAATCTCACACCGAATATTTATAGATATTATCTAATACATTTTCCGAGCATAAAATTAATATATCTTTTAGCGAATAAATGGCGTTTGTAACTTGTTTTAGTAACAATGTTTTAATGAATCATACTCGAGGCGTTTCCTATATGGACGTCAAAACATGATAGACTCGACTAATCTGCTGGCAGTTTTAATAGTAATTTAATATTGACTGCTGGTGGAAGTGACCCTCTATGAGCGCTAAGTAGGGTGGCATCGGCAATTCGATATACTTGAGCACGCTACTTGGTCGCGGTTCGCTTGAGCTCTTTCAACTCTCGCGTACAATACAAGTAGTAAGTATAGATAAACAGAAAAGCATACATTGAACAGCTTAAAGTTACAAAGAGGCAGCACAAAACTAGGCGAAGAAGTATTAAAAGCGTGTAGGTGGTACATTGAAGAAGTCTGTGTCAGTGGGCGTAGCGCCTGCGGTCGGCGCTACAGGCGGGCGCCCCATTCACTGCAATAAATACTTGTCTAAAAGCATAATATGGTAAATTTACATAAGAGTAATCATGGTACGCTTATAAACAATGAGGTTTATTGAGTTTGAAGGAAATGCTTAGTAAATATTCTGTTAAATATCGGATGCCCTTAAGATAAATGTCATTCAGTACATATGAAAAGGGGAAGGCAGACTTTGCTGCTGTCACAGCAGGTCTTAAGACTCCTACGCACTATGCAGGCGGCCTGGCCGCACAAATTAGACGCCGCGCCGGTATATGGCGGCGGGTTACACGAGGAGTTGGCGACGGGTGAAATAAGGCCTGGCCACATGATCAAGGCACTGCGTCGTAAACGTAAATCGGAGCGGGGCCGACGTCGCCGCGCCGCGCCCTGTTGGACGGATGCACATTGCACGGTACAGTGCCGCGTCTTAGGACTACAAAATCGTGTTAATCAGGCAATGCCTCTTAAAAAATCTCGCGATCAGTCTAACCCGGTATGGATCCCATATCCCATCACACAATTTTTTTAATACGGATTTATTGCGGAAAGGCATCGTCGTCACTCGCTTTACTCCCGCACTGACGCGAAAGATTTAGGGACAATTTTTAAACTTGCAGGATCCGCGCTACCGCGTTTTGGCGGTGCGGTATCCAGTTTATCGGGATTTCAAAGGCACGGCGCCGTGGTCATGTGGCCAGGCCCATACCCGCGCGGCATTAACTCGCCGCTATAGGCTGCCGGCATGTGTGTAGGAGCCTTAAAATAAAAATAGATACTGTTGAAAACTTCTCATATCAACGAACATTTTTAGTCAAGCTCCAGATGTGTTATCATTTTATCAGAAAATTAACAAATATGTTAAAACTAACAGAATACGTCATCATAATATAACTCTCGATTCTCTCTAGTCATAGCATCTAAAAATATTTAAAATTTGTAGTAATCAATTTATTGTCATTAATCATTTTTAGGGTTCCGTACCTCAAAAGGACAAAACGAAACCCTTATAGTATCACTTTGTAGTCCGTCCGTCCGTCCGTTCGTCTGTCAAGACCGTTTTTCTCAGGAACGCGTGGAGGTATCAAACTAAAATTTATATCCAATACTCAGGTATACTGTCCCTTGAAGCTGTGAAAAAATCAAACTTCTAAGCCAAAGCAATCAAAAGATTCAGCCGTTTATGCCGCAAATTTTCGAAACTCGCACGGCAATCAAAA
Organism: Diachrysia chrysitis; assembly: GCA_932294365.1. NCBI lineage: Eukaryota > Metazoa > Arthropoda > Insecta > Lepidoptera > Noctuidae > Diachrysia > Diachrysia chrysitis. Next base: position 4,804,128 of record OW028647.1, read on the forward strand.
CCTACAGGGTACTTCTCGTAGACTTAGAATCTTGAAATTTGGTACGAAGTAACGTCTTATAGTACAGATAAAGGAAAAATTGCGAAAACTGTAAATTTTTAGTTACATCATATAATAAAAACATTAAAAATATTTTTTTTTTCATTTTGCAACAAAAATATCATTACTACGACTATGACTCGATCATCGTGAGAGGTGAACTTTTACTTATATACCTACAGGTTTGTACGGAACCCTCGGTGCGCGAGTCCGACCCGCACTTGGCCGGTTTTTTTTTTTTCTAAATATAGTAGAAATGGAGTTATGAACTTTTAATGAACTCATTCAGTGGTGAATACCAAACGCGCCGTATAGCTCTAACAACGAAACTGCCTATGCTCTTTAGTAGTCCGTATTAATGCTCTAATAGAAATCAGGAGTATTAAAAGGAAATTAAGTGCAATCCAATCTAAAATAAGCCTGGTTATTAATCCAATATTCAATGTTAGTCCTAACTGGAGGCCAGCTGACACATAATTCATTTTTCCTGTACGCATTTCAGTCGTGATCAAATTTATTTGTAAGCTCAATGATCAATCCATTAGTGGACCCTCGTGTGATAACGACAAGTTGACAGGAGGACGGCGGGCGCGGCGGACGCTTGCGCTGCATCTCCGCTAGATAAACTTATCCAATGTAATGTGTGTCCTCGGAAGATCATGTGTGTTTGCCCTAAGTTTTGTGCCGTAATACAAATACATTTAATATAATTAATACCTTTCTTATTATTTGGAAATAAAAGTGTTTGTGATTGTTTGAGTTTCGAGTTACGAAGTGTTTTGTACAAACCGGCCATGATTAATGGACTGGGCCTCGGTGATTCATTGACATCGCCGCAAGGATGTGATACCGACTGTTAATCGTCAATAAAGTATTGTTTTATAATAGATACAGCATATGTAATAAAGTTAACTGTGTATTTTACGTTTGCATTTAATACACGCTGCGTACTACGTGTACACAACCTACCATCATAGTAAGGTCGGTATTGGCTTGCCAAATTGTTTTAATAGTCTGACAATCTATGTTCGATAGTTGTACCTACATGACTGATAAATGTGTTTGTTTCTGCGATTATTTGTTTAATGGGTACGCACTAATGAAACACTATTAACTATAGAGACCTTCGTTTGTCATAAAAGTGAATCAAATACGCAATACTAGTACACTCTATTATCAGGGTATATTTTGTTTTAATTAAAATTTTCTCCAAACTCAGAAGTTTAAAAGTCACGTGTTGACTGGTGTTTAAAGGCTGCAGTACTGTTGCGTATGCATGTTAAAAGTACATTATTTTACAATATCGGATCGATTGTTAGTATCGTCATTCCTTGAACCGACTGCGAGGATGTAGCAACTCACTTTCCAATTATGTTTATTATCCAGTCATCTGTGACCAAACATTAAACTAATCTGATATACGCTGAACTACAAAGTAGTTTTACACAAAGTAGGCTCAATGGTTTTAACATTTGAAATAAGTAAGTGAAAACGCATGTTGGTTTACAGGTCGAGGCGGGAGACGTTTTGCTCAAGGTTAATGGGACTGATGTAAACCGGTTCACTACCCGAGAAGGTAAGGAATTTGCCATTTATCACGCACACGCCACTTATCTACGAAACATTCTTAACGTACAGATAACTAGTAGTGTAATTGAGAATGTTATTTCATCTCGTATGTAAATAATTTGCAACAGCCTCTGTGATTTAAAGTAAAAATATTTTTAACGACGCCATCTGCCGTTGTTATAACACGGTATACTCAATCGCCAAGTTTACACACGAACTATTTGTATAAAGAATAGTTTTGCGTTATCGAACGTCAGCTCTGACCGCTATCTTTGAACTTATTAACACTAATTCAATGATCGCGTTATGGCCGGCTCGTGCGCGACACGCAACCTCACAATTCATATTTCTGTCGTCTGCATACAGACTAAAACATTCATTTCTTTAACCCTTAATGGTAAAATTTATTTCCGTCGACGACATGTAATAAATATGTTATCATCACATCTAAAATCGAAATCTATAAATGATTGGGTACAAACGGCACTATTGATTAGGTACTCTTGTGTAGTTGTATTTACATTCCTAGCTGCTTAATTGGATTTATAGATTTTTTCTCTGTTGTGATACCAATGAATACAATAATAAAATGTTTATCAGATTGTTTTACTCGAAGTGGTTGATGATATGGGAGTAGTACCCACACAATCTATTTATATTCGTCATATTATCGTCGGATAGTACGTTTCAGAGTCTGAGCCATGAATGATGGTCATTAAAATCTCTTTTCAACTTACTCATTCATGGTTGCTGTTCCCACCGCATCTTACATTCTATCTCTAGAATTATTTGAACTGAATTTTATTTACCACAAACAAGCAAGTTGGTTAAGAGTTTGGCCTTTCTCCCAAAGACTTGCGACAGGACTCGTTTCGATCTGAGCCTGTATATGTTGTACTAAGTCCTACTTAATATCATTTCATTATTGGAAACAACCCTAGTGAGCCAAGTTTATAATATAAAGAAAATACATAAAGTCGCTTATAACTGTTGCTCTTAATTTTATCCCTTAGAGATCAGTAAATTAATTGTTACAGTTTTAAAATGCTTGCGACTGTCGTCGGATCCCGTCACTATAAGACTGAGAAAGGGTGAGTGAAATGTTTTTACCAGAATTTATTTCAAAGTATTGGTTTGGTGGTTATGTGCCATTTGAACTATGACATTCGAGACGGGAATGTATCGTGCCAGCTGCAAGTAATAAAATTCGTTTATCCCCGAGTGGTTTGGTCGAGTTTGCGAAGTAAGCCGCCACAAATAAGAGTAGTATACGCGGAGTAATTTTATAGGTGGCTCTCGGGATCTGGACCGGGATAACTCTCGTTCATAGTGGCTTTTCTTTCCTCTTTAATAATGTACGCGTGTTATTATTATAGTAAAGTCTTTATTTGTTGGTAGTTTCACGGAGGTTGTTGATTGTGCGTGAGAATACCAGCTGATAGTATGATATGTGCAGACCCACAGATCAAAGCGAGCGTGCGGCGATACCTGGCCGCGGCGGCCGAGCGTCGCTCTAGCGGCGCACGCATCAACCACGACAAGTGAGTTTGTTTTCCGTCGTGATTCTTGTACAGATAAGCCCATTGACGCTTGTGAAAGCTTGTTTGTTGCTTCCACCGCGATTAGACGCGCGCTTCTTACTTTCATGCATTTTATAATTAATTTCTATAGTCGCATACTACTATGAGTAATAAACATTAGAATATTGATTCTCTTATGTTAGTTTCACAAGTGAAACCTGGTGCATGTGGTAAGTAATCGGAACCCCTCTAGCTGAGCGACAGCTGATTTCCGACGGCGATAAGTGATTATCGGTACCACATGTATGGCGGCGAAGGGGTACACCGGCACCCCAGCCTAACCCCCGTTGACACGTCACTTTTGATAATGTATTTTAGGAACATAGGTGCAACGCTGCAGTTGAACGCAAACAACGTTAAAATTTTTGAAATTCCTTACCCATATCTCTTTATATCAAAGACATGTTGTATTATTATCATATAAGTATCTATCTAAATGTATATAGTATTTGAATTAAAGAGAATACAGCTTTCGATTGATATCGGTATCCTTAAAAGTGTATTCGTGTATTGCTTGGCTTATTTTAGCTTTGAATATTTTATAGCTCTGTGAAGATAACCCAAAAGCAAACAACAGCTGCTGCTAATGTTGATACTGATTTACGAATTTCTAAACCGAATTAAACATAAATACCTATATTGTTTAGAAGATTATGGTTTTAACAAATAATATGGCCTGCCTTTATTGTATTCAACACATACCTACCTACATGCAGTTTGTATGCCGTTATTAAAACTTTGAATTAAAATAATTAGTTGTATTAAACAAGTATCGCTTAAAGTAAACGAAATTATAGTACAGACAAAGATATGGAGCATTTGTTGTTTATTGTGTGACGTATCATTTGGGACAGCTGACCGGTGCTCTGTAGCAGCTGATGTACCGATAAGGCTTTAACTCATTAATAAATGCAAATCAAAATAATATTACATTTAATAGGGAATACTCACAAATCACTGAATTTGATTAAACTTTTTTTATCAAATGCGTTTCAGTTTTAATTCAAACCGTAATGATTAGTTTTTTATTTCTATAATTCAATAAAATGAAAAAAATATATTTTTAAACGCAAAATATACGCGTAATTTATGAATTCTCAAAAAGCAACGCCTTTGGCCTGACTGACCTAATATGACGCCATACGGATTACTGCTTAAGTGTTATTGTTCCCGTTGACATCGACTCTGACGTTATTTTGACGTCACACGCCTTAATAAAGATGGCGTCTGTCTCAAATGCTATAATTTTTTAAGAGAACTAGTGGATATTTTGACATTGCATAACACTTTTTTATTATGGTTTTTATATTTTCTAGTTTTAAGACGGTGTAAGTAAATAATTAAAACATAAATAATATCGTGCATATTCCCTGTTGTCCTACATAGCAGACGACTTTCCTCTAACACATGCAGCTTCACTGGGTTGTGAATCTATAAGCAAGATAAATAACGATAGATTTTTTAGTCGTAATTTTAACGGTGTAGTGAAATCACTTGAACCTTTCAGGTTGCTACATAGGTACGTCCTCCTTTAGCTACCACAATTTTGTTTGCACAAAATTAAATATTGCATTTCAATGTATTTAAGGAAAACAACAATAATTACCACAAGGAAACTATGACTAATTAGCCTTTGTTTTCAGTTTAACAATAGAAAGCTACCGCTAAATGATATATATTTTTAACAACACAGAATTGCCCTTCGAATTTAGCGTGCAGTTTATATTAATCTAAAGCGATTAGCTATCTCTATGCGTCACAGGTCAACAATATATTATGGTTATACTAATTTCACTATATCATTTGTAGATAAAACAAAAATAAAGTAAATTCTTTATGTCAAAGTTATGTAGGTATAATTATTATAGATTCTTGTATGTACAACGTTTAGTATTATTTATTGAACGTACTTATCTCAGGGCGTAGGGTATGTCAATCGGCGATGACTGAAGTTATTGTATCGATCGAAGTTAATGTACTGAAAACGCAGTTAATGTCCGGAAACCTATTATTTCGTAATTCATTTTGAGGTATACAATTGCAACATATCTTAGACTTAGAGGCTTGAGCTCGACATGTTAAGTAGCAGGCAGTAGTTTACTAACATAATCGCAAGTCGGGATGTAAATTAATCATTCATATCAGATCGGGATCACCGCCGTCGAGCAACTCGAACAGTAACTCGTCAAGCAACTCATCGAGCAACGGGTCGGGCGTGCAGTCGGGCGACAGTTGCGAGGCGCTGGTCAGCTTGGAGGACAAGCGGCGGGGGCGCGTCACGCCCAAGTTCGAAGCGTACATGATGACCGGGGACCTCATGCTCAACCTGTCGCGAGTCGAACACCCGCACCACAACCATCACGCACCCACACACCGTACACACTACCACAGGTGAATATAAACTACTATAACTGTTCCTTTGCTGAACATCCTTCTCTTTCTTCAATAGCCTTATAACTTTTATTCCTGAGCTATAATTAATTTCAAAATAATAACTACAACAAATGATCACTGTGAGAGATTTATATTCCGATTTGTATTCCGGAATTCGCCTAGCAAGTGAATTCGTAATCGTATTTTAATGTTTTATGTAAATGGCTGACGGAAGCTGTTATCTACTACTTTGATCAATCATCCCTTATTCCGTTTTAAGACCAACAGGACAGAGCAGGGAAACAAAATTCAATATCATAAAGAAACAATACTAGTGCCCAATCACAGGTCGAGAGACCTCATTAGCAAATAATTCCCTTTTTGGACTATTACATTCTTAGACCTGTTTTTTTCTCTCTGTGACGATGTCTACTTTTCACCAGGTACAACTCAACACCGGCGTCGCCCAGTGACAACCGGGTGTGTGGGCGCGTGGAGCTGGCGCAGAGGCACAACTCTTCGCCGGACACCGGCTTCGTCGGGGACCATGCTAGTAAAATGTACGACGATAACAGTACAGCTACAAAGCGCATCAACTACGCCCGCTCTGAAGTGCGCCATTTGGTGCCTATCCTCCCACTCATAAGTATGAGTGAGTCAGCAAGGGCTGACACATGATCAGATCGGTTACAAGTTAAGCGAGTGCGTACTCTGTAGTGACGTAGAACCTTGAAGATGCAAACAACCCATTGAATCAGGTTTCATACACTGATTCCAGGGTACTGGTTCCTGAGCCAATTTTATTTTAGATTTTCCTAGTATGTATATGCCACCCCTTGCCAAATGCCGAACACCTTAGTAAGGGACAGACTATCCACCTGTTTCACAATTAACCATGTTCTTGACGCGTGAGGCACGTATGAACTTCATACTTTTTTGCGGTCGAAACTACGAAGTGGTTATTTAGTTTGTGATTGTCAACAGGTTCAATCTTCATTTTTTAAGGTACCTACTCTTAATTATTGTTTCAGACTTTTAGCACTACATTAATTCTTACTTGGACTCTAGGTTCATATCTCAGCCAGCATCGCCAGCGAGCGGTGGGTGTGGCGCGGGCTCGAATTCTGCCGACGTATGTGCGCGTGCGCATCATGCTGTAAGAACCTCTCGGTCCGAGGATCATCTACAGGTAATTAACTCACATTTTGAATTTTTAAGGTCTGCTGTCAACGATATCAATCGCAAAGTAAAATTTTTACAAAAAAAAAAACTAAGACAGAAAGATCAAGATATGACAAAGGCGACTAATGTCAGATAGTGGTTAAATAGAAAGAGTATATAGTTTAAAAAGATTGTATTATAAATACAAGCCAAACATAAGTATAGTATGTATGTTGTAAATAGTACATTAACATTATATTATTGGTACTAGTTAAATGCTTGTATCGCAAAATAAATTCACACTTAAAAGTACATACTCATAGTCACGTAACTAAGAAAGGTATAAATTATGAAAAGAGTAAATTAGTCGAGAGGGTAAATTGGTTGTAAATAGAGTAATCAGCATAAGTTATTTTTAGCTGTAGCTAAAAAAAGAACTTTTCGATTATCTTCGACTAATTTACAAGATTTCTTATATAGAGTGTCCCACGGTGTCGAGTATCGCGACGTAAGTTCCAGAAGGAGTCGTCACTGAGCGCCGTGGCCGTCGAGATGGAGGAGGACGTGACGTCATCGCTAAACACGCTGCTTGACGCGCGGCCCGACTCGGCAACGCCCGGCCCGCGGTCCGACTCCGACCCAGAACGGGACAGGTGACATAACACACCATCATCATCAAATTATTATTATTTAACCACGCTGCTTCGCGTTAGCATCACTGCTCGGTTTATTTCACGGCATATAAGTCCATTACCGCGTAGTAACGCTAGTTTTGTGTGGGTAGGATCGTGTGGACGTACAACGCGCCCGTGTCGTGTTCGTCGGAGCGCACGCACTGCAACGGGTCGGGCGCTACCTCCAACTCCACCTCTATATCGGACGGCATGTCGCAACGGTAACGACTTTTGTTAAGAAAACATTTTTTTTGATGCACTTAGTATATTATTAGTGCACGTTGCGCTTACCGTGACGCTTTTCATTTCTGGGGTCGTATTATGATGTTTAAGCATACCATTTTAACACTTCATAATTCGGCCCATTAGAAGAACTTGGAAAAAGTTTGCTAATGACGGCTAAATAAAATAGTCACATGTAATGAAGATTGCGTAGTAAAATTGTAAATGCATCTTACGGGCACAGATCAAAAACTAAATATAAAGCCTAAGAAATGAATCCGAAGCAGTTTTTAAAATAACACCATCGACTTAACCAATTAAGTCAAATTAATTATGCTTTCAATGTTATTAACCTACATTAAGCTATATAAACGCTTTATGTAATAGCCTACATATTAAAACTGTCTATAGCATACAGTTTAGTTCAATATTTGTTCTCGTAAAGCACCTAGCCAGGTCTAACAAATAACTGCTCATAACAACGTACAATGTGTCTAATGAAACTTAACCGATAGAGCATAATGTTTATACTTAAATGATGGGAATTATTGCGAACCTGTATGAAATACCTTTTAAGTGCTTGACGTTTCGACCAAGTTGCACTAGTCGTGATCGCAAGCAGTCACACCCTTAAAGGTATTTATGCATGTTCGCGTTAATTCCCGTCACATAATTTAATTATAAACATGCAGCGCGATAGTTTAAAAGTTAGAGCATAATGATATAGATATAGATTAGATATTAGATAGAGTTAAAAAATAATATGATTTGAGACATACTCATTATAACTAAACACTAAGCCATGAAATCCCAATAGGGATGTTGACTGGGTATAAAAAGTATAAATTTATTTAGTCCGTAAATTAGATAATAATAAAATATTAGACACGTATTACTTATTTTTTCAATATAACTAGGAACTAAGAAGATAAAAGGAATCAAAATTTAGGAGTCGGGCCTAATTACGACACGATGTTGCATAAAACTTACAATATTGTGACGGCATGCGCCATCTCAAATCATTGTATAGTCATGAGTTTTTAGTTAGGTAAAAGAAAAGAAATATGTGTCTAATACTTTACATTAACTGTCATAACGGACATTTAAAAAAATGTCAACATCCCTATTACTGTCGAACTATACTATATTTCCTGCGGTTGTACGTCAGCTGAATACAGAGTACAGTTTTCATAAAAAGTTATTTATCTGTTAAAACGCGTACCAAAAAAGAGTAGACGCGCCGTTCAATGTTTGCACAAATAGTGTACTATTATAATGAATGAGGGCTACCGTTATTAATTTCCCCGCCAATGGCGCTAGTGGCACGCGGGGTCATTCCATAGTTTGTTCGTGGGCTTTGACAGCTGACCCGCCAGTGGCGCCAACTGGTGAGTGTAATAATGGTAGCCCTGGTATGTGTGGCGAGTGTAACCCGTGGCGGTCGCAGGTCGTCGTCGCCCGCGTCGCCGACGTCGTCCGCGGGCGTGTCGGCGCGCGCCACGCCGCCGCCGCGCCAGCTGCCGCACCAGCATTTACATCATCGACCGCTTAATGGTAACCATTTATATTTGTTCTAAACTTACAAACATTCATGTATGTCTTTGTGTCTCGCCAAACAATCCTCTATTCTTCATTTGTTTATTCAAAAGTACTTTTTAAACCGGTTTTTGTTCTAACACCTAGCACGGAGTATTATACTCATTTGTAAACGTTTATTGAAGTTCATGAAAATTAGCGATTTTCATGTTATTTTCCAGGTGATATGAGTTTATCAGAAGCTGTGTCAAATATATCGAGTCCAGATTACCAGGACCAAGACGACATATTCGAGACGGGACGGGAGTGTCCCCGAATGGAACTGTCCGATCCCTCCGACTCAGACTCCACCATCCTGGTGTCTGAACCTTGTCACAAACGAGCCAAATCCAACTCCACATACTCGAACGAACACGGGAGTGACGTCACGCTCAATGGAGACCACAACAACGACTATAGAATAGTGATACAAGTTAAAGGCCCCGACAAACAAAACGCGAACGCTACGGAAAATGTAAATAATAACAACAATAGTAATTATACACAGAACGGCAAAGAAAACGGACACAACTCACCGGAGAACCAAGGCTACCAGGTAATAATGAGAATTTATATTCTTAGAGCGATGCGAAACAATATCTGTTTAAAATTGATTTTCTTAGCTACCATTAAAATTTGAAATTTTTAAACCATGATCAATACATCGTAGTTAATTTACCATTCAGTATCAACACTAAATTCTAAAGTAAGGGTAATTTAAAAGCCATATTGTATGTTTCAGGAGCTCGGAAGCGGGTCAGACGGCGGCTCGGACGAGGGCTCGGATGGCGACTCGCTGCACTCGTTCCACTACAGCCCAAAAGCCGTCGACATACCCTCTGCGGAACGACTCGCCAAACGGTTATACCACCTCGACGGATTCAAAAAGTCTGATGTGTCTCGACATTTAAGTAAAAAGTTAGTGCCATTAGCAATTACAGTAAATTCTCTCTCTGGAAGTTACATTTGGACTAACATGTCCAAAAGAGAATTTTCATAGTGCATCTAATGTGTCACGTGAAAATAGTAGAATAGCTGTGAACTTTGGCAATAATGCGTCATGTAGACATTAGAAAATTGTAATCGTCGGAATCTCAAAATATCTGCGCGACGGCTGTAATACCGTCGATGTTAGTTTAGTGCCGTACCGCTTTCTCCGAATATACAGAAAGGCTTATGCGCTATCAGCGTAGTAAGAAAACGATCAGCAAGTTGAGAAACCGACTGTAACACCATCAATATAAAGCCAATGAAAACAAAACCTTTTCACCCATGTCTCTTTAATCGATTCCGTCTCTACAAACATTGATTGTGTATTTTCGTGAGCAGTGTAGGCAAAGCAGGTATGTGAGTGTCCCGTGTGGTTGCAGCAACGAGTTCTCGCGCGCGGTGGCGGAGGAGTACGTGCGGCACTTCGAGTTCAGCGGCGCGACGCTGGACGCGGCGCTGCGCTCGTTCCTGGCGCGCTTCGCGCTCTCCGGCGAGACGCAGGAGCGCGAGCGCGTGCTCGTGCACTTCTCGCGCCGGTACCTCGAGTGCAACCCGGGCTCCTTCAACTCACAAGGTACCTACCACACTTCATGTTATGACGGTCTTGTTCTTCTTTAAATCCAATAATTGGCTATGTTTAAACCGCGTCACTGACGTTTCCTAAGGACTCAAAAGTCTAGCCAAGGCATTCTCAACACACGCACTAGCTGAAAGATATAAATAATACCCTATTTGGCTGTTACCCGAAATTGTTTTGGCAAAGGCTTCTTAGATGCACCGTCGATTGATTACTTTCCATATAGGTCAACATTATGATCTTTAATTAAACCGATGGCAAAATACAGAGTGAGTTTTACAAGTGGGTCGCCTAAGCTAATTCCCAGGCGAAGAAATAGCAAAATGAAATTCTTCTAAACTAATAAAACTGAAAGATACAAATAGTGCTCTTATTTAATGAGAAATAATAATAATAATAATATAATAATAACTTTATTCAAATTAAAATGTTACAATTAATACTAAGTTACATGAAATCTTAATACATAGAGCCTACGTTACATGTGTGCCTGAACTAGGTAATCCTGTGTTTCAGGCGTTCAGTGCTAGCTAAATCTAAAACAAACAGAATTTTTTTATTACAATATAATTACAATATAATTGTTAGATACATAGTATAGATGAATCTATAATAGAGATACAGGTGAGTTGATTATTTTGCGAAGTAGACAAAATAATAAAATCTTTACATAACATAAAAAATCTTAATCCATTACCTTTACTAACTATTAACTATTCTAAATAACAGATCAACAGTATTTACCTTAACACAATTAATAGCTTCTCTGTATCTTCGTAGGACATGCTTTGGAGGGTATCCTTGAGGGTTGACTTACAATTTCGATAGTTGAGGGAATATATGCTTTTTATCGCATTTAATCTATTATAAAGAAACGGTCCTAGGAACACATAAAATTTAGTCGTAAAAGCATGCAGTGTTCTTATTTTTTGGGGGCAAACCATATCTTTCCGTCTTTTATTAGTAAATTCAGTGCTGAAAGGAAGGGCTGCATGCTGTTTTAATACAATGCTCATTATGAACAACTGTCGGACTGTTAAGACTTTACACGATTCATAGAGGAGGTTAGTGGGAAAAAGGAAAGGGCGGAAAGTACATACTTTGAGAATGGCTCTCTGGGCACGCTCGATGGTTAGTAGCAGTGTTTTACCCGCTCCACCCCATGCGGCAATACAGTAGGTTAATATAGATTGACATAAGGCAAAGTAAACTTGTTTAATTATTTTTTCGTTTGCAATGCATCGTAACTTTTTGAAGGTAAATATCAATTTACGTATTCTATTATTAAGAGCTCCTATATGATGTTTAAAGGAGAGAGTTTCATCTATTATACAACCTAGGTATTTTGTGTTATTAGTCCTTTTAAGCTTGGGGCAGACACATTGGTTAATGGTGGGGATCCTACAGTAATGAGCATGTAATGTTGGGTTATTTATTGACGCTAGTTTACGCATGCTAAACCTTATATAATTTGTTTTGTCCGCATTTAATGTTAGTAAATTCTGCTGAAGCCATTTATTTACAATATTGAATCCGTGTTGCGCGTGCATGTAGACGTTTTTTTCTGAATCAGCCGAAAATAGTAGAGCAGTATCGTCAGCGTATGAAATAATTATGCCATGATCTAGGTTAAGCTTACATAGGTCATTAATGTAAATTAAGAACAGAGTAGATGCTAAAATACTTCCTTGAGGAACTCCATAGGAAGTGTTTTTCTGATAAGTACTGTGTATATTGCCAATTCTTACGCATTGAGTACGGTCTTCTAGGTAGCTAGTGAAAAGTTTCAGCTGGTTACCTCTTATCCCTATAGCTTCAAGCTTACGTAATAGAATAGGGACAGAAACTGTGTCGAACGCTTTTGCGAGGTCCAGGAATATTCCTACAGCATGGTTACCTTTATCGAGTTCTTGTGCTAGATAGTCAGTCAGATTATGTACGGCGTCGGCAGTTGATAATTTAGGTCTAAATCCAAACTGAGTTTTAGAAAGAATCAATTTATCCTCCAAATATTTAACCAATCTATTATTAATGATTTTTTCTAATATTTTTGACATAGAAGGCAACAAGGAGATTGGTCTATAGTTTGTCACTTGATCTTTGCTGCCAGATTTATGAACAGGAACAACAACAGCTTTTTTGAGACACTTGGGAAAAATGCCTTTGGAGAGGCATTTTTGAAAAATATAAGTAAGTGGAGGCCCTAAAATGTGTTTGAACTGTTTAATTATTTTATTTGGGATATTATCCCATCCGACTGCACAGTCGTCCTTTAAACTCATGATTATGCTTTGCACTTCTGTTTCGTCAGTATCTAATAGCGTAAATGATGATAATGTATTGCTACTCGTAAAAGGAGAACTTGTAAGGTATTGCGATTGACCCTGAACTTTTTCCGCCAAACATTTACCGACATTAACAAAGAAATCATTTGCAATGTTGGCAGATGTCAACTGTGATGAATGTACTTGCAATAAACTTGAAGATGACTCATGTTGTTTCGACATATATGTAACATTTTTAATATATTTCCAGATTTTCTTACTATTTGTTCCAGCCTTTTCCAATGCAATTTTATCATAGTTCGTTTTAACATTTTTTAAAAGATTATTGCAAAAGTTGCGATATCTTTTGTACGATAATTGCAATATGGAGTTATCTGGGTGACGCTTAGCTTTCATATGCAGTTTATCCCTATGTCTCATACACCGAATGAGACCTGGCGTGATCCAAGGTTTTATGTTATAATTTTTATTACTCAGCCGAATATTGGTTGAGTTTTTCTGAATTGCCTGTTGCACATTTTCGATTAGGTATAACATACAAAACTGTGGGTCAGCATTATTGTAAACTGGGTCGAAGTCAATGTTGCACAAATCTTCTTCAAGTTTATTTGTGTTTAATTTAGAAATTGAGCGAGTATTATCTTGTTTGGGTAATTCGCAATTTAAGGTTAGTAGGATAGCATTGTGATCGGTTATTGTCGAGTTAATAATAAGCGCAAGTGAGGGGAAACTCGATTTAAGCATGATATGATCTAGGCAGGAACCACTTTGATGTGTAGGTAGCGTATGTGCTGGGTTCATGCCATGAAAAGAGCAGAGGTTAAGGTATTCCTGTGCAGCTACATCAAGGCATTCTGTAAGAATGTTGATATTAATATCTCCAATCAAAACGATGTTTTTATAGGATGATAACTCTTGCAAGGTATCATTCAGAGAGTCCACAAACTTGTATATATTTCTAAAAGAGGGGGGTCTATATAATGCTAGGATCGCAAAATTTGTTCCAATTTTAATTAACAGACTGTTACACTCGAGTATGTTTGGTTCTTCAACAGATATATCGTAATGGTTCCTTGCATATACTACCACACCATCGTTTTGATTGTAATTTTTAGTACATAGTACATACACAGTAAATATTGTAAACATACTGTTACTGTACACAGACGCAGTGCACACGCTGACGTGCGCGATAATGCTGCTGAACACGGACCTGCACGGCTGCGGCAGCGGCGGCACGTTCCGCCGCATGTCGTGCGCCGAGTTCATCGAGAACCTCGCCGACCTCAACGACGGCGACAACTTCCCGCGCGACACGCTCAAGCAGCTCTACCACGCCATCCGCACCATGCCGCTGCAGTGGGCACTGTATGTATTACGTGGATAATGACGTCATATAGAAAAGTATTTTACATAGTCATAAAGCGAATCCCTTTAAACGACTTGAACTTAGTTGACCACTGGAGTATTTCTTTCTTCCTCATGCCCTGGCAACATAAACAAATCTCTATCTAACTCCTAGAACCTATCGGTATAAAATAGTAAATAGAGTTGTAAGATTAAAGCCAACCGTCCATCGCCAGCTTAACTTACTTACTTGGTCTATTCGGCGGTGGACGGTCGGCTTTAAGCTGATCGTCCAGCTCCAGTTTAATTAATTAAGAAGTAAGTTTAGTTAACTAAGCTAAACTGGGGAATAAGTTGTCCGTCCACCGAAAAATAAGCTAAAACTACGTTAGTGACGATCAATTTGTGCTGTAGTGTCGAGTTAATTGGACGTAATGAAAGAACAAGGAAGAGCTATGACGAGACAAAACTGAACTAACTTTGTTTAGCAGGCGGTGGAAGATCGGCTTTAGGATTTTGATAATAGTCACAAGACCCCTGCATGGGGTCGACCAAACTTGCAGTACTGGACCTTTGATAGAGTGATTTATTTTTCTTAACCATTGTACAGCGACACGGAGGGCGCGGTGGGCGCGGGCGCGGGCGCGGGCGAGGCGCGCGGCGCGCTGGGCGGGAACCCCTTCCTCGACGTGCCCGACCAGAGCCGCGCCGTGGAGTACAAGAAGGGCTACGTCATGCGCAAGTGCTGCGTCGACGCCAACGGCAAGAAGAGTCAGTATACCAACTGCCCTACCTTACTGCTTGCAATAGCGAATATTTTAACGAGTTGCTTTCTGAGTTAGATACTCAGAAGCAAATTATTAAAATGAAAATGGCTCAGCAATTTTCGTAACTTTATCTGAAGTCCCACTGCATGGATGTAAACCATAAAATAACAAAGAGTTATTACAAAAATAATAAAAACAGAACAGATAGTTTTAAAGTGAAATTCGAATTTTAAAGACATGTTTTTTATACAAAAGATGTGATAAATGAACCTTTAACAAATGTTCCTTAATTGTATTTTATAATATTCTTACAGCTCCCTTTGGTCGGCGAGGTTGGAAGATGTTCTACTGCACGTTGCGAGACTTGGTGCTATATCTTCATAAAGACGAGCATGGCTTCAGACGCAGTCAAATGTCGGATAACTTACACAATGCTATCAGGTACAAACTTCTATGAATTTATTGATAGTGTTTATAATGTTGTAATATTTTTTATTGATTAGCTTTTTTTAAAACCTTTTATATTTACAGAATACACCACGCTTTGGCAACCAAAGCCACAGACTACACGAAAAAGCAGCATGTATTCAGATTGCAGACCGCCGATCAGGCCGAATACTTATTTCAAACAAGGTAATAGACACTGAAAAGTACTTCTTTATTTCATATTGTTATAAAATTCGAACTCAAGGATATATGTTTCTGTATGCGCAATTTGTTATGTGCCATTTTGTACAAAACACCCCTACTTTCAACGTTATCGAACAGTAATGAGACCAATATCCTAGGAAAACATTTGGGTTTTTCTTCGAGTAAATTGAATATGTCATTGTATGATTGTAGTGACTCCAAAGAGCTGTGTTCCTGGGTGGAGACGATCAACTTCGTGTGCGCGGCGTACTCGGCGGCCCCGCTGGCCGGCGCCGTGGGCTCGCAGCGCAAGTTCCAGCGCCCGCTGCTGCCCTGCACGCACACCAAGCTCTCCATGGTACCACACTATACTATCTCACCGCCTTCACGAACCTCACACATATTAAAGTCAATTGTTCGTGCATTCAAATTTGTAAAAACAAAAATGTAAAACTGCATAACCATTGATAATAATAATAAATAACATAATTGATTAAAATTCGCAGCTCGGAAAAGGTACAATATTTTTTGTATTTTATTTACTGTAATTCAAAATTATAACTAGAAAATAATGTAACTAGCGAGACCAGCTGGCTGAGCATGAGGAGCGCGCAGCGAGGCTGGAGGAAGAGCTGGCGGCGCTGCGGCACGCGCGGGACTCCGCACCGCACGCGCGCGACAAGGAGCACTACCTCGTGTATGAGGTGCGTACGACTGCCTTACTCTGACATGTCTCTACGGCTATGTTATGAAAGTTTGTAGTAACGAGTGTAATGTGTCCGTGGGCAGATAAAGAGGTACCGCACGTACGCGTACGTGATGCGGTCGCGCGCGGGCGGCGCGGGCGCGGACGACGTGGCGCCGGCGCTGCCGGAGCGCGGGGGCGCGGGCGCGGGCGGGGGCGCGGGCGCGGGCGGGGGCGCGGGCGCGCACGCGGCTCCGCCCCCCTGACGCGCCATGGCGGTGTTCGCCGCCTGCGTGCTGTGACCCCGCCGCGCCGCGCCCTCTAGTCCCGTCTTCCCCGCGCGCCGCCAGAGCCAGGCCCGAGCGTGCTGCCGCCAACCCTGCACTCTATTGTAAATTACTGAGTCAGCCCGGCCCGGGCCTCGTCGCCGTGCCCGCGGCCGACGACCGTCGAGCGAGAAGGACTCGAGTGAAGGACGACCCGGGTCGATATATAAATTCCATTGTGCGATTGTGGAAGTTCGTCAGCGAGGAGGTGGAGCGGTTATACGCTTTAATGATTCTCTTACTATCACAAATATTGGCTTAATTAAGTAACTGTAAGTAAAATCATTCCATGTAATCTGTATCACTGTTCATTATAGTACAGATTTAAGAAAGTGATAAAGTGGCTAGTTGTAGCTGTTGACTCATTTTTAATCCGCATGATATTCACTCGGTATTTTATTTGACAACGGCTGAATTTATTACAATATTGTAAATAGTTTTTAAAATATTGAGACTGATACATGAAGTTATTTATTTCGTAAATTAACCAGTGTCAAATCTTAGGCATCGATAGTGTATCATTACACCCCTAGGATCTCAGATGTAATTATATATAGCTATAGAAAGAAATGTATGTGACTGATGTGTATGAAATCTCGTGTTGATCAATCATTTGTACTTGGGGATAATCACGTATTATTGTAATACAAGCTTTATTTAATTTTTTAACAGTCTAATAACATTAGGCAGATAGTGATACTAGGATTTAAAATCTGAATTGTGTAATCTATTGGTAATAATAATTGTTCCAGCTTAATTAAAAATACAAGTTTAGAGCTTTGAGAAACCCAAAATGTAATGCTAAATCAATTGAAAATCAAGAGACATGCCAACCATTTAATAACATTACTTTAGAAGCCTTTATTTTACAGAGCTGCTTATAATTCCAAGTTTTATATGAATAATTTAAAGTGCCACATACTTATATTTTTGTATTGTCCATAATTATTCCAGTTAAAACAAAGCTCACTAACTTAAAATTTGAATGATATATATAATTCGCTTACATTGTAATAGCAATTGTTGTAAATATATCAATATTTTTTATGAATTGTTTACATGTTTTATTTTTATTTTTATATATGTTTTTCTTAAATGTATAGCTTGGCGAGTTTTGTTTTATTTTTTAATAATGTTTGCTACGTGTTTGTGACAAATAACAGCCTGTACGTGATATTTTGATTCCTCTCATAATCATTGCTTAGCAACATATTTTTAAACGGCATACAAATATCTGCATAATGGCATTTATAAATCACTTAATAGTTTTGCTCAATAAGAAAATGTCATAATTTTGCTGATTTGTTCAATTTTATTTCAATGTATATGTATTTATTATAAAAATTGACAACTTAAAGTATTATAAAGTAATCTCCTCTAATGGTAAGTATGGAATAACATATTGGCTGTGCCGGTAAAATTAGATTATTCAACTGATTCTGAAAATAATTATTGAAATTATTAATGGTTGCTGGAATTGTGACATTACATGTTATGTTCACAGACTGTATCAACAAGCTTAATTGAAGCATAAAATGCAGAGTAAAATGGAAATTACCATCCTTTTAAAGAATGTAAATAATGATGTGAAAAACTTGTGGGAGCCTGATAAAATATTGATCAACTCTAAAAGTACATAATAGATATCTAAGTATTTAAAACTATTGTGTAATAAAATAGCCTTAGTTTTTTTTTCTTTTATACCAATCATAACCCCTTATAAGAGCTGAAATAAATATCACAAAAGGAATTATGTTGTTTTCATAATCAATTATTTATTAATTATTATTCATAATATAAAACCTAACTGCCTTTTAAAACATTGTATTTCAATAGGCTTATATTGATGTCTGTTGAAATTAATGTTAAAATTTTATAGATGATTACCTACTATTGTATAATGAAAATACAACTTAAGTAATTATGTGAACATAGACTATGTCTCTATAGGGTTAGCATTGATTATAAAGCAGATGAACATTGATCCTGAAACTAGTCCTTGATTTATTATCTTATTTTCAGAGAACCTCCTATTTGCTGAACCAAGATAGAGATTGACCTACAAGTTATTTATATTAAGATTTTAGAAGGAAATTAAACATTAAAACAGTTTTCAATATTAATATTTGTTTTACTTAATATCTAGATCCAAATGTATAATCTGTGTTCTTTTGTAATGGTCTCTGTAAAGGATGAGCTAATAACTTTGCAATACAATCATGAATCTTTGTTGCATTTCTTGAAACTTCATAAACATAAGAATAGCCATTATCCAAATCTTGCAGTGCATCATAAATCTCTTCACATTTGTATGTTCCACACTCTTCTTCATGAGCCAGCAATATGTCAATGTAAAAGTAAAGCTGTTTCTTCAAGAAGTTGAAATATGAATCATCTTGAGGTATCAGTGGGATACAATTGGACCTTCCATACATTACAATCATGCGCACTACATTTGAAGGAGGCAGTATGCATTCACCTTCTTTATATTCGGGTATTTCGACTTTCTGTTTTATCAACTGAAATAACTTTTTGAAGTCGAAACGTTCAGAAGTGTATTCCTCAGGATTCAAATAATCAATCGCATTTATAATTTCCTTTAAGTTGCTAGTAAAGTTTTGAATCCAACATGCTTCTGTGTCTTTTAGTACAACCAAAGCAAATTCAGTCCTCCTGTTGATAGCACTTTTTGAATGAATGAAAAAGTCAAGTACACGTTTTATCATGTTTATAGGAGTGAAAGTAGTTCCATCTCCTAGTCGGAACAGGGAGTTATGGTTATCATAACAAACATCCAAGCAAAAGATTATCCTTTCAGGTACATTAATATTGGGAACATTCGGTTTGTGAAAGTTAGACATTACTTGCTCCTGTAGTTCAGCTAAATCTTCGCTAGCAGAAGAGATAGTGTTGGTCGGTACTTTTCTGAAAATAAATTCAGAGTTAAGTTTAGAATAATCTATTATTTTATACATGTAAAATTACTTGTAGTTGCTTAATAAAAATAAATATCTAATCACCTTAGGTGCATTATTAACAAATACATAACATACCCCGAAACATTTGGTTCAGAATCCGACTGAGGATTGTAAGAAGACATTACGCTGGAAGTCTCCATAATGTTTGGCTTCTATGATAAATTATTTGGTTTCATCCAGTAATACTAGGCTGTACTGTAACAGTAATGCTGTAATGTGTACTAAACAATATTTTTCAAATTAAACTAAACTCTTAAGTGAATAATAACTTTAAATGTCAGAAACTGACACTGACACAAAAAAATAAATACACAATGAAATGACAAGACTCCACAGAACAAAGAAGACCAATGACAACCTCTAACTTGATAGGTACCAATAAAATAATGTTTTGGAGGCATTTATTTTGTCTATGTGGTTGGTCTCTACATTATTTTGTTATTTGGCAATCTCTTTGGTTTCTTTGACACGAACTAAACTTGACGTCTTAAAACACACAGATTACAAAAAAATATGATTGTGAATGTGTATGACGTTTGTATAATCCTAAAGTAAAACGTGTGGATTTAGAAATAATATTATAAATCAAAATATCAGTCATGGATTATCAATACGAGCAGACAAGCGAAGTAGAAGCTTTAGATTCTATTTACTATGGAGACATGCAAGGTAAATATGGGTGTATTCAGTAAATAATGTTCAAATTTCTGAGCTGATCAATCCTTTTACGAACAATTAACACCGGTGGATTTACACCGGGTCATTTTTTAATATTAGCGATGTCTACTAGTACAACTTCCAATGACTTCTGCATGATAGTTAAACTTAGTTGATGTAAGTATCTAATAAAAAATACTGTTTTTCTCATACTCTGTCTTCTTACAGTTATTGATGCAGTACCTTTCCACAAATTTAGTATACCAATAAAATCTGAAGGATTTGATGATGGAGAAGGTCTAGCATGTCAGCTAGTATTCACATACACAGCAAAATACCCAGATGAGTTACCTATAATAGAAATAGAAAATGAAGAAAACTTTGATGACATAGTGGATAAGGATGAACTGCTCTCACATTTAACAGAACAGGTAATGTAGACCTTGTCTATGCATAGCATTTGTAAATAAGTTGTAAATCACTAAGTAATAAAATAAAAAAAAATATTTGGTAAATTTGTGTCATACTTAAAATTTAAGGTTAATAATTCTTTATTACAGTAACATTTCATATATTAAAATAATTTACGTTTCTATTACAATAACAAAATGATTCCTCAAATTATTTCACAATATTTTTTAAGGGAAATGAAAATTTAGGAATGGTAATGGTGTTCACGTTAGTGTCAGCAGGTCAAGAGTGGCTCAATGTTAAATGGGACACCATTAAGAAAGAAAGAGAAGAACAAGTGATTGCCAAAAAAAAGGCTGAGGAGGAAGCTGAAATGGTAATTATAAAATTAAATAATTATATTTTATGTAGCAATGATACACACAAAAACAGGTTATAATTTTATGGATATTGTAAAATAATTAACCTACTGAATTATATCTTAAAAATAGCTGTAAAAGTGCAAATAGCAGCTATACAAAGAAATTTTTCCAATTTTTCAGACATTTAAATCCACTATAAGAAAAATTAAATATGTTGATAATCTGCCTCTCAAGTTACTCTTTCAAATACCTCTATCTATTTTATATATCTGCTTTTAAAAAGTAGCCATCACTATAATTATATTGTATATCTTGGGTACAACTCACACACAGTCAGATGAACCCACAATTGTACCTATACATAATGCCTGTCCTATTTTTGAATTCAGCCTATAACAATAGAAAAGAATTTAGGAAAAAGATTCAATAAATTATTTTAAAATTACAGAAAAGGTTTGAGGGTACAAGAGTGACAGTTGAATCATTCTTGGCATGGAGGAAACAGTTTGAAATAGACATGGGTATTCCTGCCAAAAGAGAGAAGGAGGCAAAGGATAAGAACAAACTAACAGGCAGGGAGCTCTTCCTGAGGGACACTACCCTCAATGAATCAGACCTTAAATTCCTTGACGATGGTAAGAAATTGTTCATAATTATTAATACATATTTTTTTAAATTGTGGCTAAAATATGAAAAGCTACATTTTGAAAGGTATTCCTACCTATAATTGGGGTTGCATGCTGTTAATTTTACATGTAAACTTGTTGGGCTTTTTATTTAACAAACAGGAGAGAATCTTAAAAATCCTTTCGGTTTTTCTGTAAAACATGCAAAACACTAGCAAAAGTTTGTCCTTATTCACCCTCACAAGCGCAACTATAGTCATTTAATGCTTTGAAAGTTAATGAATAAGCCTACTTGAATTATAAATATTTCTTTTTTGATTAGTAAGTACTGTACAACTTTACCTTAATAAAGTGTTTAAGATATTGTAGTGTCTATTCATATAATTTATTATTGAATAATATGCATCTTTTTCACTCCATGACATACCAATTTCTTATGTTTAATTACATTGCAAATTTGTTTTGTGGATCGAAATTTAGCTAATACCTGATTAGAATTAAACCTGCAATCATAAATTAGAAATGAGCAGTGATTATATTCAGTCTGTAATGACTAAAAGTTTGATGTAAATGTGGGCAGACCATATTTAATTTCGATTCTTCTCTCTCAGGTGATGCAGTCAAAGTGGATGAATCCCTATTCCAAGACCTGGATGACTTAGAGATATCAGACGAAGATGATGAAGACTATGTTCCTGGTAAAAGTGGAAGTGAAAGTGATTAGCTAGTGGTGCGCGCCCCTCTACGGGACAGTGAGCAGAACACAACTCCAGCCGTCAAGGCTGACGCGAGGCCTTCGATCCGATATCGTTTACACCGTTACTCAGTTATTGTTCAATAAAATTACATATTTTACTTGGAGAATATTTTATTTACACTTCGTCGCTAAAGTAGGTATGTACATTCGGACAAGTGAAATATCAAAGAAAAAGCGATAGGTAACAATCATGGCAGCATAATGAAAAAGCGCGAGACAACATCAGTGTATCATGCTGCATTGCCAACAAATACATAAATGCTACTAATGTTAGATAATAACAAAAACGTCATATATTAATCGTGTTAATCAGTTCGTTATTATTAATAGCACAAAACATTGCGGATTTTAACCTCAACAACTCAACTGGAGTGATAAAGCTTTTAACTTCATATTTGGTATGGAACAGCTTTATATTATCATGACTACCATAACAAAGTATTCTTACTAAAACGTGGTACAGAGAGGTACCTACATTTTAATTAGTACCTCGCATGTGGGTTATCCGTAATGTTCGTCGGTTCAGTCACAACATTTACATACCTAAAGAAATGCTTGAGCAACAAAAACAAATCTAACTTGGCTTATTTAACATACTTAACATTAAGATTCTCTAAATTTGACGACACAATAATCAATAAAATAGTTATCAAAATATATCAACGATGTGCTACAGTCTTTAAATGAATCGGTGAAAACTTAAGGACAACAACTCTTCTATCAATCTAGTAATAATTAACCATAGATATGTAAGTTTTGATCAAAGTAAAAAATAAGTGCAATTAACATCATTATCTTATTTATACTAACATTGCAGTATGCACCTATAAATAACTTTAAATTTACACTGGCTACACTTTCATAAATCAGTTCCTTCACTTTTGTAATTCAATAATACTTATATTTTTCATTCATAAATAATATAATATTGAAAACACTCAGAACAATCAGGTAAATGCAATAGTAATAATACAATGACAACAATTTTATTTACTTATCCGTAACACACAATACAATTTGCATTAATGCACGTTTATTTCACTAATCCCTAATTATTATTTCGATCGTAATTGATGGACTGGTATCATTTCGGTATTTTATTTGATGATAGGTACACTGCTCCTAGGCCTAATATTTTGGTAAATAATGCAAGATCAGTCCGTCAAATCAAAATCCGAAGTGCATAGTACACAAAAAAAGTATGCATGCATATGCATAATATACAATGCATAATGCATAATCTAGTGTCTTAATAAATTAACAGCTATTAAGATTTAAAGTAACTAAAAACATAAAATGTTTCAGTATGTGAATCTATGAGCTATAGGCCAATACAGTAGTAATTTCAAAGGTTCACGTGAATTTTGTCTATTGTGAAAATATTTCTCATTTGTACCTTAAATATAGCTTTATTTCAGATACGTGAAATATAAAATAGACACGATTATTTTATTCATGATGGTCCCAATGAGTCCAATTTATTGTTTGTTCGACGGCATTGAGACTGAATTTGAAACTTTACAAAGCTATCCTATCTACGCTTGTGTAAAAATATTTATGGATGGGCAAATTCGCTGATTGATAACTTAAACGGTGTTTACAAATTTCACCGTTTCATAGACCGTCTGTCGTACCGTCTTTTGTAGACGCTACAGAGAAATTATCCCGCCATTTCCCGCGTCCACGTGTTTAGACCAATTCAAGCTTTGAAAACCTATTTTAAAAACCGTACCCACTCATCGACATGTCTTAAAATGTATGAAGCAGATAGGTAGGTGTAGTCTTAAGTTTTTAAGTGTTTTCTATTCATTGTTATGCATGTTAATGTGCTATTTTCTGGAGCAACTTCTGTTATCTATAATATATATTATAGAGTCTGTTGCTTTTCTAGAGATGAGACTACTAGGGTGTTTACTTCAGGCGTTGAGTGACGTTGGCAAGAGCAACTGCAAAGGCCTGCAGTGCTGAGAACGGGTATTGAAAGTCCAATGTGTAGGCGTTTCCATCGATTCGACCAAACTGCATCACCTGTTGAAAAATAATAATATATCCTGAACGTATTCGGCCTCAGCGACTTAGCATTTTTTTTAAGCGAAGGACGGCAAGTGGTGTAATAAATAGTATACATTGTAAATACAAGAAATCATTAACACCAATACCTAGTATTTTATAAATTTTTATTGTTTAAATTTACCATAATCATTGATGATTGATGAACGTTGATCAATCCACAATAGTGCTTTACAAAAGCACCACTACATAATCCCTTGTAATAGCTATAAGCTCATCGACATAATATTAACATTTCTATCAGCATAACTTTACCTGCTTGCCATGGTATTCAATTTGGAAGTTCTTAGCAGATTCTTGAGTGACCCTCCCTCCGAAGTCGAGCTGGTACACCTGGCTGTTTTCATTCCACATGGGAGCTTTGTTGTGCATGATCAGCTGCCGGCGGGCGTTGCTGTTCCGACCCTCGCTGCTGGATCCCGTGGCCGAGCTCATGGTGCCACCAGCTCGCTTTAACTGAAATGTCAAAAAAATATACAGTAAAAAATAAAAATAAAAACAAGAGTTACGGGAAGATAAACTTGGCAAACATTCAGAGGACCTAAAGAAGGCGCAACATTCTAATGTAGGATCTCTTAAATAATATCTCATTATGTGCTATTTTCGGCAGATATTTTTTTGCAAAAAACTTAATTTACACACAATTAAATTTTATTAATTACCTTATTCCTGAGCTGTGCCTTTTGGAAACTTTCTAGATCGCGGTAATTTCTGCCGTTCACCTCACTGTAGCCCCCACCAGTGGAATACTCATCGTCTGAACTTTCGGACGGCTTTTTGTTTCTTCTCCGGTTAAGCAGCGGAGAATTTAAAAGTTGCCTGTAATAGGTATTATGTCAAATAAGTGTGAGAACTGAGAAGACATGAAAGAGACGAACAGAATAAATATAATACTATAAAAGTTACTAAACAAGTGGCTAAAGATAGTCAACAGGGGTTTTCTGATAAACATTTTACATTAATTTTGCCCAGATTGTAAAATTCATGTCTCTGCTTGTCCTTCTGGAAAATACTCGTGTAAAATCGAGTCCTCATGATTATAAATATCCATCACATATTATATTCAGGTGTTCCAGAAGCCAAATAGCAGTATAAACGACGCGGTTGTACGTTTTAATTTATAGCCTAACCTTATAGGAGAGGCGGACGAGTAGCGATGCCTGCGCGGCGGCGTGCGCGGCGCGGGCGAGGCGGGCGCGGGGCTGGCGGGGTGGCTGCGGGCCGGGCGCGGGCGCGGCGACGCTGGCGCCGAGCTCACCTCGCGCGCCGCGCCCCCACCCGAGCCCGCGCCCCCCGCGCCCCCGCCCGCGCGCTTCGAGGTCCGCGACGCCAGCAGCCGCAGCGCCAGCTGCTCAAGCGAACCTGCACAGGTACACTAAGTTACACGCTTGTGACGGCGCTTAACTACACGGTCTATATCATGCTATGGTCATTCCTAGAGAAGCTTCATGCTTTTAAGACAAAGCTGGCGCTGAAGGCTGACGGGAGAAGCAGTTAGTGTTGCGTGGGTAGCTGTTAGCACCAGTGATGGGTGTCACACTTTCTGGTAGGCCGTGCGTAGCTGACCCGAGTTTGGGCCGAAAAGGTAGTGGGGTGTCAGTAACCGCGTGCCGGTTCATGAACTCCGTGCCTCTCTACATAGAAATACCTAACTAGGGGTGCAGCCCAGGTTTATTAGGAAGCCGTCGAAAAGTTACCCAAAATCCAGTAGGTCGTAGTGAACCAATCCTGTCACACTAGTCGGTGTTTCGCCGACGAGGGGTGGGTGGACGGCGGGTGAAGTAAAGCATCTACTTATCGTACTAACTGTAATACTTGCTGTAGTCGGAGTCGCTGTCGGGCGCGCGGGACAGGGGCGCGGGCGCAGGCGGGGGCGCGGTGCGCGGGCCGCAAGCGGGGCACACGTAGGCGCGCGCGCCCGCTTCGCGCCGGTCGTAGGGCGACACGAGGCGGCACGCCGTGCACACCGGGTAGTCGCGCCGCGAGCGCCGCGCGCCCTCTTCCGCGCTCGTCGCTCCGTTGTCCTCGCCGCCGGTGCTGTTGCACCGACTGCTCGAATTCGCCGATGTCACATCCGGCTTAGGTGAAGCCGAATCGGTTCGCGATTGACGCTTGCTCTTGTCTATCGTCAGGGACATTTCACTCGAGTCGAGGCTCCTCGACTTTCCGCATCTCCTTAAACTCGGAGTTTTCGTACTTTCATTTTGTTTACCATCACCGGTGCGGACATGTCTTCTTTGCTTCCGTTGACGCTTATTATTTACTAGAATTAATCGTCTTGGAGGTTCCCCGCGCAAGGCAGTGAGACTCACCTGAGCGTGAAGAACTTGAGGATCTACTAGATCCAGATACCCAACACTGCAACTGCGCGTCATCGTGTCGTAGACAGGAATGGTGGCACAAACAGGGCTTATTGGTACTACGGTTGTTGTTCTCTGAACCTTGATCTCTCGGGCCTTGTCGGTCAGGTTATTAATGGTAGTATCAACTGGTGTCTCTTCATCGATGAATTTCAAGTCCTCGCCCTTTTGTAAATGTTTTAGAGTGTCTCCACGCTTGGTCAGAGCGTCGGGGTGTACTTCGTGTTCATAATTTTTGTTACAGAGCGACTTCAGGATTCTTGTATTCATATCGTACGATGCAGATTCACCTCTGCTACAAATATTTTTTCGTAGCTTTGATAAGCAATTGTCAGTCACGTGGTTATCACACTTTTTAATTGTTACCTGTCTACTTGGCTCCAGGCTTAAATTAAGGCTGAAAGATTGTTGTTCTAGATTGTTCAAGTTTCCTTTCAGCGATACATTATCTCCACGAACGCTGTAGTCAGTCCTGCCTCCGCAGAAGTCACCGCGGCCTCCGCATGTCACTGTTTGTGGAGAAGGTCTTTCAAATATGATGTCAGTAGGAGCGACAGCATTTTTTGGAGATTGTAAGGTGGGGACAGAGCCTTCGCACCTTAGCGGTGATATAGCGTGGCGGTTGGGTACCCCCGCCGTGCTATTGACTCTCCTCTCAGTGGGCTGCGCGGGATGTCTGACCGGCGTCGAGTACACACTATCGGACACGTTACTAATAGTTTCGTTAGTGTCGATGTAAGGGAACTCCTCATAAGACTCCGCTCTGGCCAGTGACGGACCATTAGGATTGTTGTTATTGGACGTGTAACTGTCGTTTTGGTTTATATTATTGGTGTTATTTATTCTTTCGTTGAGGGTCAACTTTCTTCGGATGTTATTATTAGTATGCGACGGAGAATCGTTAGAATCGTTGGACTGGAATACTTCTTCTTCATCTTCGGAGAATATGTTAGGGTTGAACGTGGGGTCGGGGCCGACGGGGTAGTCGTCCCTCAGCTCAGTGATCATAAGCGTCATCTGCCGCGGTTGCAGATGTAACAAAGAGGTTTTATACGTGACCTGGCCGAGGTTGGCCGGTACATTTTTGGCTAAACCGTGCATTTTAAATTTAGTTCCCCATATATTAGATGTGACTTCTACTAAACGTACGTCCTGTAACAAGGGCCATGTTAAAAAGTGATCTCAAAAATCGTAAGAATATATTTATCTATTGTAATTCTAAAACAAATGTTGTTTAGATTATGATTTGTGTATCATAGACGGGCATACCTCTGGCAGGGAGTCGATGTAAGCCAGTTCGTCTGGCGGCTGATCCTTGTCATTCGAGTTCCGTACCTTTCGCCTCTGCGCACGCCTGCGTCTTTGCAGTCTTGGTGATCCAGAACAACCTTGAACGAACGGAATTATCCTTTATTTTAGCTAATTTTTTTTAATCCCCAAAGTAAGTAAATAATACACTTGTGTTATGGAATCAGAGACAACGAAGGTACCAAGAACACACAGACCCAAGGCAACGTAGACGTGGTTTCTACATAGACCCGTCCGGGGATCGAACCCGGGAACTCAGAGCTAGCGACACCTTGAAAACCGGTGTTTAGGCCACTCGACCACGGAGGTAGACAAACAATTTACTATGATAAAACATTACAAACCATTTATATAATTGAGGTAACCACACTATTTAAATATTATTAAAAATCATCATTAGACCAAGGGTATTATAATTTATTTATTAAATACTTCATGCACAGTGTACATAGGCGGACTTAATGCCAGAAGACATTCCCTACCAGTCATTGCAGTTCTTTTGTGAATATAAATAACACAATCAGCTGTACCTTTAGCTCAATCCTTCTCCAGCGTCATTATATTCATCGTCACCCTTTATCTAACCCACATCTAGGCTTTTTCTTAAAAAACCAACGCAGAGCTGTTTTGGGCCATTTGCACCCAGGTCTTGGTCTGACTTCACCTACATCCAATCTTACCAGGATTCCTGCCCAACTTCATTTGAGTAAACGGTGTCAGTCCAGGCAAAAATTACGTTACGTTAACTACTTGCCTTTAGTGAAAAAGATAGAATAATATATAAGAGTGTTACCCTCCTCCCGCTCGCTGTCGGACGAGGAGCTCTTGTCGGGCTGCGTGTGCGCGTGGCGCGTGACGCGCGGCGACGTGCTGCTGGAGCTGCCCGCGCCGCTGCTGCTGCTGCTGCTGGCGCGCACCACGCCTGCTGACTTCTGCTCCGCTGGGACGCGAAGGAAGTCTCATTATTATACAAATGCTGAATTTCCGTACTTTACGAAATATCCACAAACCTTCAGCCTGCGGATCGAAGATTACGAACTCCGGTCTTATCTTGCTGGTCCTTCGGCCCTTCAGCAGAGGCACGAGTCCTCCAAGGTGTTCGAGATAAAGCGTGTAAGCTCCTGCTTCTTCATCGTCGTGGCGTAACATAGTGCAATGGAGCCGCGCGCCCGTCGCCGGGGGCCGAGACACGAAGCGACGGAGGTCGTTCGTTTCCGGTACGTTGCACTGTAAAATAGAATGATTTTGAAGATTTTTGTGCAGTAAATACTATTAAAAACCTGCAGTACAAAATTAGTACAATAAGTTAGGTTAAGTTGCGTCCTATATTAACTGCAAAATTTCGATGAAATAAAATATAATTTGTCTTTGTTCAGTGTCAGGTTCATGTCCTGACAAGGATATGCGAGTCAAAAATGTAGTTAACACCAGTTTTGTCCTCGGTAGCGAATGTGAAAAGAGAAGCACTCCATAGGTTTTGGTCGGCAGACATTGAGCTTTCACCTCTGTCTGATTCAGGGCGATAAAAGTCTATGGGGATTTTCTAAATACCCTTATAGTGTGTGCGAAAAGGTTGGCAAGTGCTGGCTGCAGACGCGGCGGCAGCGGGAGGCGGGGCGCGAGGCGCGGGTCCCGCAGCGCCTGCGCCGCGCGCACGCGCGCCAGCAGCTGCAGCGGCGCCACCACGCGCCACACGCGCGCCGTGCACACCGCGCCGCCCACGCCCACGAACAGCCGCCGCGCCGCGTGCCCCCAAGTCAGCGCCGACACTCGCGCCTGAACCATAACACAGAATTATTTAAAGGCCACAGCCAGCAGAGACACACTGCCGCTTTATTAGTAGAAAGTTTTGCGAACATGGACCTTATTTGCTAAAGAAAAACGTACAAATTTCTTTAAAGCGAAGTGCAAAGTAACTGACCTGAGTGTAAGGAATAGGGACGGTATAGATAAGAACTCCGAAGTCCGAGTAGAACTTGACGACATTCTTGTAAGGTGGTGAGTCTGGAGGCTCGCCTGGTTCTGGAAATAAAATTTGTTGTTAAAAACCTGTGTTTATAAATGGTTTCCACCTAATAGTAAAAAGATCTTTAAACGAATTAAATTTTTTACTTTTCCTATCATAGTATAAGAACTAAGTAAATGATTTGAGCAAAAATCATTTGAACATTGACATTTGTTTACAGATCTTCTCAAATTAAAAGTTGATTGGTAATAAATTTATATATGTTTTCTAATTTAGCGGAAATTTTCCTTAATGAATTAAGTTTCATTATATATTCATTTCTAGAAATTTTTACACTACGTGCAGCGATATTCCATTACCATTTTTCGCGAAGGATTGCTAAAGACTAACGACGAGTAAATAAAAGCTCATAGGTAACATCGTGCCCATTGTAATGCGGACCCATGACCTGCGTAGCCACACGAATGGATCATTTATCAAAACGACAGAATGGCTCACACGTCCATTTATCAATATCACGTTCCCATTGAAATCATTTAATTCTACAGGTGTGCATGTAAATACGTTCCAAATGCGGTTATTGATAAAAATAACTAGGATATGTGATGAGCAGCAAAATGTACCCACAAAAAAGCTGAAAGTAGGTCGTTTTTGGACTGATCTGTTAAAAGGTAGTTATATTTAATATGTTTTTGTTGAGAACCTACCGGCAAGCAGGGTACCAGCAACTGCCAACAGCTCTCTAGAGTTGGCCCACTCCATGGCGAGGGTGTTGCCCCGCAGCCCCGTGCGGACCCGCACCGGACTGACGTCATCGTGCCCTCGCAACAACACGATCTCCCCGTTGCCGAGCGCTACCGCCAACACATGGCCGCCATTGTTCTCACCCCCCTCTTCCCCTTCCTCCATCTTGAACTTTTCGCACGACCAAGCCATAGCTGTGATGCCACCTTCGGCTACCAGTTGCACCTTTAGTAGAAAAATAGACATTTAGAAAAAATAGGGATAATATGGGATAAACACAATTTCAAAGATGACATTATTTTTTCACTAAATATAAAGGTCGAGCTGCAAGAAACCTGTTTTCTCTAAAATTTGATCCATCGCTATCCAGTTAGGATGAGGATGACCCCAGTTCTTATTCACCAAAGAAGGCAAAATTCAAATATTTCCGAGTGTAACTATGGAATCCAGGCTTATATTGTTATGGGTTGATTTATATGATCGGATTTTTTTAGTTCGAGCCCTAATGCTACAGTGCTCTGGAAGTATCAAAAGAATCGTCTTACCTGCGACACCATAGCACCGTGGACGTCCATGACGACGAGCTGCGCGGAGGCGGTGCCGAGGTACACCTGGTTGTCGTCAGGTGTCCAGCAGCCGCACGTGATGCGAGCATCCAGCGACAGCATGGACGACCAGTACCGCTGCCCCGCAACTGACCCCACTAACACGAAACCATCCTGCGAAGTTATATAGAAACGACGTCTTTGTAGCAACTGCGATGGTTGTTGTGTCGTCATATTCCTACGCTTATACTAGCCCAAAACCCTACCGACCAGCAGACTTGACATGTGTGGCTTAATGGCGTGCCTCGTGAACCATTAACCAAGTCTTTTAGTAAAAACAAAACCTGTGTAATCCATGTATGTGAGCAAAGGATACCTTCGAATAGTCGAACTAATGAACTCATAACAAACCACCAGAAATCCAGAAATAGCACCACTTAGGTAAGTTCCCATTGTAAGTGTTGTATCTTCGAATATAAAAAATATTCTAGGTAGCTAAACCTATATAAACATTGTTGCAAATTAATTATATTATTTTTAATTTTTGATTAATTTACTAACATATTTGTGCGTCAAACTAATGTTGTATTTTTGAATGGTCCCTCATAATCAAGAGATTAGCCGCGGCCTTGCCATAGACTACAGAGCGTTATTACCAGCTTGAACAATGTGTACCCCGTTAATCGCGCCGCCGCCTGCCTGCAGAATTAATGGGATTCACTTTGAATAAAGGAAGGTGCTCAACCTTATTATTAATGTTTACATTACAGTAATGTAAAAGAGATTATTAAAAGACCAGGCGCAAAATTCCTTTGTAAGCCTGTCTTGTATATAGAAACCATTCACCACACAAATTTTCTATCTAAGTAAATTGTGGTAAACCGTCAATGAAACCTGACCGAATTTCGGACATGAGGATATATTTCCTAAAAAGACAAGACATAAAACTAGGTAGATCAGAATATAATTATGTATTACAATGTTTCTTAGGTTAAATACATTGTTAAAAAAAACCACTAAAGGCTAGTTGTTGTTGTAGTTAAACAAAATATAAGAAAGAAACGAATGCATAAAAATCTAAGTGGATCACAAAATTGAAGCAAATGGGCTATAAAACACCCCTAAAGATATTTAAGTAGCGGCCATGCTGATGTTGTAATAAATCGATTGTCCTACTCAATCAATTCAATGTTTTATTATTATGCGAGTTACCTACTTTCTTGTCTACAGTAGGCTTGCGCCGATACAGGGATGTTGACGTTTTGGTTTTGGGTAGTTTGCCAATGTACCTAAACATAGAGAATTAAGAAAACAGCTTGTGCCAAAAGTCACGCCCGTCAAGGTCTTCGTGTCCTAGTTCCCAAAGCACAAGGAACAAAAAACAATATAAGTCACGAGTTTGGATTGGGTAATACAATTTTGTTAAATTGGACTTAAAACTTTTATGGCCTTATTTATAAAAATCTCGAGGGTGTTAACAAATTATTAATTCAAGTTTTGCTATACAGAATTTTAATTTAGAATCTGCTTAGCAGTTGCTAAATACCGTCAAGATTTTTATAAACAAGGCCATTCAATTATAGATTACTTAATACTCGCTTTATGCGTAATTAATTATGAGGGGTGATACACTACAAGTGCTATACAATATTGTTGAAGTGTAGGTACTAAAACAATATGCCAGCCTAAAAGGCTCAGTAGCTAATCGGATAGGTAGTTTTTCAGTTACGTAAGCTAAGTAGGTCCCGAGACTGTTACTAAGTATGCGAGCCTCCCAATAGCACCACCGCATTTATTTAAAGCGTCTATGACAATATGACGTGTAATGTATAGAGATCGATGCACGCCCCCACAAAATCGGGCACACCTTTCTTAGCTCGTTTTCTGTTTGTTTGTGCTCAGACGTGTCACGTAACGTGGGGCGCACGGCTTCACTGGGAAGCCTTTTAGCAAATTGTTGCGACATTTTGAGTGATCCGACGGCGGCTTTAGACCCAATTCACGTGGATGCACACCACGTCGTGAAATTAATGAACATGTTTTTGATGTGGTGTAAATTTCATTAATGATCGGTCAACCAACGGGTGAATAAGTAATATGCATTTTATTGAACGGAAATCAGGAAATTAAATAGTTGCACACAGAAAGTTGTAAATAGAAAAGTTAATTATCTACATATAATACCTGCACCTTCATATTATTTATAGATAAGGGTCAGTTAGGTACCTACCTCTAACTTTTTTACATTTGAGTTAATAGTCTATTGAAATATCGAGTATGTATTTATATAAACCTCCACTATTGTGAAATTTAAATACAATCGATTTCAATTTTTCCTATCTAGGTCAAACCAAGTAAAACCTCAGAATTCGTCCAATTAGGTACAATAATTACAAAACGCCCCTAAACATTTTTGTTACGAGCAAATAATGTTTGGCTAAAGGGCAGTCTTCGTTAATATCTACCTCAGCTACCTCGTCAAATAGATACCTGAACATCTATTTAATTTAAGATGGTAGTTAACCTTAATGACGACTTAAATGGCACGGTATTTATGGGCTTTGCTAACTTCAGTGATCACGAAATATACAATTTGTATACGTAACAGATAATTGTTTATTACAATAGAATCGTATTGGTACGTATATGTTTTTATTCTTTTCGATTTTAAGAGATTTAACGAGTCCGTGTAAAGTACCTGCGTTACCGACGAACTTTTGGTGTGCAAAAAGTGATTTCAACTGAATAAGAAGAAAATAAATTATTATTAAATAATAATAAAATTAAAAAAAAATATCAACAACTTCTGCGTACATTCAATCCTAAGTATAGCATATTACGGCTTTGACTTACACAGTCACAAATGACTTTCGAATTAATAACATATTATGGTCTTCAATTTAGTAGTATGCATTATCTATATATCTTATTACAAATAATAAATATTGACATCTACAATCTTAAAGAAACATGAAATCTAAAAATTGTTGGTACTTATAAAACAAATCAAAAATGAGGTCAGAACTCAGCAACAAGCAAGAAGTGGTATAGTAAAAAAAAATATATAAAAAAAAGGTAACATGTGCCTATAGATACTATACACGACATAACAAATCATTGTGTTGTGATTTTCGGGACTCCAGTAATTGGGCCTTAAAGATGTTAAAGGAAACTTGGTAAATATCAATATCAGGAGAGGAGTTCCGGTATATAATAATTTATCTATGTAGTCTGACAAGAGGCGAGTTTACCCCAATATTTGTGTTTGATACTCATGCCAAGCAGTGGGACAGCATCGGCTAGAGATAAAGCGAACTTAAGAAAGAAATTCCGTACTGCTGTTTTTTTTAGGAGATTTACGCAGTTAGCCTGAGCGCAGCCTTTGACTGCTTGACCGGAGTTTAACCCGTAGTGTTGGGAACTTGTGTACATTACTTACCTGGTAACAAATGAGCGCCATCCTTCCATCGTGTGACCAGGAGAAGTGCGTGACAGGCGTGCTTCTGTCGTTGATGAGCTCGATGCTCCAGCGGCCTTCGTACTTAATCCACACGAAGATTACGCCGCTACTGTCGCACGAAGCTAGCTTCTGGTACGGCTCGTTCCATTTCACCAGAATCACCTTTACCATGAATTTTCGACGTTAATTTCATAATGAAATTTTAATTTCTAATAAAAGTTAAGAAATATTAACAAGAACAAAGCACCCGATTACGCGCCGTCGGTAAAGTTGTCGAGTGTTTCGTAAATATTTGATTGTTTTATGTCTCGTTGAAACATAAGGGTTGTACAATAATCCATTTGATTACTCAATCTCAAAAGAACCAACCTGAGCTGTAATAAAAGTAGTATTTCGAAATATATGATTTCATTATATAAAAAGTCTCATGTAGCAAAAACAAATAAACTTGTTACACCTATTAAAATGACGGCCCCACGTTGGGCGCCAATACAGTAAAGTATATTAAGTTGCCGCATATACGCCGCGCGTGATAAAACTCATCATGTTATAATAATAAATGAGGACAGAATCGTCAAAACCTTAAAAAAATAATGAGTTAACTTTGAAACAGTAAAAACAAACGTGGATGCGAGCACACTCGTGTATTTAGTGCCAAGAATGTACTCAAGTGTCAGAGCTACATTAATTACCGTTCCTAGTTTTAATTAAGTACGAGAGTACTAAGAAGCACTTTAGGATTATAGGTACTCGTAACAGAAACGACTGTTTAAGCGTTAACTTATATCTACGTGAAGTGAGACGATCTCATGATCAAATAATAGTTCTACTATGCTATTTACCATATTTTGGAATTACACTTTAACTTCTACTTTTTCGTGTCATCAAGCAAGTTTTCTAAAGAAATTCTTGTATAGTAAGTTTGCCACACGATAGATACCTTAGAATGGTACCGAGATTGAGAGACTGATGAGCATCGGATGCTACATAAAGGTGAGCAATCTCTGTATTTACCAGCATTATCTTCATCGAAAAATAATCTAATATATAAAAATCTGGTGTCACAGTGTTTGTTATCAAACTCCTCCGAAACGGCGTCACCAATTTTTATTTTTTTTTTGTGTATGTACTATATTTGGTAGGTCTGACCAATAGGTCATAGGTTATTTTTTTACCTACCACTATGAGGGGGCTACCCTCATCACCTAGGGGTAAAACACGTTTGCTGTGTCAGCTAGTGATACCATAGTATATAAATGATAAAAAATAATAACAAAAAAGACATTATCTATTAATAAATCATGGTTTTCGTAATTCGCTTAGGTACCTATTACACTATCCTGAATTAGGATCCTAAATGAAATCGTTCCTAAATTTATAAAGCCTTCATCCCATTCAGTGTCCCTAAATGCGAACAAATCAAATGCTTTGACATTTAAACTTCCTAATTCAGTGAATGAAATAGAATGTTGTAAGCGCTTTAGGATACTAGATACCTATATAACCTGCTCAATATTAACTAATTAGAGTTTCAAGTGTAGCACCAGTTTACCAGTCCCGGTGTCGGTCACTCACTGTCACTGCACGCAACAGTAACATACAGCATGATACAACACGTGAACCGAACCAAATTACTCGGACTTCATCCGGTGTCAAACGCAGATACCAGATGAATATGATTGACGGTGTAAATGCGCAGAATATTGGTTTAATTATTTTATATCTTAAAGAACTATATAAAGTTTAAATCGGAAATGATTTAAACTTTATATACTTAGTTCTTTAAGATATTCGCGTTATATAGTTATTGAGGATGAAACTGCAAACAGTTTAGCTAAGACATAAAATAGCGAATGCGAATCGTATTCATGTAACCAGCGCAAATGTTTTCAATAAAGACAAAGGCTAGTAAAAGCCGAATGTTCAACTTTATAGCTACAATTACATACCTACTTACAAACAAAGAGACAATATTACCATGAAGGAAATTCCTCCGAACCCAATTGGGTGAATGAATGTTTTATATACGCTCGCGTGATATTAAAAAAAAACACTGAATTGTCATTGTAAGGGAGACGCGCACCAGACGATGTTATAAGACATTCCTAAAATTTCCTTGAGCCGATTGTGCCCTACGCTCCATGCATGTAACATTCACTTAGAAAGCAGACGATATGTGAAGGAATTTGAGACATATAGACAGCCTCGCTCGTCTTCGCTTGACGACGAGAAATTTATAGCAGGGACGTTACGA
The DNA here is from genome assembly GCA_932294365.1 of Diachrysia chrysitis. NCBI lineage: Eukaryota > Metazoa > Arthropoda > Insecta > Lepidoptera > Noctuidae > Diachrysia > Diachrysia chrysitis. The sequence continues at coordinate 4,841,426 of OW028647.1, forward strand.
GTAAACTTATTTGTTTCAGTTGTTACTTTTTAATGGATTAAACGGATCTCATAACCTAATAACATGTCTAGCACGCGCTTAGTAACAATAACAAAAATGTGTATAAGTACATTGTTTTCTGAGAAGTGAATAAACTTGTGCCAACTGGGACATTTACATACTAAATATTACAATAATGACAATATGTTGCTTATAGTGAAGCGCTCTTTTGTAAACAGAGACGCTACGAAGTTTTAGCAAAGTTGGTAGGTAACCCACCACTTATTAGAAGTCTTTATCACTTACGTAAAAAGTAAAATGGGACATATATTTTCTTGGGTACGATAGCCCTAATCGTTACATGTCATTATGCTTTCCAAGACCTAACTGACAAAGCCTACACTTGCCAAACCTACCTAATTTACATCTTAGTAAAGAGTAAGAAATTTCAGCACTGCAGGAAATTGCCGTTACTTCCGAGATGGAGCTATTAATTGAGTTTTTAAGTAGAATTGGAAGTAGACGGCAGTCCTGACACGGAGTATTTTTTACACCATAAACAATTTTACACCATTATCTGATTTGTTCCTTCATTAAAAGGGCGTTATTTCAAAACTTTTCTTTATTGCTATGGTAACCATTTTTCATAACGAAGTCTATCTACAATATTGCGGGTGCCGCTATAGGCTATTATTAAAAAGTTAACGCTAGAGTTAAGCAAATAAAAAGGTAGGAAAAAAGTTCGATTATTCTTGCTAATATTATGCTTGGATAAATTTAAAAAGGGCTACAGTGTTGGCCGTGAGTGAGTGGTACTTATACGCGATAGGGTGGGGCTTAAAACAAAGTCAAGTCAAACACTCGAGGACTTTGCCTTTTGAATCTAACGAAGTCCACTTGTCGCTACGCTTTTTATTTTATGAGATGTGTAAACATCTAGAGGCTATACAAACAATACCTGTCCAACGTGGCTCGCAGAAAACCTGTAGTTCTGTTATTAATCTCATTTACTAAATTAATTAATTTTATATTCAACTAGTTGTTACCTGCGGCTCCGTCCGCGTGGGTTTCGTGTATCGTGGCAAAAAGTAGCCTCAGTCATTTCTTAAGATCCAAGCTTACCCCATGCCAAGTTACATCAAAATCGGTTTAGCGTTTTATCGTGAAAGCGAAAGACAGACAGAAAGACAGAGTTACTTTCGCATTTATAATATTAGTAAGGATGAAGTAGTAGGTAACAAGAGTAAGGACCATTAAAAGTTTTCAGCATTACTTTGCTTGCTTGCTATAAATACATGTTTGTCGACGGTACGTAATTATGATAATATTTTGACCCTCTTGGCTCTATGAAGTAGCAAAGTTGGTAATAATCAACAAAGACTTATAAATCCAGTAAACAGTATTACGTTTTGTCTCATGAACAAAACAGCCCTCCTTTATCCGAGGGGGGAGCTCAGTTATCACCTCACTTGAATATGTAACACAATTTACATAGGTAGCGCGATTCTGTAGAGGAATTATATGACTTCCATTCGAAAACAATTGTCTGGGTCGTCGTAACTGGAAATTAAACTTGGTTTTGTCGACAGGAGTATAAAGTTGACTTTGTGTTGGCATGGACCCTAAGTAGCTTGTATCTATATTCGTTTTTAGGTCACACCGGTACTGTTACGAGCCCAGACTTATATAGAAAATCAATTTTTTGCTCGGAGGCCCTTTATCGTCAGCAAAACGTAAAAACCTAAATGAAATCTTAACTAGTAAGTAATTTTTTTATGAGGAAAGTATGGTACAAAAAGATCTCCGAAATATTATAATATTACGGTTAATCCGTTACGACTTTTTCTTCAATTTTGAACACTTTTCCAAAAAGGATTTTTTCGCGTGTTCTCCTTTTCTATAGTCGATGTTAATTACCTTTGTCTCTTACGGATTAACAAATAGGACTATATCATCATTACCCCTTAAAAGTGTTCTTACTTACATCGGATCTATGGCCGCGCAAATTATAGTTGGTGCGTAAGGGGAGCTCGTGCGGGCGCCGCGCGTGCGACGACGTGAACGTCACGCCGACAACTCCTCGCACGTTTCCCGTAGCCAGCCATCCTTCCTGGTAATAGTTGTTGCGGTTCAACTTCCAACCCTCCTCCTGTCAAAACAAAGCATATTTTGAAATGAAACAGCAAGCACGTACTCAAACCTCAGCCTCGCACCGACCTTGGCCTTGCGGTAACGAGCAGCGCGGAATCGTTGCTTACAAATTGCAGTCTTACATTAAATATTCCACTTTATTACATTAATATAAAGTAGGTTTTGTATATTCCTTCGTGTATAGGTAAATTACGTTTTTATGCAATTTTGTGTTATACAACCAAACAAACATCTGGCCAAAAATAGATACATACTGGTACCTAAGTACCTCATCGCCTAAATAAGGAATATATTTTTTGAATACATTTTCGGGATTTGACAATCTAACCAAAATAGTAACAAAATTACAAAACGATTAGTTTGCTAAGCTATACCTATAGCTTAGCAATCTAATCGTTTGTATTATTTGTATCTAATCTAATGTAATGTGGGGCTTGCATAAGAAGAATGTTTGAGATCCACAAAATATAGTTACATACTATTTTACTTAGGTAATTTGGGAAAAGGAAGGCTATGAGGAAAACTAATTAAATACCACGTCGCTTTTGATCGATCGGGATTTAATACTAGTAGAAATAAACGGATAATATTAATAGAACTTTAATCGAAGTGACTATCTACAAGAAATTATTACAATATGTATTTAACCTTACTATTTTAAACACAAGGATCGTCGGTAGCCTGCACATATGGAATAAGTAATTAATTTTCAATATCGCTACAAATAGCATGTTCACTTGTACGGACCGCATTAATAGGAAGCCAAGGCAATTAACAGGCACGTAATGGTGCATGCCCTGTCTCGACGCGACGGCGGCAGACCGGAGATCGAAGGCGAAATTGGCAATTAGCTACATATTACGGGAACCAACCCTCTCCCGATTCATTTCTGCCCAATTAAGTATTAATGGACATAAAAAACACATTATTTTCGACTCATCCTGTTGCTGAAGAGCAACAGGATGAGTCAATCATAATTTTATCCATTTAACCTAGTTTTAGATGGCAAATTTGGTTATTCCCAAGGGGCGACTCTCTTGAGTGTCCCAGGGATATGATGCGCGTACAAAGTCTAGCTACCAGGAGTACCTTATTCTAATGAGTATTTATGTTTTTGTAGAGTTCTAGATTGAGCCGTCAAAATTTTGTTGATGTTGTTGATTTAGATGCTGACAAAGGTGAACCTTCAGATTACTTTATGGCTTTAAACTAATGTAGTCAAATCTGACTAAATCAAAATGATTAAGGTAAAATCTTTGCCTAATTAAAATCTTTGAGAATTTTTGTACAGTAGGTAGGCACTCCTTTTAGTTAATTAAGTAAAAAAAAATAATCCCCAATGTGTCCGGTGCATCAAGTTGCTAAAGAGTGCAATCGGCTGGAAATTTTAAAACGGAGATGCCACTTCATTAAACGAGTTACAAGCGCAGAGCGTGCCCATAGTTCAGTGTCTCTAATTGGCTGTCACTAATGAGAACTGAGAGCCCACTTTATGTAAATCTTCGCCAAGGATCTAAGTATATATCTAACGATAGCTGCTACTGGAATAGTTCTCCTTTTTATATCACTAATAGCACGATTAGCAGAATAATGAAAATTGCATTTCAATAACAAAAGAAGTTGTGGGTAATACTAATAAACATGTTCCTTCCTAATGCTTGCATACAGTAAGTTATATATCTACATACCTTTACTATTTCTAAATATCGGTAAACACTTTTAAAGTATTCTCATAAATACTGATTGATTAAGAAAATCCCGCGACAGATTGAGAATGACATTCTATACAACGTGTCGTTTTGCATTCTCGTCAAATTCAAGGAGACAACTAAGCTTATCAATCTCGACACGAATCAATAATAAAATAAGTAGGCTTTATTTCTTATTTTCGGAAATCTGCATGTCCCACACATGCACACAAACATTTAAAAACGCGGCCCGTGTGATACCGCACTGTAACTGCTCTTTTACACACACACATAAAGACACTGCCTAGCGCATATGCAACGGAGCGATTCTGTTCTTTTAAAGTGGTGTATTCTGAAATACTATCAAACTTAAATAACCAAAAAAAAACAAGTATTTCATAACAGCCTCCTGAAATAACGAAAATGCAAAACGACACGTTTTATGTACACGGACGCTAATTCCTGCACCCACTAACAGACGAGTAACAGGAGCCATTGATGAGATCCGAGTCGCATTTTAGTAAACAAAAACATATAAAACAGCTAAATATTGTCTTTCGAATACTAAAATGTTAAAAATAATCAAATTGTTTCGTGTAGTGTAAAATACTAGTATTTTAGAAATGTACGTTTGCTTGATCAAAAGGTAGCACAGGTGGTAGGTACATCGTGCTTTTAGAATAAGGCGGTCAATTTTACTGGAGGCTTTATACTTATACTAGCTGTCCCCCGCGACTTTGTCCGCGTGTTTAAGTTTTAACGGTTTTTCATTTTTGCAACATTTTTCATTAATGCTCCGCTCCTATTGGTCGTAGCGTGATGTTATATAGCCTATAGCCTTCCTCAATAAATGAGCTATCCAACACTGAAAGAATTTTTCAAATCGGACCAGTAGTTCCTGAGATTAGCGCGTTCAAACAAACAAACAAACAAACTCTTCAGCTTTATAATATTAGTATAGATTTGCACTAGTCTGTACAAATTCACAGACGCTGCCGCTAACACCCTCTATTTCACTTTAGTCCGGAAATATTCCAGCCGAAAGGCCCAAAATAAAGAAGAGGTACGCAAGGTGGAAGATCGAGTGTTTTTGTTTGATTGCGGTAAACCGCGACAGGCTGATTTGATGGACCGATTTCAAAGATCGAAAGTTTTATGTACTTTTCGAGGCACGAGGCTATAGCGGAGACTTGCCTTGAAAGTAGTTAGTCTTCGAGGCAAGTAGATATGTACTATTGAAGCACATCTTTTCCTTCTTAGTCCTATCTATAATAGGGAAAGTCTTTCGGCAATTATACTATCGTACAAAATTAATGTGTTGGTATTTTATGAGAGCTATGAAATAGGTAGACTTTGTACCTACCTACTATGTACATATAATTTGGACAGGGATAGAGTTGAGTATTATTTATGTGTACTTTGTACCTTTTAAAACATAAATAAAACAAAACAAACAATGGAGAATCCTTAAAGTGGTGGCTCCTGAAGTTGCGAAAATGAGGTGGGAATAGCGGCCTGGCCTCGTCAGCTATGATTAAAGGCTCTTTTTGGGTTTAAAAATTTGTTAAGTCAAAACATTTCGAGCATTTCCTATAATAAGCATGAGTAATTGCATAATTTTCAAACTAACCGTAACAGCTATTAATCTATGATAAGTTAAATAGAAAATGTTTAGGAATTTATAATTTATACCATTCCTAGTAGGTTTTCATAAAATGTTCCCGTCAGTAATACCAAAATAACTTTTTGATAAGAAGTTGATTTCAACTTTTTTTTTTTAATAATTTTTATTTGATTTTCTGAAAATTACTTCGACCGTTTGTCGGCGCGGGTAATGACTAATGCCATTGCCAGCTTTTAAACTATTCATGAGGTGTAACTAGATGGCAAATGCAAATCTGATTGCTTTTTAAACTAAGGTGGATATAAATTAACTACATTACAAATTCACAATTTGTTATTAGAGATTAATTTATTTATTACATAAAAAACAGTATGAAAACTTCATTACGTAGGTATTTCGCGTCCCTCGTGCCATCGTAAAGTAAATTGTTGCATTCTTTTTCGTTTCGAGGTAGTCGTGCGTTAATGTTTCCCCCAGGTGTCAACCAATGAATAGAAATGGAATAAAATAGGTCAGAAGTTTGTGCAATCGAAAAAAGGTTAATTTAATGGTGCCCCCAGACGCCGTGCTACATTCTGAAAATGTCTTGGAAGATGGGAACGTAGGTAGGTATGTATTTTTGATTATCTCAAGCCAGATTTCGATATTGGAATGATTTATCATATCAAGCGCGAGGGACCTACATGTGAAAAATTGACCTTAGCACTAACCGAATTACTACCAGCCAAGTTTGTATAGCATTGTGTTACATGAAGCTGAAAGGAGGTTGTTTATTGTTCACACCTGCATCTTAATGCTGATTTATTATTAAATTTGCATAATTTTGTTTACTTAAAACATTACGTTTTACTTATATCAAGTATAAAACATAATACATGGTCATATGAGAATTCACGTCTGTATTGGGATAAGTATTATTATTTTAAGCAAATATTTAAGCGTTTTCTAAAATGTTTTAGCGTTGATATTGGTCTGAATAAAATACTAACTACTAATTATAAATATAAAGTTACATAAAACCTAAAATAAGTATGCGTATAGGTAGCGAAATCGTAACGATCGCGGATCTATTTGCTACTGGCTAGAACCATTGCGAGGTCTACCTCACAAACGTTGCGTGTATATGAAACAACTCACCTCGGGCAGCTCGTCGGGCACCTTCCCCATCCAGGACAGCGACAGTATGGTGCAGTCGCATTTCGCGTTTACGTTTCTCTCGAAGTGAAGATGCATTGTCGCTGTACAAGTTTAGATGTAAACTCAAATACAGAACATTGTGGGTAACTATTTCATCACACGCGATGGATGCGAGGGGTTTCGCGAAAGCTCGCTATTCCGACTCAGCGTACACATCTTACGAGGACTATTGATAATACATTTGGAATCGGATTAACAAAGTTCATTTATGTTGGATAGTGAAGTGGTCGGGTGAGAGCGCGTCGGTGGGCACTCGGGTGACGTGACGGAGGGTGACAGGCAAGCCTTCAGTACGACGGCGGTCGGCGCAGGTATTGATTGCGCGCAGAGGGCGCGCGCACACCCCGCGACCTCTACCGCTGCCGCGAAAAACCGGGAAAACCCGTGGAAAGCTCGCTGAGATGGCGCTGGCTGGACACAAAACAACGGCTTATTTATAGAAATGGCTCCGTCTAATACGTATTGTGAAAGGCCTCTGGTCAATCCAATAAAATAAAAAAAACATGACAAATTAACTACCAACTACTACTACTTTCTTGCCAAATTAATATTCAAGATGGTACCCATTTACAGATAATGTTTGTTTATTATGAAAATACAGTCTACCTTAATTCTTTATAATATCTACCTACCTACGACACTTATTGTAAAAGTATTTACTACTTCGTGACGCAACTCGAAGCATTTGTAAGTTTTATCTTTGTAGCTAACAGAGCAAAGTTAATATGTTTGTAAAAATGTTTTGACAATCTGGAATGAATTTTTAACATAGTCCTTTGTTAACAGAATACATATCTACGGATTTGGCAAGAACCTCCCTGCAACGCTATTATATGCACCCACGTTCGTATCTCTTAATTATTCATAAAGTGTGAGCATAAACAATAGTAGTGCTCATGTTAATAATTCCTCATATCCTGCGATGTTTATAAAAACCTTTTTATTACACGTTATGAGACCCCAAGTATGACAGCTGGTAAATTAATTGTACTTACCTAATGCATTTCAAACCAACCATACTCGTAAGTGTAGTGAGAAGCTTTTAGGTACATTTACGAAGGTTTAATTTGCTGATACAACAAAAACAATCTAATTCATTTTATAGTTTATTGTCTATAAAACCGAATTACATTACGACGTTAAAATATCACGTGACCTGAATAAAATATCACAGAATCCAGACTATATAAACACACATTATGTCATTGATTAAACTTGATTTCTGTCAATGCCCCCCAAGTGAGTCCACTTTTGACTTTAACAGGTAAGGGCACTCTTAACTTGACGGTTTCCTCCATTACATGTTTCATGATGTCTATGAACGTGTGTTTGGCGGCTGTTGGCACTTCGTATATCAGTTCGTCGTGCATCTGTAGTATTAGCCGCGGTTTTGGCTGCAGAGCCTCAGTTTTCGTGTCTATAGAGCACATAGCAGCCTTAGCTATGTCTGCGGCCGATCCCTGTATCATTGTGTTAACTGCTTGACGTTCTGCCGCATCTGTTGTAGAAAATAATATGTTTTTAAATTTATTCTTCATTTAAAAGTATTGTTAATCTATTTTATCTCTAGCCTATTATAATATATATATTTTTTAAATGGATTTACGCAGTCAGCCTGAACGCAGGCTTTGACTGCTTCACCGGACTTTTGGCGAGAACCTTAAGGGCCTCCAGCCGGAGCAATAGAAAAACTAACTACGTCAGCAACGTTCACTAAGGGCACCCCCTGTGGGGTTCGGACCTCGACTTAGTGCGTTGCTAACAATCTTAATAAAGCAAAAACAGCAAGGGAAGGCTGGATCTAAGTTTTTATTATTTAATGACATATTTTTATTGCTAGTTTGGCCGGCTCGGGCCAGCTTTTTCTAGGGACGAGGGGTGTTTATCTCCAGTATTTCAGCAGGATTGTAAAGGTACAAACGAGGATGATTTATACACCGACAGGACTATTAATGCGTTTTTAATTATTTGTATGTGACAGACGTTGGACAGCGGGCGGCAGAACGGCCACAGAAATAAAAAAGAACGAGTGCTGAAATGGCAGCTAGTAGGGTTAAAGTAAAACAAGTGCCCACACATTACATTAACACCAAAAATAAACAAACTTAAAAAAGAATAATGCGGAGTGTACTCACTTTTTTTAGCTATAAGATTGCTTTTGATCTCAGGTAAATATCTTCGACGTTTAGTAAGAGTTTCAACAAACCCTTTTTTCCTGCAATCTTCTATGACCGACTGTGTGAATACTTTTACGGCTGGATAAGTTTTGTAGAAGGAGTCCATGAACACGGCCGCCTCCATTTCTGTTACGTCGAGAACCTGACTTAACGTTTTATTTCCCATCCCGTATATGATGCCATAACAAAGCTGTTTGGCTTTTTGCCGGAGATCATCGTCGACCTGTTAATAGTTACCTTTATATATTTTATTTGAAAAAACAATAACTTTTACGTAAGGTCGACCATACACGGACTATGAAGAGCGCGGGCGGAGGGTAACAGCTCGAGAGCAGTCGACAGCTAGCAGTTGGATAAAAAAAAAATGCATTTACTTTTTTAGCGTTTCCAATCTCAAGGCGTGGGAAAAAAACCAATATCCCGAATTTTAGAAAAAAAAAATAGTTAATTTTTTACTTTATTTTGGAACATCTATTGTACTCGGAAACTGTGCGGTGGAACAATTAAAAACGCTTTCTATAAACTACTGCTAAATAAAAAAATCTTACCTCCTCCTCTGGCAAGTTGCTCCAAGACGCGGCAACAGACTTAAAAACATCCATTTCAGAGTTCATAATTTCCATCAAAACGCGATCCTTGCTAAAGTGCGTCAGTATTCTCATTTCCAACTGACAATAGTCCGCCGACACAATAACATAACCGGGGGCTGCTTTGAATATATTCCTACAGTTGAACTCCACAACGTCATCACATTTAGCAGAGTTCAACGACAGGTATTCAGAAGGGATGGAAAATGTTCGCGGTACGTTTTGTAGGTTTGGCTCATGCATGCTGATCCGGCCCGTGCAACTGAACATTGTGTACGAAGGATTTATTCTGCAAATAAAAATATTCAGTTTACGGCTCAGCAAGCTCTCACTTTAATTAATGTACACCTCGTTGTGCCGGTTGTGCCCCGCGCACAGCACGTGAAACTGTTAGGAATACATTTTTCCACATTTTTTGTATTCTATTTATTTAATAAACAAGGGGAGCATGGTAAGGTGTAACCCAATTTATCAATTAAGTAAAGAAATTTACTTCAATACAAATTTATTAATCTTATATCTTCCAAATGGAAAACCAATCAGAACTTACCTTGAAATCAAATGAAAAACTAGTAACTCCAGACTTGAGAATTGACTTATAATAATTAAATATTACGTACCTATCACCCTCGCTGTACATACAAGCTTTCTCAGTCAAAGGGTACAATGTTTTCGTCAGTATAGAATTAAGTTTCCTCCAATAAATAACAACACTTGACATCGGACTGTTGTGCGAAGTTAACACGCTTTTTTTTGTGCTCACTTTACGCCCATTATATATCCCTAAAACCTAGAAAAGGGAGAAGAAAAATTAATAAGTGTTTAAGTAGGTTCCACAAAAGCAATATTGTCACACATTGTATGTATTGCGAAACTTAACAGAGGGTACCTTGGCAACATCTTTCGAAGAGTTAAAGTTGAAATGATATCCGCAAAGTTTGTATGCCTTCTTTTGCAAAGTTTCTTGAGAAATTTTCACATCAATCAAAAGTTTTGAAGCTAGATCCTTGTCTACGGTGATTCCGTAATACTCGCAGTTAGCCAGAATTTTCGCAACTTGGTTTTCGATATCTGTTAAGAGAGTGATAACATTGACGGAGAAAATTCAAAACTCGTTCTATTAGCGTTACATATTTACCTACGTAAAGTCTAAAGTTTAAAGTCGTTAAATTATCAGCTAAAAAGTTTGCTTTACCGATTTTTTTATTACTACACGAACATACCCCAGATGAATTTGAAATCGTCCCCAATATGTTGCTATCGACTCGCCCCTCTTTTCATTATTTATTTCTATCGAAATCTGTCTACGCCCGTAAAGAATACGGGTTTGGTAAAATGTACATCACAGAACACTTATACTCTAAGTATGAACATACGCCGCCATAATAAAAAAAAACTTCGTGAAATATTTACTTACCAATAATATTTCGAGCAGGTTGAATGGATTCTGTAACTAGTTTTTCCTGGTGCTCAGCAGTTTGCCATAGGGACCAGACTCTTATAAACAATATTTCCAAAGTTTCCAGGTTCTTATATCGCTTCTGCTGATTGCCAATTTTTACCAACATCTTTGTAAAGTCTAAACCACAATATTTTTTTATCTGTAGATAAGTATAATATATTTTATTATCAGACTAAAGTCTCGTAAAACTTTATTCATGTTCTCTTTTAAAACTTACCAAGTAATCTACATCGGGTACTTTTTCACTGCTGTCTAATAACCATTCAATCAATGATATATCAACACAATTTGTCGGTAGATTGATGTCTAGCCATCTTTTCAGGCATAAGTTCACAGTTTTAGAACACAGTACCTTCAAGTTTAACATGCTTTTAGTCAACCAAGAACACAATCTACTTTTGAAAATTGTCAATTCGTTTAACGACGACAGATCTAAATATAGACACGTGCCTTGATTTAAATACATCGCTATACCTTTTATTAGACAATCTTCTTTCATTTTCTCTTCCATTTTTTTGGTAACATTGAATATGGTACTACCAATTATTTCATTACTAGCTATATTAGATTTATTAAAATTCAAATACATAGCTACGCAGTTTAATCTTTGGACTATATGAAAATTGTCTATAATATCATTTTCTCTTAATATAAAACAATTTATAGTATATTTATTGAATTCAATCGTAAATGTTTTAGATAAAGAACTGGTTAACTTTGGTTGAAAACACCATTCATTGTTCAATGTTTTTGTATACAAAGAAAATCCATTTTCAACTTTTTTCTTTTTTAATTCCGGCTGAGTTTCTTCTTTAGCCGCATGTTTTCTGCGTTTGGATGAGATAACATTTCTATTTGTTTGAGTATTAACTGCTTCAGTTGGTCCATTTTTTATTTCCGTCAATTCGTTCTCAATTATTTTATCATCTTCATAAACTAGTCTAATATCTTCGTTGTCATCAGTATCATCGTCAACTAACGTTGATTGGAAAGCATTTAATATTGTGTTTGAATTAATACTGGCATAACCAAAATCTGATTCGTGTCTACACAGTGTAATAGGTTCTTGGTCGGGTAAGTTCGAGTTTATTAAATCTATAGGTAAACTTTCTTCAAACAAACTTGAATTATCACCTTCCGAAGAAAACAAACTTATGTCTTTCGTTGACATATGTTTGGAGGAATTCATATCCTCTTGTTTGTTATCAGTGACTAAAGACTTTTCTTCAATCTCACCAAAACTAATGTTTGGTGAAAACATTTTGTCAGGTGTGCGTAATTTTGTTATATTACCTAAACCAGCATCAGTAAAATTTAAAGAATCCCATATAAGCTCATCTTTAACCGTAAAACTGGGGCTATTATTAAGGCTTGAACATATTCCGTCGTTTGCTATTATAGTATTGCTACTTTTTACAGATAATTCTTTATTATTTAAAACACTACAGCCAACTGAATTATCTTTTAGAAAATTTGATATTTCTAAAACATCTTCCTCTTTCTTAGTTTGGCTTTTATGCGCTGTGGTACTTAAAGTACTATTTGGTTGACTTAATTTACTATTATTAGTTTCCAGATTATCTGGTTCTATATTTTTAGTAGAAGATTCATTCCTATGTTTATTTTGTGTCGTATCCAGAGAATCTGCTGTGGAAGATTTAGAATCCCACTTGATTTCTGCGACACCGATTTCTAGCGACAAATATTTTCTTGCTTCTGCAATAAGATTCTCCGCAGCTTCTTTCGTAGTAATACCGCAATACCCTGTTATCCAAATACTTTTGATTTTATTACGTTTCCTTATATCATCGCAATCATCTTCTTCTCTTACTTTTTCGCTTTGAAAGGGCACAGACTTATGCAGAACATTTTCAATGGTATTAGCATCAGCGGAAGCAATACTAGATATTGATTCAAAGCCCGAGTCAAAAAGACTTCTCGCTCTCATACCGTTAAGAGAAGGCAATCTCATTAACTCGAGTAGTTCCGAATGGATTCCAAAATGTAGTCGATCTTGGAATTGTGATATTAGCATCTCCATATTTTTCCAACCTAGTTGACGGCAAAAGGCTGTAACCATCCCTAAAAGGTGTATTTCAGTAGAGTTGCTTTAAAATATTCAAAATTTAGTTTACATAAATAGAAAATCCACTTACCCGCGAATGTCGCCGCTCCTTGCTGAAGGCTTTGCAGAAATCCTCGGGCGCATTGAAACTTGTTGGCCACTTCTGCCAATGGAACCTCGTTAACTAAATCCCGCAGGGCCAGGGCTGTATAAAATCTATAAGGCAATAAAAAATCAATTTAAAAAACCTAAAAAGTAACTTTAACTAGAAATTTTGCCGACAGAACGTTGGTATTGACCATTTATCAAATGGAATAAGTACAAATTAAATACCTATTAATAGAGATAACGTCTTACCTTTTATGAATGTTGACTTTGTTTTGCACATTGCTTGCTTTATTAGCACCCCTAAGACATCTTATGATAAAACTTTCTTGCACACCAACCAGTTCTCCCACCCTCTTCATGGCTTTGGTAAGAGTCTCCCAAAGTGTAAGCAAATGTATCCAGTCTATATTGCCCCACTGACTACTTACACTGTATGGTGTAACCAAGTATATAAGATGCAAATCAGTCTCTAAAACGAGACACTGGCGAGCTTTTTGCAGCTCACAAAATAAAGACAGACCATCATTTGGTGCCATGGATGAGGAAAGACAGGCCTTCCCTAAAGGTGTAGCTATAAAATGCTCTTCATCTCCTTCCTTTTGAACTCTTACCAATTCAAAATTGATTAACTCATCCAAGGTATTTTCAAGGAGAATGTTTTGAGTGGCTGATAAATCCTGCTGGTTGTATAGTAAAGTACACTTAGAGTACAAATCTAACTGTTCTTTTGTAGATAACACTTGGCTAGCTATCATTTCGAGGACTGCTCTCATATATTTATCTTCACTTTCAATACAACTCTTCACTGGGTCTAATGAACCCATCATCAAGCCAAACCCTATTTTTTTTTCTGCCTCTGTACAAATTAAAATACTTTCTCCCTTTGAATCTTTGCCCATTCTTCCTGCTCTGCCTATCATTTGCTTATAAGTCAGTATATTAATGGGTTGTCTCAGAAACACAGGGGATCTGATAATGACTTTTCTTGCCGGCAAGTTAACACCTGAGCTTAATGTAGATGTGGCTACTAAGACTCTTATCGCCCCAGATTTAAATCCACCTTCAACTATATCTCTTTCGTCAAATGTAAGTCCAGCATGGTGATATGCAACACCAAATGATATTGTTTTCTTCAATACTTGGTCTAATCCTACAGGACAATTCTTAAGCTGTTCCAGGACTTCTTGAATATTATCAATTTTTAACTGACTTCTTAAAATAAGTCCAGGCTCACTATCTTCACATCCTAATTTATAAAATGATGATGCAATAGACTGTGCTAAGCTTTCACACCAATTCTTAGTCATACAAAATATAAGTATTGAACATCCATCTTTTATTGTATCCAGGCAAATATTTAAAACATTATCTCCATCAGATGTTAAATGCTCATCAATAGTGTTTACATGTTTTCCTTGTTTGTCATAGTACTTACTTCCTACCAAACAGAATTCATCAAGAGGAATAGGCCTAAACTGTGTTATAAATAATTCAGCATTCAGCCAGTTAGCCAGCATTTCTAGATTAGGTAATGTAGCTGACATTCCCACAATTTGTATTTTAACATCATCAGACTTTGATGAGACATACTTAATTTTAGTTAGTAACAACTCCAAAATATATCCTCGACTTGGATCACCTAGTAAATGCAGTTCATCAACCACTATAGCGCCTAACTCTGTAATGGATCCTTCGTCAAGCAGCTTGTTTACTAAGCTATTGGCTTTTTCAATTGTACAAATGGCTACATGTACAGCCTGTAAGCCTCCAGGTGGTGACTGAGATCCCATGAATCCTTCTACTCGAATACCAGAACTGGACAATATATCTTGCAGATAGAACATTTTCTCTCTTACTATTGATACAAAGGGCAGAATAATAATTACCTTCTTCTGGCGTTCTAAAATAGTTTTAATAGTAAGTATTTCTGCAACAAGAGTTTTTCCAGCAGATGTGGGAGCAGAGTATACCAAGTTACAGCAATCAAACAACACCTTTGTATTACTTAAACAAGTAACTTGCCACTCAAACATTTCGGTAATACCTCTGTCTTCATACTTTTTTGTTATTTCAAATGGTAATCCCCAGTTTCTTAATTTATTATTATTTTTCTCAATTTGTGATATTACTGGGTTAATTTGCGTGGAGTCGAACGATGTTCTAGTTGTCTGTAATAAATTGCTAATATTCTTACATGTCTTCTTACTTTTCCCAAGATAAACTTCATTTTGATCAGCAGTATGGTCTTTCACAACTTGCAAGGAAGTTTGTAACACAAACGAATTATCGAAACAATTATCTAAGAAACCGATATTATCAGCTATAAATTGTGAATCGATTACTTCATTATCTATAGTAGCCATCACTTAATGCTTCATAATATATTTGAAAATAAAAAATTAAAAGACATAATTATAGAAAACAAATCAAATCTAACAGCCAAAATTGATTTTGACACATATTTGACAGACGCGCCAATTGGTAACGTAAACACTCACAGCTGTTATATATAAAAGTACTCTGTGCAGCTGTTATACTAGGGGTGCCAGTGTTGCCACTAAATATAAGTTGAGTATTATCACCACAACGCAACGGAAGTAGAAATTAGATTAACACGAAATTTGACGGGATGGAATGGAAATTAATTTCATTAACAATTCAAAGTGAACATAAATATATGTATAAGAAAAAAGTAGAATTGACCTAAAAACAGACTGAATTAATATCAAGGTCAAGACGATTACAACATACTACCAGTCTACCTGAAATCTCACTCAGTGCACATCACAGAACAAATATACTCTACCGGTGCACATTTATAGTACCTACGTAACACAATGCACTGTGAGTTCAAAACCGGGAAAAAAGTAATCAAAGAGTACACTAATGCTTAATTACGTGAAGTTAATAGAGCCAATCTTATAAAAAATCCATCTTATAGCACTTTGGCATCTTTAATATAAGGGGATGATATATAACTATGAATATAGGAAAATGAAAAACCGAAGTATAAAATCGTATAGGTATTTATTATTAATTTCAATTTAGCAATATCATAATTCGATTTTGGTTGCTGTTGATTCCTTACCCTCAGTCAAAGCTCTTGATTCATGTATAAATGCTGCATATGTTATGCCCTGTAGATAAGTAATATAATCATAAAAACGTCAATAACCCACAGTTTTTTTTATTAATTTTAAAAATAACATCCATGATGAGGTATTACCTGCTGCATGGCAGCCCTCACAAATCCTTCATTAGCTGAAACAGTTAGAGCCTTGATTCTGTGGCCAAAATTGAAAATAATTTTTGATCTTAACCGGACATGGCCTCTAACCTTTAAATTTTTCCTAGGGAAATCATCATCACCTACAAATTAAATAAATTTTAAAACAGACATTTTTGAATAGCATTCAAGCACAACATAATTTCTTTTATGACCATACATTAATAGGTTTTAGTCATTCAACAAATAAACTCTACACAACCTTTTAGGCAATTTAAGTGCAGACATTTTTTTTCATTTAATAACTATATCACTTTACCTCCAAAATCATCAGGAAGAATTCTAATCATTTTCTTTAATTCCTCTGTCCTTTTGATTTCCATTGGACCTCCTAAATTGTTCACTATCTTTTCAAAGTCATCCCATGCAGTATTACAGCAGACTAAGGACTTATCTGTGAAAATTAATAATTATAAACAATACAAGACTTTATACAAAAGATGTGAAATGACAAATCTGTTACATGAATATATTGATAACTAAAAAACAAATATAACCAAAATTTAATAATTATGTAATTAGTGGATAGCACAGCACAATCAGTGAAAATTCGATCATGGGTGCAATCAACCAGCTGTTCAGCTATGAGTTAATATACAAGTTAATTAGTTATAATACATGTTCAAGGTTGAATGTTCTACAGTTTACCTTTAAATAATCTTTCCAGAACAGGTTTTACTGGTCTCTCAGTTTCCCAAGCAGACTGCTGTGTAAGTACTTCTTGTTTGAACACATAGTCACATTGACCATTTGTCATATTGCTCACATATGCCATCATAGCAGTCACATCTAAGTTCAGAGTTTTGATTTCTGGGTGTTCATCAATACATTGGGATACCTCTGTCAGTGAAGTCTTATGGCTAAAAATATAATGATAAGTCACAGTAATGATAATATTAATTTATATCAAATGTTTGTCTTTACCATATCTCTAATAAAACTGGTCTAATAGGTTTTTTTTGCTACTGATTATTGCAACAGTCAAAATATATATTTAAGACTCTTCTTTTCTTTGTAAGTATTATATATATTACATTATTATAATTATTTAGCAGAAGCAAAAGAATAAGAACATAATTATATATGAAAAAAAATATAGATGTAAAAAGGGTAAAAAGGCTATACCTGCTGTAAAGGCACTCATCATCACTAGGTTCCTCATCTATGGAATCATCATCATCTAAATATTGGTTGAAATCTGGCAATGTATCACCTTTCACAACCACACCTAAATATTTTAATTTATTAGCTAAGCTCTCCTCTATGCCACTCATAAATTCAAACACAACCTGAAATAAATACAATAAAAAAATAAAAAGATCACAATGATGATGCAATACAATAATATAATTATACATGCCTTGGGAGGTTGGTACAGACATGGATAGAGTTTGGAACACTCTACATAGTCTTCAGCTTGATCTAGTATGGATCTAGCACCATATGAAGCATTTCCTGCACTTAAGGCAGATAAAGACTTAGGGTTTCTAGCAATAACTGCAAAACGGAAATTTCAGAATTACTATAACAAACTTAAATATTACACAAACAAAATAAAGTGTTACAAAAGTATACTTATAAAGGTTTCATCACCTTTAGTCCACACTCTGCCTTCCTCACTAATTATATCAATAATCTGCTTAGTGGTGTCATTTATATGAAATATTTTACACACGGCAATAACACCAGGCCGTAGAGCGCAATCGACCATCGCTCCCAAGTGCCGAAGATTTGAACATGATAATTGTTCTATTTTAACTTTCTTAGACTTTTGTAACTGAAAGAAAAAAAGCTTTAAAGTTTCTCCAATAAATTTAGCAAAATTTACCGTCATAACTATAGAATACCTTTCGTAAGAACTCCGTTTCTTGCTTAATTTTTCTTTGTAGTTTCTTTACTCCATCTACTTCCTTTATTGCTTCTAGTTTTAAGACAAGGTTATCCCCAAAGTTAACTTTTTCATTAAGCAAAGTAATTAGCTCATCAGGGTTTTCCATCGCACATACCTATTATTTAGTTTTTAAATTATTTATTTACAAAATTTTGCTAAATTCCTGTTCCACTTCCCATGACGTGATGATTAGACAATAGAAATAGACATACTGTTAATGTCAACTGTCAAATAAACTGCAAATTACAAGTGTCAGTGTCAGAACATTAGACAGTGCCACTGAGCTTATTTAATTATATAAATAATATGCAATAATCCAAGCCATTCAAGCTATTATATTTTTATAAGATGCTTAAATGATTTATTTTCCTACATACAATCATACAATCAATATTTTCTGTTCTTTACGCTGTAAGCTTTTGCTGTCCCCCATAGACTATAGTGAATATTGGGAAACTTTGGCACCGGCAGAACATGGCGCTATCTTTAGTTTTTATTAGTCTAAACTGTGGAGCTATCCTGCGATGGATGCGATGGAGCGGACAGAACAGATTTCCATATATATTTTATAATTAATAGTACTCTGGGGCTGTGGAACACAAACACTGAAAATGAAACTATTTTTAAAGTGTGTGTTTTTATTGAATATTATAGTTTTTTCAAATAATGTCCTTTATTCATTTTAAGATACTTATTGTAGAAATAAGTTTATAGTTATATTAGAGTATCTTCTTTCAAGATTTTCAGAAATTTCGTAAGAAATCCTTTACAATTTTTTTTTATATTATACCCTTTGATTATATTTATACCTTTGTGAACGAATTTTTACTTTTAGGATTGTGTTTATGCTTTGTGAAAGTTTGGTGTACATTTATGTTGATTTGGATTTCCGACCAAACTGGAGGCTGTGCTAGCAGCTAGACAAATGTGCACGGTTTCATATTTTATCCCATTAGAATCAAGCTGTTTATTCTAGATGAGATGTCAGATGATACAAAAATAACAAATTTTCATGATTATGTTACCAAGTAATAACTCTATAAAATTGACAAAAAACATTCCACGTTTTCTATTCAAATTCTGATTTACCCGCCATCTTAGTGATTCGTTGCCATAACGATCACGTGACCATAACCTAAAGCAGCCAATCAAAACTCAATGCTATTAGCCGACCGACAACCACAATTTTGAGAAATGGCTGACGATAAAGAAGTAGAGAAAACTATTGCTGAAGACTTGGTTGTAACCAAGTACAAACTAGCAGGGCAAATTGTTAATCGTAAGTTCAAGTGAAACTTTTATTCCATATTTGTGTATAAACATCTGCATGCCTATTTACGACGACCAGCTACGTAGGTTGGACCGATGGACGCGTGTCATAGCCATGCGGACAATGTGGTGCCGCTATCCGTGCCAAGTTATACCATGGTGCAATTTTAACCTTTTACATATCATCTTACAGGTGTCCTGGAACAGCTAATCGCAAAATGTGTTCCTGAAGCATCTGCCAGAGAAATATGCGAATTTGGCGACAAGCTTATTCTAGACGAGACGTCTAAAGTATTCAAAAAAGAGAAAGATTCCAAGAAGGGTATAGCGTTTTCGACATGTGTGTCGGTGAACAATTGTATATGCCACTTCTCACCGATACCTAGTGAAAACGATTATATTCTTAAGGAGGGAGACCTGGCCAAGATGTAAGTTATTCAACAACCAGTAAACTTTCTTGGAAACTTTAGAGGGACCCTCTTTTATTTCTTTGTTTCGATGAGCACGTTAGGCAGGACGTGGATTGTAGAATATAATAATATACACACAAATGATAGTGCATCTGTATTGTTTTTGTGATTTTTTTTCGTATTTTCACTAGTGCTTATAACCTCACTAGCTAGATTACTGTCAACTTAATCAGGTCATATTCAACTGTTATCTATCATCTTGCTAAGAATAGTAATAACTGTTAAAACACTTGAACAAAAGGTAGAAATATCTATTTATAGAACTATTTTACTTAGTGGCTGATCTATTTCAGTGATCTTGGTGCACACATAGATGGATTCATTGCAGTAGTTGCACACACTGTTATTATTGGTGGTGTGGAAGCAACTGGACGTGCTGCTGATGTTGTCCTTGCTGCTCATTATGCTAGTGAAGCCGCCTTGAGGTTGCTGCGGCCTGGCAATGAGGTATTTGCTATGATACACATAATCACTTAACAGATTATAATTTGTTTACAAAAATATTATGATATAAAACTTTTTTTTTATTGTTCTAGAACTATGCTATAACAGATGCGGTGCAGAAAATAACTGCTGAATTTGGTTGCAAACCTGTTGAGGGCATGCTGTCACACCAATTAAAGCAATTCCGCATTGATGGTGAAAAGAGCATCATTCAAAATCCATCGGAGGCGCAGCGCAAAGAACATGAGAAGACCACTTTAGAGACATATGAAGTGTATGCAATGGATGTTCTGGTTTCCACTGGAGAGGGAATGGTGAGTTATATTTTTATATTCTTCTGACTATAAACTATAAGTTAGTTTTCAAAAACTCTTGTTGTATATACTTAATTTTAGAGCCATTGTATTGTTTCAACTATAATATTAGTATTAAATGTATGAATGCCCTGAATTCTTTCCAGACTTGTTTCATACATTTTCTGGCAGTACTCAGGGGAAATAAATAGTATAATTCTAACTAAAATGAGTTTTCTATATCATTTTGGTTTTAACATACTGACAAAAACCAAACAAAATTGAATTTCTGTTTTCCTTAATGTTTTATGAAATTTATTAAACAGTATTTATGACCTACAGGGAAGAGAAATGGACACAAGATGTACAATATACAAGAAAACTGATGAGGTTTATCAATTGAAACTTAAAGCTTCAAGAATGTTCTACAGTGAGGTAAATAATTACCCATTAAATATATTTTGTTTTCTTCTTGATTCAGAGTTTATATATATTTTAACATTGAACAGGTCCGCAACAAGCATGGTTCTATGCCTTTCAACCTTCGTAGTTTCGACAAAGAGACCAGTGCAAGATTAGGTGTTGTGGAATGTGTCAACCACAAACTAATTGAGCCTTTCCAGGTAAGCAAAATATTTATTTTTAAAAAATGTATCATTGATCTTATATTCCACACTAGCTGTTGCTCGCGGTTTCGCCCTTGTGAGTGTCGGTTATCGCGGCAAAAAATGTCTTATGCCCTTTCTTTGTATCCAAGCTCACCCCATACAAATTTTCATTAAAATTGCTTTAATGGTTTAGCAGTGAAAGTGTAACAAACAGACTGACAGGGTAACTGTCGCATTTATAATTCGGTTTTTTTATAGTATCAATATATGTCCATACTATAACAAAAGCCAACTGTTTATAAAAAGTTTTGTTATTGAATACAGGTGCTGTATGAACGTCCCGGTGAGCTAGTGGCACAATTCAAGTTCACTGCGTTACTGCTACCTAGCGGCACACACCGTATTACTGGACTGCCTTTCGAAAAGAGCCAGTGTAAGAGTGAACGCAGTATCAAGGACCCTGAACTTAATGTAAGTTTCTATGAACTTTGTCATTTGTTTTACTTGTATTCTAGGAAATAAAAAATTATTATTCTTAAGTTTGACATTATTATAACCTTTATTACAATATATTCTGTTTAAAATTCATATATCTATACTTAAATCTAGCATGTCCCTGTTATCTTTCAATGCACACTAACTCAAGGTGTGAATTGAACAAGCACAGGGTAAATAAAAAGTAATGTTTTTGAGCCGATTTGTGATTCTATCGCACTTCTGTTTGAACCATTACGACACCCGTTATTTAATACAGACCTGAAAAATTGAACTTTTTTAAACATAAAAATCTAATGCAAGTTTATTTTTTTTATGACAGGCACTTCTCAATTCGTCTGCGAAATCAAACAAGAAGAAGAAAAAGAAAACTGGTGCTGAAGAACCCATGGAAGTCGAAACTGTTGCCTAGCAACAGTTTAAATTGCCGAGGACATAATCAAAATGAAATCTACAGCTTCCTATGACAACCCTTCTATGGACATTTAATTTCACCGGCCATTTTCGTTTTGTTTAACATTTAAAATATTATATTTTACTTAATAAATCTGTAGGACATTTTAGGCTTGTGTTATACCAGAGATTAAGCTACTCTTTCAATTTTTTTTCTGAAATTGCGTACTAAATACCTTTTATGTGGGATTCGCAAAGAAATGCAAAACGTAACTATTGGGTAAATTAGTTTTTGACTAAATTAGGTGAAACTAACAATATTTTAATTTTTCTTTCTCTTTTATACATGTAATTGCTCACTGACTTCTAAAAATATTGAAACTGTAAATAGATTGATGTCATCCATTTGATTGAGTGCCTGTAAAAGCATAATTTTTATTAAACAGACTGCTTGATTATGACCATTCCCTTTGAAATGTAAAACTATGTTTAAGTCAGTCAATGTAAAGTGCACAAAATTAAAGCAGAATGAATGTTATAAATAGTACATTAATGTATCGATTTTGAGATATGTAAAACAGTTTAAAATTTCTTAAATATAATGTTACATTTTTATTAATATGAATATATATAATTATATAGCAAGGCTGTTATCAGTTATATACTCCCTTGAACTTTTACGTTTCTTGTTATATTCATGTTTATGCCAGCTGCATAGGTATATTTACACAAGCAACCTTATTTTAAAATTGTTAACTTGCTCCAGTAACTACTGAACTTAACAAGACTATTTACACAAGAAACTGAATTAGTTTAATAGTAGTTAAAAATATAAAAAGTGTATTCGTTTTTAGTGAATGTCACATCTGTTTTGTGTCAGCTGCAATACTTGTTAAAGCTTGGAAATGTTTGCATGTTTACGGAGCGGACTCTAATATTAGGTAAAGTTGTAAAATATGTGACACTGAGAGAAAGGAATAAATCAAAATGCCACAGTTGTGGGCTGTTTTTGTAAATTGTATTTTTATTTATTTATTAACACATCCTTACATATTATACCTATTTATACCCTTTATATAATCTAAGTCACTCAGGCATAGTGCAAGTAGGAAATGTTATTATTCTTACAACTATATTGTAAGAATAATAACACTTCCTATTTATTATTATTACCTAGTGGTGATGATAATACCAAATATCACCTGGTGTTAATAATGGGTATACTCTGTTATTGCGTAACCAAAACTGAATAACTATAGGTGCATTTCAAACTCATGCAGGGATGTGCCATCTAGAGATAGTGCATCGGATTTTTTTAAATTATATTTCTCGACATCTTTACACTGCAAGCGATTCAAAATTTATACAATCTTGGAAAATAGTACTGTGTAAAAAAGTACCAGTACACCAATTTGAAATCAATTGGATGTGTGTGTGCAATCTATTGTAACCTTTTGTCAAGTAGAAAAAAAGTTGATAAATTTTACACACTTGAATGCATTATACAGACAGAAGATAAAAAAGAATGAAATGAACCACATGAACTTTCAAACAGAAAAAACCTCATTAAAATTGGTATATTTGTTTGTGAGCTACAATAATACCAAGTCACAAAAGTTAAAATAAAAATGCCTCTCTTTTTCATAAGTGCTACTAAATAACCCTGATACTACTGTTAACCCCAACATAGCTTGGATTTGGGAGGCTAGGCAGATGTTTCCACTGCTACATATGGGTATAGTGGAAATTATGTGTTGTCCGTCTGGGGACAGTTTGGAAATGTTTCCCATTGCATGCAAACAATAGATGATAATAGGAGAAATTTATGTTTGTAACATTTCATAACACTACAAATAAAAATACATGGTAACACCTATTACGGTTTTTAATTTAAATAAACAATATCAATCACATTTTAAATAAATACAATGTTTACTAATTTTCATTTATTCTCTTGTTTAGCACTTGTACTTTGTTCTCCAGCTTCAAGTGTTGAGTTAATGAATTCGTAGGCCTTGCTTGCGGCATTACTCGTGTGGGTTGGAAGGTCGATCAGGAAACTAAAGGTAGCCTTCACTCCACTATTCCAATAGTATTTAAATAAGTATGAAATTCTATCATTTGTAGGAAGTGGAGGCAGCTGTAAAACAATGAAACATATTAATTAAAGTACACATTTTAAAATAAATAAACTGCTGATAAATATATCAAAATTACTTCATAGGGAATCTGTTTTTTAAGTTCGCCAACATAGGGTGAAACTCCTCTTTCGAGTTCTTCATACAAAGCACTTGTGGTAGCACTATCTTTCCAAACGCCTTTGTCAATTGTATAGTATACCGCAGAGCCAAGAACAGCTGATTTAATTCCAAACCTGAAAGTGGTTTAACAAATTGATATATAAAAAACAGCACACAAAGTTTTGTAATCCATAATGAAAAGAAACTTATGGTAAACGTACTTCAACATTATTTTGGTTTATTGATCATCAAAGTATAAGTAATTATGTTTATTTATTAATCTTATGTAATTCTCGATAGTTATAACCTTAATTTTTCGTGACTGATATTTATTTAACTTTTGACTTGTCTGTGTTGCTATTTGCCAATTATTAAACGTCAATCGTTTAAACGTCGAATATTAAATTAACTGTTAGACTTTTATTTTTCACAATATACTAGATTTCATCAGCTGTTTAGATTAGATTAGTTACATTTGTCTTATAAATATATATTGCACCGAGCGCTATAAATTACATTATGTACGGTTCATCAAAACGTGTTTTTACCGTTATTTTCCATTGAACTTATAGTTCGATTCAAACTTAATGGCGGCTGTGAAGTTCGCTAAACGCTGCGCAGTACCTCGCCCCGCACCCCCGCTGGCGCATAAGTTTGGTACTGCGCAGCGACTCGACTCGTGTTCACAGCCGCCATTAAGTTTGAATCGAACTATACCACAGAGTACTTTTATATTTAAGGAACTTACCTTGGTTGGCTGTCAATTACTGGAGATTGCAAACAAATACAAACCTATTGGACGGGTTTACAAAAAGTATATATATAATTTGATTTTGCAGAATTTATTATAATAGCTTGGCACGTTTTATAGGTGTGTGATATAAAGCAAAAAGTTAAACTTTGATTTACTAAGCGGACGGAGTGTTTCTGTTTGGTTGTGCAAGCCAAAAGACTCCCATTCCAAATGGGAGAGAAGAAAAAAAGCTGAAGGCAATAGGTAGAGTCATAGAGTTTATATAAATATTAGGCTTAGCACGCACTGCGATTAAACGCGCGCGGTTTAGGAATAGCTGAAAACGCAAAAACGCGCTTCAACACGCACTGCGGCTAGCGTTTTGCTTAAATTTATTTCATTTCACCATGGATTTCTGGCGAGCAGCATGTGTTTTAGCTTTGATATTGAAATAAAAAAATAGAAAACGCAAACAACGCCGCCGCCATAGGTACTGGGTACATCCACTAACTGATCAAAGACATTTGAAAGGATACTCTTGCAAAATGTACAACAACGTGCGTCAAAGCCAAAGCGGGCTTTAATATTTCTGTCTCTGTATTGATTTAACGATTTGTCATAATATAATGCCGGCCTTTTTTCCACTTCAATAATAATGTTTTTTTAATACATTGTCGTAGTCTACATTCGATGTTTCTGAGTCGGACGACATGACTTAACCTCTGCAAAAACGTCTTTCCTCCGCACTCGCACAGTCGAGACTGAATAAAAACCGAATGCGATTAACCGCCGTGCGTGCGCCACAGTACTGTTACTATGGGACACGAAAAAACCGCGCGTTTTCAAACCGCGGTAAAAACGTAACAAGTTGCGTTTTTAAAATCAGTCACTGAAAAAAGTCACTAATGCGTGCGCTTGTATAGAAAGCTATGTGTTACATTTTTTTGCGGTTTCAGACCTGCGGTTAAACGCGGGCGTTTAATCGCAGTGCGTGCTAAGCCTAATAGTGTAATATTGTAGTTTACTTATTGTTTTCTCTATGGGTAGGGTTATTTTACCTCTGACAGTTATTATTGACCACAGAGTACTTATTAGTGTCAAAGAGAGTTACTCGATCGATACTTTGATTTTGAAAATTGTTGTCTTCCCGACGACGCACGGAACCATACAAAACAAAAACTGAAACTGAACTGAAGTGATTTTGAAATGGTACCGAAATAATTAATATAATAGGAAAGTCCACCTGCACCTGCTGAGTGCTGGACTCACTGCTGGTAGTGCTAATGGTAATGGAGATTTAGTGCCCAGAAATATACTATTTAGTGGTTGTGCTGAAGATAAAGTGCTGACCTGAAACGAATTATTTCAGGAATCCTTCTTTCCTTTAGAGAAGAGTAAATACTCTTCTTATTGGAATTTAAGTGAGCCCTAAAACTACAAAATGATTGACACATTCGTAAAATTAGAAGAGTGCATTAATAATTGTTTATTATGCAAACTTTCTAAACCGTATCTTGAAAGTGAATATCTCCCTGAGTTTCAAGTTAGAAAAAATAGATTGAACCAATATTTTCCGAAATTAATGCTTTTGCTAGAAAATGTGGACTTGAGAAAGCAACTTGAAATTGCATCGAGTACTTTGTACTCTCTTTTGATTCTGTATTTGGAGTTAAAATGTGCCGGCCCCTGGAATACCAAAGAGATTCAGTCTGAGGATTATACTAGAATAATGAACCGGACTTTTAAGGCTAAATATAATATTGAATTGGGGGAATTATTACATGAAGATAACTTTTACAATGCTCAAGAAGTATTTGATAAGTGCATCAAAGAACTGCACCAGAAAATGACATTAGATGATTTTAGAAAATATCCAGGTCTCATTGAGGTCTATTGCAATCTTATAAGTAATGTTAAGGCAAGTAATAACATAATTATTATGAACACTTAGTAGGGTACCTACTATTATTAAATACCTCTTATTGCTTACTATCATTATATAATCAAAGTCCTTATCATATCCTTTGAAACTAACAGAACTGTAAGATACTAGGCCGCCACAACATACGGTAAACTAGTGTACAGTCCAGGGCTCATTAACATACAATGAAAAAAAAAAAACTGGCACAAAAAAGATTTTTATTTATTTTTAAACTTTTTATTTTCAGAAATGTAATGTATCTATTAATCCAGTTACTGTTTTACCTGTAGCTTTGCTTTTGGTTGATGACTTCACTGTTTCTAATAAAGTAAAGGGGCTACAATGCTGTGATATGATATTTCAGTGCTTGGTAAGTTACATTTAAATAAAATATTTAAATAGGTACATACTTACATTTTATATTAATAATAAGTTGTATGTTGACATAAATAAAAAATGTATTCTGTGTGGTTATTTTATTGCAGAAGCCAAATGATTTTAGTATGGGTAATTACTATGAAGTTATATACAGAAGCCTCAAGAATGCCCTGCTTGAGAAAGATATAGAAGTTACACAACATCTATTTAAATGTTTTCCAGATTTTCTGAAAATACTGCATGCAGAAATTCAGGTAAGTCTGTCACATAAAATGATTTATCTCATCATTCAATCAATATCTTGAAATTACATATTTAATATTAAATAAATAATAACTTGAAATGTATCCTTCCGTGGACTACATACATAAATTTCACATTTTGGATAGGGTAAATGTATATGTAGTTATATAGAACAATGACAACAAAATGAGGCATGTTTTTATTTTGGGTAGGTGTATTTCTATTATACATAGTTATGTTCTTTTCAGAAAAATAAGTTAGATGATGTATTTGCTAGTATCCTCGACCAACTGCACACAGAATCAAACCTATACAGAAAAGCAGAGTGTTTTGACTTCACCACTACAATAATAGAAATGCATGGTATACACTGTGTAAAAAGGAGTATTTTCAAAGATATTGTCTGTGACAATTTAGACATTTGTAGCAATGAGGGTGTATATGAGATACTAGCTGAGCATGTTCTTAAGGTAATTAACAAAAAATATACTTTATAAGTCCAATAAAAAAGAAATAGTGTTACCTATCTTGAGGAGAATTTTATCAGAGTGACTTAGTAACTGGATTTTTTTTAAGTCTGGTTGGGATTTACATTCTTAGCAATCTTGTTAACCCCTCCAACTAAGCGAAATATGCCTGTGTCTAGAGTGGGTTCACGTCAATAGTGCAATCTATTTAGTTTGTTGTAGGTTTAAATGGATGAAGTTGTAACTAAAAGAGGAAACTTTATTCAGTGTACTCTAGAAAATAGAGTATCTACTTAAAAAAAATACTCTGAAAAATTGTAGGTATATTTCAAATTATTTATAACTTGGTATAAATTCTGTTGCAGTGCCTATTAACATGGATTAGACAATGCTGGTGTGTATGGAAGCTTCCCTCTGATCAGAAGATACTGTCAGCACTTTTGAAGGTCCTTTATGTGGCAAATGATGAAACAAATACATTACAAATTCAAAATCTAATCATAACATTAATACATTTGTGTACTAAAGAGGAACAAACTCAAATATTGAGTAATCTAGACACAATGCCCAAGTGTGTAAATACAGAATTTATTAAAAAGATTGATACAATAAAACAACAAATTTGTATTTAGTAATTTAATGATTTATTAAAATAAAACTCTTAAATTTGTGTTACATATTAGTGATATGATTTATATAATCCTACTCTAGCTGTATCTATAATAATATTAAAATGTAGTAAATAGTATTTTCTCTTATAATCTCTTATAAATAGTATTTTATCTTATTTATTTTATTTTTTTTATGTATTTTAATGTGTCAGTTACTTAAAACTAATTGATATTTCTTATGCTTAAAAGTAGCTTTACATAATTTTTTGCATGGTCTGCTTTTCTCGTCTTTAGACTTGTGCATAAAAAACGCTACTAGGCTTTTTCTTGATATGCATTATAATATCACAAACTTCATCTATAGAAGGCCTTTTATTTTTATGATCTAAACATCGTAGAGCTAGACTGTAAATACTCTGAGATTTTGTCCAGTTAGGCACAACGCGGTCCAAAAGATGACTAATATCCCCATTTACACTATTCTCTTCAACATAGTTTTTTATGTTTATATTTTCTCCATTGGCAACAACAATTGGTTTGCAACCAGTTAACAACTCTAAAAGGACTATTCCAAAACTGAAAATATCATTTTTTTGTGTAACAGTACCAGAGAAGCCTTCAGGTGCCATGTATGCAGATGTTCCCATCATGGATTTGGTGGTGATGAAGGTGGTTTCCAGTTGTTTCGCCAATCCAAAGTCACACAGCTAAAAAAAGCATAATTATAAATATTAGTAACAATAATTTTAGCTTTTGCTCTACTGAGAGTTTAGGCTCAGCATGGAACACAATGACAATTTGATAAAACAAATAGTTAAAATTAAATAGTACCTTTGGCACACAGTCCTTTGTAAGCAAAATATTTGCACTTTTCACATCTCCATGAAGATAATAGCTTTTCCTAGTAGATATGGAGTCTGTTTGAGTCTCAGTGTCTTCACTATCTGGTGGTCTTTCACTGTGGTGAATATATTTCAGTCCTTCAGCTGTTCCTTTCATAATATCAATTCTCTGACACTCTGTCAAAACTTTTGCAGAAATTTTCTGCTGCAAAGATCCACCATCAATATACTCACAAACAATACATGGTGTTGGGCCATCTATAGAGTACCCAAATATAGGAACTATGTTTTCATGTCTTAGATGGGACAGTGATTTCACTTCTGTGTTAAACACTTTCATGGCAGTCTCACAACTGATTTGAAAATGAATTCGCACTTTCTTTACAGCCAGTACTCCATGTTTTGTATGAGTTCCAACATACACTTCACCGAATCCTCCACTACCAATTTTTCCCACAGATCCTTCTGGTTTATCAATAAAAATATCAGAAAATTTATTGGTTATGGCTTCTAATTCTTTATACTCAAAGTGAACTAGCTTTTTATCTTCTAATATAGCATTGTCTATTAACTGGCTGGGATATTGAGAGAGATCACTTTGTGGGGACAAATTGCCCTGAGACAATCCATTTTCAGTAGTTCTGGAATTTGTTTGGTCAAAGTTATCATTGGGTATCAAAACTTTAAAGTCAGGCAGTTCTGCAGAAGCTAATGCTGACTTAGAAAATTTAATAAGATCTGAATTTTCTACTTGAGCAGTTGATGTGTTGCCATAATTTTCAAGAGCACTTAATGCTGGAATGTCCTTGCTTTGTACAGTATCTGAAAATACTATCAAGTTACTTGGATTTTTCAATTGTCTTGTAGTGCGGTTACAGGCAACTTGATCATGACTGGAATTCTGAAGCTTTTCACTTTGTATAGAATCCATTGCATTCAATCTTTGTTCAACACTTTCAAGTAAGTCTGTTATGTTTATAGGTACAGGAGCTCCAGGTCCATCATCAGGCCGGGGCGGAGGCGGCTCTGTAATGTAAATTACATGTATAATAATAAGCAGCAATCAGTTAATCAGCCTCAAAATATTTGTGATTTAATTTACCTCCTAACATGCGTGCAATTTCATCAACTGCTCTGAATATCTGCGCTTTTTGTAAGAAATTCATAAGAGTCTCCAAAGTAGGTCTAACCCGTCCTGAAGTGCCCCATTCATCAAACAATACTTCTGCGCATTTTCTATTAGTATTCCTTGCATGTTCTTCTATAAGCCTAAAAAAATTAAATAGTTTTAACCTTAAGTTATCTAGCTACTTCTTTTTGAAGTATGTATAGGTTTGAAGAAGAAACTTAATTCTCAATAAAAACACATTACACAATACTCTTAATCTTAGCTAAGTTATAAAATATGCTGCCATCATCAGTAATAGTTACCATTTCAATGCAATCATTATGTACTTACCTCATATGTTCATAGTTGTATTTACGTTCAAAATGTTCACTTTGCAGGTCTTTTGGTATAAAGGGAACAATCTTTTGCCAGTCTTTGTCGATCTCTAATATATTTGCGATATTGCACAGAGATGCCGCAGGCAATTTTCTTAGCTCTATGTGACGTTGCATATTAAGAATCATAATATTTACTGTCACATAACACTGCGTAGTCCAGAGTTCCAAAAATGTGTCGTCCCGTGTATCCTAAGGGGTGGAAAATGTTTAGTAAACAAATTTTTGCAATGTTATTTTTTTCCTTGACTTCACAATAGAGTTTTAAAGATTTACCACAGAGCAGAGAACTTTTCAAAACTTTAACAGGATATAATTCCCACATAAATATATGAAATGAATAGTAAACAATGAGTAAACAAGAGGTTTTATTATTTCTAAAATTGTGATATTATGTTAATATATTTTGTCGAAAAACAAGAAACATATCAAGCAACTGACAACTCATGTCATATGAACATTTGTTCTGTGCATATGAATGTGACGCAACGCAAGGTTTACGCCTCGCGCCCTAAAAATAATAGACAAAAAAAAAACCGGCCAAGTGCGAGTCGGACTCGCGCACCGAGGGTTCCGTACAAACCGGTAGGTATATAAGTAAAAAATAGGTAAACCATCATGATGATCGAGTCATAGTCGTAGTTATGGTATTTTTATTGCAAAATTAATAAAAAAAAAATATTAAAAATATTTTTATTATATGATGTAACTAAAAATTTATGCTTTTCGCAATTTTTCCTTTATCTGTGTTATAAGACGTTGCTTCGTACCAAATTTCAAGATTCTGAGTTCACAGGAAGTACCCTGTAGGTTTTGATTCCCTTGCGAGTGTCGAAAATTTGCGGCATAAACGGGAGTATCTTTTGATCGCGTTGACTTAGAAGTTTGATTTTTTCACAGCTCCAAGAGACCATAGACTTGAGTATTTGATATGAATTTCAGCTTGATACCTCCACGCGTTCCTGAGAAAAAAGGTCTTGACAGACAGACAGACAGACAGACAGACGGACAACAAAGTGATCCTATAAGGGTTCCGTTTTTACCTTTTGAGGTACGGAACCCTAAAAAACAATAGAATTTTCATCGATTTTACTGTTCTCCGCCTAGCTGCTTTTGTGCAAAAATATTTTTGTACTACTTTGGCAACTTCATCGTTTATTCTTCATAAGACTCATTGCACAGAACAAATATACTCTACCTAGTTGAGTCATTGAGTTGAGTTCGATGGTATACAATTTGTTATGCAGATGGGATAATAAAAAAAAATATATATTTATCAGCCTTGCGTAAACGGTTAAAATTACGCAAGAATACTTGTCACAATAAAAGTCCGCGACAACATAATTATTATGTCTATCTTTTAAGTTTGACTTACTATAACCCTTTTTATGGTATTATAATTTGTACTTGGTTTTAAAACACCTAGTGCATTATTTGCGAAAGTGTTATTATAAACATGATATTAATCCTTATCAGAATAAATATTATGTTCAAAATTTGTAATGAATAACGTATTCATCATTGCCCGTGTCATAATTTAATTTTAATTAAAATCTAAGGAAATATCCTGAAAAAGAATCGGTACTTTACTCAGGTACTTTAAGTATCTTTGCAGGGTTATTCGCTATGGCGGTTGTCAACAAAAGCGAACGTTGCTTTATAAAAAAGACAATGAACACAAAATTTCTTATCGTGTAAAATGTAAATCGATGACAAACTAGATCTACTACTACTAAGTTGGTTACCGACGTTATCCGATACTGAATAAGCATTTTTATACTTATTTTTATCCGGTAAACATCATTTGGTTTGGCAACAGTAGATAGCTAATAGGCCTGCTGGTATAAAAGTACTCTGTGCCTGCTGGAAATACTATACCGAATGGAACTTTTACTGACAGCTATCTGAGGTTATGAGGCATGTCATACTTTATTTTTAGAATTGGGGCCCGCGCAAAACATGTAAAACCAATGAAACCAAAACACGCGGCCAAAATCTCGGGGTACAGCTAGTAATGTAATAAAGCTAGTTTTTTTGAAGGTGCTTATCTCTAAAACATTTGATTTGATTTGATAAACTATTTTTGTCTTTGATAGCCCAAATCTTGAGAACGGTTTTGGGCTATTTAACATCACGTTACTTACCTTGGGAAACAAGCTAGGCGAGTAAAACCGCGGGACACAGCTAGTATTTGACAAAGCTACTCTATAAATAAAGGTTAATAATATGATTTTTCATGTTTTGCGCGGAACCCTAATAGGCTATTTGACTATTTTTAAGAATCGTTTTAAATTATTCTTTATAACATATTAAGCTTATTGTTATTGATATTTTCGGGAAATCTTCTGTATTATGAGTAAAAATCAATATTGAAGTTTAAATTTCCAGAACCGCGGCAAAAACGCTGTTTCTGTAATGGCGCCGGTCTCGTGACATGCGTGACGTCACATGCAAGTAAACAGAGTTAATGAATTTTGTAAAACAGTGCATTTCATCGACTTTCTTCAAATTTATTGAATACAATGGTCTATAAGTGGTGTGTAGTGTCACAATGTACAAATACTTCTGTAAAAAGTCCACAGAAACTGTTTATTTCTGTACCAACGAATCGCAAAAGGCGAAAAATGTGGCTACAGTTAGCTCGAAGAGATCCAAATGCCATTCAATCACTTTGATGTAAGTATCACTTAACTTTATACATACCAGATAGTAGATAGAAAAATATCGGTAATGGATAAAACAAAATATCATCTTTAATTCCTAACCTCTAAAATTTGGCCTTAGATTTCTTAGAAGATCCTTTTTAACCCTACATTGCAGAACAACACCTCACTCTAGGACTTCAAATATTTTTGTATTATGTTGTTTAGCTTCTTCTTTCTTCTTTATAGTTTTCTGTTTGCTGTCTTGTCAAGTATAATATTTGATAGTTGGTATATCAACAATGATGTTAAATTTAAGATGGAAAAAGACACAACTAACTACATCAAGTACAAAATACACTACACTACTGTTTTTACATTTTTAAGTTCCGCAGCATAGTAATCTGCATTATTCTTGAAGAAAAGTGCTACCATAAATGCATCTATCTTAGGTAGGTTGCTGCTGTCAGCTCGCACAAAATTTGCCTCCATTTGGAGATTCAATTTAAATTCAAACATTTACGTTACAATTATTTATACGTGACGGGTCTCGCCGGCGAGGACGATAACTATAATATTTATTTGGATAAGGATTAATATCATGTTTATAATACACCTTCGCAATTATGAAAAATTCGATTACCATAAAAAAGGGTATAGTGAGTCAATGTCGCGGGCTCGCGGGTCTTTTTTGTACGACTATTTAAGATAAACATTCTATTATATACGTATTACTCGTAACGGTTTTTGTAGCGCACGCCAGAATAGCTCGCAGACGGCAGTATTTCCTACTTATTTGACACGACGTATCGTTATATTTTGGACAATTCACACAATATTTTTATAAATGATAACCTGTGTTGTTGTAAACTTTTTGGAAAACTAACCGTGATGAACAGCAAATTTTGTAACCCTCAGTGAATTAACCTCGAAAATACAGAATATAGCGGAATATGTTTCCGATCGGCGCTGTCTCCCAAAACGTATGGCACAGAGTACTTTTATACGTATGGACCGAAGTAAATAGAGTATATTTGTTCTGTGGAAGTAAAGCGCCTGCTCGTTACGCGACGTAGTCGTGTTACGTTACGAACATACTCCGTGCATGCGCTTCAGGCCGACCAATCACAGCGCGGCGGCTGCGCTGCACGTGCGAGCGAGCGTGAGCGACCAGTATCCGGTAGGCAGTTAAGAGTGTCGTACGTGTTTAACTTGTAAATAGTGATTAGGGTTAATAAAAGTTTATGCCTTCAAAAGCTCTCCTCAATTATTTACCTACCCCGACTACAAGAATTGTTAATTTCGATCTCTTTTTAAGGAGAAAAGCTTAACTTTCTTTAATGGCATTAAAAAAATATTGCAATCGATTTATTTTCATCATTATTATATCAATAGTTTCTCTCTAAATAAAATAAAATAAAAAGTCGCTGAAATTAATAGGTATGTATATATTTTTACTTAATTGATTATAAATAATTTCGTATAAATAAGATTAGAAGTCTAGACACTCCTGTGTAAACTTGGGTGGTAAATGACTGATGACGTCACGGATTTGAGTAAGCTTGTGCTCCGCAGTGGTTCGTCGCCATATTACTGGACATTCGGTGTTCTCGCATTCTGAAGTTTGATTATGACCGCAGCATGATTTACAAATCTGTGCAAGAAAAAATAAATTTAGATAAACTTATCAAAAATTAAGTTATCGATCGCTATTTACTGGATTACTGGGATACTGGGAAGAACCGAAGCGACTGGATCAAATTGGGAAAAACCTTTGTTCAGCAGTAGGACCACTAACAAGATACAAAAAAAGGAATCAAACTCTATGCATGTAGTGGTAGTTTAGGTTTAATTAAATCCAATTTATTTATTGAACAGAAATATGTCTTCAAATTTATTTTATTATTTTATTGGAACACTGTCAGCTGTGTATAATTCAGTCTTTGATTTTTTTTTCGGTACATGACATTAATACACTCACATTGACACAATAGCTGACATGTTTGTAGGCAGTGGAGAGACGAGCGAGTAGCGTGGCGGCGGACCGGCTGGCGCGGGCGTGGCCGGCGCAGGCGTCGCACACGGCGGCTCGCGCGCTGCGCGCCCCGCACGCGGCGCAGCGCTCCCGCCACATGTAGCGCGCGATGCCGTGCTGCACCGCGCCCATGCCCGTGCCCGCTACAGCTTCGCGGGTGTACCCGATCTCATTCCACCTAAACAAACGTTGCTCTTCAAACCTAAACCTGTATTTACTAAACATAGGTAAAATACAAAATTAAGTAATTTTATATTTTACAAATGTTTCATCATATCATCAATAAAATTTCTCATCCTAAATATATGCTTCTGATGATTGATCATGTTGTCCCACAGCGGGGCAATGAGCTACCTTCACTCTTTCAATTCTCTCCTGTCTCTAAACAACTCTGGACTGCAACTAAGAGCTAGTCTTTTCTGGATCCCATTATGTATACTATTTTTTTTATCTTGCTATTTCATGCTTTTTTTAATCAGCGCCTAAACAAAAAATGCAACGTTGTTGACATTACTTACCATTTGAAGACGTCTACCCCAAGCAGCGAGAGACAGCGATGTAGCGGGGGCAGCAGCACTCTGGCGGCGTAGTAAGTCTTGTGCGGCTGCAGAGCGGGGTCCCGCAGCAGTTCCGCCGGGGTCCGCGCGAGGCGCACCAGTGCGGCCCCGGGCGCGCCCGCCGTCACGAGCCAGCTGACGCGCCAGCCGCTGCGGGGCGTCGCACGTCTATCCTGCGCCGATAGTCGTCTGCACACAAATTATCACTTAGTGGTTGAGTTGAAAATGACGTAGGTGTCAAGCGTGTTTAATAGCTAATTTAATAGACAACTTGGGCCGATATCTCGGGCCAATGGTCTATCTAGACATATATATAATCAAAGCTGAAAGACCTGAATTATAAATTAAATTAAAAAATTAGACGAATATACAAAAACTTACAGCAGTTATATTTTTTCATAGATGTTCAACGTCTAAGAAAAAGAGCACGAATAGGTATAAAAGGTTGTATTGGTATTAGAGAGATTTTTAAAGGGATCCACATACTTAGCTATTTCGTTAGGCGGAGCAGACGCACCAGGCCGGTACCCATTAGGTCCATGGTACTCGCGCGTGAAGAACAACTCGTGTAGCGGTAGTGTGCCGTCGGCGAGACGGGACAACGTCGACTTCACAGAACGTTTGACACGAGACAAGTCGCACGTCTCGAATAACTCGCATAGAGCCCGCTGTAGAAGCTGAAAATTTTGTATAAGATTAAAGAAGCTCCTAATATTAAGCAGATACGTACTTTAAAAGTCAAACATTTTAATCAAAACGTAAAAGAATAGTACTATCCCTTATTTTATTGGATTATTACAGGCCCTGACCCATTGGATGTAGACCATAGACAATAAAAAGCATGGACACATTGTCCAGCAATATAAATGTGGTCTTAATGGAAATATTACTTTGACTCCAGCAGGACAGCCATCTCGGCGGACCGTCTCAATTCCTTTAGCTTCATACACTGGCTTTTCCTGATCAGGACTCTCGTACATGTAGCCGACGTAACGTTTCTTTGTTTGTAGAATGCATGGCTGGTACACCTATAAATTGCAAAGTTTACTAACTGTGTGCAGTTGTTATTTAGATAAGATTTAATTAGGCCGGCCATACACGGTCTTCTTGCAGCAGTCGGTATCGCCTGTTTCAAGATGCGACTGCATGTTAAGCATTCCTGTAGATATAAAAGCACATTCCCGTAGAAATAAAAAAAAATAAAGAAATATGTTCAAAAATAGTTTACGGAAGTGGTTAACAAATAATGTGTTATAAGTATAATCTGACAGAATTCTTTAACACTGACATATTGTAGTATTATTTAAATTTATAATTTAAATTCACATAAATTTTAACGCCCGTATCGGGTAACTGCTGATTCTGATACTATCTATAATGTTATAACACCATTATGTATACACGGTTTTTTGCAATAAATATAATATCCACGTCTAAGCTATACCCCCGATTTCTGAGAGGGAGATCAATTTAATCTGTTGTCAAATCAACTGATCACGAATTTGATTGGTTGATTATCTAATTTTTGTTTTGGCCACTCTTTCAGAAACCGGGGCATAGACTTATATTTACACATAACATGGACTGCTTGAATGCAACGAGCGGTCGAAAACACAGCGGGCGGAGGGGTTACCGGGCCGCGCGAGAGAGATCGATAAACCTTAAGTGTCAGAATATTTTAATTAAGGTGGTGAATATGTCAAACAACTGTACACGCTGGACTTGTAGACAATATATCATAATATAGTAGTCGAAAACTTGCTTACCTTTTCAAGTTTGAGTGCAACTGGCGACGGATTATCAGCAGTGACGGCGTCAGCGATCTGTTGACCGATTTCAAATGCTTCTGCGCGTGTTCCACCAGGCACTAGAACGAACATAGAGTCTGTATCGCCATAAATAACCTGTAAATTAATTATATTGTACTTTAAACGGCAGCTAGATAATTTCGATGAAAATTTCAACCTTTTTGTACTGTATGCTCCCCATGGTCCAACAATCGAACCTAGTATGACGACGAAGTATGTTCGTTAGGCAAACTTTGGGCAGCTCATATGCCGTACGATCCTTGTATTGTGCCCATGTTGCAGCATCATACAGAAATTACTTAGCTCGTCGTTGAGATTTAATCTATTGCAACTTGGCACTATAATAAAATTAAGTGACGGGAATTAACGCAAACATGCATAGGTTCCATTAAGATCATACCTTAAAGAGCTTGACTTTTCGACCTAATTACACTGGCCGCGACCATGGCATGAAGCGCGATAGTTTAAAAAATTACCTTGGTACTGTTTGATCACACTAGTGTTCAAAAATTTTCAAACGGGATTATATAGCTCCATAACTAACCTTTGCGTTCCATTGTGTGCTTTCTCGCACCAACTTAATCGCGCGTTCCAGTGTCTCCCGTCCTTTTGCCACGACACTATCGCCGACCTCAATGCATGGCATTCGACCGCTGAAGTTCGCAGCCGTATATCCGTACGTCACATTCGCTATTAATTTTAATCCTGCAATTATTTTTTTAAATGAATTGAATGTTTTTGGGATCCAAAATTAAGTGACTGTTATGACTTTATGCTTGTTATTGCACTATGTAGGTACGGATAGTACGAATAGATTACCTAATTGTCTGGAATGCATCGCTTTCTTCACTGCCTCATCAGTTTGCATTTTCATATTTTTCTTTACTGCCTGTCTTGCAGCTAAGATCCTACGCAACAACGCCGGTAGAACACCACGGCGTACGGATGCCTTCACAAACCCTACACCGACTGGTGACCAGTGGACCAAACCTTTTTTCACTAATGTTTCGAGTTCTGATTTTGGTATTTTTAAGCGCCATGCTCCAAATTCGTATGATGTTTCGCTAAAATAAACATGTAATTTTTTATTGTACATGCTAAATAAGAACTACGCAATTTATAATTTACATCATATAAGTATAACAGAAAATAATCGTATCCGTTAAACTATAATACATTTAAAAATGATTAAAAACCCGAATATTTGAAAACCAAATGTATTTATGCTAAACTCACCCATTAATATTTTGGACGCGACCAATACATGTCGAAAAGCAATAATTGTAAGCGATCATCATGGATGGATACAGGCTTTGGAAGTCTAAAACGATAACTGGATCGGTGTAGAAACGGGATTCTGGTAAAAAAACAACAACATTATGTTATCTTAAAGGAGCTTGTGTATATTAACTGGTATGTAAGGACTAAGGACTTTAAGTTGACTTACCTGGTTCGAAAATAAGTGGGAGACATTCAGGAGCTCGCATAGCAGCTCTTTGCTTCACGGTAGGTGAAAGGGCCACCAAGTTAAGTGGTTTCGCAGCTCGAAGCATTAAAGACTCCACGCGAAACTGAGAGCCTCTAGACAACACCTCCCACCACTGCAGCCCAAATAATCGAGCCAGTTCTGATGTACGATCTCCAACAAAAATTTTTTGCTTAGTAAATTACTTATCTTTAAATTAATTATGATATAATGTAAAATTATACTTACTTATAATATCAAGTTTATCCAGCATTCTCACAGTTCCAGATAACCTTGTTAAATAATATTCTACCGGTATCCACCGCAATATTCTTGATTCCTCACACCACCACGTCGACAACTGGGCGTAACTGTACTTTGGAATTCTTTCCTTTAAGACTTGGAACATACAGTTCTCAAAACTATAACTAGACAGAGCCATTTCGTGCCGAAATAATCGCCAAACATTTAACATGATTCTTCCGATAATTTTTCCTTCAAAATCATTTTCGTCACCTCTCCAACGTTTTTGTCGATGTTTTTCTGTTATTCGGGAAACCTCTTTAACAATTTCTAGACCTAAAATTTGTGCTCTCTCCAAAAGATATCCCCAAGAACTTGTTTCTATTTCATAACCACACATGATATCTGGATCATGTTGAATCACTAACTCTATGACTTTTTCTATTAGAGTAGTTTCATTGTTGACGTAAGATACATCGACGTTAAAAACACACCTATCCAAATGTTTTATTTTTGCAGTAGCTTTTTCGACAACTATAATTTTTGTACTGCTCTTCTCTAAGCGGTGATCAGGTGGACTGTCGTTAGTTATTGTTAAAAATATTGCACAAATGG
The DNA here is from genome assembly GCA_932294365.1 of Diachrysia chrysitis. Lineage (NCBI taxonomy): Eukaryota > Metazoa > Arthropoda > Insecta > Lepidoptera > Noctuidae > Diachrysia > Diachrysia chrysitis. The sequence continues at coordinate 4,881,916 of OW028647.1, forward strand.
GATCTATAGCTGGGTCAGGATTTAGGTTTCCTCTAACAGATGTATGAACTTCCACAAACATGACTGTCAAAAAATTCACCTAAAAAAATTTACGCGTTTAGTTTAATAGAACAAAATATATTTTTGATGACCAGCATGTAGCCATGAATTCAAATATTTATAGTGTAAAAAAAATGTACTTACATCAACTGTTGGAGCCTCGCTTGAGCCAGCTTCGAGTTGATTTTCCGTATTCCCGAAGCATAGAAAAGAACCATCCGGTTGCATGGTGATTTGAAGACTATTATTCAAAATAGTTTTATCCTAAAAAGAACTTAGTTTAGTCAATTTTTCAAAAAATTTAAGAGATATATAAATTAAAGATTTTTACCTTTTCATCAGATTCGATATTAATACTGTTATCAATTTCATTAAGACCTAATGCCTGAGAATTCTCTAACTCATCTATTTGTTTACTTGCATCAATATTATTATCAACAATTTCCTCCTGCTTAATGTTAGTATTTTTGCTTATTATCCATTCTTCGACTTCTTTTCTGGTCGGTGGTTTGATAATTGGTGTTAAAATACATTTTCTGTTTCCTGCTAGGAACACTCTTAAATCATCTGGTTTTAAAGTTTCTTGAGACATTGACTGATGCGATTGCAAGAACAATAGATGACGCCATTCTTCTATAGTGGACCCATTTAGTACTCTCTCATAAGGTTTTTGATCCCTTGCTAACTTACTGCCAACTTTTAATACTAATTGTCCGATTTCCACTTTATCACCTACATCTCGATAATCTGAATAAAATGGTGTCATGTTTCTTACTCTAGGTATATTGTATTCATGTAAATTCGAGTATACTTCGTCGAAAGTAGGTGGTCTTATTTTTGGTATTAGAATATTTTTTCTAACTTTTTCTGCAGTTATAAGACCTTCATTTTCTTTTCTTTTTTCTTTGTGTGGCTCTGTTTTTGTGGCTTCAGCTTCAGAAATATTTGCTTTGAATACTTCGACATTACTAATATCTGTTTTCAATGCAACGTCTTTGATAACTTCTTCAACGTCTTCTGTCTCATGTTCTAGTGTTGTATCAAATATTTTGGATGTATCATAAAAACTCATTATTCCTAACTTATCACTTTCTAAAACAGATTCTGTACTAGTTATACTGTCATTAAATGTTTGATTATATGATTCGTTTGTTTTAATATTGGAAGGTCCTGCTTCTGGCTCATAATTATTTTGCATATCATAAGCTTCAGCTAATCTTGGCTGTAAACATTCATGGCTTTCTGTTACATTATTTACTAATTCTAAAATTGATTTATTTTCTGTCTCGTGCTTTACTGCATTACCTGACTCAACGACCATGGATTTATCGAATAAGGTACTCTCAGGTTCGGTTTTTATAACTCCCCTAAGAAACCCATTTGAAATATCCTCTATAGATTCTCTGGAAACATTTATTTCTTCCATTTGACTTACATCAGTAGTAGATTCGGATATACTGTCAGATTCTTCGGTACGCTCTTTCTTAGGTCTAGGTCTTGATAAACCAAGTTTAAATGGTCTCATTTTTCTTTTTCTGACTTTTTTTACATCTAAAACAATTAGTTAATAAAAGTTTGTAAGTTTCCTTTATATTGTAAGTTTCCTTTATTTTGTAAATGACATACTTACGATCGTCATCAAATGTTCCATCTAGTTGTGGTATGTTCGCACCATCCCAAAAAGAATCATTCCATGAGGAAGGAGTTTCACCATCATCGCCTTTACTAAAATAAATGCAATACGTAACTGATCATGATATGAATACAATATGTACCAACTATAAAATGTAACTAAGTTTTTATTACCTTACGTCTTGATTTAAAAGTAGAGTCGCTTCATCAAATATTTGTGAATACTCGGCATCATCTAATTCATCATCTTCATCGTTTCCAACATTTGCAGGTGTCCCCATAACACTGTCTATTTCTACTTTTTCTTCTTCCATGTCTTGCAGCATATCTACTAAATCTAGATCTTCACTGTTTACTATAAAAATAAAATATATTGTAGTTGCATTAAATGGGGAAAAAGCTCATATATTGGTTTTTCGATAGATACCTACATAAAACTTGACTGTAGTGTAGAGAAAGGCTGCTGTTTAGAGCTAAACTTTCGTCTACAAGAGTATTATCAAAATCTTCAACTGTGGTTTCATGAAGATTTCCTCTTAAAGTTTGATTAAAACTTGCACCAAGTGTACTTTCAGGCAAATGAACACTTACATCTACAGCTTTAAACAATTGAGAACCTGCCATACTTTCAGCTGGATATTGCACTACTTCTAACGGGATCATTTCAGGTTCGACATTCACAGGCTTGCCAATCAAATTTGACATTTTAATCAAAAACATTTGTTCATATTTGTAATGTGATTCTGTCTCTTCAGCTTTAATTCTACCTTGTGATAAAGATTTTGATGCAAGAGATATATTCAATTGTTTTCTCCTCTCTATTTCTTGATTCCAAACTTCTTCTAATCCTGGATTCTCAATTCCATCACCTTTGCCTATTCTTTGTCTATTAATTATATGGGCTGCCACACAATCTCCTTCATAATAGCAAGAACTTTCAGGTTTCAGTCCAAATTCATTGGAAGATTGGTCTGCCTGACTTGGATTTTGCGTGACTATTGGCTTTCGCAATTTAATTTGTTGTAAATCTATGTTGCTCATGCCAAAGAGATTGAAGTCTATGAAAAATTGAAGAGTAAAGTTTAAATGTGATTCATGAGGTTGGAATGCCTGGCCTAGAATGGCTCCATTACTACAAAGTTCAACTGCTTGTTTAATTAATCCAGGGCTGTATAAAAATACCTTCAGAAATAGGTGTTCTCTGTTGTGATATCCATAAAAAGGTCTGAAATGTAAGGACAATGTTAAAATGAAAGGACAGTATGCTATAAAACTGGAGATGTCTGTTCCGAAACTCGAGATTTACAAAGGAGTTAAACAGGGCGCCCAGCTATCTCCTAAGATGTTCTTTAGTACCTTAAAAGAAGCTTCTAAGTCGCTGGCAACTAAATGGGAGGACAAGGGCATCGTCGTCAGTGAAATGAGACTGCCTAATCAGTGTTTCGCCGGGATAATATCTTTATTTCTCCCTCGAATATTGAAAACATGCTACAAGACCTTAGCAATGCGACCCTAAAATTTGAACTAAACATGAATAGGTCAAAGACTAAGGTCATGCACCAAAAGCACCACTAAGAACTTACATGAAGGCAGGGAGAATATACAATAAGTCCAAGAATACCTCTACTTTGGCCAAGTAGTCCATTGCCAAGCAAAACGAGACAAGGCATTTAGACGTCGAATAAAATGCCCGGAATAGCTACAGGCCATGAAGAACTATTTAAAGGCACTATGCCACTATCCCTAAAGCGAAAGCTTATACACAAGTGTATACTCCCCATTTTGATCCACGGTGTACAAACCTGGTCATCGACTAACGTCCAAAAGTCCAAACTCAACGATCGCCAACGTGGCATGGAATGCAGTATACGTAAAGCTGACGGATTACGTAAGAAACACTATACTGCGCTCCAAGACGTGACGTCGACGCCAGATCGTTGACGTCAACCCAAAAGGCTGATCAACTAAAATGAGACTCGTTGACGTAACCCAAAAGGCTGATCAACTAAAATGAGACTGGGCTGGACATGTCTCCTTAGGCAAAGACAAATGGCACATGGCAAATGGCAAACATGTATGGCAATGCAAATCATGAAGTGGTTACTAACCACCGGCTGACAGGGCCCTGTTCCCGATGTTGATTGGAGATTTTTTTAATATTTTTTAATATATTATTATTTTTTGTTTTGATGTACCTATATTAAAAAAATATTTTATATTAATTATACTACAGAAAAACTAATTAATATAAAAATTTAACAATGCAAAAATTTTTTTTTGCACATACCTAAACACACAAATTAAATACTTACAATCCTTTGACTAATGATATTTTGTACACATGTTGATTTGCAGACATTGCTTGTTTCAGTGCAATATTTAAGGCTTTATCTAAGCTAGCCGCAATCTAAAAAGAAAGCATATAAATAATTAGAAGAGTTATAAACAGAATATTTAGAAAATTTAAACCTATGGTAACTAAGTACAGGTGCTTCTACCTGATATAAAAACTGTGGCTCCGGGTTTGGTGTTGGGCATGGTATGTAAAAGTATGGAAATACACCATGTATATGTAGACATGCTTTGTGGCCATCTGGGGTTGGACCAAATATCCTTAAAATTGGAACCTAAAATAGTTGAAAGTTTATTTTAAACGGTTGTGGGTAATTTATACCTAAAAAACATAACAGAAAGAATATAAATATACTCTTTGCTTTTTGTTACCCATAACTTCTTTTAACTTTATTACTCGATACTAAAAAGCTCATTGACCTATAGTACTCTTTGTCATTGTCGAAGCTTCACTGCCTCTTAAACACCATACTGGTTATGTCATTAATGGAATTTACCTGTTTTATATCCGTTCCTCTAAAATCTGAATATATAACATCAAGCCCAGGTGTCGGTTTCGCCAAATAATGATCGCAAACCACAATTCTCACCGAAAATTCGGTGTTTGTTGAATTGCAATCTGTAACTACACATGTATAATAGAAATAGTATTAATAACAAACAACGAAATTACTTTATCACCAAATTTAACTTACAATCTAAAGTACTCATATTGCCTTTGCTTCGATAAAATCACAGTTATTATATTGAAAAACATATTTTTATGAAAACTTCATGTTTGAACCTGTTCTCGTTTCGATTGATGCTTGTAATGTAAACTAGTATTTACCTTTACATATGACACTGACATGTTAGTTTTGTTTACAAATTCGTGACATTGACAGTGACACTGAGTTTTTTTTTAACTAACCCTCTACTCCCGCAAGATAACTTTAGTGCGTAGACAGCTTAACTGTAGTTACATTTAGCTCAGTCGATCAGTTGGATTGGATCACTGTTTTTCAATGGCCTTTTTTCATTTGCTGATCGTCTTTTAATAATATGTAACACATTTTCAACATGATTCTCGCACCAGACAAGACGACAGTCTTAAACAATGTAAAGCAGAGTCTGTTTGGTAGTTATTGAACATAACATTCTAAGAAACCAGAGTATACATGGTCAAGCACAGAGTGCGCGCATCGCTGGTAACCCACTGTGCCGAGCGTAATTGCCTTTTCAATATGACATATTCTTGTTTTAAGTTCGTAATTACAATTTGGGCCACTGGGCTACCGTTATTGCGCTCATCAGTTGGCGTCACTGGTGCTTCAGCTGTCAAAAAGCCCATAACTATTCAAAATTTGTCATTTTCGGACATTATGTGCCACTAGCGCTCCTGGCGGAATCTGGCGGCGAAATTTGATAACAGTAGCCCTAGAACTGACTTCTAATCTCAATCTCAAAGATACTATAGTTTTCAACACCTTTTCAGCATCTATAAAATAAAGAAAATGAATTTATTTGACTTTTTTACTCCAAGATTTTTCCATACTACAGCTGTCTGAAAAGATCGTAGGTCGAAGTCAGTAAAATATTCAAAATAAAAACTCACTCACTGAAAATTGGTCGTGTTTTGCCATTCACATTCACAATTTCATTATTTCATTGCGTTGTGTGCTACATAAAAATAATTTAAAACAGTAATCGTCGTTATTGAATCTCTTTTAACATTTGTGTTGTGAAAATAAAATTGAAAGTCTACATGTGATGACTAGTGTGGTGTTTAGTTTATTTTAATATTCATTAAAATGTAAAGTTATTTTAAAAATGATGTGCTATTTCAATGATAGACTGAGCAAAGAAACACCGATATTTGTTAAAAGATAATAATTAAACGGAAGCGAAATGATGGATGATGAGGAGGCAGATTTGCGGGAACAAATTTTTCACAATAACGTTAGGGAGCAAATTGTAAGTGTTAAACAAAGACTAAAATTGTTCCCCTAATCTAGATTACAATGTTGTCGACGTACAACTTAAATATTTACTCGTGCACATAATTCAAATATTTTTGAAATACCTGTCTTGTAAAAAGCAGAATGTATAATAAATATTCAATTTATTATAATAATAATACTATCTTGATGTGGCCTATATAAATTCTGTATTTTTTTGTGTATGGAAAAGTATAGTTGGATTTAGTTGTAAACCAGACAAATCATAGATTTATTGCCTATGCTGGGTTGTTGATGCAAAAGCACCTAAATGGTTGTTACTATGTTATATCAGTCTCAAGAAAATCAAAAAGACTCTTTCAGTGGTTGTGTTACTACAAGCCTTTAACTAGCCCTGTGCAGTAAGAAGTCCTGTCATACTAAGAAAAAAGCATTGATTGTTGCTCACTGCCTTGTGGCAGTGAGCAACAAGAATTAATATCAATGCTTTCTGATAGTTTAGTCCACTTTTCCTCATTATATTTTCCTTCACTGTAAGTCAGTATCTTTACTGAATGAATAATAACGGACTTTATACCTAATGGCCATGTGTTTATTATTTGATTTTATACTTGTAATGAAAAATTTTTCTTTTTAAATTGTTAACTAATATAAATTTACATGGTTAGATTATGCCCTTACTAATTCCTATTGAAATTAACTCTGTAATGTAAAGAATAGACAACTACAGGATTCAGAACAATGTTATTCAAATAATAAAACTCAATGCTTCTTGTAATGTAAATAATGAAAAACAAGGATCAGAATAGGTACTGCATATTTACCTAAACTTCAAGCGCGTAAGTAACAAAGATTGGATAGTTGTTTAATAAAATTAAAAATGATTAATAGTTTATTTATTGGACTCTAAATATAAAAGTAATAGTTTCAAAATATACTCTACCTATTTTGATCTCTGATGATAACAATATGTGAGGCTGGTATGACCTTCCAAAATGATAATCTAAACAGTATTTCTTTACACTGCTGGGCAAGTCTCCTACTTAATGAAAAGTAACTAATCTCCTTGAAAACTGGTATTACATGGAAATCTAGACGGTAATTTTGTTGACCTCAAAATAAGTATTTTCTTAACTACAATAAATAAAGTATCTACCTAGTTTGTTATGTAGGTTTTCAGAGCAATGACTGTCTTTACTATTGTATGTAAGGACATTATGAAGATAACACAGGCTACTGAATAATAAATTTCTAATACAGAGAATTTAAATAAACATTTCTTTGTTTGTTCCAGATCTTTCTACTACTTTTTATTCTCCTGTACCTTGTGTCATTTATGTTAATTGAAAAATTCCGACGTCGTGACAGTGAGGATTACTTTACGGGAGATGAAGATGAAGTGAAAGTGTACCGTATAAGCCTGTGGTTGTGTACATTTGCATTAGCTGTGTCACTAGGCTCCGCTCTCTTGCTGCCAGTGTCAATAGTTAGCAATGAAGTGCTTATACTGTACCCTAACAGTTATTATGTTAAATGGCTCAACAGTTCATTGATACAGGGTAAGTTTTTAACTAATTCTCATATTACAAATAGATAAAATGATATGTATTTTTAGTTATGACAGGTCACAAATTTTGTAACCAGAAAGTAAAACAAATCACTGGCTTTACCACCGTTTGAACTGATAAAATGGTTCAAAGCCATTTGTAAGAGGTCATTAACTATCTGTAGATCTTAAACATGTAATCAACAAAGTAACTGTTGTTTGTGATATGCCGGCTAGCATTCTAGGGTAGGTAATTTGAGAGTTGTCATGTCTGATAATAAGAATTATGAAACAGTATGCAGTGCCTACTAGCCTACCCTGGGCAGGTATCGGTTTTAGATTCGAAAACCACGAAAGATTTTCAGTAAGTAGTCTCTCTACTCACATGAAATAAAAAAAAATATGACAACAAAATTTAAAATTTAAACATATACATAGCAGATATGCATGACGTGTCTTGTTGTTCAAAACTTCAAACAGACAATGTTTACGAACGTAAAAACAGTAAAGTGCCGCCTTATGCAATGAACAATGAACATTACATCAATGGAATTAGGGCTAAAAATTCATATAAACGAGAGTTGTGGATTATGTTGTGATTTGAGACCTTTTTAAGTTGTCTGCCTGCCTGCCTGTCTGTGTGTTTATCCGTCTGTCTGTGGCATCGTAGCTCCTAAACGAATGGACCGACAAATTTTATATTTTTTTTACTTTTTAATGATTTTTGTATCGGGGGTTACTTTATTATTTAAGTAATAAAAATCTCATAGTAATTAATATTATATTATGTATAATAACGCGAGTATCATTATGCTCCTAAATAATGACTTGTGAAATCACATAATTGTGATTATACGTTAATTTTAAAACGAACGTTCCAATTTCAGACCCACTGATACTTTAGTTTAAATGACCAAATACCAACATTATCCAAATACCCGACATTAATTAACTGAAGTTTTTCAGGTCTATGGAATCATGTGTTCCTATTTTCGAACCTCTCAATGTTCGTGTTCCTGCCGTTCGCGTATCTGTTCTCGGAGTCGTCTGGTTTCCCTGGATGCCGGGGACTGAGAGGAAGGGTGTACGAGACGTTCATAGTCCTCGCACTGCTCGGTGTTGCTATGCTGGGCCTTGCTTACGTTATCTCAGCCTGGTTGGAAGGCGACCGCTCCAGTATTGATGCTCTGCTTAGTAAGTCACCTTTAAAACATAAAAAAAAAAAGCAGTGTAGGTATAATCCCATACTATTTCATGGCATAACAACTAGTTTTGTGGTTTACAGTTATTACAGTCGGCGCAAATAATAGGTAGGTATGCCTGTTGTGTTCAATTGACTGTAAAGAAAGCGAGCACACGTAATTGTTCGGCCGAAGTCAATGCCAATGTTACGGGTGCGTCGCGTCGCTTGCTCCGGAAACCGTGATACATGTTAAAACAAAAACAATATTCCAAAATAAATTGGTTGAATTCGAACAAAGCTATAGTCAAACAATAAGCAGTCATCTGTGACATGACTATATTGTTTGATATCATTATAGGAATGCCCCACGTCTGCCAGCTCGCTCGTGCTGTACAGAATTTGTACCGGTTTCACATCCTCTTTAATGAGGCCTTTTGTATGTTAAATGTTAATCTATCTATGATAAAACAGCTGAATCGTTGCATCGACACGCATCACGCGAAGTCGTGGATGAAATATGAAGTTCTGATTACTATGCCTGTAGCACATCAATAGCCCTAACAACAAAATCTACGAGGCGTATCAAGCACTATGTATTGTATGGTAAACTGTATTTAAATTTGTCTTTGTTTGCTCACAGATTTGTGGACATACCTCCCTTTCCTGTATTCCTGTGTGTCGTTCGTTGGAGTTCTTATGTTACTTGGTGAGTCATTATTTCATAGTTACTTTAATTTAGTTATTATCTTTTGACGATGTAATTTCTTATCATCCCTTTGGTTACATAACAACGGATGCTTTCTTTGATTGAAGAAATTAACAATATATACTTGTTTAATTAAATAGTACATGATTGAGGCGCAATCGCAAACATGGCATCTCCAATATTCTCATCAAACATTTGTTTTGCGCATGCGAATGTACTACATTTATTCTCATAATTTTCTACGATGATCTCAAAGGATTAATAACCAATAGTGTTACTGCTTATTGCAAAATGTGGGTTGGTGAGTTAGAACTAGTCAAAATTTGTAGTTTCATAGAAAGCAAAAATATTGACTAAAAAAATTAAACTAGGGATCAAATTCGTGTCTAATTTTGAAATTGCAAACTTCTATACTTCCATTTAAGAACCTTTATGATAGATTAAAGTCGGTCAGCGGTGACATTCCTTGTAATATAATATTCTATAGTCAATTACGATAAACTAGGAAAGCAGTGTCGTTTATCGATATAGCGGCAGTGATAAGGTATAAACAACTGTTAACTTTTAAATCTAATAAACTTTTATTAGCTCAATACACGTGAATATAAATAAACAAGCATGACGATAGTACTTATCTTCGTCCGGCAAAATATACGTGCAAGCGTGTTTAAAAGAAAATTATTAAAATAATATAATTTAACTAAATTGCAACAGACCACGTAAGTGGAAGATTCTAGCTTTTTAAATTTTTTATTCTTCATCCTCAATTTCGTAGCCTACTTTCTTGTCGAGAAAGAATTGTGTGAGTTCTTTATGTTGCGGAAACATTTCATCTATCTCCTTCCTGCAGTCTTTCAGCTTATCCGATTCTTCAAGTTCTTTGTAAGCTTTTGCTAAATAAAGCCGCGCTTTGTAACTTTTCTCGTTGAGACGGATTGCTAGGTCACAGTCCGCGGCAACCTAGAAAAACAAATTGTGTATTGTACCTATTTATTTATTTTTTATAAATACTTTTTTTTCGGGTCAGCACGAACATTATTGTTAGTTTAATGTCATGCATTATTACTTACATCGACTTGATAAATACTTATTTTGTGCAAAAATATTAGTATGTTTTCCGTATACAGAACAGGTATTTCTAGAATAATATAAAAACATTAACAAAACTTAAGCTACATTAATGCTTTCTGATAATTTTAATTGATATGGCTCGTTAATTATTGTTGTTTGTACAGTTTGCGTTGTGGTGTGTGCAGTGTGAATTGAGTATTTCACGTGATCACACGTTATTTTTAAACAAACACCCAATGGCTGCTAGATTATTTTTTAAAATATTGTTCTACATAATTTTATTGGTTGGCCAAGTTATCACTACTCGATATGAATACACAGCTTGGTACAAAAAGGCAGTCAAGTACTTGATAAAAGTAATAGTTTGTAAACTCAACAGACAGATAATGGTCGATTAATTTCGAGATATTTGTATGGAACCATAATACGACGCGGTTCATGCCCAGTGTTGCAGAATTCAAGGCGAATTTGTTTATTGTTTTCATGACTAAAATAGATCATCTTAAAATATCAGATACCTACTCCGGCTAATTTTGAAAACAAAGGAAACAAGATGATGATGTATAGTCGATCAAACAAGACTAAATTTTATAACTTCCTTTAAAGTGTTTTCTTTTCTGAGATACTAAATAATCACTTTGAAAAGTACGGAATATTTGGTCAATAATCGTATTATCAAATATAATAACGTTATCTGTGCATAACCGATCTTTATAATCCCGATAATATCGTATTAATATTAGGCTCTTAGTCACATTTTCTAACCTATCACTTTTTTGATATCAACTTTGTTGCCTTGCGGATCAAGGCTATTGACCGCAGGTAAACCTAATAATTTCAAAGGTAAAGAATAACGGTTAGTATTTTTTTTAATGTGATGTAGAATAGGGGAATATTACCTTTTCAAATTTCCCCAGCTTGATGTTCGTTAAGGCTCGGTCGCAGTAAAGCATGGGGTTGTCTCGAACTTGTTCTATGGCTCTGTTGTAGCATGACAATGCTTTGTCGTACTCTTCGCGACGGAACGCCTTGATGGCTTGAGTGTTCAGCGTTTCGGCGCGCTCGCGACGAACCTTACGTTCTTGGTAACGTTTCTCTGCATCCTTACTGACTTCTGCCATCCAAGCTTCTTTGTCAACTTCAGTCTGATAAAAAAAGAATATACCCGTTAACTAATAGTAATTACTAGCAAGTTGCCCAATCAATTAAGCAAAAGTTGTTGAACGAAGTAAATTATTAATTTTTGCGAAGTGTATGAAACAAAATCAACTCATTAGTCAGTAGCTTTTTGAATATTTAATTTTAGGTAGGTTAGTAGGCGGTCGTTAAAATAAATTAATAATAATTAGTATACGTAGATACTTCCAAATCCATTAACTAAATAGTTGGCTAAATAGCACAAGGTGTCATAGTACCTACTTACCTATAGTTTGACCTATTGATCTAGAGCTATATTTAACCCAATGCGATTACGAAATTTGTATCTACTATAAGAAACTTTCGGTTAATTATTAATACCACCTATCGTTGGGTTAAGAACCAGGACATTGCAACGGAAGGATTTATTTATTTATTTATTTCATTATTGCTAAATTTTCCTTGTTCACCCAATCAAAAATCTATTCCCATAGTAAAACAACCAGTAGCTTTGTTTTAAACAGGGTTAACCTATATTAATTTGTAAGTGATTATAATCAGTGCTGCCGACATTTTTAATGTATCCACGTATTATTAAAGGTCAGGGATCGATCGTTAGCCAACGTTTTACCTCATGACAATATACATAATAATGTAAATATCTATTGAACATATAACATATTTCTGTCTGCGATGCAAATAGAAAAGTACAACAGTATCTACACGAGTTGGATGTTTATTTATAGAGAAACGCAAGCCAAATTGCTTTCACTGATAATATTATACGGATACGTGCATCTACTTGCATCTTGGAGGCAGTTGGAGGTCTACTACAAAAAGGCAAAGCGTGTGTTGTTCATCACCTGTTTGTTACCTTCATTCGTTTTGTTTACAGTATGTACCTATATTAAAATCGAAAACGTTATATGTAATCTCAGTTTTCAGGAGCATGACTATCGATGTTATGTAGTAGGCCTCTTTAAATTAAATGATCAGCGAATCTATTACGACTGTCCAATTACATGGCCACGTGTTAATTGGTACCTACGTCGTCAAATATGTCTTTGGCATGTTATTATGCTATTGTCGTTTGTAAATACATAAATATTTATACGTCCCACCTACGCTGACTTTTTATTCGTTAACTAAAGTGCATGTCTGAGATTTTAAATCACGTATTAAACGTTATTATATTATTATGAAGTGTGAACAGGTGCTAGTGTACTCCTGATAACCTAGTTTTAGTCTGAGTTGAGTAATTCAATTATTATACTTGATCGAATACTGGTGCTCAACTCATATCTACCATTAATACCTGTTACGAATTTGATTAGGAATGCTCTAAGTGTGTCACGCAATGTTTTGGTATTTCGTAATCAAGAAATTATTTGTTAAATTAGGACTGCTAACATAGCTTCTAACGACGACAAAGCTGATTTACCTATTAAATCTTGAAAGTTACAACATTATTTAAATTCTTATACAAGTTATTCCAAATGCTATGTAGGTATCTACGCATTTTGCATAGGTGGCAATTACTAACTAACTCTTAAACATTGAATAACACTCAATTTGATTAAGACTTTATGTATACCTGTAAGCGTAGTACCGACTATTTATTTATTCTGTGCTCTAACGCTCTAAGTCCTACTTACCGCATCTTTATTCCCAAGATTTTTAAAAGCTTTTTGGTTGATCATGGTGCGGTTCTGTTTTACCGTCAACTTTACATCATCGTCGAGTATAACTTTCCCATCTAAGTACTGGTCGGCAAGAACCCTGGCAGCTTCTGCCTTGACTTTATCCCCACTAGCCATGTCTTTTACAAGACTCGACACTTCACCGACTCTCTTCATGAAGTTATTAAATTCTTCATCCTGCTCTATAGATTGTTGATCCCTTAAAGCGGGATTTGCTAGTATATTTTTCAGACTCATCTCTAGCCCCTATTTCAGTTTTTGTAAATATGAACTTTTGTAAATCAGCGTGAACTTGTTTTCAACCTGTCTAATAAAATTGACATAACATCGTACATAGCAACCGTAGTCAAGTTGACTGTACTTTGTGGTTGAATCGTGGAACACAAAATATGACAAGTACCTGTGCATGTACGTGCTGTATTTACATGAGACCTCTACACACAACTACATAACGGACAAGTGCGATTCTGACTCGCGCACCAAAGGTTAATTATCCAAAACCAAACTTAAATATGCGGTTGGAAAAATGCTCTCTCATACATCGATGTATGTATTCGCAAAAACGTATATATTTTATTTACGTAACAAAAAGAAAAATTCTACCGATTTTTTCCCTTACTTGTGATGTTAAAAATAGCACCATGCCGAATTACTTATAATAATTTTGGTTCGACGCGACTGGAAATATATTTGAAAAGGTCTGTATTTCTTAATTTCGTTGACATAGAAGTTTGTATATTTTTTAATCAAAATTACTTAGATCTGAGTATTTGATATTAATTTCAACATGATGCCACCACGAGTACCTGAGAAAAAAATATATTGATAGACAACAAAGTGATTCCATGAGCGTTCCTTTTGATGAATGAACAAGTCGAATTGATATAGAAAATAAACCAGGATATTAATATTTCTTAATTGCATTGTTTCGGGCAAGTTTTTCATTTTTGGCTGTTTCCCTGGCCTACAGGCTCTAAAGTTATTTGATTTAAATGATTTCGTTGACTTTACCCCCAAACAGAATTCTTAAATTTCACTACTACAAAGGTTAGTGACATTCTATTTAAAATAAGTTTGTAAGATTTCTATTTTTATTTAGTAACGGCTATGTTTACGCATAAAGACGGCACGATTTTGTAAGAACGGTCGGTCTTAGTAAGTTACGGCCGCATTAGAATCTATTTTTATGTTGTAGTCGATTCTATTTCGATGTCAAGGTGAATAGAAATGTTTCCGAGTGCTTAATTATCATTTGTGTACTCTACTGTGTTAGTAAGATAAATAGGTAGGTATATTCCTTGTTTTAGTGATTTACTTCAATACTAAGAAATACCTCAAAGGAAAAATACTTGACTTCTGACTGTATTGTAATCAAAAACAATTCTCTAATGTATTATTGTTTAAAATATGTAAATACAATAGTGACAAGCTATTATTAGCATTTGGTTATTTTAGAAGCAACTAGAATTTGTTACAGGTAACTAACACTTCTGCTGCTAGTTACATTACAATTAATATTTTAGACCTCACGCCTCATATATTTAAATATGGTTTTTGTGCATAGTGCGTCAGTATTTAATTTACTGACGTTCGATGATTTTTTTATATCTATCGATTATAAAAGATCGATATAGGTATCTGTACGTATAAATTTAGAAGTGATACAAAACATAACACTGTGATTAATCATTGATCAAGATATTCCATCGACATTTCACATTAATTAACGATGTGTGTTGTGTGCAGTGTTCACTCCGCTCGGCTTCGTCCGCTTGTTCGGGGTTGTGGGCGGGGTGCTGGTCAAGCCGCAGTTCCTGAGGGATCTCAACGAGGAGTACTACGTGTACTCGTTTGAAGAAGACACTATCAGGCGGCGAATCAACAATGCTGTCTCCACAGGTAACTTTTAACCCTATACAGGTGATGACGACGAAGAAGGTTTTTTTCCAGCAATACTGCTAACAACAGTTATTCTAGGTATCAGATTGTCTAAACAATGGATTCTAATTACAAATTTACTTCGCACAAGGATACATGAGACGATACGTACCTAATGAAGCTGCGTTCGCTTCCTATAAACACGACGTGAGCGGCCTAACCTTACGAATCATTGACATGACCTTCCTAGCGCATTACGATTTAAAAATCGCATCGCACTTGGCATGGAATGTTCATTATGTATCTTTGTCATTTGAAAATTGATCTTGTTTATATTGGACTATCTTTAAGTATTAAAATGGTCTCTGCTTTTGGCAAACGAAAAATTTCACAGGCAAATAACTCAAAAGTCCGGTGAAGCAGTCCGTCAAAGCCTCAGGCTAATAAAAAGCAAATTTCTTGTCCGCGTTCTACTGTAAATAATCACAGTTTACAAAAATAATGATGATCCAATTAAGAATATTGTTCGTATATTATTTATTATGACTTTAAAGTTCTGTAACCAAAGTACCCGTGTCAACGGGACCCAATTACCAAGCCTGTAATGTCCGTCCGTTCGTCTGTCACAGGGTATATCATTAACCGTGATAGGTAGAAGAGTTAAAATTTCGTTGTTTCGGATGCCGTATGTAAAAATAAAAATAAAAATAAATAAAAAATTAAAGGCTCCTCTATTAGAAACGTGTTTTTTTATTGGCACATTTGACTGGATTTTATAGCATAAAACTTGTACGGAACGGAACCCTTTTTTGCCGGTTTTTTTGTAATCTTATGTTAATTTTTTTATTACAAATATACTCTCGAGTACTCACGACCCCTCTGGCCTTACACCTTCCGTGTAAATTAAAATGACAATGAAAAATGAGCGTTCCTTTAAATTTTTCTGTTGTTATTTGTAAAAAGAACTCATTAACGTTATACTTTTCTGCTTTTTTTTTGAAGATAATTCGATTGTCAAAAACTTAAATCATGAATATTATGTAGTTTTTATAGATCGATCGATTTGGTTTTGTTATTTTTCAGGTAGGTAAACTGTTTTGTTTTCATCGAAGGTTATTCACGAATTGGCAATGATTAGGCCTAAATGGGTGCGTATATAGAACTGCGCATTGCGGTGCTCCCCTTTGTCGTGCTTGCTCAATCATTTATACTGATTATATGCTGTACGATACTTGTATACTATAATACGATATAGTTTCATCATGTCCGTCACAACAATGTGACTTTAGTACTTTTCAAACCAACACCAACAGTGCCACAGTTTGAACATGTACAGTTACTCGTCGTGGCCAATAACATGTATGCGGTTCAAGCAGGTTCTTAGTACTTAAGACGTAAAAATACTCTCTAGCTAAGGAAGTGGTTTAGGATATCCTTAACTCGTAAATTCTAAAATGGGTACATCGAACTGCATACTCTAGTCAATTAAGTTCTGATTTCAGAACGGCTATAATTAGATGCAACATTTTGAAATAGTTGAAAAGACCAGCCTACTGACCACAGTACTAATTTATAAAAATATAAAGTGGGTAATTAAAAATTTATAAAAATATCGTGATTTATCAAGGAAATGGTTTAAAAATAATTGATTGAATTGATGTTTATACACAGTTGTATAAGTTCTAATGTTAGACCAGACTTCTGAGCTAAAACAGGTTTCTCACTTCAAATATTTTAGCTGGCTAAAACAATCCACACGATAAGTCAAGATTTTATTATACCGCAATATACCTATTTCTGTTAATTAAGATTCTATTAGTAAATATTATGCAGCTTATACAATGACTTGTTTATTTTATCTGGCGGTAAGGCATTTCATCTGTTCAATGTTAATTAAATATGCGACTGCGATTTCTGTAGACAACTCTAAAATTCTATTAAAGACATAACCCACTGTTGTTTATGTCTTAATTTGCATTTTAAGTCTATAATTAGAAATTATATATGCAAAATAACAACATCGGTCCCAGCTAAGTTCGCGTGGATGTTGGTTATGATTGGTGTAATTGCGGAAATTAAATAACCTGTCTTTCTTGTCTAAACTCCCAAGTTTGCTCCGGACCAAAGTTCAATAAAATCGGTTCAGTAATTTTGCCGAGTGAGCGTAAGAATCAAACAGACAGTTATTTTCGCATTTGTAATATTAGTATACTTATACCTATAACTTAAAATTCTAGACTTGAAGTACCTATGACAAAAGTAGGTTATGTCAAGATAGTCGAGCATTATGCAATGCCTCTTATGTGTTTGAAAGCGTTGAAGTGACATTCTTGTTCGCGGCTAATCGTCGTGCAGTGTCTCTTGAACTGTACAAATTCTCATTGGCAGCGTTTTTAAGATTTTTATGATACGAAATTAAATGAGCCGCGGCGTTCCATGTGATTATTTTAGAAAGATGAAACGTCATACTGCTTTGTCGTCTTTGTAAATGATTGCAAGTTGTCTCAGAATTATTTTATGTTATCATTGAATAAGTTGAGTTTTATAAATTTTTTTATTTCCTTTCTCAACTTTTTTGATATTCTGTTGTCTGGCCTTATGTGACTATCTGTCATTAGGCTTTTTGTCCTTCCTGGGTCATTAACAATGAGCTTTAATTTCCTATATTACTTATTTTTACAGTAGAGTAGTTTATGGGAACTCGGCTCAGATATTCTTCTTAGAAATTTCATAAAAAAAATGTCTTTCTTCATAATTACTTGTGTAATTTTGAGAAACGATTTTCCACTTACCTAGTTTCGGATGTATTATTAAAATAAAATGTTTTATAAGGAAGTTATTGAATTGAACGGCTCCATACGTAAGTATATCATGCTATAATGAGATGACCATCACAGTGACTGAGTAGTGACCTAGCGAACAATGGCTATGTTTACAAACGTACACTCTCCTTACTGTTAGGTGTCTAGCTTATTTATATTGCTATCCAATCAATATAATTATAGTATTACACATAAGTATCAACTCTGATATATCTTTCCAGGGCTATGAAACCAGATTTAAAAAACCTTATCAAACTAATGTAATATTGAAAGTTAGATTTGTGAAATTCTTTCTCCTAAATCTATTTGTTCTTATCGAGTGTGTGTAGAAATTCTCAAATAAAAAATACTTAAAAGATAGACTGATGTTAACTTCAAAATTTGTGGAAACTTCCAACTCGACATTATAATAAGCATATTCTGTAATAAACAACAATACATGTTTTGTTTGTAGTAATATCACGTACATTCTAAATACAAAGAACATTACAGTTCTTAAATGAACTGCTTATAATATTAAAGAACTTTAGTATTTTGACTCCTATCTTCGATTTGCCCGATGCATAAATATGATGTTGTGAATGACAAGAAAATTACATGAATGTGTTTATTACGTATACTTAACGTCATCTAAACACTTCCTATGTCTCTTTTCTACGTAGTAACGAAGTTAAAAGTAAAATAATTATTTTAATGACTCTACGTTACTTCTTAGGAAAGAGTTAACGATTATTTAAATCGTTAAAACTATATCGGGTTAAGTACTTACACTTATTCCATAGATATACCGAGTTATCACATACAAAGTAGGTTAAATACAACACAAAGGTTTTTTAATTATAGATTCGATATAGGTATCATGTAATAAATCAGTGTTGCAACATAGCTATTATTTGATCAGTTAGACGCGTCAGTTGGGTAGGTATCTACTACTTTTATATAAGTTTATTTTTGGCTCTGTAATTAAAAAAACGGGTTATCACTGGCTTTACTATATGCTACAAAAATACCTACCTACGCCATACCTACATATAATATTAAGTTATAGATATTGTTTTTGTTACATCGACTAAAATAAAACTGTCTTGTCTATAACCTGTATAAGTCTCGTAGAAAACTATGGAGCTTATCGCAACGATATACCTATTGTCTCAATAGGGTAATGAACGTTAAAATGTTGTGCAAGGACAAAACCAATAAGTACTAGGTATTGTGTTTATTTAGAGGTGAACCCTCGCTTCACCGATCATCTTATCTACACACGTACAAAACAAATGCTCATTTAGAAAACACGCATCTAATTTAAATAGATAGATAAATCCATGTCTTCTACATGTTTATTTTAGAACAATAGCATTATTTATAGACCGTTCAAGTGCATAAACCCTGACCCGTTTGAGTGCGTCTAGAAATAGGACTTGTACTACAATGCTTTGGTATTTATTTGACCAAGCTTGATTAGTTTATGACAAGATATCAATTATATTTTTAACTATCTAGTATGTACTGATCCAAATATCTGTCATCTAGAATTAAATATTTGTGTTTGCTATAAATCAAAATTTATTAATATGACCCATCTCTTTTAGATTACCTTGTTTATTATTAACAGTCGTTAGCACATTTCTATTTAGCTAATAAATGCTAAGGAGAAGTTGTCTAGATGTTGTCGGGTTCAACGGGATTGGGAAAAGGCTTGGCTTTAATTACAATTTCATAGGATACTAAATACTTGCCAGTGATTTACATAAAGCCTATTTGACCTGTACATTGCGCAATCCATATAATGGGTTGTATGGTAACTCATGGTAAAACTAGATATTAGAATTTTTGAGACAAAGCTAATTTTTCAAATCAACTTCAGACAGCCGAGTTCAACCAGTAAACGTCTTTTCCGGGTGTAGGTACTTAAAGTTTTCCTGGCTATTTCTGGACTAACGAAGATTTTTCTCTACAGGAGTGGGCTACATATCCCCGGAGCCCATGTACCCTGACCGCGGGGACATATCGGCGCCCGCCGTTGCGGACGTGTCGATATCGAAGGACAGCCAGCACTCGTCGCTACTGCAGGGCAAGGAGACGCCGCTGCTACGGCTGAGGAATGGCGCGCTTCAGGCCGGACTCAATGAGAGGCTACACCGTATCGTTAATAGGAGGAAGGTGAGTCGAACCACAGTTTTAGGTAATAATTACGGATATAAGTTCAAACAATGGTTGCCTTAATAGGGCTCAACCTAATGACAGGTCAGTCAATCAATCAACTCGGCCTATATCTGTCAACTGCTGATAGAGCTCATAAACCTATCTTAAGATAGGTCAACAATTCTGAGAAATTGTTTGAATTCAAGCGTTTCTTTATATGTTGGAAAAATAGTTTCTTTTATCCTTTTTGCAATAAGCATGACGTGTTTTCAAACCTAATAACTGATGGTCACAATACTTAGATGTAAAATTCATGAGCTTATGAATATTTAGTCCAGACTCCAATATTGTTATCTGTCCAAGTTATTGGAAGAATCAACATTATATTTTTTCTTAAATCTTTCTAGGAAGTCGAAAATCAGCGCAAGACTTCGTCTCTCCAACGTAACGTGGTGTACCCGCTGGCGATGTTGCTGCTGCTCGCGTTGACCACGATCACCGTGCTCATGGTGCTTCAAAACACGCTCGAACTACTCATCGGAATCAAAGCTCTGCCGCTTAGCACACGGGTCAGTATTAATGGTTGATAGTGTTAGTAAGACAGGGTGGAAGGCAATACCTACTATTCCGCATCAGCGCAAGACCTCGTCTCTCCAACGTAACGTGGTACTACCCGGTGGTCATGGTGCTGTACAAGCTCTACCGCTTAGCACACGGGTCAGTATGTAATAAGAGTCAAAGAAAGATGAAAACATTGCTAGATTTCGCCGACAAGACGCTTTTCTTGTTAAAGCTCTCGTAGGTAAACAGTTGTCCTAGCCAAATTCTGGGCCGCCACAATTTAGACGGCCATCAACAACATAAGAAGTTCTTAGGTCAAACTGAAGTAGTAAAGTTATATCCCACCAAAAACATTTTCATGTAAAATGTTGCCAAGACGAGCCCATATGACTCGCACTGTCAAAAAGTTATCAGATCTTATGTAGAGCCAAGCTTCTAACACTACACGCCCTAACTCTACAAGGCCTAACTTCACAAACTCTACACCTTAGTCAAAATATGTGGCTTGGCCATTTCGCTACATTCACATCGGCGTAAGGTGAAAAATTAATTCACTGTTCATTACTTTTGTGTTATACAATAGTTCTTGTAGTAACGAACGGCCAAGCCACATATTTTGACTAAGGTGTAGAGTTTGTGAAGTTAGGCCTTTTAGAGTTAGGGCGTGTAGTGTTAGAAGCTTGGCTCTACATGAGATCTGATAACTTTTTGACAGTGCGAGTCATATGGGCTCGTCTTGGCAACATTTTACATGAAAATGTTTTTGGTGGGATTTCATTTCTTTTTGTAAGTTGTTTGTAACAATTTTTTTTTTATTTTTTTTCTTCTTTTTTTGGGGTGTATTTCTTGCACGTCAGAGACGCCTTTTTTTATAGCCCACTCTCTATCTTTGCCTTTTTTCTTTGTTGATTTACTCCCATCCCCTAGTTTAAGGGGTTGGGGGATGAAAGTTACAAGTTTTATAATTTTTTTGTTGTTTGTGTGCTAATACTAGCTTACATACAAAATTTCAGCTTTCTAGGACATTAGGAAATACCTTAAGAATTTTGATGATCATCAGTGAGTCAGTGACGAAATTAGCGTTTTTTAGATATAAATAAAATCTGAAGTATAAAAGCTAATGTAATTAAAACTTAATATGTTCAATAAGTCCGCTATTGACAATATATCCCGAAAATTTTGTTGATCTAGCATAATCCAAACCCAAGTTATGAGGGTTCAAAAAAACGACGAAGCGCTTCGAGAAAAGGTAGGTAGTGCCCGTGCGCTTCGCTTGGCTCGTCTTGGCGGGGGCACTACCGTGCCCCCAGATAATCCATATATAATCCATATTATAAATATATAATCCATATAAATGCCACATTTGTCTTCGCCATTGACTATTTCAAGGTATCTACGTATATGTAGCCTCTTTATCTATTCAATATCTACTATGTCAAGGTATACTTGTAAAGGATACAAAAGGATAAAGATATATACAGATAAGGCACAACAAGTTAGGTATTATGATTACTTAGTACTACTACCATTATAATGTGTGTATGTAAAATTAAGGATTTGTAGCACTCTTCCTTGCTTGGTTTTCTGTTGTTTCTTATTAGGCCCTTGTTTACCTAAATAAATCGTACTTAAATTACTTAAATAGATAATTGTGTTCCAGCAATTCACGTTGGGTATAGCGTCGCTCTCTAAGCTGGGGTGCGCGGGCGCGGTGCTGGAGGCGTTCCTGATCGTGTACCTGTACGCGGCGTCGCTGACGGGGCTGAGCACGCCCATGCGCGCACTGCGCGTGCTGCCGCGCGCGCGCCGCACGCCGCTCGCGCGCATCATCGCGCACTGCACGCTGCTGCTGGCCTACTCCACTGCGCATCCGCTGCTCGTCAAGATGTTAGGTAAGCTTTTTCTTTCTTTTTCAATTCATTGATCAATTTCGGCTTTATTTTCATTTTGTAGAAATGTAGAAATCCACTACTGTCTAAGAATATTGTAAAGATACCTAATTCTATATTTTCTTGTAGCTAAGTATTTGTAATATTTTCTGTATAACGCTGGTTACGTACGAGCCGAGCCCACACGCTATCAGTGGCGACCGGCCGCAGACTCTTGTATCTGCTCACTGCAGTGTTTACATGTCGCGCATCTCTAAGATCTATGTCAAAAACCAAAAAGTAGTATCAACAGGACGAGCCGCGCCAATGTGTGTCATCACAACGCGGGCCAAGCACTCGCCGCCCGAGCTAGCCCGAGCTAGCGCGCGTCATTATTTAATCACACCTTGAAAGTTGTAATTACTTTTACAATAGTAGGTACCTATGCGTGTTATGTAATGAAGATTACGAATTTCTGTAATACGTCTTCAATAAAAGTTAAATTATAATCAAGCATAACGTATCCTCGTCGTAAATATATCACGATTTATGACAGATAAGCAAAATAAATATCGAAAAGCGATTTTCTAAAAAATAAACTTCTGACGTGGAACTTATAGCTATGTTAGAATGATAACCAAATTAGTATTACCTACTTGATAATGCTAAATGACGTGTTTTCTTTTCCCAGGTATTACGAATTTCGATTTATTGGGCGAGTTTGGTCGCATAGAATGGCTGGGAAACTTCAAACTCGTCCTTCTGTATAATGCCATATTCGCGGGCGCAGTGACCCTGTGTCTCGTTAGCAAGTTCACGGCGAGTGTGCGCCGGGAACTGTACAACAGGTTGGTGGAAAACGTCAACACGGTCGCACACTGCGTTTCTTTCCTCAACAACTGAATGCACTAATGATTGTTTATAAGTTTCATATCATTGAATTACATGTCCATGGCGCAGCTAGTTAGATTAGTTATTAATTCGCTTAACCTGTACATAAACAACAAATTGGAGAGGTTCCATATTTGTGTATTATTTTCGTTCATAGATCTGGTTCAGCTCTCTCTGTGTACTGTATAGAACTTGGCAGAATGTTCTTACTGGTTATCGTTTTGAGAAAAACAAAACGAAGCATTAAATTGTGTAGCACATTTCATAAAAAATATTTAGTTAGATTGTGACCTGTAATGGAGATCTTTCTCCTTATAAAAATTGTTAAACTGGATCAAGAAATGTTATTGATAATGACAATTAAATAGGTATTATTATTAAATTAATTAGTATTGTTAAATTAATTAATTGTATTATACATGTACTAATGTATAAGTGTACACAAAAAAAGATAAAGTAATAAAAATGGTAAAAACAACAAAATGACTAATGATGGAATATTATAGTTTTGAACATTGCATTTATTTTCTATGAATCAATTTATTTGTTTATTATTTCGGTTCCTATTTATGCCTTTATAATGTACGGAATGTGTTGTGTCATAAGTATCTATAAAATTATAATTATTGTAAAGTTCTTGAGGAAAGACTCGCTAGAATAAATTTGATTTTATTACCAATGAGACTGAATTTGTTAAAGTTATGATTAGGAACAGGAGATTATTTATTTTATTTCGTTACGTCCATGTAAAAACTAAATGTGGTGAATGAATTACAAAATTAGTTATAATATTATTTTACTTAATTGAATAATTGTGTTAATTAATTGCCATGAAATATAAAATGTATTGCTGTGGTCTCCTTTATTATGTATAAAGCCACAATGTTTATTTTGTCTCAATTTTTAGGTTTGCGCCGAGCAAAATAATTTCACATTGATTTTAAAATGATAAAAGACATTAAAGACTGTTTTTATCTTAGATTAACTTTAGATTTACGTAAGCTTTGTTGCTCAATGTTACATCACACAACTAACCCTGCAATGGCGATAAAATATAATATTTAATTACTCTCTATGGTTTACATGTCGAGGCTATTAATACATCATTCTAGTCTTAGCAGATCTCTGTTGCAGGGAAACTTCCTTCCAGGCTTCAGCACACAATATATTAATATTCTCGAACAACTAACCCATTTTGAAGAATTCATTAGCTATCATTATTTATGTATTACTAACGCGCAAACTTGCATTACACATACTTTGGAGGAGTTCAATCGCGCACATGTTGTAACATATACTTAGTGTGTTAAAATTTGTTAATGTATATGATTGAAAAATATGCAAGTGGTGCTACGATTTATCATTAAATAAACTAGAACACCACAAGTTTTAAATATGTAACGACAATCTATAATGTACTTAGAACGAACTAGGCCCTTATGTAAGTCTTGTGTGTGAATCTCGATTGTTTGTGAGTGTAGTTATTATATTTAGTGTGCCGATTTTATACATTTTGTATTACCTTGTACCCAACGTTGAGATTGCATTTGAAAACAATACATAATAAAAATTGATATGTTCTTTTTATTTCCACCTACATGCGTGAATACCCATAGTAGTTTTATACCAGCCACACCAACGACAAAGCTTTTCATTTAGTATCTATCATAGCTGATTCATGCTTTTTGTGTTGCTTAGCTTAGCTTTTGCATGACATTGCTTTAGCCCCAAATTGAAAGCTCTATTTATTCAGTCTCATTAGGTTGGTTAATAAGCAGTGTTAAAATAAAAGTGTGGTTTGATTTAGATTCAAGTGGATAGCTGATGGATTGCCAGATAATACCTCGGCAAATGTGTCGTTGAATGGGACACGGACTTCGATAGACAGAACAAATAACCCTTCAACAGAAAAGCTAGAACAGGAGAGTGCGGAACACACAGACCAAACCAAATCACAATAAATTAGTATATCTACTGCCTGACAGAAACACCTATATTATCGTACAAGTAAAAAACAATATTCCAATGTATAAACAAAAATATCAGTATTCTCAGCAGTAAGGAAATAATATTTGACAACAAATGGTTTAAATTGCTATAATATAAACTAAATAAGTTTATGATGCTTGGATTGTGACATCATTTGTTTTTCATTAAATCTAAGACAGTAATTATAAAAAATCTTGCCTATTTTATGGGCCTGAAATATAAGTAGCAACAACTCTCCAACTGGTAGGTGCATATTTAGCATAAACTGCTGATATATCATTTTGATAAATGTATAGCCAAAGAGTATAATATTTTATATTATGTACCATTTCAAATCAAGACTTAATTTATATATTTCCAATTTATGTACTGATGTAGTAAGTTTATAATGATTTAGAAGGTAGCATAAATTAAAAAACAACAAAAGCAGCCTCTTCTAGACTATAATTCATTAATGAAAATTATGTTGTAGTCAAATTGATTCTATTGTAAAGTGTAAAATAGCATTAATATCTGTGATCATTTATTTAGAGTAATAACTAATAATATATTTGTTGTGACTGATGTGTAAGTTAATGCATGAAATATAGTAATAGGTAGGTATATAGGTTCTGAATATGTAAATAAAAAAGTTAATAATCTGCAGAAGTTTTATTATCAGTATCATTTGTATCAATTATCATGTAATGTTTACCACACCTCCTTCCCTCAGCTTTTAGTATAAGCCTCCTTGTATTGTTTCTTACAGAATCAAGACTCTCGCTACTATTAAGTCCAAGTATAAATCCCAAGTTGATAACATCATGTACATCTCTGACTTGCATATAGTTCTCAGCTCCGCTAGTAATTATTATATTTCTTGATTTGCCAACAGCATGGTAAGTATGAGCAGTACCAATTATATTTTTCCTTGATGTTGAATCTCTTATAGCTGGTGAGTACATTATCTCAAAGAATATACCTCTCTCCACAGCTTGCAAGTACAATTTCCTACTGACTTTAAAAGGAATCTTACTTTCAGGTTCAAATGTAATTAAATCTATATCCATGCTTCCACAGGCATACTGAAATGCCTGTAATGTTTTAGGAATTACAGCAATTATGTCGTACTTTTTAAGATTAAGTGATTGATTAAGTTTGTGGGCTACGCTCGAGTCGGAAAATTCAATTGTAACCCTTTGTAAGATATTTAGTTTCGTTGATTTTAGCACATCTTCTGGTAAGTCTAATGGTGGAGGCACAAATTCCTTTTTTTCTCTAGCTTCGCCTTTCTTTTTCTTTTTTTTAGGTTCGTCCAAAGACTCCTCGATAAGTGTGTTGATAGCAGCAGTATTAAACCCCAAATTTTCTAAGTGGTCCAGTTTATCAAGTTCGTAAGTCTTGCTGATAGATAAATCACAGAATCCCCAGTTGCGATTTGCCATGATGTAGGTAGAATCTAAAAATTTATTTACAGCTCTAATACATTAAGAGGTAAATTAAGTACTATACAAGTTATCAAAAACATTACCATAACACGGTCTGGGTCTGCTATACGGTGGAAGGTTAGGAATTACACAGACAGTGTCCCTCCCCTTACCGATATATACTTTAGTTAGTCTATGGAGAACCCTTTGTACAATACTATATTACCTTGGCAATTATTGCCAAATTCCTTCCTCCGAGCCAAATATTGGAATAAGAATGTCAATTCAGATAGGTACCATCACAGATTAAAGAGTACCATATACCAAAATAATGTTGAATTATTGAGGGTTGGTTGACATTTGACACTGACAGTGTTGATGTTAGTGATGTTCTCAGAATAATGACTGACTAAAGCATCCTCAGATGAAGAAAGCATCATTGTTGTGAGGTCTGAGGATGGTGATCGGTGTTGTTACAGTAAAAATCATTAACACTGCTGGTCTATGTATTCTCTGTATTAACAAATAAATCGGACAGATAATAAAAAATTGTCGTAGTCGATTTGACTTTCCACTTTTTGACGCCTGTGATGGACATGTTCGACATGTTACTGGCTAATAGTAGAAATCCATTTTTTTTATATCAACTACTGTCAAAAGTGTTGATGATATTTTCCGCAGGTTATTTTTACTATACAGGCCCTTCATCCTTTGAGCAAGGCCAAAAAGCATTAGATAAATATTATGGTAATACGTATTGTCATTGCAGGGGAAACCCAATGCCCAGCATACGCAGAAAGTTGCTATCTAGCCGATTATCTTTCCCAAAATCTACCGAATTTTTGCTATGAACGTATAGAAAAATCCGTTATAGAATGGAAGGTAAGATTTTGGCCTAGTTAGGTACTTACCGTTTTGACTTTCGTATAATATTTTTTTCCAGTACTCGTGTTCAGTGTTGTATCAATGTCACTCGATCTTATTATATAGCATTTAACAGATAATATTAATAAAAACAACTTTACAAATTACTTAAATAAATTATTGTTTTCAGCCTTGGCTGTGTAAGATAAACCTAAGAAACAAATGGCATCATATGGAGTCGCCCATAATTTGGAAAGAGATGTTAATGAAAGGCAGCAAACCATTTTACATAGGTGGAGCTTCAGAGTTCTTGGACTATTGTTACTCGTACTACAACTTTGATTCTTTGTTTGCCTCCGAGAAGTTTGATGAATTGTTGTCAAATGTATTGCAATTCAAAAAGAAAATTAATGCGGAAAAATTGCTCATCAAACAACTTGAAGATAAATCGAATGTCGAAGAAGAGACTACGATTAAAACCCATTTTGTAATTACTATTACTGGCGCCGGACATCTTTTAGCAATGCATTTAATATCGCAACTGCTAGATCATAAAGTTGCTGAAGGTGAAAAATCCATACATAAAGTATACTTATACGACAGTACTTGTTCTGAGACATTTATGAAGTTTGTTGAGAAAGAATGTTACTATGTACAAACGAACTATCCAGGAAAAGTTGTGAAATACGTAGAAAAAATTGGCGTAGCACTTACAAATACGGACTTAATGATAGTTTTGGACCATGAACCCTTTAAGTACGTTAAAAGTTTTTGCATTAGCCGATTTAATTTATCAGTTGATCTATACTCTAACCTTCTTATGTTTGTTTCCAGCGATAATTTAGCTATGGGCGATTGGCTTAGCCTTAATAGATCAAAAATGAAGGAGTTGGCTCTAATGATTAATGCCTCAGCTTCACGAAAGATGTATGTCATTGTTGCCAACTTGGGTCCAGCTTGTTATAACGCAACTGTGCTCAGAAATCGGGTAAATATAAATAAAAAAAACATTGCTGTGGCTACGTCTGATTTGGGATTAGAAATTTTACCGATACTTGCTGAAATTGCTCAAGTACCGATGAGAAATATATTTTGTCCACCTGTATGGGGTTTTGTTGGGATAAATCATCTAGTAGACGTTAGAACTACCGTACATAAATATAATTCATTTGAGCCCCACAATAGATATTCGAAAGTAAAGAATTCTACTTTGAATATCGGCCAACTAACGCCAGAATTCCGGACTATGGACTATTTAATGCATTTTGACGCTTCTTTATGGCCGAAGGTTGCCGAAATGAAAGTAAGTAACAAATCCTTGACATAAAATAATGATAACATGACACACGTCTTTCTAAAGCACTTGTAACTAGTGAATTAATATTTTTCAGAAAAAATATTCTCGGGGTATAACAAGAATAAATAAAGCAATTTCGGTGGTACAGTTGGTAAATCTTTGGCTGTTAAACCCTAAATCTGATCATGTTGTGTGTCTAGGGATTCATTGCAACGGTATGTACTTGGCCTTAAAACATGATTGAACATTTTTTCACCATCGTTGTTTTTAACCATGTCCATATTAATTTTAGGGGCTTTTGGATTACATTTCAATGGACTGTTTTCTCAACCAGCAAGATTCACTAATGGAACATGGATTCCAGCAACCGATTATTCAAAACCATTGGATTCAGAAATGAAATTACCATATCTGGTAGAAATGGCAAAATTTGTAATGTCTTTGAAACGGACGGAATTGCCACCTATTATTCCCTTTTATCCATGTACATGTAAAACAAAAACAGTTAAAAAGAAACTTATACTTCATTGATAATTTCAAGCTTAAAAAGTCCTTGATTTTGTTTGATTTGATTACTGGGTTGATGAAGCTGTCACACGCTACTGAACGACAAAAACAAGCGTCAGTCAAAATTAGTCAACACCGCAAGTTGGTGAACGTACCGTCTAACTGTCACTTCATATCCAGCCGACAAATAACCGACTAGGTAGGTACCGACCAACTGGCAACTACCGACTAGTGGTGACCGAAACGTCGTTGGAGATTGTTTCGCATTTCGTGCTCGTAGGAATGTTATGACGTGCAGTAACTGTCTTTGTTTGAATAACACATGTTTTTTAATTTACTCAAGATCCCTGAAATTATGTGATAGATAGATTCCAAAATGATACTAAACAGTCGTATGTTGTTTTTTAAAGTATGATCGTGCCAATAGGATTTATTAGTATAGTTAGGCATTCGTATTTGTTAAGTTGTGTGAATATTGTGCCAATAATGAGATAGTGGAGTGTTGTGATGTGGTTGTGGGACATGTGGGGGGTGCTGTGGGCCATGGAAGCGGTGGCGCAGCTGGTTGCGGTGCTGGCAACTCCGCTGGACCCCGCGCCACCTATACCGCAAGGTGAGAGGAGTGGAACCTTGCACGCCTACGCTTGTCTCGTTGCTTCACTGCCACCTAACATTGCATGCGTTTGAGAGTTATTCTACTTTTATTTATCTTATTCAAAACTTTTATGAAGTGCATACCATATATTTTTTGTAAATAAATCCTATTGATATATTTTCGCGCTTTATTTACTGACTGCTTTCGTTCTAGTTTTATTAGTTACTTAAGAAATTAAAACATGTTTAGTGTAATTATTGTAAACACATAATAAACTAAGCTAAATTGGAATACTGAAATATTTATATTATAATTTTTTTGCATTGCACAATTTTTATGGTACAAATTTTCCTGTCATATGTACACCTACTTAGATAAACCTGTTTTTTCTGCAGAAATAGTAGGTATGTACTTATAATATCTTACCATTCAATAATTAGAAAATAATAAAACCAATGTTTATTGCATGCTTTTTGTGTGTTGTTCATTTTTATTATTGTACTTTTTATCAAATTGTAACTAAACATAAAGCAGACTTTGTATGACAAAAAAAACACTATCAATAATTACCATATGAGCAACAGAAATCATCTTAAAGTTCAGTGAATAACTTGAAATGAAATCATTTTGTTTTTAAGTTTACTGCATACATTTTGTTTTCAATAAGCTTCTTAGGCTGACTACTTCCTAAAATGTTTCTTGCCTGACCTGGGCATTACTAAATAATATTTTTTCAATAAAAACAAACATCACCCGTTTGTTTTTACTGATAAAAATATTTTTTCTGCATTATTTTATGCTGTACCTCTCATGTATAATAAAGAATATTTCATTCTAATCTAAATGCATCAAGAAAAATAAATGTTTCTTACATGGGTCGGACTGTTATGTCATCCAACATGATAGGTTGACCAAATCCTTAACAACCTTAAACACAGTCTCAATGAGTTTTATAAATGCTTATCTGATTTTTATGATGATCAGTCTATTAGGAACAAGAGTTAAGTTTTATTCCCATCTCTAGCTTGAACTTGTTGGGCCAAATGTAGCAGGAATAATGCTTGTCCAGAATACTAGGTAATATTTATTTACTAAATTACATGAGCAAGCAAGTGCAGTTAAATATGAAGTTTTTCAAGTTATGAAAGCTCTTAAAACAGTTTAACAAACACTACAACAGAACTGTGAACATATATATTAAAATATTTATCAAATCTACATCTTAAGATCAAGTAGTAAGGTCTAATTTTGTTTGTTTCTCTATGAAACTTTAAACCAGTTCAACAGTATTTCATTTTATATAAAGTTTTGTTTACCATCTATAAAAGGGTACTAATAATTATGTACTTAATTAATGAATAATAATTATATTATTAGACAAAGATTGTTTTAATTTTTTAAGATACTAAGGCTAACTATTCTTTAGAAAAAAACACAATTGCGAGTCTGACTCGCGCACCGAGACTTCCGTAGAAAATTTGATGATCGTCACTGTTAATTCCTGCTCCAGAAACGATCTATGATCATGAATCAATGTATGACACTATCAAATTTCCAACTGGAAATATATAAATATAAGTCTGTAAACGCAAAAACGTATTTTTTATGTAAAAAAATACAAATTCACGATTTTCAATTTTTTTTCTTTACTTATACGTTAGTCATAGCAAATTTCGTGATTCTAGGTCGACGGGTAGTTAATAAATTTTAATTCCCTGAGTGTCGAAATATACGTTTTTGCGGCATAAACGGCCGTATCTTTTTTTTACGTTAACTGAGAAAGTTTTTTTTTTACCTGATTATATAACGCGTTCCCGATATAACGGGTCTTGACGGACAAACAGACGAATAACAAAGTATTCCTATAAGGATTCCGTTTGGACCTTTTGGGGAACGGAAGCCTAAACTTAATAATTAAACATTATTTAAGGAATAACTTGTCTTAGAACCCTTTAATGGGATTGTGACCAATAACTTAATACCTTGTATATTACACGATAAATGAAGTCCCTAATTATAAGCAGGATGCTCAGAAGCCCATAAAAATAACCACCTGTCTATTCAATATGTCAGTATTCCCCTTAGTATAGCTTTTTGCTTGTTAATATGCTTATAAGCCATAGTAGTAGTGTTCTTCATATCGATGTTTATGTCAAATAAATGTGTAATATTTTTTTTTGCGTTTTTACGTGCATTTTCTTAGCGCTATAGTTTGGTTCACAATAATGGTAAAAAATATATAATTATTTCTTAAATATTCTAGTCTGCCGCATTTGATCGGCATTGCCCGACCTAACAGAATTACCAATTCATCTCAGGAAAGTTGAAAAAAATATCCAGTATTCGTCACGTAAAGTATTGGTTTTTAGCGATTAAAAGCGATTTTTCTATTTAGCGCCGATCAACCCCATATCCCCAACAAATTGCTCCTAGAGACTTTAATCTGTCGGTATTGGGAGTACTCTCACCGGAGGAGGGCTCATCTCGCACTACGCCACTCACTCGCATTAGTTCCTGCTACTTGATGAACATTTTATTATAGGTACCTTACTCTGTTATGTTTACTTGGGAAACCAATAACATCAAAGGGTTACGAATTCGAATTGAAAGTATAGATAAAAGTATAATCTTTTATAGTATCAGTCTGCACCGATACCAGTCATCAATTTAAAGTAGTATATCTACATAACGATTCCGACGGCTACGTATAAATTTGAAAATAAAATTTCGGCCTCGGTTAGTCGGCCGCCTGATAAATCTCCAGCTTGTGGCCTACGCGCAGACAGACGGACAGACCTAGTTTGTGATAAAAAGATTAATCTATCGGTGCTTGCTCCTTGTAATTGAAGATTATTCCAACTACTACTCCTTATACTCTGTATTTTTGTTCTTGATGCTTCTAAATAAATTATCTGCAAAATGTGCAGATAAACAGCAACATAGATTTTTAATTTAAATTTATATGATACCACCAGGCATTAGTATATGCGCGAGCGCTGATGCCACCGATGCACGATCCGCGTCGCTGCGGCAAACGAGGGACACATCAGTTGCATAACAAGCGGGCGCTTCGGCATCCGAGTAACGGGACTGCGGCGCGAGGGAGCTCCGACCCACCTCCGTGTCTAGACGTGATACCGCGATTATGTCAGATTCGACACTACCGATATAATATCCGGCCACTTCGTTTAAGTGTTTTGGCTATTTTTCACAGCATCGCCTCATCTAGATGACGCGATAGTTACGCGCCGCAGATTCTCACGAAACTTCCTCATTTCGTCATTTCTCATCACGAAATATGACTGTGAAACATGGACGCCGGCTGTCTGTTAGGCCGAGCTTATTCGTGCGATCATGAACGAGACCGTGACTGATCAGATAGAATGACTCTGGCGGAAGCAATGATGCCAAGTAGCTTTTAATGAGAGTAAACAAAGAAGGTCGCATGAATGCACGAGTCATATTAAATTAAGGTTGTTATTATTATTATTACCATTTGGTTTGTTTGTCAAATTTACTATCTTTAATGTGTTTATGTAATTGGTTCGTAATCGTTGAGTACGGAAGGCGTAGACCGCGAATCCTGTTTGTGATCGCGCGTCCATCGAACTGGTTTGCAGAGGGCAATGAGTCTCATTACATGGCAAATGACTTCGCTAGCTACTAGTGGCTCGATGCCTTTACGTATTAGCTCGTTTACATTTTACTAGGACGAATAGTGCTTAATGGTCTTATTACTCAACAGAACTATTACTGAATAAAGAACATTTTTGTTTAGGACCCAATTACGTGCACGTGAAGAACATTTGTACTTAAACATAATTATAGTTTTTGAATCTTGTAAAACTCTAGTGAAGGTGAACACAAATAAGTTGTAGCAAAAGTGATTGCCTGAATCAAATAATAATTCTGTTTTTCATCTAGCGTGACATGATACATAAGATGTTTTACCTGTAGATTATAGCTTTTCAAATGTGCGAGCCCAAAAATGGTTAGGTCAATGCTCTTTGGGTGTCCTCCATAAGGTCGACCATGTTGCCGCTAACTGGGTAGTCATTATAATAATGAATCCTTATAACCTTATAAGTATGTACCTTCGCAGTCCTTTACCTTTTAATGTTTTACTTAACTTCTGACTCTACGTTCGTGATTTTCGACCTGTTTGGCAAAATCACCGTTACAAAGCGAAAAAATCTGCAAAACTGCGCAAAACGCACGCAATTGAAACAATTGATCGCGACGATCGACTATTGTTAAATTGACGTTAACAATAAAATGGAAACCAATTGGGGGACCGTTATTAAAATGTCACAGCGTAAAGAAATACCTCGTTTGATGTTGCGTTGCCTTTGTTCCTTATAACGAGCTATCAAAGAAGCTGCGCCCCGTCTCGGCTCGAATAAAACGAGTGTTAAAGGCCGCCACTTGGAATGTTTTGCTAAAAGGTACGAGTACAAGAAAAAATCCTTTAAGAGCTATAAAGAATTTCCACGAATTACAATCAAAAGCAACGGTGGATTGTCCAACTCTTAGGGTTATTGAAAAATGTTGATAATGCTCCTTTATATGATTAGATAATTAAGTTGTTGTTGGTACTTTTTACTCTTTGTATCGTCTAGAAATGAGTGTACAATATAATAATAATATACTCTGCGAAAATCATTAAACCGTCACTACAGGGGTAAGATTTTATCTAATCTAATTTTATTTTTGGTAAGCATGTGGAGTAAATATCTATCAAACTAAATTTTTATAGTCAACAAAGTCAGATAGCACGTAACCGCTACAAGGCTTCAACGCCTTCAACAAAAGGATGCCTGACAGTAGAATTTAACAAAATGCCAGTACAATATTATAGTCAGGTGGTATAGTCCTGTGTAGGGGTATCCGAGCAGCCAAAGTGTACGAAATATCGTAACAACTTGGCAAGTTACAGCTCAGCGGTGGTGCGGTGTCGCGCATCCTCATACTGAGTGGTTAGACTGTTTAGTACGATACTTACCGTACCGCTGCTACACGAGTTATAAAGGTATTTCGTTGGCGTATTCTGTGCTCCCCGTTGTAGTAAAATGAATTAGTTTATATAGCGGCATCCTTAAGTGGGCTATTGACTGCAATCACAAATACTTTTACCAGGGTTGGTGATAATGAGTCACGAACTGTTTATAGTTACGGTAATGAGAGTAATTATGCTACTATTAAGCTACGTTTTTGGTCTTTGTTTGAAATATAACGATCTGTAAGTTAGTTTGAAATTTCTGCTATCCATACATTTTGTTAATCTTCCAGGATTTGATACCGCTATAACCTGTATTTATCTGTTCTGTGGCTATAACAATGATTGCACTACTGTATATTGTGTGGACTGTATTTAACAATGGGTCCTACGATTCCTTCTCAACCTTTAAAATGAACAATACTAATTCTCAAGAATAGTAAGAATTCTTCAATCTTGATAGCTTTTAACCTGTGGGTAAGCAATATAATAAGATTACAACACAATTATCAATGATGCGAAGATTGCGACATGGTTTGTCGTTGCACTCAGCGGCGATTGTGTTGGCCTCGAGGTCGCTGTTAAAATAACCATAAGTTTTTTTATGGACAAATATCATTGGGAATTTTCGCACCTTAATTATCACCTTCTCTACATCTAATATCGCTCTCTCTATCTAATGCTTATATGAGGCCTTTGGCCTTCGTCTATCATATCTGTGGGTATTATTCTGAGACTACTCTTAAATGCTGACACATCATATCTTAATATTACTTTTATGGCCAAAAATATCAAAAGATAAACATTAGAAAAAAGGAAGGCGAGACATTTGGCAAGCATATTGGGATAGGAATCTAGTGACAGCTGATAAAATTAATAATAATATATCAAACAAATATATAAGTATATGCCGTTTTCGACCAGTAGAGTGTAAAATAACTATGTAGGTACCTACTATTCTACCATTATTCTGTGCGCCACAAGATTTTCTCAAAGGTTCTATTCTATTCACCAAGAGGTTCTGTTATTTCGCTGTAGGTACTTTCTATTCATTGGCTTGCTGCAATTGAGATGCTAGGGTTATTTTGTGCCAAAGGAAACATACAAAGAGAAATTTAAACTGGCTAGTTTGCAATTCGTTTCGGTAAGTGCTGGATTGAATATGGTGTAGCTACAGAATAAACAGATCACATTATTTTTTGTTAGTCCTAAGTGAGAATACGGTAAAAAGTACCTACCTGAATTATCTTTATAGTTATTGCAAAAAAAAAAATAGAAATCATAGTGACGTCTGAAATTTACTGCAGGAATTAGAAGCTTGATCCAAAACCAAAAAATAAGTATTATTTAAAACTACAGAATAGTATGCTGAATATTAAAGCAAAATTTTCGCAGACGTCTTGTGAACTGTATTTTATTTAATGCATACTACGTAATGCTTTCAGATGAGTACAGCCTTACGTATTCCACAGAGGTCATTCTCAGACTTAATGAAACAAACAGAGCAGACCTTAATAATGCTTGTGTTTGTAGTTTGGGTCAGAAGTGAAGACTTTGTACTTTGTTGTTACACAAGCGAACTTTACTTTCTTCATACAAAGCTCCCTTGATATCAAACTTTACTATTTCAATTGTTCTGTGAGCTCTACTGATTGGACTCAAAATGTAAGAAAAAGATTAGTAATTTTTTTAATTGAGACATCAATGAAAAGAATTGAATCCTTTTCTTACATTTTAAGTGATAACTTATGACAATATAAGCATATTGTCATAACATAACTAAGGAACGTAACTGTATAGGTAACCAACTTTGTAGTTTACGAGAAAAGGGAATAATCTGGCATTAAAATTATGTGAATAAAGATAGGAACATTGGCAGTATGATTACGTTATCATTTTTAATACTGGTTCAACAAGAGCGTGCAACCCACTTAAGTGATGAGGAAACAAGGACAGAGATGAGATAGTTAAACTTGATAATGCCATTGTAAATACTTGATTTCTGAATCTCATCAAACGGCGCACTTGGATGCTGTTCTGTCGCCCGCACATCAGTAAATTTTAGGTAAAACTGACATCCCCTTTATTTTGATGTAGTTAAGGTTGATTTTTGTAATTGTCTATTGCCAATGACTTGGAACTTACCTACCTAAGTAAGAGTATTAGTTTCTTAATTTATCTCTTGGCTTGCCGCGACTAGATAAACTGGGAATCCAGCAGGGCCGACCGGTTGTTGAGCAATCATTCTGTGTATGCGCGCAGGAGCTAAAATGATCTAACCTGTTCCGACTATGCACTGACCTTTACTAAATATCATCTTCGTCACTACATTAATGTTCGTAACGGAAAACCTTGGACGCCGAATATAAATAAACATGATAAAAAATCATTTAATTGCATTTAATTTTTTAGTTTTAGAATGAATTATACAAATTGATAATTATGTTAACAATAAGTTATAACTCATTATTTTGGTCGATGTGCAGGTAACAGTGTTTAGAACTGACAAATAAAATAATTGACAAAGTAGCAATGAACCCTTAAAGAAGTAGGTATCAAAATAATGAGAGATTAAGAACTTAATACCGTCTCACTTAATCTTCTTTAAAATTAAATAAAAACACCAACCGTCTTTTCCATCCATTTCATCATCATTTAGTCTTTCGGCTCATATTTCTTAGAATCATTTTGGTTACAAAAGGTTACAAAGTGAAATTAGTATGATGTTATTACTATACATATTTTCATGTTCACATTGACTTTTAAGAAATAAAGGGGTATGTAAACCGTTTACTGTGCTAACCTTTACCTAAATAAATATGTTATTGTTCTTAAAACTTTGTAATAACATCCTTAATTTCATAATTTTAAGTAGATACTTTAACAAAATTAATATTCTTTCTAACTTTAAATCGTCGTTTCATTTTTGTTCTGGCGGAATAATTATAAAAATGTTCCCAGGTTATACCTACCTAATTTTAAATTACAAAACCATTAATCACTTCTTGACGTTGTAGACTAGACTAGATGTATAAGAAGGCTGATTGTAAAATAGCGTGTTTCTATTACATGCGTGTAAGTAGAGTATTTTATTTATGCACATGTTATTTCGCGACGCCACGGGCGAAATTAATTAAAATAAAAAAAATAACCGTTGTGTCTTTTGTAACGGCGCTGTTTGTGCTAAAAACTGTCTAGGTAGCTATCAAAGAAGCAATTTCTTTTTTGTGAACCTTATGTTTGTCTTTTTGTGGGTATCGAAATTACTCTTTAAATTGAAATTCGGTGGTTCTGTTGCTATTTAATAACAATACCGGCCTGTAACTGTCCCGAGGCTAAGGTTTTATTGCTGAAATTCCTTTGAAAGGACTTTTTTGTTCCATTAATAACGTAATACAATTAACTACGTTTTTAATAAATAACAACGCTTTAAGGTTGAATCTTTTGTTAAAGATAAATGGAATTAAGTTTATTAAGTGTTTGATTTAATGGGGGAGTTGCGGTTGTGAACCTCAACAGGAATACCTACTACATTACCATTACCGTCGCGTCGTGTCAACGGAAGACAGACGGTGGCCACAAGGTCGTCGCTAGCTGTCACCCCTGCCCTCTACTACCCCCTTGTAATTATTTCGACAAAGCCAATTAATGACCGCGTGTCTTGTGGTTATAAGCTATAATTTAATTTTAGTTATTATCTACTTAACTCGCCTATTTCGTAAGCATACCTATGTTTTAAAACTATTTACGGCGAGTTATGAGTACCTACATTAGTATGATAGAATGTTACGTATTGTATAATACTCTGCGGACGTAGAATGGACTGTAATAACTATGTAATTTGCAATCTGTAGGCCGGTTGTGGTTTGATCTGTCACGTATGATTAATCTGGGGTAGCTATGTCTTCTATTTTCATATCTGGTCACTTGTTCTAAGGCGACTTATACAGTTGCGAGGGAGAAATCGGAGGAATTAAGGATAAGGCAATCATGTAGCTAAGTTATGTGCTGATCATTTCATCTATTTTCATACAACGTTTTTATCAGAATCAATTAATCAAAATCCACCATTTACAAGCCGGACCGTTAACTTGGATAACTGACTAATTAATTGTATTTAAAGCACAATAACAATTCAATCATTGCTAGAACTGTTTATTTCGCCTGACCGGTTAGTTCTAGGCATTATTTCTTAATTAAAAGCTGTCAGCGTATTCAGAAACATTTCTACTCGAATATATTTTGATTTATGTTATGTTGGTTGGTATCTGAGAATACCTTACTTGCTTAGTCGGTAGCAAGCACCGAAGTGACTTTTTCATTTTGATCGTTGAGCGCACCGTGGGACAATTGTTCCTTTTTTCGTTCCAGGTTGTAAATTTTCTTATTATTTATAATAATAATAATAAATGTGGACAACATCACATACATTGCTCTGAACCCAAAGTAAGTAGCTAAAGTGTTATGGAATTCAGAGACAACGAAGGTACCACAAACACCCAGACCCGAGACAATGTAGAAAAGGGGTTTTCTACATTGACCCGGCCGGGGATCGAACCCGGGACCTCAGAGCTGGCGACACCTTGAAAACCGGTGTATACGCCACTCGACCACGGAGGTCGTCTTAATTCGTCGTTATTAATTCTTATTTTTATATTAATTCGTTAAACTGCATAATGTCAGCTTGAGTTAGATTCCGGCGATGATAAATAAAATGGTATGATTTAAAATATTGAGCGTCGAACGTAACAAAGCTTAATTTTCCGTGTAATAGGTATCTTAATAATATTTCAGTTACATCCTTAAGTTGCTCTAGTATTCAAACTATTAAAGCTCACATCAATACCCTCAAATTCACCTTAACTTATCAAAATGCTAAAGTTGAACAAGTGTGTAAGTAATATAAGGTTGCGCGGCTAGTTCCGAATGTTTATGTGTGGTGAAGTCATCGGAGGGGCATGCAGTGGCGTCATCCTTCGCGGATGCAAAACTTATAACTTTAAAAATAGGAAATATATGTTAAGATAAAATAGACTTTTTTTATATGTATTTAAATAATTCGTATTTTTTCGGGAAACGATGACATAATGGAGGTTGAACGTTTTAACTTAACCTTTATTGATTCTAAAAAAAGAGTACTAATTATACTTTTTCTATAGGCACTAACCACTATCCTAGAAAAAAAATGTTTTATACAGAGAGATTGTATCAGTCAATCAAAGATAATTTCGATGCTAGGTAAGCTAAATTATTCTAAAAGTTGTTAGGAAATCTTTCAAATGAGCTCACTTGCAGACATCTAAAGACGCTGTAAATGTCAGATGTAGGTAAGTGCATATGCAATATTTGAACGTGTTTATAAATGAAGATTTCGAAACTGGAATCACAATCGCTTTTATTTTTGAAAACGGTGCGACTATTATGTAAAAATGCAAATGTAGGTACTTACATGTTACTGTGCAAAATCTTTAATGAATTCATTTGAAATTCTGCAAAAAGAGTTTTGAACAAATCCTTTCTGTGAGTGAAGCGAAACTGCTTTCCCACGGGAAGAAAGAAACAGTTTCTAATTAAATTTATATCTTTGGATTTCCGTACATAGATTAGTTCTTTAGTGATGGTTAAAAGCAAAACATAAGATCAGTGTACTGACATTAATGGCAAAGATTAATGTTATTTACAGTAATCGGGATGTAACTGTACTCGTTCCTTATTTGGCAAGACGAGTTGGGCGTAACACACTTTTTATATTCTAGACGTTAGAAAGGTCAGCCGACCAACATTACGGCTCGGCGTGGCATCGAGCTCGCTGCTCGCCTCGAGCAGTAACATTGTTTTTGTTAAGAATTGTTATGTAGATGATTGATTTTACTGTTTTTAGCTTTTGAGGATGTTCGATATAATTGGTTCTTGCATTATCTACGTTACATTATCTTTTTCTTTGATGTTAAGCATGCTCGGTTATTATTATAAGTAGTGCTCTTGCAAAACAAGACAGTAGAGTCAGTAAAATGTATAACCGTTTAAATTATAAATAAACGATTCGAAATTTTGTAACCACATCATAAAAACAAGTACCTAAGGAGTTTGTCAGTATCGCAATGCTCGTAAAGTTTACTTTCTTTTAGTTTTACCAAGGATTCAATTATATTTCTGAATTAATAACACTTCTAGTAACTTTAACTAATTATAAATACATGATGAGGCAGCGTAGCGCTTACTTAAGCCCAAGAACGAAGCTTAGTTATTGGATCTAGCATTACTAAGGATTCTGTAAGACGGGGCG
This sequence comes from Diachrysia chrysitis, assembly GCA_932294365.1. Lineage (NCBI taxonomy): Eukaryota > Metazoa > Arthropoda > Insecta > Lepidoptera > Noctuidae > Diachrysia > Diachrysia chrysitis. The sequence goes on from OW028647.1 coordinate 4,923,321, forward strand.
GGTAATAACCACTACTAACAGATTGTAATATTACTGTAATCTTTGCCGCAGACGTTGATGTATCAAGCATAGTAAACTTCTGACGTATGCAATACGGGCTTAGTGCTTATAAGTAGAAAAGAATGCAAAAATTTGCTTAATTTCCCTAATTCTTCTCTTTAGTCAACTTCTCTTTAGTAACTGACTATCGTATATTTTCGTATGTCAAATTTATAGGAATTTGGTGACGTGAAGTCAAAGGTAATTTTTTATTGTCTGGTATCGTGACACCGCCGCCGAGTCTTATGGTAGAGTCTTCGTCTGTGTCCGAAGCTGATATTAACTTAACTAGGCAAGAAATAAAAAAAAAATAAGTATTTAGCGATTTATTGATAACTACGTATTTTCCACCCATCATCGCCCACACTCCATACATAAGTAGTCATACGAATTCGAAGCTGGTAGAAGTGTTTCAACTTACATATTTCTGCTTCTTGAATGAGAAAATATTTATTTTGTTGCAGGTACGTGACTAATATGGCCATATCAATGTATCTGAGGTTGAAGTATTCCAGGAAAAGTGATTTCCATCTTTAGGTAAGTGGATATTAAAAGATAAAGGTTATTCAGGTTATTCAAATAACTTTGTTTTACATAGGCTGACATTCAAAATGTACTTTTTTATAGTCTAATTATGTTAATTTTCAGCGCGGGTTTAACACGGTTCACTTTGTTCTAACATACTATATACATATATACTATCTACTAAAGAAACACATAAGTCTGTTAAATTGTTAAGTTGTTCATGTGATGTGCCTTCAGTGTTGGCAGTCAGCCTCATTTCCGTGCTGTCTAATTTCGGCTAACTACTAATCGTTCACATAGGCCGCTAAAATTTCGAAGGCAACCATAATTACTCAATTAATATCATCGGAGTCGCGCACTGCGGTTTAGTTTGTGTTCATTTCATTGCATAACTGGTTATTAGCTTGCTCTTGTTGGCAGCCGCACTGTTCTCACAGATTTACAACACACTTACACGGGCCAAATAAAAACAACTGTGGGAAATTTTATACAGTGTGTTTAAACATATGGTTCTAGTGCCGACGTAATTGGCGAACGGTTGCACTGAATAATTTACAAAGAATAAGTATAACGTCGATGTAATATTCAACGCGGTCAGGTTTTTAACTGTACTCGTACAAGGCACAAGTAAAAACAAATAGGTGTGTGGTCATTACGTATCTACTTATCTTATTCGTGTCAAGCTAGTGTTTTGCTTCGTTCACATTCACGCATGCTTTAAATAGCGGTCGCAGTAATCAAGTCATTTGCATAAATGGAAAAATATTCATGGATGATTAAAATAATGATGAGTGAATGTCCATTAAAAGTTTTGTACAAGCAAGCAAGTAGCACCAAAGTGTTTAGAACGTAATCGGTCACGAAGGTCTAGTTTGTGCATTGTTGGTTTCCTCTATGTTAAGTTAGGAAATGGGAAAGTCAAGGTATGTAATTTTAATTTAATGTGTACAAGTACCGCGAGTGACGTGTACGTTGGAAATTTTAAGTTTGAGCGAAAAGTTCAACAATTGTTATTATTTGTTCGGGAACCGCGCTCAGCCTAACTGCGCCTTAACATTTCCCCACTGCTGACAACCTAATTGTTTAAGAAATAGCTTTCAATTATACCTCGTTTAAACTTTACTTTAAACAAACTATACTTTGAAACCTACACAGTAAGTAACTAAATAACGTAATTGAAGAGCGATACTAAGAAAGGATGAAATAACTTGAAGGCGGTTTCAGCCGTACGTTTCGTTACAAATTTTACAGTTAAAGTTTCTCGTTAAAGTAATATTATAGCTTGTGTAGTTAGCGTAATATGTATTCTAATTTCTTTATGAGTAGCTACATGATAATGTGTTTAATTGTAGCGATTCATCGTTTGTTAACCAAATTCTGAAGCCAGCCTAACATTTTAAGGTTTCTTCTAATTAGTACTAAGTCCTATTTTACACAAGCACCTACGTTCTCTTTAATGCTTTATATTCCAATGCAATTTGAATTTTAAATAGCCACCTTCAATGCTAAAAGAAATCATGAGGGTGCGCCCACGCTTTCATTATTAATTCTGTGTGTGTGTAATACTGTCAGACACACGATGACACTGACGGCAGCGGTAGTTGTCACGTGGGATATAAACTACCGGAACTGCTAGCCTACGTAGCGTCGAGCGTGAAGTGTTCAACGCAACACACGCAAGTTCAAATGCATTCAAGCAGGTTATATTATTTGAATTGAACTAAAACAAACCCCTGCAATAGACGCACCATTTGCAAGATAAAATAATTGTCTGTTGTTATCCTCTATAGACCATAATGATATAAGGTAGTTCAAACACTATTAGCAACTGTCAGTAAGGTGAAATATTCTTCTATGTGCTTTAAGATTATTTATATTTAATAAATAATCTTGAAAAACAACTGCTAAGTTACGAAACCTTTATAATAAATGGGCTAAAGTTTCGAATTTCGTTTCAATTCGGTCTCAAATAGAACATGATTAATAAGGCAAGCTTTGTATTTGAATTTCTGTACTGTATTTATTTAACATTAATTGATTACTTGACAATCAATATCAATATAAAATGAATTATATTGTTATTCACTAAACACAATATAATTTCATTTTCAAAAAGAACCAATTCAAAATTAATTACTTTCACAACAGGCGCTTTAAAATGTCACGTGCTTTGTTTTACATGGTTCAAAATATTCATTTGGAAAAAAACGAAAAGAAACTCCATAGAGTATAAGTATAAGAATAATAACATAACTCAGAAAGTCTAGTTATGTTTTTGTCGAAATTCTGACAATTCCAGTTTCTTATTCCGCAAAGCAATGTCGCGTAGTCAATGTAAATTTCTAAGTATTCCCAAGTTAATTCAACGAACTGAAACGTAGTTTTGGAAACGAGCTCTGACGTAGATAAATATGGTACATTTTATATACCGTGAACGTTAACGTGTTACGTGGTTTTATGTGCCTCAAACGGTAGGCTTCGAATTAGTTTAAGTCAGAGTGTAGTGAGGTCAGCGATACTACTGCCATTTGTTTTATTTTAGTTCTAAGAGATACAAAAGTTGTTTGTTGACTACCTTTTCTCTGATTAATACGTTTTACGTAGATATGTTTACTTCTTTTATATGAAACCGGTCTGGCCGGTGACTTGACATTGCTATAATTATGCTACGTAGATGAAAATCTTAAAAGGAGCGGAAACTAAAGACCTTCAGCACTTATCTGAAGGTAAATCACACCTATATGTGTGTCACTACAAATTGCACCGGAAAAGGTGTGGAGAATTAAAAACAAACGCGCAAACTACTGACTATCTTTTGCTGTAAAATTCTTGCAAAGATAATTTAATGAGTTTTCGCTAAGTTAGGGGCTCACTTATACTAGGCGATAAATCTTTTACACTAAAACCTAAAAGTCAGTTTGCATATCACCTGAAAAAGAGTGGTATTAGAAAATATTTATATTATAGCTACACCCAGGTTAACCCTGTCTCGGCCACAATTTATAGCTTAGTAAGTACGTTTGTTCAGAATAGACGTTTTATCTGACGACTATAAAAAGAAATTACAGTAATAAAATGCTTCGAAAAAGAAAAAAAATAGAACTTAGGAGGGGTAATCTTCCCGTGGGAGTAAAGAGTTGCTTTAGCGGGTCATCGCGGCATTGCCCTGAGGTATGCTGAGGAAGAGCGATTTAATTATTGTTCTTGTTCTTAATTTTTCGTGTGGAAAGATTAAGAATAAAATCCCCTCTGCGTCGTGGCGATGAACCCACGTGCCAACGTGGGCCCGATGAATAATCGTGGCAAAGGCTTTCCACATGCCATGGTATTTATAATTTTCGACACGTGGGTGTAGGTAGGTATACAGTCTTCATAAGAAGTTCACCTCTCTTTATAATATGTGTGTTTTTTTATGTTTTCATTGTTATAATCAAATATCTGTCGAAGTAAAATATAAAAAGAATAAGAATTACTCTAGGTATACGCAATTTACCTTTTAATCGTATTTTTTCGCTCCAAATCTTCATCTTGGGATTTCGTGCTGTCGCCACACTAGAATTGACAATTGACATTTGATAAAAAGGCAGCTCAAACCCAAGCAAGGAAAAAAATACAATATATACGCCATTCCTTTTTAATATTGGAAAACCTTTCGTCCCTAGTAATCGACTGTTGAAGCTCCAAGTTTGTTATTGTAAAATATTCTGTTTTTACTTACATGGTTACCACACGATCTTTTATATTCACTTTACAGTCAAGCCATGGTATAGTATAGAGTATATTATATTGTAACATTTCGTGTCCTTTAGATTTTGTTTGAACAGTATTTTCGAGAGATACAGCGCTGAGTCCATTTTCTGTAAGCTCTCTCTTATTTATCCACACTAGTGCGTCCTCGGAAACTCCCCTTCAACTTCTATTTCTTAAATTCACTTAGTACTGAGTATCGTTCGTCTTTGCATGAGTTATTTTAACATGAAATAACATGGTTAGTAGTGAGGTTTTAAAATACGAGTAAATCAATGTTAAAAATGATCTTGCTTTTTATACATGTTTACTTTACGCAATGGTTGTTTTATCAAAGTTTTCTTAATCAAACTCACGGTAGGTACACTAGGTTTAATCATAAAGCTGATTTTCTTCAAAAAATTCCTTACTATGACATATAAAAAGTATTTCGCATTTTGTTTAAATTCCTTGCTTGTTCATCACCTATGTATCATATAGGTAGAAAATGTTCGTACAATTCTATTAGCATGCCTCCGAGTCAACAAAAAGTTTAAAACATTACACAGAACTGTCATGATCGTCGTACCCGGTTATGGGCGCTTTATTACACGTTAAGTATGCAGGTAGCTCGAGTGATTGATGTGTATAATGCGAGGATCGTTTCTGAGTGCATCGTCCTTCCGCCTGAATCATAGATCGTTAACCCACTTCCGCCCACGTGTGTCATTTTAAAACGACAAAAAGGTTAGCTTGTTTTAATCTGTGCGTATGTTTTGAATACTTTAGAGTTGTAGTTGACTCGCGAGGGCGTGTCACCGACCTCTGTGTGCTGTATGATGCGTGAATATTTTAATGCTTCTGTTTTTGTCCTCAAAATTAGCATTTAAATATTTAACAATTAGCGAACAGATGTAACCAATACGTGTACACACCAAAGCTATTAATCAGAAAGTAAAGTAAAAGCATCTGTCTTGTTATTCATTATTAAACGGTTTCAATACCTTTGTCAAGCGTAGACTACTTTGTTTGGAACAAACGTAGGTACCAGAAGTTCGCCAGTTGCCGAGTCGGGAATAAACATTTTAGATACATGGCCACATAAAACAATGCAACGGATCATGAGTATTTCTTTAAATTACCTGTATCTATGTATAATTATCCTCGCTAGGATCACAATTATGATTAAGTCTGATCTGTTAGATTATTTTAGAACCACAGAAATAACTTCTAAGGTCAAACAACAAAGCAATTAAAAAAGACAAACGACTAATGACTCTAAAACGACGTTTAGATGTTAAACAAGTTAGTTGACAAAAAGTAATCCATACTTACGTAGTTGTGGATGATTGTTATAAGATCGAGTTCAGTGCTTTGTCAGTCAATTCTCCAATTCGTAGGGAACAGACTATGGATATTGAATGGCGTCTTACAAAAGCCGGTACCTACCTATAAAACGAAGGTTTTTCCAAAGAGATTGTTTATTTAGCGAACAATTGAACTCGGTCGTCCTTTGATCAATTTTGGATAAGGCGTTTTGTCCAAAAAGCTTTCTTCACTACAAATAGCTGGAGATTAGATGAACTAGTTATTGATTAGAGAGAATAAGTTCAAATATATATTTACTGAAATAAATTCATTTATTTTAATTCGTAGTATTTTATAAAGTTTGTTTGTATTTGTATGCCTCATAAACTGAACTAAAACAAGAAATTAATGAGATCTACGTTACTTAAATATTTGATCTACGAAAATTTTCATACTTGTCGATTGAAAAAAATATAGGTACGTTGTTAATAATCCTTTTATTGTGATGTAAAACGACTACTTCGCCTAGTTAGTATTGCGGTCATGTGAACTCGCCACATCACAATATGTCTGCCTGCCCTGTTGTCCGCGGTTTCCAGTCTAACCTGCACTGTCCGGGTTTGTGGTCGGTTGCGTTATTTTGGATAATTTTGGTAGGATTACATAATACATTTTGTTTTATAACATAGGTGTATGCTATTACTTAGGTTAATTTATTGTCACGCCAGTCGGGGCACTTCTTAGATATAAAATTGCGAACCCTCCTTTTTTGGCTTTGCTTCAGTCGGAAAAAAAAAAAACAATATTTTTTTCGTGCTCCTTGAGTGAATTCGCAAGAGTTCTATTAAACGTAGATAGTTATGTAAGGTAATTTGAATTTTAATTTAAGTGTTGTTAGGTATTTAAGGCTAAACATTGGTAAATAATTAAGTATATAATATTAAGAAATCTACACGCTAGCTACACTGTCGCATTAGGTTAAGTTAACTGTAACGATAGCTGTAATGGGAAATAAATAAATAAATTATTAATATTAGAGTAACGTCCAAAGTTTACCGGTTTATGTGTGAAAGATCAAACCGTCGTGTTTTTAACATTAGTTGGAAATAAATTGCATAAGCTGTTAGGTAGTATTATAGGCACTTTTTATTAGAGAAAACAATATTTAATATAATTTGCATTACCTACCTTTATACGTTAAACTTTTCGTGTATACAGGGTGAATTTTTTGTCGTTGTAAAAACGAAAAGTATGACCCCTATATCGATTACAAAAACGATTGGTATAAAAATCTAAAAAAGAAACGAATTTCAAAACAGTAGCCGTAGGATTTTTGCGATAATAGTACTGACATTCGAGATATTTTTTTCGGTTTTTTGTTAAATTTTTGATACCAATCGTTTTTATAACCGAAAAGTATGACCTCTATATGAGGTCATACTTTTCGTTTTTACAACGACCAAAGATTCACCCTGTATTGTAAACATTATAATGAAATACGTAACGTGTATTGAAAACCCTAATCGCTTCATCACTGAACCGCCATTAATCATTGTCGGAGGTAAAAAAAAGCTTATGAAACAATATAGATACCTAAGCAAAGCCTTCGTTTTAATAAGTATCTAGCCTTAGATTACTTGGAAATTTATGTTGATTATTAACTTTATATTGATTTAGGTAGTCGGTAATATCAAGGTGACTTATATTATATAATCTTTAAACTTTTGCTTCGTCTAGACAGTAATAATGATAACAAATTACGAAAGAATGTAATTACGCCTCTGTTCAATTGTTTTTGTCTTGTTTATGAAATTGCTCGCCACCTACGCCTATTTCAAAGGTGAAAATATGATTATATTGAATTTTAGAGTATATATTTTAGTTAAGTAGTACGAAGACGGTCTTAATCTGTTAATCAATGCTAGATTCATCTCTATGAGAAGAGAGGAGTGGGACTTTAACAGGGTGCGAATGTCAACCGGGTATGAATAACGAATGTAGACCCGATTATTCTACATTATATTGATATAGGGTATATAAGCTTTGTTTGTTATCGACTTTGAATTAAATATTTTATAGCGGACAACAGCACATCCGAAGCGGGAATATTTATTTAACGTATAAATGTGAAATGTAAATACGCAATATGTTCGCAGCGTATGTTGTTGCCTCATACATAGTTCAGTTTAAAGCACTATAATTCCCACATCAACGGAGCTCGCTGCGAATGGATCCGTAAATTTTATTGATTCCCTTTGAGCCATCAATTTGTATACCCTAGTTCCTGTAAACAGAGCTGTATTGAAAACGTATCTATTTACTTCAAAGTAGTTGCAATTTGTTCACCACTTATTTAGAACAATCTGTACAAATGGTTCAATAACAAGTGCTTCAGTTGTTTTTACCTAGTAGTTTGTTTAAGGAAGGAGTGGAATGACGTGATGGATAAATAAACCTTCATAAAATGATTGTTTCACAGAAGTACTTTACTTATACTAGGTTTTTCGAATATAACCGAAAAAGCTGTTAAAGTTCTCTAGAATTTATACATCAGGGAATTAGAGAGATTCTCTAAGATAATTCAATTTGACGCTGGGCGTTGAACGTGTCTGATATATATTTTGGCGTGATTTTCGTTTCATATATACATACTGTAATGCCGTGTGTGTCTATGTTCTCCACTCCTCGCCTAAAGCCTTGCCAATATAACCCTCTACTCAATTTATTCCTTTCTATCGGATTTCCTCTTCTGATTTCTCTTGAATATTTATGAAGTTAACTTTTACTATGGAGCTTTTTAAGCAATATCCGTCTGCCAAAATTGATCTGGAATTATATAAATGATACGGACAAAATGTTTCTCGGATGTATTTACATGTTCATTGAATATTCAAGCAGGAGTCTTGTCGATTTCGTTAATTATTTACATTTTATTTACGGTTAGCGAGCTTATTAAGGTTTTAAGCGGAAAAGATAATTGGAAAGATAAATCGGACAAACGAAAAAATTAAAAGGAAAATCTTTTTCCAAGTTTAATGATCTTGAGTCTTGTGGACTATCAGTACTTAGGTACTTAATAAGTATATAATATTTATAATAATAGGATTAATAGAGATGCCCGACTAATAATACCTACCACATTAATATAACGTTCCATCTTACGAGCTACGAGCCTCCATTCGCCAGTCAATTTCGCAGCCGCTTGTTCAATTTTCGTCAGCGCTGATAATAATGGCTCAACATTTTTCTCACATACGTAAGAACCTATACACAGCATCTAATATCTCGCTTTTGTCCGCTGTGTGAGCTGTGTCTGGGGCAAGAGGGTCGCTATCGTCGCTATTAATAACATGTTCTCAATGTCTCGTCTCTCCGACGAAGTTGCCCCACACAGCCTTGACATTATCTGTATTTGCAAGACATCTTTATTCACAATATGACAATAAGTTACATTCACACTTTTATGATGTTTCTAGAGGACAAAATCGAATTGATTACAATAATAATAAAAACAGCCTGTATCTGTTCTGGAAATCTTTTTCTGGTATGAAGAGGAAAGAGCAGCAATACGTATAGCTATTTAATTATTGCAATAATTTCAGCTCATATAAATGTAAAATCAATCTAACATTTGGATTAAAATGCGGAAATACATAAAATATGTCTGAATTATAAGCATTTATCTAAGTAAATTAACGCACGGATGTGCTATTAACATTAATTAGATTTACTTAATTATTGATAAATAATAAATCTATCGTACATTAATATACGAAGCTACCATAAAGGCTTGACAATCGACAAGTAATTGATATTTATTATTGCGAATGAAAGTAATTTCATAAGGATATTGTCAACCGGCGATAAATTTAATTTTGGCGTTGCGTGTTATAATGTTCGAGGTATAAAACGTTTTTTACTTATTTTATTTAACGGTGTTTATTATTTCAGTTTGTCATGTATTCTGTATCAATTACACAAAGTGTGCATCCAATATTAATGATTCAGTATTGCCATAATACAGGCTCTGCTTAGCTTGGGATCAGATGGCCGTGTTTGAGTTGTCCTAAGATTTTATTTTATTATTAAGTATTTGTGACTGACAAGGTTATAAATCTATGTTCACAACTATCGTCTCTAAATGTTCAATGTAACGATTTGATTACATAAATATACTTTGGTATACTTGTTTTATTATTTTTCTTTTATAATTCAAGTAAGTTGTACTGAATGAGAGAGCAAAAAATTAATTGTGAAAAATATTTTCTTACTAAAATATTTGGGACTACTGTCTGTTTTAATGACAAAATTATGACAACTGTGTTCGATTGTGCATAAGGTTGAAAAATGTTTGAACCCTCGTAGTGTTTGAATTATTTATTTACCTTGTTAGTGATAGATGTTGGAACAATGGATTTTGTATTTTTTCGTTGTAAAAAGGCGTTCTTTATCTTAGACAGTGACAGTCATTCGTTATGTATAAGATGGTATGAATAGAAATGAAAAAATTACAATAAGAAAATTGGTTGCGATTATTTGTGATCCATCACAAACAAACAAGGCTATGACATTGCGAATGGTCGCTACTGAAAACTTATTATAGTATCTGTAATAATTATTTAGAAACATTACGGTTTACTCACGCACATTCTCGGGATCGCCTGACTAGTTTCAGACTCAATAGGAGTCCCTAATCATGAGCTGGCGCGGCGGCGGTGGTGTCGCGAGTCGAACTCGGACTCGAGAGAGAATCTGCGTGAGTAAACCGTTATGTTATGTTTCTAAATAATTATGAATACTCCTCACGAAAGTTATTATACAAGTATCTGTAATGTTTTTTTTAAATGTTACGAAATGGAGATCGACAAAATATGGATACTGAACTTATAACAAAAAATATCTACGTTATTTTTGCTGTTACCATATTTTTTTGGTCCATATTTGTGTACAATTATAAAAGACTCGTCTCAGCTTTTAAAAAAAACATAAACGTCATAATCCCAGTAAAATATTACCAGATATAAATGCGTATTATTAATAACAGACGCAACAGTAACGGATATGAATGTTCGATACTCAGTAGTTCATTCACATATAGAGTGAACATCCGCAATGAACGAATGATTAAGTGAATGATATCGCACGCTCCATATACTGACACTATCATAAATACGTATGTAGGTATAATATGCGTACGGTATATCTGTCCCCAACGGTTTGTTACATGTAGATTGTAGGTATTGTGATATTCAATATGCACTGTTCACATTGTGTTGTTCACGTTAGTCTACAAATATATGGTAAATATGGGTTAGTTGTTGTATAAATATTGTACAAATTCGAATTGCAGTGTTAAGGGGTCCGAGTATTTGCTTTATGCGTTTATTATAATGGTAAAGATTGCGCTATGTCGTTATATGAACTTTCAGGAAGTAATGGCTAATTAAATTGTCCTTTTGCAACCGCTATTTACAATAGATAAGCGACAGTTAACTGTCTACAAGACCCAAGTAAGTACCGAATGCGTGTTTGCTTCAGATCTAGGAACGAAAGCATAATGTTTATACGTCATTATCTATGATATGTAGTGCAACAATATAATTGTATGACATATTCTCACGCAGTAACGCGTGCAATAAATGAGCGTGTAATTAGTCTGTTAAGACGATTGTTTGAAACGCTCTGTGGCTTTAGTCAGCCACTCTTTCATCTGACATTATTTTATAATTTGTAGAAAAGACCTCCTGCATTTGTGATACATTTACACACATCTCAATTTTTTTTAAGCTTCCTCCATTCCTTACATTAATTTCTGTCTAGACATCCAAATCGTTCCGCCTTAATATTATAGCAAATAAAGTCAGACATATAATCGGAGTTCCAATGTTTACCTATAATTCTGATCTCATATTATACGATACCCGAAATATAGTAAAGGAATGTGGATATCGAAAAAATAAATCGAATCTCATTTCAAGAAGATTATCCTTAATGTGATTGATATCAGCTTGTGTAGATCCCAGTTACACACATGGCTGTTATCTTAATATTTCTTACATTCATCTTTATTTTAATTCACAGCATTCCGGTTTACCCACGTTGCTTTTTAAAGTCTTCCACAAAGCTTTGTCGCGTTTAAGCGCGGACTTAATGAAAGTCTGGCAAGGAGGCGTTACGGACCAAATCCCCCTTTAGCTGAGACCCGCGAGGGCACAGATTTATAAGGATTTTCTTTCGTCGACTTTGTAATGCTTTTAATACGACTTCCTGTATTGAAAAAATATATTCGTTCTAAAGGTAATGTATTAAATGGTGTGTTTGTATCGAACTCTTTACTTATGGCTTATTTAATATTTTTATTTAACTATGTTTGTATCGGAAAGCCAATTTCCGTGGAGCATTACATTAAGAACGTTGTAATTGAGATAAACTTATATTATAGATACTAATACGGACTTCTAGTGTGTAATTCGTGATGTGAAAACGTTGCACAAATTCAAAATGAGATTCCTATAACAAAAACCAGCTAGAAACTCCCTAAGTTACTATAAATTAAAACAGACACAATATTACAAATTTAATAACTGCTCAGTATGGACGCTTCGGAATTCTAAGCAATAACATAAAAGACAACTCTGAACACTTGAGGCTGATTCAGATTAACGAGTTCCGAATAGCGTAAAGTGACGTCATCCGCAAAATTGGATGCCAACGCATATCAGTGTTACCAAAACTTCGAGCGTTACACTCTCTTGACAAACAACTTGCAAAACTACGGGCTTAACACTGAATATTAATACACCAAATAAACGTACAACGACGTTCAAGTAGGACTCGGTCTGTATTTGCTGTAAATCTCAATATTTGTCGCTCACGTTTACTTTAATTTTAGTTACGCTCTGTAAATATCAAAGTGTTTATTTCAATTAATCTGATTATTTGTCTTAATTAGCTTCTATTTTAATGCATGTGTAATTACATTTAATTTTAAATATTTACATATTACAGTATTAGACTATCGTTTGTTGATCAGTCAAGTTTGGAAGCAACTGAAAGCATATAATTTATTTACCTCGACATTACCATGAGTTAAAGTTAAATGTGACGTAGTCTTAAATCTTACAATGACGCACCATACAATGACGTTTTAAGAAGAAAACGGCACTTAATTAAGCTTGGGATTTGTCTGCATTAAAAATAAGTCCGAGTCGCAGCTATTTTTCTTTTTATTTGAATAAACGTTTCATCTCTAAAATGGTTTGTACAACGGCAAAGATGTCAGCCGAATTAATGTATTTTTGTCGCATGAAGGTTGCTTTTACTGAAAGGATGATCTATCTTTTAATATCTCTTGTTTATGTGTATTTTTTTTCTTTTGAGATTTATAAATATAAACGCCTACTTCATTATTGTAGGTAGGTTATTTCTAAAGCAAAAAAATACCACAATGACTGGTTTTGGCGATGGGCTCGCGAACGTTACAGAGTTAAGAAGTGATTTATCTGTCGAATGGTTGTAAACAGTGGGCAACATCAGTATTCGTCCTGTGCCCGGCCGAACGTTAATCAGTCCTCAATGCAAGACACTTTAATGAGATTTCTTTTGAGAATCAACTGTTCCGTATTTCTTCGAAGGCTTTATTGGCAGAAACTTTTATAGGGAGAATTTGAAAACGGCCGTGACTGTTATAATTGATTTTTTTGGAAGCGGTCGAAGTAACTTAATTATTTTGTTCGCAATCTACGCTTTGTCTAAGAAACTTCTTTGTAATTTATTTAAAAACATTTTTTTGCTAAGTAATTTATGCCCATGTTTTAATTAAATATCGGCTTTACTTGTTAAAACTTCACGATCCAATGTAAAACAAAAGAATTTCCTATCATTTATTAAAAATAAATGAGGCTGAAATCAATTGAAATAAATAATTTATTAGCAATATAATCTGTCTGCGTTCGGTTTTAATGTAAAATTAATTTATTCAAGCATAAAACGTATTGTTAAATTGTGTCGTATTTACCCAACAGTTTTTGAATGAATTTTATTTAATTTTGACTGCATTCGTAGCTATATACCCATGTGGATTATTGTGGATGCTATGTGGTTCGTCGGTAGAAAAACAGCGGAGCGTAGCTGAAGTGTTACGGAGCTACGAGCACTTAGTGCTACGAGCAGCGTCGAAGATTTCAACGGGCCGTCTTTACGTACGATTTAAATTATTAAATTTTCATCTATTTTAAAATAAGCTTTTATATTGTTTGCATAATACCCAATTGTATTTAGACAAGGGTTAAAGAACGTTGAATGGAAAGTCCATAAATCCAAACAAAAATTTTAAGGACTTTATAGTTTTAGCCAGACGTTGTAATGGACACTGAATAATATTTGCTGGTCTAACATTGGCTCGTTTTAAACTACAACACATTGCCCTTGTGTCTATTAGGTTAATTGCAGAGTCTAGACGAAATTTCTAAAAGTGGGTATGATTTAGCATATATCTAAGTAAACTAGTCTACCCATTTCACGGCCCAAAAAATATAATGACGATGAGATACAAATTCGATAACGGCTTGGGAGCGTTGCTCACAGAAATGTCTGAGATTTTTTCACAAAATTATGAAACAATTTTACCCGTGGAATAAGGTACCCAACTTAATTTACAATATTATTATATAAATTGTTTTCTTTGTTATAACGCTTTTTACAGCCTGTATGTTAAATAAACATTTTGTTTTAGAAACCTGAATGAAAATTCAAGTTCCTCTAAACTCTGTTTTTAGGAGTATTTCTCGTTTATTTAAATTCATATTTCATTACGGCCAACAAACTGTGTACTTAATTAATTTAATATATATATTTCAAATGTTTTCCTTTTTGTGAATCTAACGAAGTACACAGAACGAGAAGTTGAAGCACACAAACAATTGAAGAAGCTGGCATTGAGACGGAAAGTATGGAAGTTGCTACACCGAAGCGCCCGGCAAATTAAAAGTATAGATGTCTGGATTGGTCTAACTTTACTTGTCTATAGTCGGAGCATCATTTATTTCCATACACAAACAATATATTAAATTACGAAGCACAGAGGTAACTTCTGCTTAATATCTATGTCAAAAAAATAATTCTGCCAGCGGACAGGAGAAGTGGTAAACAATTTATTATTCTCACATAAATTATTCTATAAATACCACAGTAAATTAAATTTTTGTAATGTAGCTTGAATAATATTATTAAAAATTTTGTGCGTAAAAAAACACATTATCCATACATTAAGCTCCAGACCAGCCATAACCCGGTAATCAAACGTAATTTCCAAATACAGTAAAAACAGCTATTTCAAAACAATGCTTTGACTTCACAATAAATCTGTTGTATCACTGGGACCATTATCATTATATACAAATTGCGGCCGTTCTAAGTTTGATTAAGTTAATTTTTCATCAGGCAAATGGCGGTGCGCGGAAAGTTTTGGCGTAAATGTTTTATGCTCACGTCCGCACTGTATTTATCCACGGTACACTCTGCTTGTGTCAACTTGTTCACCCGGGACTATGCCACGGGTTCGAACTGGAACTTCCGAGTTTTAAATTCCATTAAGTTTTTCAATATTCAGAGCGAGTTAAGAAACGTGAGATGAGGAAGCTAATTATGTATACCGGTCCCGCTCGTTGTTTCCGATTCGTATTGTTTAACGCTTGCCGTTCAATATAGGTAAAATTTGATTGAATTTACAAGTTTTCTTTGGCTTTATTAAAGGCATTCTCTATGAAATGTTTCTTGAAGTTATTTATAGGTTTCTTTGATTTTGTAGTTGTCTTTGATTTTTATTTGATTGTTAATTGTTTTTTCTTGTTAAGAAATTCATGGTAGCAGTCCGGGGATTGAAACATTGTTGCGTTAATAAACCAAGAAAAAAGTATAAATAAATTTAGTTATTGTTTGGCCAAATAATATACCTAATGATTCATGTTAGGCCTTTTTTGAGCAGTGTACAGCAATAGGCTGAGTTGATTAATTGATTGATGGCTTAAATAATGTCTAAATCAATTTATTTTCGTTAAAATAGAAACTGTTTACAACTACATATATACATTTCCATTTTATTAATAGAATGCAATAAATTTTATGATTTTGTATAGTGAAACTGTAGTTTCATGTCAGTATAAATAAAATTGTGTGTAGGTACACGCATTATCTTAATTCTGTCTGGTTTATAAATAAACTAGAACATAAATGAGAACTAAAATTACCTACATCATATTAACAAATTTTCATAAATATTCGTAAAAGTAATGCTGTGTCATCTAAAATACCTATATGTAACTTTAAAGGTAATCGCTACTGTAGGCATTTAAAAAAAAATTACTTAAGTTTTGCAACGAGTGAATAAATAATGTAGAAAAATAAAGGGTTGGTTTAAATTAATGAGTAACATGGACTCTTAAAAGGTTTGCGGCTATTTTTAAGGTGACCCACGGTTTGACCGTAGTCCCTATGAACTTCCTCTCATCGCAGTTATGGAAAGCATAATAAACATGGCTTTTTACATAGGTACCTATCTATCTATAGTTATTTAGATCATATATGAAGTGGTGTAAAAAGCACAGTAAGTACGAATGATAAACGCTTCGAGTTGAGAGTGTAGATGAGAAACCATATATTCTTATTAAAATATCAAGAACTCTGGTTGAAAATGAACGCAAATACAGTATTTCTCTGTAAATAGGTGAGATACGTATATATAGAAGGTAAGTTTTAGTTGTACAAACGAAAACTATGACCTCTATATCCGTTAATAAAACGATTAGTATTAAAAATTAATTAAACAAAAAAAAACTCGAATGTGACAACTATTACCGTAAAACTTACGGCTGCTGTATTGAAATTCGAGTTAATTTTCATTTGTTTTTTATTTTTTATACTTTCGTTTGTACAACGACAAAAAATCTCACCTTGTATAGACGACAATCCCAATTTTGAGAAGTCATAGCAAAACACCTGTTATTTTACAAAAAAAGCTACCCAATGTTAATACAGAATAATTTCGCCATAGAAAATGGGATAATAAGCTCAAAATATACGGCTATGATAATTTAAAATGTTGAAGTGACGGATGATTGCTGTCAGTAATGTGCGCAGATAAAGTCAAGCGAATAAATTAACTCGTGATAGCGATGTGTATGGCAATGTTTACTTATAAAACATTCATGGAAAATGAAAGTGTTTCTTTTTATTAATACCAACTAGAGGTAATTTCATTACGTATTCACTTTAACTATGCAACTGTTAGTGAATAAAAAATAACTATGATAACGAGCTTACTACATATGTAGTAACACTTTTTTTAAAGACGATCAAATGGCGTGTTCTGTAGAAAGCATGTTTTCATAAAAAAGTAGGAAAAGCGATCTGACTAATTAAAAATAATATCGCAATAGGTAAACGTTAATGCTAACTGGGAATCATATATTTTATTTGCTATACTTCATGTGATAAAGCGATGTCGCTTTTTTATTCTTGAATACAATACAACTAACTGGTGGGCTCCCAGTTCAGGTGCAAATGGTCGTTTAAAAAAAAAAGGGAGAGAATACATTTTTTAACGAGCATTTACTAGAGTGATCTGAGTGATGCTTGGCTCTGTTCATTGTTCATTTTGACAAATTTAAAAAACGGCTAATTCCCAATGTTACAAGTGAATGCTGAAATCTATCAACACCTTTAAGCACTAGCACATCACAAACAAAATAGACTGGAACTAAAATTTAACACAAAAAAATGTCTCGTCTTTAAAGTTGAATATCAACTCGATAAGTGATTCACCGCATTCAATTTAGAAACGAAATCAAAGCACTATCAAGAAGCCCTCTTTACTGCAAATTGGGTTAGAGAACAAGAGGACTCTACACGGCACTTAGGCCCCTCCAGCCCTTGACGATAACCGTGACGATGTAGGCTCTCTTTGACATAACATTAATTTATGTGAGAGTCCTTTACCGCGAAAACTGTTTGTTGATTTATTGCCGCTGTGTTGATTCGTCGCACTCGGCGTGATCGCATCACTACACACGTTGCATATGAATTAAAGTAAACCTTCATACCTATGTTACTTACGTGTAAAATCGTAGTGTGTTTGTCTGCTTGAAAGGCTACCTTTTGATATCTATATTTTTTATAAACAACCGCGCTATTAGTCATTTTTACGTTTTGAAAGTGCCTTAAAAGACCTATTTGAAATAAAAATATTTTGATTATGATTTTCAATTGTATCTTAGTTTGCAAATTACTAACTTTATAGATAACATGTTTTTTAGAATAATTCCATAATAAATTTTAATCTAAATTTACTGAATCATTTTGTTTCCTTGCGTTGTTTTAGTGAGCTAAAGAATTTATCAAATCTGCAGATTTTGTTCGTTGAAGTTACGCGGACGAAGTTGCGGCTACAAGTTTCCGTAAAAGTGCAGTATTTAAATGAATAATGTTGATATAACCTCGCATATAAATAGTTCGTTAGTTGAAGTTGCTAAATAAGTTACGCTTTACTAGTCAATATAACATGGGTAAATATGCTGAGTACGGAATGTTTATAGTGTGCAATATGCTTCTCGTAATGTTGTTTTGATTAGGGCCGCACTGCGCACAAAATTATATTATGTTTAGAGTGGCCAACTAAATATCAATAATCTATTAATAAAAGCATGTTAGTTAGTCCTGTGTTAGTTTTTGGTAGCGCTATTAATACGTTATAAAAAGTAGGTACCTAGTATAAATAAAGTAGGTGTTTACAGTAGACAGAATATTAGTTACTCATGTAACACATCAATTTTAATAGAACCTTAAGCTAATAGTAATAAAATTAATTTTCCTTTGATTTTGTTACCATTGATGTTAGTAGGTACTTAGATATAGTTTTGATATAAAGTATTCACAGAACACCCTGTCTTTTCGTGCTGGTTCAATAAATATTCGTCTCAAAATCGCGGCACCCCTTTTATCTGATAGTTTTTTCTCAATTCCTCACGTAGTCCCTCTGGGAGGGATCTCCCTGTGTTGCCACTTAAACACTTTACTGTTGAATGGGATTGCTCCGCAAACGACCCAGCTGCGCTCTTATACATACTTTAATCTTAATGGCTATTTACACCGATCGCATGCCAGTTATGTGCGACTATACATTTACATTTATGTAGTGTACTTTATACACGCATAATGAAAATAAAAATGTAGACTTTATAACCTTAAGGTAGACGGTTAGACGGCTCTAACTCACAATGCCTTAGCTTCTATTATTTTCATCTACACATACGTTTTATATCATCATCAGTGCATAATATTGTATTATAGTAAGAGGGCTATACTATACATGACCCTAATGATGGTGCATCGTCGAGATTGGCTTTCTAAAGGTAAAGTTCCTCGCTTGTCTTGTTCCCAGTCAAGTGTTTGTAATGCATGTAATGTGTGTGTTGTAATGTCGACCCACATCCTCGTATTAAATTTAGGTAAACTTGAAACATATTATTTGAGTATAGTTTGAAACGTTTGCTTATTTTAAACAGAATATAAGTTTTCGACTCTGTAATATCTAATTAAAATTCAGAAGTTTAATAGTTGCTCAGTCTTAAAAGTATTAAAACTAATATTTAGCGACTACCTAGGGCGGGCCTTTTGTCGAGACTTTATAATAGGCAGTGAACATAACATTTTGTTTTAAGTACATTGTTTACATTTAGAATCAAGTTTCGTAAGTACCCGTAGTTACAGGTATAATAATGGCATTTAAGATTATTACACAGAATTTCGGCTGATAGTTCTCAGATATACGTAACGAGTGTTTCTAACTTGCGGTAATGTCGAGACCAAATCGTCGAGGTGTGAATCGTTTCGCTTCGGTGTGAGTGGCGGCAACCGCAGGCACCTCGTAAAGGCGAACTAAAACAGTGGGTTCATTACTTTCATTGCCGAAGTTCTCTACTCCCTCATGCATTACTGGGGCTTTAAATTGAACTGTTTATGTATTCTGTAGCTACCTTCCAGCGGGGACCGCGCCGCACTGGAGCCTCACTGAATTATGTGCCGTGTTATTACTGCTCTCGAGATTGTTTTAAACAGTACATGCGTTACGGTACATACCCTAGTATTTGGCTGCTACAAATCGATATGTTTTTTTTAATAAGTTAAAATGCTTGAGAGGATTAAAAGATATATGTAACGTATGAAACAAAAGCGCTGCAGATTGGTTAGTACTTAATGCTGGATATCGATGCGAGTCGTAGGATTCTCATAGTTTGGTTGTTCACTGGTCGATGACGGATGTTTCGATACTCTTTTACTTTCACATAAAAATATAATTATTCATGGATATATAGAAATTGAAACCCAATTTGCGTACATTCCCGATGCCATGAGTACTCGCCTACTTTCTCTCTTCATGCAACAGTGGGCTCGCTATGTCCACGAGTCAATGACTTGGACATTTGTTTTTGTAATTACATTCGCACAACTAGCTACTCGTAAATTACAGCATTCACGTAAATTATTCTGACCGAGATAATTTGGGCGTGCTCATATATTACCCCAAAGCAAAGGAAATTTGAAACTGTGTCCTTGATTTACTGTGTTCGGTGATACTCCCTGATTCATGAGCATTCTGTGTTTAGCGTTAGCTGAAATACTTATTTTGCTTATTTGGAATGAACGTAGGTATGTTTCGTGCAAAGTGAAATAATTTCACTTTAGCGAGTAACCATGCATCTCGCTGCTGGACAATATAGTTTGATGCTTGAATAATTTTGCCAAATGTAAACTGTTTACTAACATCTTACCACAAAACAACTTTGCACTAACGTCGAACCCATTAACCTGGGCTTAAGTATTTATCACACAGGTGACCTCTTTTCCAAGTTGTCCCAAAGATAATTTAAGCAGCGTTCCTCGGCACCTTTAGGGTCAAAGTGTTACGAAATTGACTCGACGTGAGCCCTCCGGGAAACAGCCCCGTTTCGAGGTCAACGAACATTTTTGCTGTATCCTCGTGAATATTATAAAGGGCAACCGCATTTCACACGTACGGTTGACACTAAAAACGTTCAATTCCATCCACCGTGAGCTTTATTCCTGGCGTTGTTTTGGCGTAACACTTTACCTTTAGGGCGAAATTACAGTTATTAGTCTCTCCATTACTAGATCTTACAATGTAGGTAGCTGCTATGCCACCAAACAGCCTTTCATTATTACGAACATTTTCAACAACGAGTATATCATCAGTTTATGTCCGGGAAATTACAACATTACCTAAAGTTTTTCAAAAAATCCTTAATGTTTGGCCAAAAAAGAATGGGCACCTTTCGTCTGTAAAGTTATAGATAAAAATGTTAGATGCTTGAAAATTATTATGAGCAAAGGTCTGATAATTCTTTTTATTGTGCATTGTACAAGCACAGAGCAAAAAGTTTTTGCTTTTGATAACAATAAAATTACAAGAAATAACAAAGAAGACTGGTTTCAAACAGACATCTCTAAAGAATTGAATAAGACAAAGGCAAAAGAAAGACCCTTTTCTTTCCCCGTGCTTAAAATCAAATAGAATTTTAACAAAAAACTATTTCTATGTCCAATACTCCAATCAGACACAGTTGGTTAAGTGTGTCTGGAACCGCGTGTTACCTCCCTAATGTACTCGAGACAACACCTGTTCCCGAGCAGTAAATTTATCTTCATCAAAGGTTCGGCGGTAATCAAGTTATTGGGAAATATTTATTGACTTCCTTTGCGCTCCCTTTACGAAGCCCCATATATCTTGTATAGGAAACATGTTTTTGGTCCGATAGTAATTTGTTGGCGCTCTACGCTATTTTTTTCCGATTTTATTGTTGTTTAGGATCCAGACGTGGCAATTCTTCATCCCTGTCTCTCCTGCTCTCCGACTTGGGCACAAATGGGAAAGGGTCACCGTTATGGGGTTCCGTTTCGCCTGCCTGTATTTTCGCAGACAGCGAGGGGCAGCCATTTTATTAGCCCAGTGATCTGGCTTTATGAGTCATGTTTGCTGTAATAAACTCGTTTGTTTCCTTCGGAATGAGCTTCAATATTGAAACTTATGTGCCGCCAATATCCGAGTCTGATAATAAGATGGTTTCCACAAAATATTCGTAAATTTTACTTATCGGGTACGAGAGTCAATAACATCTTTATTAAGCACCAGTTTATCTAACTATAATTGTTTTTAAATTATATAATATGTTTGCGAAATTACTAACAGCATCAGATGATACTGTCGTAAAAGACAGTTTTGTATTATGATTATTAGCCATTGCTTGGCGAGAATTCCTTTCCTGAGCGTAATAATACCGGTCCGCTTCAAAGACATTACTTCGATATAAAGCAATTTAGTCAATGTTCCCCCGTCAGTCACACGTCTTAGAAAGTGTCCCCGCATGCCTAGTTACCCAACAAGGTTCTCCGCAGTTATCTGCGTAGGGTCGACGTCCTTGCGGACAACGGCAAACTTGCCTCAATTAATCAGCGACGCCTGAGAATAAGTAACGAGCGAAACGCGATTAACTTTACCAACAATTTGTAGACTTATCATGTAATTTTTTATCATATTTTATGCTCCTTTTTATTTTATTACGCCGAAAAGTTAAATTATTACCACCTTTTTACGAGCTTTATAAAAACTTCGGTTCACCTACCGTGTTTTCGCTTATAAAAACTTTTTGAAACGTTTAATTTAGTAAATAGGTACTGTGCATTATATTGTTTCATCAGCACTTAATTTTGAGGAGTAAACTTAACTTTGAAAAACATTATGTGTGCCAAGAGCGCCGTATACAAATCGTGTTAGTTATAACATTAATTTCGTTTGGTTCGGCCGCTGTGCTCCCATTACAGGCACCGACGCGCGGCGTGGCTTCCCTCGTCAGGTACCGCATGACTGATGGGGCCGCATCGACGTGATCAAGGGTTCTGACCAATCCCCACCGCAGAGCAGTCCGCTAATGCGGAAAAGGATTAATCAACAATTAATTTGCTTCATTTGCCCACATCGAAATGCTTGATGTTTGCTCAGGAATTTGCTAATTGATATCTAAGTAATTCGCTAATATTCTCTGATTGTATCGTAACTATTATTATGTATTGGTAGTGATCTAAATTATATGTCTTGAGTTTTATCTTGATCTATAGAGATCTGCTGTCGTGCGACTGGAACTCTCATTTCTCGTAGCGGATTCTTAACTGCATTTCATGTCGCAACATTTTAATACATAAAATAAAGATTAAGATTAAGGTTTTAAGATTAATTTATTATTAGTCTCGGTTAACCGAGACTAATAATAAATTAATTTTTAAAAGTATGGTTTCTTATGTCAGTTTAAAATTTTCTATATATAAAACAAAATCGGGTTAGTTATTATAGTTTAGAACTGATGGACCGATTTTCATGATCTTTGATTTGTTGGATTCGTCTCCACCCCGAATAGCAGAATAACTATAAAAACATTAGAAATAGTCGGGAACGTGGACTACTTACGCGTACGCGTAATAAGTTAAACTAAAGTAAAGGTCATACCTATAGTGAAGTCAACAGGAATAGAACCCTCGCCACTTCATTGTGTCTAGCACATAATAAGTCCTCTTGCCAACCTTTAAGTGTGTTCATAATTGGTCACTACAAGTACCTACATGTGACGTGCGTACGAAAACATGACCTTTTGACAGCCAAACAGGATCAACGAAACCATACAGAACGTAGACGATATCGCGGCTTTATTGGAAACCTTACAATATGTTTCCGTTTCTTCACTGACTTAAAACGGAGTAATGTTTTAAGAAATATATTTAACAAAATGTAGGTACCTACGCAATGTACTTTTGTATCCATTTGCATTTATTTATTGGGGAACATTTGTGGCGCAGTTTTCCGCAGGCCGGTCGTTGAGTGCTCTCGCGACGTCTAGGGCTGCGGCCGGGAGCGCCGAGATGCGAAAATTATGCGGTTACCGGACGCTGTAACTTTTTAACGCTCCTATATTTACAAACATTTTAAAAATAGGGGTAGGTATGTCTTGTAGGCATTATAGTAACAACAAAAAAAAAAGAAATAAGAAAAAAGAAAAATTACAGAAAAAAAATTGACATTTAAACTTTACCTACTCCGATTGGGTTCATTTTACCTACCCAATCAGGGTAGTGAAGTGACTTAACTTCTGTTAATAGACTTAAAAGTGAAATGAAAAAACTTAGATATTGAAAATTTTGTGACAATGCGATCATAACGAACTTAAAACTAATAATAAATAAGGTTTAATTAGTGTAGTCTATATGTAGTTAAGTTCGTATGAGTATATATATATATTTTTTCCTTAATATACTTAGTTCGTGTTATTGGTGCAATTATTTTACGTGTTCTCTAGTAGGTTTTCTTAATAAGGCGTGTGCAACAGTCTATTAAAACGTAGTAATGGAAAGCGCCTACTTTTATGTGTACGAGAAATAGCAGATTGCGTGTGTTTTGTTATCTTCGATTATTCTGGGAAACATCAATTTATACAGTTATAAATAAATGGTACTTTAAGAGATAATTTTCTGAATTAAAGTCTCTTTTAATTAAATTAAAATACAAGATAAATAACTATAAGAAAAACGAAAAAGTTTCAGATTTTCAACTGAATTTTATTAATCGTTTTAGTTATAGGCATCTTTGTGAATAATTCTTTAGTAACGTTTAAAGGTGTACTAATGCATGCATGAGGCCTTTGTTACTAATTGCTCGTTGAATGTAATTAAAATACAAAAGAAATTGAGTGTAGTTTAAACTTTTTAGTGTAATTTAGTACTTTTCGTACAGATTGTTTATTTAATTTTAAAAACGTTTATATAACCTATTTCATTGTGAGTAAATGTGTTATTAAAATAGAAAAAGAGATTAAATAGAAATAGTTTAATTTTGATTGAATTTAGTTACAATTATGTATTGTTTTCTAAAACTTAGGGCTTTAGGTCACATCGAGATGTATTTCAGTTAAATAATTCTATTTTATCTATTGTTACGAACAAAGAAAATAAAATAATAACTCAATTTAAAGACCATTAAATATACAAATTGCTTAATCCGTCTGTAAACTTTTACATTTGTTTATTTTGAACACTAGTTGTGTTCTTTATTCGTGATTAATTTTATTTATTATTTCATTTAAGGGTTTTTTTTTCTATAACTAAACTTTAATAATAAATAAATAATATGTTGCTTAAGCCAGAGCAACATATTTACTATTTAATTGAATATTCAGAGAAATATAACATTAGGCAGGTACCTAAGCTAAGTGTAGGTAGGTAGCGTTTATTTTATTTTACATAGCATGGGGTTGTTACGTAACCACATTTTACTGGACAATAATTATATCCCACTCCATTTATATAAAAAAGATCTATTTGTAATTGATTATTTCCTACGAAAACCATAATTTTACTTTTCTTTATAAACTTTAAATAGTATTCGAGATCGAACATATTTCCAGTTGATGTTGTAGAAAAACTATCTTGGATTAGATTAGATGGTAACCGAATGGTTTTTCAACACTGACCTCGTAATATGACCTATATCGAATTTGGATAGTCCGTTTTCTTTGAGGGATCTTAAAAAGTTAAGCATTTCTTTTAAACGCGAGATATTCTAAGTTAAAGTTAGCGCTTGGCGAGAAGATCGTAACTTAAGCGTCCCTAATACAGTTCCCCATGACGTGGAGTGTATTAGGGAGTATTTAACTTTATATTAACGCTCATATCTCATACTGTAATGTATCTGTTGCTTTTTGAACTCATATGATTTTGTGAGCGGAGATTTTAAAACAACAATGCTGTCCTTAATTAATTGTTTGATTAACTTTAGTTTATAAAACTATCTGTCTTGTTTAATATGAATATCATCGTCATTATGTCTAAGGTCCCCAAAGAGATCGACAGAGTATTTATCATATCATCAATCAGAATGATCCCATTGGTAGGCTTTTCTTTTTGTTAACAGAAACCAATGTCTTTGACCCAAATCGCAAATTTTATCCGTCCTATCTAAGACGAAACCTATTTGATTTTACTTTATAAACTGTACTAAATATTATCATTACAATCAGTCCCGTACCATTCTGATACATAGATGGGTAAAGTCCAATAGTGTTTCAATACACACCACAAATGCGTACAATGGTTAAATCGATTTCAACAAAACAATAAGGGGTGGAATCGAAAATAACAAATAAAGTCAGGTTCATTGATATACTGAAAAGCTCTCTACAAAATTCACGAGTGAATATATTTATGAAAGGACATTAATATACCTACACACATCGATAGAATTATGTTAGGTCCAATCTGTGGCGGTGTGAATAAGCATTTGTGTACGTAAAAATGGGTTCTTTCCTTATTTATTTTGGAAATTCGTTGTTTTCTGATAGAGAATTTTCATAATAACTAAGAAAAAATATTCTGTAATAAGCTTAAACCTGTTAAATGTGTTGTCATTTCCGTTGCTCCTGCTTGTTATTTTGAAACTTGTATTTATGATCTAAAGTTGTTGCCGTAGCCAACTATAACAAAACTCTTGCGCCATATGCCGGGCGAACATTCTAGAAAGGCGTGTTACTTGTTAGTTACTTAATAAAAGTTACCGTCGAGTGTAACATCTCATTATACTTACAGCTTTAACATGGATACGGCAGTTTTATGTGCGAAGTTTCTTTTTTGTTTTAGTACTTTTTTACAGGAATAAGGAACTCGTAACATAATACTGTTCACGGGAACACTGAGGACGCTAATGCGATGGTTTGTGTTACATTTCAATATTGTTGTGACGCAATGTAACCTTTTTACAAAATTGGCTTCGTTGTAAAGGAAGCGAAATGACTTGTCGTTGCGAGAAAGGAAAGTACTTATCGTTACGTTGCTTGTTTCAAACTTTATTGACAGGTAACTTTATGTTAAGTAATTAGGTAATGTATACCCCAGAGGCTATTCAAACAGCCTGCCAAAATATCCCTGGAGAATGAACGATAGCTGAGTCACGTTGAATGATTATTTGTTTGGTAAACGAACGAAGAACATGGCTCTCGATCCGTTTTGGCTGAGTGGCTAAGTGCATAGCCTGCATTCACTTTAACTAACTACATAAATATATTCGCAAATCAAACAGGTATCATAAACTTTAAACGGGTATTAACTTTTAGTCAAATGGGACCATTCAAACTCTTGAATGTCGTCATAAATGGAATTTAGAGCAAAATTTAACTGACGCACGCGTACACATAACGGGTTGATGTTAATTCTACGTAAGTTTCTAATGGCACGTATTAGTAAGTGCTTTTGTGTAAAATCATAATGGACTCTGGATGAAGCTGTCATATAAAAGGAACGGTAATTGAGTAGTTACTGACTCTTTTGTTTATGACATTGTCTGTCTTTGTCTAAAGTTATTTGTATTCTTAGTCTAATGAACTGTTGTAAAAGAACTATTCGAAGCGATGGAAATTTATCTATACATTTTTACTATTAAGAAGATACCGGTAGTTTTTAAAACAAAGCATTTAAGTATGGACATTAATTTACCAGTTTTCACAAAACTTATTAAATTTGATACAACGTAACGGTACGTCGGCGGTTTCTCAGCCGGCACTAAGTATCTATGCATAATATCATTTTCAAGCATAATATAAAGTTAATAGTCTTTATTAAATTACCTTCGCTAAGTAGGTACAGATACTAAAATTGTTTATTTAGAGCGTTTCGGGTTAAATTACAATCTCTTATATTATAATTGTTTTGTGATACGTACGGGTTGATATAAATGATTTAATAGGAGTTGGCAACACAACCCTTCTTCGAATCTGCAATATCATGCGTCGCGCACATGAGGAATTTAATTTTATTGAACAAGACTGAAGGTTGCCTGATGTGGTTAACGTGGCAAGTTACGAGAATGTTTTGATCATGAACTTAGTACATGAAGACGGTATACAGAACATTTGGGAATCTTAGTTTAATGTATATTGTTTACATGACTCTATGTTTGTTGTTTACATAAAGGGCTTTTTATTTGTGTATGGATCCTATCATCTATGAATACCCTACTTATACGCCGTTTTAGGCCATAGTAAAATTTTTGATCAAGTAAAATTTTCTAACACCTACTAAAATATTCTGGTTCTATTTATAAAGGTTTATTTCAATATCCATCAATTTTATTCTGGCCGTCTGTTGATATAGTAAATTGATATTTAGTTGGGATTTATAAGAAAGCTTTTCTCCAAAACCTACCCGGGTTGTTTTTGCTGGATAGTTTGAAAGTATATTAAAATATGATAAAGCGTTTTGTGCCGTTTTGGTGGCTTCCACATTGTTATTTTTGTCCAAGAAATAACTGTATTTTCGTTACGTATGTAGGTATTACAAAGTTATGTTATAATTATCGCAGTCATTCAAATTATCACGTTACTAACATTACATTCCGGTACATACGACCTATCTGTACCTACGTACTCTATAATATTATATTCAATAAGAGGAGTAAGTACTTACATTTAGACAATGTAACGGCGTGGTAATAATTAATAAACCACTCGCAAATAACTTTATCACGGCCAACATGATAATAAACAAAAAACTGCGTCAAGTCTTTATGCCCGAGCAGCGAGAATTTACGTATTTTTTAAGCGAAACGGCAATAAAGTACTTTATAGCCACAAGCACAGCTGAGCCGGTGGAAAATAATTATATAGCGGGCTTTCATCGTCGTTTTCAGTGTAAGCATTGAACGTGATAAGCCGGTGACGAGCCGCGGCCGGTAATGGAGGTGGCGCCGAGGGCCGCCGCGACAGTGTTGTGCAGTCACCGCTGACAAGCCATTGTGACCCACTGTGGCGCATGTAACCGAGTGTGCATCTGTGCCTGCACCGCTGCCTCCAACGTTTTATTAGCCACTGTAGATGTGACCGAATCATTTCTATCGGAAAGATTTTTCATTTTTCTGAACACTATTCACGATGCCTCTTTATTTACGTCACAATACGCCTTTACCAAAGTTTTTAAAGTACTTAATAATGTCTCTAATCTGGCTGCCTGCCCTAATGGCGCATTTGATTACCCTAGGTACTCGGTTCTAATATTTTTAGTGCGATTTATTCCAAGTCCCTCTCATGCCTAACATGGTTGTGAGTCATGTGACATGAGATATGCGTCTGGATCCACGACGGGGAATTCCAGTGCGAGACAGCGATTTCTCAACAACCTTGAGGTTATTTGTAACTGTAACTAGCTAATGCAAACCTTAGCACTTTAGCTTGAATACAAGGTAATTCTAGGAACCTAATGGAGGAAAACACATAATATGAGATTCTAGGATTACTGAAAATATGGAACGGTTGAAAAAATAACTGATTAGATACCAGTAGTATTTAGTACACAATATACCATAGTTCTTAGTTGATAGGCACAAATTGAGATAAAGTCTTAGAAAACTCGTCACCTTCGTCTGTAACGATCTGAGTCCTACCTAAACCTTAAACATTTGGCTATTTAAAGAGAAACTTAAGTGACTTTAAACTGTAGTTATACTTCCCAAAACATAGTTATATTATTTTTTATCTGTTTTAAATAACAAACAATAATACATTGATTAGAGTAGCCATATTTCTTTTTAATTACATTATCTGTTTAAATTAATCGTCCAGTTTATTTTAATTGATTCATAGTTATTCCATACAATAGTTGTGGCTGGTTTTGGATTCAGTTTGAGTGATCATAAAACAACCGGGACGCTAGCCAATTTAGTAGTATTAATTACCGGACCATTAATTAAACTGTGTGCAAACTACTATTTAAAATTAATATAGTTAATTGGGTTCAGAATAAATATAATGAATGATTGAATTGAATTTTAAATAAAAATGTTTTATATTCGACGATAATTTTGGTTTACTATTTGTTGGGAATGACAAAACAAGAACAATGGACGTTGGACGTACGTTATTAGTGTGTAGATTTGTTACATTGATAAATAATCGTCGAAATAATATATTTCGACGATAATTATATATATCTTAAGAACTTAACAATGAAAGTATAGGATTAAGTACTTGCGTAATGTGGTACATGGGTGACTCGTACTAAATAAACGTTAAACAAACATAAACAACGTACAGCAACGAGATGTTTCATTCACACGCGACTAAGACAGAATTAGTTGTTGTTGGTCGCGTGTATACGAGAATATTTACTGTTTATTAGTCCCACGTTGGGCGGCAGGATGCAGCGTCCCCGGTGCGTTGTTTACGCGTCACGCCGACTCATGCCGCCGGTGTCGCCGCAGCGATCGATATCGAGCCTTACTCGCTCTGATATTGAATTTTAATGAAGCACACCAACTTAAATAACCATACCCAGAGTATCCGAATTCCCAAAGTGCGTTGAAACTCAACGCCGGAACTTCTCGCACACTTCAAACGGTTTTAATACGTCTTTTAACTGTCAGAGTTCATGCTTATCTGTCGTTCTAACGGTGTAAAAGAAACTTTACCAGGATTCGGTGAATCGAATTCCAAAGTGATCTCGCCAGTCTTTGTTCCTTGTTCATACTTTGAAATGTGTTTTACAATAAATTAACATACGTTTACAATTCTGGATGAACTTTTTACGTAAATTTTTTGAGGTTATAACTGTTTGGTAAAAGCTTAGATGTTTCACGAAATATCTTTTCCACGCGGGTGATCACAGCGTTTTGTTATTTGAAAAATGATTTACCAGGGCCGCTACGTACGAACAACATGGCAGATGCTTTTAAAAAATGTATTCAGTTAAAGAACAATAACCCGCGTAACCCGATAGGCATACAGAATCAAATTTAATATCCGTGGATATGGAAAGTCAATGCGATACCCTTGTTCGAATATAGGGAATCGATACGATACTATCGTGGAATATAAAAATCGTACTATATGTTATTGTCATTGCACAAGCAATGTAGAGGTCGCCCTTAAACTCAGAATAAAATTTTCTAATAAAAAAATGCTTTTTTCCAATTAAAGATACCTAAATCTAATTATAAGTGTTGTAATCTTGATTAATAACTAACTAACAACTAACTTCCTAAAAGGTAAGGTAACTATGCATGCGTTCCTTAACATAAAAATGTAACGTTCAACAAAAGATTGACACCTACTCTAGAAATAGGTAGGGTAAGGGCAGTTAAGTGATGAACAGGGTTTAACGATTGTAAATGCGATAGCTAAAGGATTGTAAAGTGTATTCAAATGAAAGAGATACAAAAGGCAAGAATCCTATAAAAGAGGGGTCACTGCGATACTATAGTCGGTATTGAATTCTCTTCTATACATTTATCCCTGTTTATGTAACATTTACGATAGCTTTTGTTTTCAACTAGAGTAATAAATTTCTGAAACTGCCATGGTCACTGACAATCCTAAGGACATTTCTAATATTTACCATGTTCTCGTCTAAGAAGAAGGTAAGTTATATTGTACTTTAATAATCTTTGGTTAAGTGTCATTTTTCTCAAACCCATTTTAATCTGACGTCGGAAATCAGTAAATGCTTGAAACTTTTTCATTCAAAATTGATTAGAGTAAATTTTGCCGGCACCCGTACCAAAATCTCAACGAAGTCTGCACATAGCAGTTTAATCTATAACAACGAAGGAAATTTCAAAGTTCTAGAGTCATTGTACTTATGTATTCTTTGTAGATTCGTGTTATTAATTTCCGATCGCCTAATATTAGCTTTGGCTATAGTTATTAGTTTTGGATATGCTTTCGTACGTGCGCCGTATTAAAGATGAAGAGATTATTGAACGTTGAATGTATAGAAAATACGACTTTTGTTGTTATTAGATAATACAATTGAGCAGATTAATAAAATTCTACATAAAATGTTTTGACTCTGAAAAAGTAATTTCGGAATATTTTTTACCTTACTAGATCACATTTATAATTACAAATAAAACATAAGTTGGCTCTTAGTATAAAACAAAAGAACAATTTTCCAATCAGACAACAATAACGAATAAGAAAACAAAGTATAAAATAGTATATTTTTTCTAATGTTGTAATTACGTCGGTACTCTCACATGGAGTACACAATGGTAACGTCCCTCATCTAACTTATATAGATGTTTGCATCTTCCACGCTTTCCATCTAAAGTGCCTCTTCACCCGAGCGAGCACACCACCTCCACTTTTTTCCACATTCCCCTCAGCACAGAGCTTCGTTTAATTGCATTAAAAAACTTATTATTCCATGCTGTATATTTTCCTAACGTCATAAACGTTGTGTATGCAAATTGGAAATTTCTCGTGAAAAACAACGCCTTCTTGCGACTAAAATTATTATCATCTTCCTCTTTTCCTAGTTTATTCCAATTTGCTGTCTTTGTAATTTGATTAAAACAAAATTTTCGAGCACTCTTTCTTTACAACGTTTCGGTTTGAACGTAATTGGATAAGTAAGCAAAACAAATACACATTTGTAATTTAAATTTCGTTTTATAAAAGGCTATCCAAGATTTTATCTTTTCTTCGAACGAAGTCATACTTCTCCGGCTTGTATTTGCTTTATACAGACTTTGTAACCTTTAAGACAATACGCTACAACTTAAAAGCAAGATGTTCAGTAGGAAAGCAAAACAAAGCTCCGAAGGAAGCACATGAGAACCCATTTGTACGTAAGAGTTGACTGAATATGACCATTTAACCTGCGCCGTTCCCCTTCCAGTTGTTAAAAGAAAAGCATTTTTCAGAGAGCTGGATGCGCGACCGGGTGCAATTTGTGTTAGCGACGACGCCATAGCTGCTTGAATACAATCGAGGAATGTTACCGTTAAATTACGCGAAAATGTTATTTATTTAGGGTACGACGGATCGATTCAAGTTTGTGATCCGAACGTCTTCCAAATGCTTTGAATTTCCTCTCACTATAAATCGTTTTCTTTGTGAAGTGATTCGTTCAGTTCGTGCAGTCTGATAGTATTTGCCTATTTTATGCTGATTGTAATTATATTATTAGCTACATGTATACACGTAGATAAATCTTTTTCAGGTTGATGAGTACTCATTTTGAAGCTTGTACCGTATTTTTTTTGCGTTACAAGCGTTAATGCAAAGGAATACTTTAGTGATGTAAAAAATGGTGAAAGAACTGTAAACGCGTAAAAGCCGTTTTTCACTATTACTATTTTCTTAATGTGACTACTAATGGGACAAGATGAGCGCTGAGTTTATAATTACAATTATAACATACTTGTACATACTTTCAGTTTTTCTCGACCGTTGCAAAGTTTCAAAGTGAAACCGTGAAATTTAAACACATAACTCGTTACGAATTGGATATAGTTTGTAAAAGCTCACAAAAAATGTGGTTGTGCCAAGTATAGTCGGCCTGAACACGCGAACTTTACCGTATAAAAACTAACGGTAGTCTCTTTTTAAATCAATTCGCGTTATTTTATCACGTACACAATGTTCTTCACTTGTTTCTTCCAACTCATGCGTGTAGTTGGTTCCTAAATACATTTCTGTTCAGAAAACAATGGCGTCGTCAGCCTTGTTTACTGACAGAGAGCAAAGTTCCGAGAGCAAACTAAAACTGCTGACGCGTTATGATTTTTCCCAGTTCTTTTTGTGTGTCTTTAGTTCTTGTGTATTTCGTGTTCAATTGTTGTTTATCGAAAAAATATTGAAAAGAATATGTACTATGCGGATGGTACATTCAGGGTATACATTAACTTAATATTTTCCCAAACAGCTCGTGATAAAGATGTCCTCTATATATTTTGGACAGTAATAATGATTTATTACGTTATAAAAACTGGTGGTGTTGATTAAAGTCTGTTCTCTAAAATATTATATTATAATTCCATATAATCTCATTACCGTTTTGAAAGTGTGGGACGAGTCATTTGTCACCGCAACAAAAATTCCGCGGAGGACGTGGATTTCTTCGCCTGCTCTTTGAAACCCGTAATATTACTCAGAGCTCGTTCTATTCCGGCCAACCCTTTTTTGTGTGAAGCTCGTATTTTTCAGTGGCAAGCGAATGAAACGCAATTTGTATAACTCGCAGCATTTGCTCTTC
Source organism: Diachrysia chrysitis (assembly GCA_932294365.1). Lineage (NCBI taxonomy): Eukaryota > Metazoa > Arthropoda > Insecta > Lepidoptera > Noctuidae > Diachrysia > Diachrysia chrysitis. Next base: position 4,957,053 of record OW028647.1, read on the forward strand.
TTGTTATGCTTGTACTTCTGGCTGTAAAATAATTCGTCAACGTGCCGATATTTCTGTAATGATGCACTGTGTATCAGGAAATCGTCATAACCTAATTTCCATGTAAATTAATCGTATTTAATACAACGGATTTACAAACATTACATCTCAGTAACCCGTCTGGAATTTGAAGTACAAGTGTACTTAAGTCAAGTTTAAAGCATCGATAACGAGAGGCGACATTCGACAAATTGTAGCAAGTGCAATTTATTGCTGCGAATAAAGTCGGATCCGACTCTCCTCCGCAGCAGACGCTTCCGACATTGATGTACTTCCCAATCTTCAATCACGCTTTCATAGCCTACTGTATTTAAGTAATTGATTAAATTAAATTTATAGTTACTTTTATTAGGTACGACCTCTGATATAACAAAATTACAATATCCGTGTTAATAAATGACACCATGTTTCTTAGCTGGGCGTTGATATTGTAATGTTACGACTGCTCGCATTTCATTAGGGGTGGTTGTTATTTGCCATTAGAACGTGCACGGGTGTGTCTAAGTGCCTGAATACGTTTATCTCGCGTGGGAGAAGATTAATTTAGTTTATTGTGGTGCGCGTATATTGAACTCCGCGATGGTTGTGAGGTCGCGGCGTCGCGCGGTTCGTTGCCCGCTCCGCAACATCATGTTGATTTGCATGTTTCTTACCGATTTCATGCTCTCCTTGTTTCTTTGTTCGTTTATTTCTTTCTCGGAATCGTGACAAACCGAATTCGTTGCATGACGCTTAAGATGATTCCTATTATTGTAAATATTTTTTTATTAAATTGCACCTTTTGTCTCAGCGCGGTGAGTGCACGTTTCCATGCGTCGCAATGTGATAATGGATCCAACAACATGGAACATTTAAAAGAAAACGAGCGTTCGTGTCCGTAAGGTTTCATTCTGAGAACTGTTAAAAAACTAACACGGTGCATAATGGTGTAGTGATACGAGTGAAGTGGCCGGTGGAGTGGAACGCCCTGAGATCGTGTTCGCGGTTGTTGGCGCCTGATTAAATCTGTCGGGTGCAAGTGCGGCAACATGCGGTCACCGGCGACGACCTCCGGCGCGCCGCCCGCTCGCCGCGCCGCCGCTGCTCCGGTCCGCTCCCTCACTGAAATCAGACTCCGTGCACACCTTACTCGCTTGATTTGATAACGACGTCCCGTTCAACAGACTAAAACCAAATTCATTGTATAAACTTGCGCCGAGTACCGGTTGCACTGATTTAAAGTGCTAACTCGACTGAAATATAGAGTTCAACTAGCCCGCTCCCCGTTGTGTAGTTTACTGCACAAATAAATGTACGTGCACGTGGACGACAGTGGGGCTGAATAATATTTTTCACAAAACTGAGCAGCGGCAATAAAACGTCCAGGAGCTCTCGTGGCGACCGTCACAAACTATCCGTGTGCGCCCGCCTGCATAAAACTTGCTAATTAACATACTCGCCAGTGTACCACATTTAAATGTTTAATGGCGTTCCTAAGGGTATGCGGGTAAAATGGTGTGGAATTTTTATTCGTAAGATTGAGCTAAAATGGTTTATTCTATTATACTTTTTGGCAAAGAGGGGTGATACGAAACGAGCTCAAATTCAAATTCTGCTGAATTTAGTTATTATTTGGTACCGGTGAAGATTCGCGATAAGTTAAGCTTGTGAAAAATCTAATAAAATAGGGGTGCGGGCGGGAGATTGGAAATATCGTTAAATGCTCGTCGTGATGAGACCGCGAGACGCAGACGTGGAAATAATTTGGGGCACAATGGCCGCACCCTCTGCCCGGCCGCGTCACTTATAGCGGTTTGATTCACTTCTTAGCGCCTGTTTATCAGATATTGGGTACCAGTTGCCATTGTAGTAACGTCATGTCATTTTATGATTAAAAATAAATTTAGAAAACCTTATGCTGACGACTGTGTTCGACTGGTAGAGAATGCCTTCAGGCATTAAGTCCGCCTATGTACACTGTGTATAAAGTAATAAATTAATAATGCTCTTATTTAGTATTACCGAAACATATTTAAATGTATCAGGTATTTGCAATATAAGTATTCATTTGGAAAATATTCCATAACGCCATCCAAATCGTCTCGATTGACCGATTATATTTCTTTATTGTAACTTCTAATAGCAGATATAGCAGATAAATTATATTGAACTTTATAGTTAGTAGTTTGAGAAACAAACAGTCCCTAACTGATGATAGTCACTTGCACTGCGCTCGAACGTGGTACTGATTCATTGCAGGCTGTATTACTAGTGTGCTGTGTGACCCAATTTCCTAACTGGGTGCTCTATGTAACCTGTACGGATGCAAATGTCAAGGATACTGGCGATAAAGCGGCATAGTTATCGTTCAGGACTTCTCTTAACACGTGTTTACATAAATCTCACGGGTATAGAAACAACTACATATATGCTTATCACACGTGCATTGATAGGTAGGTAACACAATATATTTTGTTGATTGCGAAGGCATAGTAGAACAGTCTTTCGCTTGCGGCTTTGCCAGCCTCAAAAATGTGAACAGAATTTTAAACTAAGACCTTTACTCACTTACAAGTTTCTTATTCAATTTTCAAATTTCATGTCCATCTTTTAGGGCTGTGCGTTGTCAGTTAGACATGTTACTGTTTAAAAGGAAATTGTTTAGTTACGACCCGCGGCTTGTAATAGGTTACAACAAAAAGAACAAAAACACCCATATCAGAGGGTCACTCGGGTCAGAAAAACAAACTAACTTCATTTTCCATTATACAAACAAAATTTACCTTAATTTATTAATTTAAATTTTAACATAGCATGAATGTGTACTATGTGCCTACGAAAGTTTAATTTTACATTTTGTGTAACAACATTTTTCGTGCAACCCTCTTTTCTGCTACGCTAAGTTTCCAGAGATAATTAGGTTAATATGTATACTAAAAATATGTTCGTTTCTTTTTTTATTCACTTTTAATTATACCTACCTTCGGATTTCCAACATATTCCAACAAATATAAGCCATACTACTTAAAACACATTTAATTACTTCATATAGGAATAATATTTACAAAAATAAGGCTGAGTCACTAGCAAACAAATCTTTTGAAGTTGAAAAGCTAATAGGATTCTCTTATTAAGGAACGTAATATTAAATGGAACGTCTGTTGATGCTACGCTGGACAATTGGGTGACCACAAGGCCGTCAGCCCGTCTTGTTCAGTGTGTCGTTTGGGAAAGCTAAAGGTTGTATTATATGTACGTACATACGTATGTCTCGTGTATAACCTACATAACACGAAATAGCCAAATCATTAAAAAATATGAAATTTGTAAGCAAAGTTGTTGAAAATAGAGGTAACATAGTAAAATATGTATGTATGATTTATGTGATCAATTACCCACGTCGATCGATCAATCAACGCAAATTAACATCTTAGAGCTACAGCTTTCAGTAACATGCGTTCCGCATTTAGATAGTCTCGTAATTTTCATGTAAGTACCAAAATAAAGAGTAACTTTATATTCAGTTAAAAAAAACTCAATGTGAACTGCTAGAAAAAACTATGCGCGCATATTTACACAAAAAATAAGCGAAGTGCAAAGTAAAGAAAGATTCCGGAGCGGACCATAAAAGCCTCTTACCGTTCGTCATAGTCTGAATATATTAGAGCTATATATTATGTGCAGAGGTTTATCCAGTGAACCAAAAACCGTAAATGTTTCTAGTATCAATATCTCTCGCGTTTCCTTGGGTACCTTACAATATTTTGTGTGTTTTATGTTTATGTGTTCCCGTCGCCAATATTTTGAATGAGGAAATATTTTATGTACGATACTTTTTCCTTACCTACGTAAAATGTTTATAAAAAATCTCTAATCTGGGGATAGTTTTTACCTATCAAAACTTTGCCGTTAGGAGCCGTGATTTAAAAACTTTCAACTGATAAATTAGTTTTAGTTTTAAAAATCAACTTATTATTAATTTGCTCATAAAGAGTTTTCTTATAAAGCAAGGTGCCTCTTTTGTAAAATTTTAAAAGGTTAATAGTTAGCAAGTTTTCTCTAGAAATATTTCCAGCGGATTTCATCACTTTATAGAAGTTTTCCTTTGTTAAACTATTTAAATAAAAGCTTACCGTTTTGTGTAATTAAAAAGCTTAATTTTTACGCCTGGATGAAAATATTGTGTTCAAAGAGTTAAAAATAAATTAATTTAGAAGTTGCGAAGGCCGTCTGCTGTTCCGTTATTATTTGTATTTCTTAATTGCGCCGTAAAAACTAATACTTTAAAAGAATCTTGGAGGGAAATAGATTTCAATGAATGCCAGCAGATTGATGTACTTGTGTTCTTTCTTTGAAAATATGAGAAACATAAAATCACTTAAACTTAATTTGACTGTAACATTGTATTACAAATACAAATACAAATACAAATAGTTTATTTCTTTAACAAATAGTAGCAATCATATTGTGATTGGAGCCTTCTTTTAAGCGAATAAAGCCTGTAGTAGAAGACGTATTATATTACAAATTCAAATTGTTATGCATGACTTATCAATTTGAACGAATTCGTTTCTCAGCAATACAAGTTGGCTACATATTTATGAGAGCCGCCCGAGATCTTTGAGCAAAGAATATCTGCCATAAACTGGAATTTATTCCCTTACATTTCTATACGTAGGTACTCTGTAAAAAATCTGGGTAAGGCGTAGATATAACACGAGCGGTGAATCGGTCCTGCGAGCCCGCGGCGGTTGAGACCAACAAAACTATGTCTCTAAACTCTCCCTAGCGTCTGTCATTTTTATACGAGTAATATTATTATTCTAGTTTGCTTCTATTGGTGTCATAGTTTAATGTAATAAAATGCTTACGACAATAGTTTCACAACACATAAAATCCAAAGCCATGAAACTAAGTGTACTCTTAATGTGGATATTTTAATAACGTGTGAAACAATTGCACATCGAAACAGTTTAGCGAGTGTTTGATTCTTCGTGGTATCCGTCTAGTTTAGTTGAGTGAAGGGGCTTGTGGTATAATGTGACGTGGGTGGCAAATAAATGCGCACACGTCGCGTCGTCACCGCCAAGTTCGTTCACTCGTTCTCCCACGCATGCCCGACGCTCGTCCGTGCTTCCTTTCCTATCCGGGAAACGACGTTGAACACACAATTATGTACCCATTGTATTGGACACGCTACGTTATTTCATAATTATAGATATCGTGCAAAATGGTTGCCGTGAAAATAAATAATGCAGCTGGCATTGACACTCACTTGTTACGTTGGCTCTGGTGAATAATGCTAGTTTTTGTTGCGAGGAAACCTAACAATTATCCAATTTCTATACGCGGATGATGGCTATCGTGTGTAACGTTAGTTTAAATAATGATAGTTATTAATTTATTGGTCGGCGTTTGGCCTTAACCATGACTTTTGTAAGTTGATTAATAAATGGTAACGTTTCGAGGAACAGTTCTTATTCAATGTTGCGTCGGGCCCGAAGCCGCGCCTGCGGAACGATGCATCACTCTCGAAAGTTACTATCAATCATGCGGCAGCGGCACTGACTGGCGGCAACAAACAATGCTCTATAATGTATTATCGTAAATGCCGTTATGCTCGATGACATTACTTGCACATGTTACGTGCTTATTATTGAAAGCAGGAAATTGAAACGCTTAATAGTTACAGGTACGACGTATTGTGTTGTGTCCTATTTAGATATTATGATTGAATTAAATAAATAAAATTTCCTTTTCTAAATCATTATACCTTTTTGTAGAAATTTTGTGGCCAAAGGACTTTCATTTTACTTACAATTCGACAGCAACATATTGGAACCAGAAACTACAGACTATATCAAATGTGAGTCAAAATATCCCAGCTAGAAAGGTTTTTCAAACATCACGTGAAAAATTGGGTTGTTTGTCCCATATTCATAGCGGCGACCGCGATAAAGCCACCGGAATTGATGGCCACCGAAATTGCCCTATTGACAAGTGACGTCATCGATTCCCGGGCGGGTGACGTCGGCACGTCTGCGCTCGGCGCCGGCCCCGTGATGAATGCCGTTTTACCGAGGGTTGATCGCTCGAGCCACACACGCGACCTATTTCTAACGAAATACTCACGCGCTTACACAAATCACTTCACATAAGCACTCGTAAACACAGGCAAGAGCTAAGGGTGTGGATGCCGGAATTAAACCTCGCCCCTATTAAGACAATCGAACTGTTATCTTAACGAGTTACCTATCGTGTCCATACACAGACAGTCGCAAGATTGATCTGCTTGCGGTTTTAATCTTAATGGTACCTATACCTGGCGATATGTCTTCGTTAAAAAAGTGTTTCCGTAATCCAGGAGATTCCAACGTTTTATTATTCTATTGAAAAGACTCATGTATCATCATAAAACCACGACCACTCTGACAAAAGAAGGAGGGCAAGAGACTGACAAGAGAACAACTGAAGAAAAGGAGGAATTATTCTATTTATCGTAAAATAACATAATAGCATATTCAAATGATTACAGTGGTAGGTGATTAACGTGGGTTGACAATAATCAGAACAATATGTTCGCTGTGAAGAATTAGTTTTCGTAGTTTTATCCGCGAAGCGCATACTTAATAAATAATAAACATGAACTACGTTTTCAGTGCAGGACGAGCGAAGCGCCAGTTTTCGTGACACATTCAACAAAGCTATAATATATGTATGTCAGACACTTTCCATAAATCAACACAGGCAGGTTAGTTCGTTATTAATCACTCCGCTTGTATTCTCTATGTTTTGCTGAGAATACATAAACGTTTTGTTTTCCGATTTATGCGTTTTCAATGTGACGCACGTTTAGTAGTCAAAATTGGAAACAAATGAAATGGAAATAGTTGTTATGTGTATACAGCCCACTTAGTTGTATAAATAAGTTTCGGGCAGCAAGTTTTGGAAATATATAAATGTTACGCTTTATCTGCAATCTGTTGCAACTCAACGAGTATAAAAATGCATGGAAGCGTATTGCCTAACATACGAGGGGCTCTGATTACTTATTTCCAGTGGAAACGATAGCCTGTACTATGTGCAATATGTTTGAATTTTTGCTCTTTCAAAAAAACAAAACTAAACGATTATACACCTAATCGTTAAAAATCGACTAATTGATTAAAGTTTCGTAAAATTTTGATATCCTTGAATAATATCCTAGACAGGCTTTTGAAAATCTTCTGTAAACGTGACTAACCTTGTTGGGACTTCACATTTCGCAGTTTACATTACACATAGCTGCGTTATGTTGTCGATATTATAAATAAAAAGTTATTAATAAAGACCGAATATTTGTATAATATAACACTATGTAGGTACTATGCGTTCAAGAACCACAATATTTTATTTAACATTTGACCTCCAATACCTCCCAACCTCGACTGTTCATTTCAGACCGTTTAAAGGCTTGAATGTCGACTAAACAAGGCAATAAATACTTTATAGGATTCCTGTGAGGCACAAAGCTACCATTGCACTTGCATTTTATTGCACTGTTCGCGATGAAGCCGGGCCGGTCCCCGAGCTCACTCCAACATGTAAAGATGACAAAGAGACGTGAAATGTCGTTTAACCTTTGTCGTGCTGAGACGTCGTGACTCTTCTAGTTACGTCACAATAATGAGGTTTTAATACAACGATACTTTATCGAAACTAGTGTTGCTGTTGGCCAATCATTTTATAATATTTGTTCTAGAATGACTGTATAATGCATGCTTTCTTCTATTCAATTGAAATTAAAAATTTAACAAATTTTCGATTGTTAGAGCTACGAGTATGTAATCCTGGTTGATAAGCATTACTTATAAATTTGCCGTTTTGAGTAATTTTACGGAGGCAGACCTCATCTTGCTGTTGCTGTGGGCAAAGGCTAACAAGATTCTAGGCTTAACCTTCTGCTATGATTAGATTGCAGCTTGCAGGCTAACTAGTTACTAATTACTTTTTATTTTGGTGCTACAAAGACAAAGTATTGTTTTATAATGAGGACACAATATTTAAGACTGTATATTTTGTCACTATATTTTTTCTCTATTAAACTTATGACACTGTGTTGAATTATGTTTTACGGTACAAAGTTTTCTAATTGAAATTATCGTCCTTTTCCAGGTAATATAGCGATATTGCTTCATACATTTGATCATCGGGTGCTGCTGTGGTACGGTTTTATAAATATTTATATACTAACATCTAATAGTTATATTTATTTTATATCTAGTACTATATTTACAAAATTTACCCCTATTTAATACAAAAATTACCCCTATTTACAAACTACTATACCTCGTAATAAAACGAAAAAGCAAAACGCAGTGTTTGTCCTATTTAACTGAATCAGAAAGTCACAACGTAGTCCTTGCAAAAAGTACAAGAAAATCTAAATGTTTGTAAATTTAAGGCACCTAAAATCTTCGATGTTGTCATAGTGAAAGGGTGTAGAAGCTAGGAAAAATTGCTTTACAAAATCAGTTCCCGAGATATCTCCGTCGTCGGGTGATTGATGTAGCGGCAGAGTCCGCTTAATTGCGGAGCCTTCATCATTTATATTGTAGTCGTTTAATCACCGCACGAGACTGGACGCCACTCGCCGGCCCGATAGCGCCCGCCTTGACACTTACCATTATATTTATTGGTGTCACAAATTGTGGGCATTTAGTGGTACTACAGCCAGTATGACCGTCGTAAACTACTATTGATTGTACCCCAATTACATGCTCGCAAACATTTGGAAACTTTACAAAAGTTACTTTAATACGCAAGCTCAGCACCCCTAGACAAGTGACATTTCGACAAACGTTAGCGCTGATCGAATTTCTTACATGTTTGGAAGTGACAAGTCCAAGACACGTTACTCATCGAGACGAAATATAATTTCCATACATAATTGCCATTTAAGCGATTTCTATCATCGTTTCCGCTTGTCCAAATACCACTAGTCTAAAGGTGCAGCTCATGAGACCGAAATCGCTAAAACAAGAATACTAACAAATCTTCGCATATTTTAGATTTTATATTTTAACTATTACATGAATTACAATGTATAAAAATCGTCAGTTTTGTTACCTATTTCGTGCTAATATTTATTTAAATGTAGAATAATATACTTTATCTTTCATTATCTTTTATTGTTCCATTTCTCGTAAATACGACATATAGACAGTCGTGTTAACTCGAGTTGTTAAGCTTTCTACGGAATTCCACGTGTCGTCAAATATAATTGAACAATTAAGAAAATTGAGTTGGACTTATTTAACGAACCACAGTTTTATACCTTTTAGCACTTCTTGTGAATTCTCATTCATTACGTATAGCTACTTTTTGTATAAATCAGCGTTCTAGATTGTACCTAAATGATTCTGTACTATTTTATGAATAAATAATTTACTGAAATAACTTAGCCTTTAATGTTTCGAGGTCTTGGAAAACTGTTAGAAACTTTATTAGAATATTCATCATGAAAAGTTATTAGATGGCACGTCCTTTGCCGTCATATTTAGACCTTTTACCGCTCTCTTGGTGGGGAATAAAGCTATTTGAAATGGCGATCGTAATATCTAATCAGGTACTCTCATCTATTTATTTAGGACGGGTTTTATTCGGAAAGATTAAAACAGAAGCAATTAACGTGAGGGATGGAGACCACCTTAACACACTTATAAATGTTTATAGGACTCTGGCGGACCGTTATAAAATAGGAAATTGTGCATATCACACGCCGGGGATTTGTATCCAGCTGCTAGACAACTAATACGAGAGATCTTTGTTTTCTCTAGTGTTCCAACCTCTCCGCCTACGTATTCTGGTTTCCGAGAATTTACTAATTATAATTATAAATATTAAATACTAGGTACGGCATAGATGAAACTGCTTTGATTGTAGGTATTAGTGAAGCTCTAATTATTTTACAAGTTTTTATTGAAATTTCAATGTAAGTAAGTGTGTATATATGCTTGTTTAAATTAAATCTTGGTACCTAAATTAGAACCACTTCTAACATCTGATTGAGATTAAATTTTTCATACTACTTATACAATACAATATACTTATACAAGTTTGGTGACAGTATAATATTATGGTATGTACTTTCGAGATGGTCTGATAATAGAGCCAGAAAGGTGGCTATAGGAACTCTATAACGTAGCGACGCAATCCCATCGTGTTAGGGCTTTTTTGATTTGCCTTCACTAATACTGTGAGCCCAGCTGATTTAAAAGCTTGTGTTTTTTTATAAGAATATTTTGTTTGTCTGTGCACCAATTGATATTTGATGATAAGATGAAATAATGAATATTGGTAAAGATCATCGATATAGCTAGTTATCGACAGGCCAAAAAGACGTTCAAATAAATGTCTTAATTTGCCGAAGATGATTTAATAGCTAGTTTGAAATGTTACACTTATTTCAACTAAGCAATGTATAATAAAAAATGTTTTGTGTATTGTATAATGCTGAGTATACATATAACCGTTTGAAAACAACATGAAGTTTTCACTTCACGAGTGTTCGTGTTAATACACGTTGTCGTGTAGGTCTACACGTATTCTACAGTTCAGAGGTACGAACACCGGTAGCTATCATAACCTTTTTCAGTGCGAGATAATTGAAAGACAACATTTATGTTATAATAATACAAAAGTCGTCAGAAACCGGAATGTTTAACTTGGCGAATGGAAGCCATTGTCACGACAAAAGCTTTGAAGTAAATTAATTAGTTTATGTTTCTTAAGCTTAATTAGAAGGTGTTTGCAGAAGTTCATACATTACGTTTTGCAATATTAACATAAATAGGTTAATTTGCCGAAAACATTGCCTTTTGAGTTTATTATTATAAGGTGATAGTGTCAGTAATTTCTTTTAAAATTTAAATGATCGACATTTAAATGATGATGATTTACAACGATTTATATAATTTACAAATTTACAAAATGTTAAAGTAAGATATTGGATGCTAATATATACCTATACTACTTAACCAAAGTTAGATATTGGAATGATATTATGTATACTAACCACAGACCACCAAAAGTCTCCCTAGAATCAATAAGGTTTCTCAAAATATTGATCAGAAAAAAGATTTTGATCAAAAGTTACATCGCCTTGAATGATCAAACTTGAAATACAAGCTTTTATCAAATAAAACTTACTACTAGTATATCAACCAACAAGAATTAACCAAATGAGGTGAAACATTAAGTAACAAACATGTAAGGTTAAGCTGGAAGGCGAGTGACCACGCGAGTTGACGCGAGGCGCGACACGCTCGCACTCAACATGTAGCCTTGTTCATACCTAGCTCCATACTCTAGCGTGCCGGCAAAACTAGCAAAGTCAGTTATTTAAATTAAATTTACATAATTTACAACAGCAAAAGCTTTTACATTAGCCCGGATTCAGGGTGACAGTCGCAAAGCATTCAGTTTTATTTACTCACACATATAGCGTACGAAGGGCTTACGTTAGGCAATTTATTGAAGCACAGAAAATTACCCTTTGTAAATATTGAAACAGTCATCCAATCTTGAATGGCTTTAATGCCACGGTCCTACATGGGTACGTGGCGCGCGAGATCTAACTTGCGAAATGTGGACATTTTACAAGACGTATTTTCAAGATAGGTTTGACTTGTTTTAGACATAGAGAGATGGATGGAAATGTAGTTAAGGGCTACGTAAACGTAATAGTCTTCCACAAGCCAATATCCGTTTAATCGAAACCATAGCCAAAAAATAATGAAAACGAAAGAACAACCAACCTTAAATCATCCGAATAGGCAGTTCATTTTTTTCCGATAAGGTTTGAAATGTTCCGATGGGTAAATCTTTCTTATTTCCCATTTCCTTCAGAATCAATATACCTTGAAATAACATAAATAACCTCGCTTTTATCTCGTACCTTTATTTTTTCATAAATCCGCAAATAATTTTGTCCCTGTCTGACAAAATAAAACTTAAGCGAATGATCGGTAATCCCTTTTAAATCCAAGGGGAATTCTTGAGAATCAATGAGTTTCTACCCTCTGCAGGTGACCTTGTCGGGGCGCTCCCCCTAATCTCTGTCAATTTTCATATTATCGGAATACCAAATCGTAGCTCAGATAAATATATTACTCAGACATGACCTTTGATTTTTATCTTATAGTTTTTCCGAGACTGTCTATAAATGGATACATGAACATGAAATCCAATTAGGAGATATGTGTATCTTTAACGTACTTATATTAGCTTCACCATTAATAATTTGTGTTTGAGAAATTGACGTCAATATGTGAAAAGCTAGTAGCTATATTTATAGAATTTAGTTCTGTAACTATTATACATCGTAGGTACTTAACTTTTTTGACATCCCTTAGGACGTCCCGATTCTCTCTAAGGATGAAGCAATCCTGGGCCTTTCATATTGCGCTAATCGTAAACCTACAAAATTTACAGATTTACCTTTTTTTTATTTATTGCTTTATTTTTATTTCTTCTTGTCATCTAACTTGCTTTTGCTAAAGTATTGGTTTTTTATCTAACCAGTTAGGCTCTATTGTAGACTGTATGTAGGTATTTATTTTAATGTATTTTAATATCTATTTATTTCCATTTATAGTAGCTTGATGACCTGATTGTGAAAACCCAAGTCGAGTAAATAAGCAATCAGTAAAAGTAGAATAATTACCAAAATAAAGGAAATAAAAGTAAAAGTGGATATCTAATGTAAATGCAAGAAGAAATTGCAGTGAAAATAGGGTCTCATTAATCCGCTACAATCTCGCTCTAATTTGCCGTGACATTGCGGTGTAAATAACTTCAGAGTGCCCAGTTTCGCTACAATCTAAATAAAAGTTCCACTTTCTATCGGGAAACTATTTCGAGTTCACTTTACTATTTATTGATTTATTCGAATGCCCTTTCTATCTTGATTATAATGATTAGTTTGTGTTTGGAGTGGGCTTCTTGGCTAAACATACATTAAACTTTTGTTATCATATTTTTGAAGAGAAGTTAGAGTAATCGACATTGTAGGGGTCTTGGCCGAGTTTATTTAGGACTGGACATAACCTCTCCGAATATTGGGATCGTGATTGGGCGCGTGAGTAGGCCTTTATTTATTGTGTACATAAATCTTTAAGAAAAAGGTAAATACGGGAGATGAAGACGTTGTATTTCTCGAGACTTCTTAGTGGAAAGTAAACTTGTATTTATTCAACCCCTCTATTTTTATATCCGTTGAGCGCAGGATTTATTCGAAGAAGTATGTACCGAAGCGTAATCTCTACGTTAACACGTTCGAAAATGAAGAACAAGCTGAAACATACCGATAAAGTATAATATCAACTATAATCCTTATGTGCCTTGAAATAAGTTATATTTTATTTGCAGGACTTATAGGTTCTTAGAAATTGGATTTGTTTTTAGTAATACAAGTATGTATAATGATAATGTATTCATGTTCTTTAACCTCAGTAAGAATAAATGTACCTATATATTTATAAATCGTGTTATGCCGGTTCAGAGGTAGTATTTTTTACAAACTGATATTGAAAGATTATAATACCCGCCTATAAATGTCCCACTGCTGGGCACAGGCCTCTTCTCATGTAGAGAAGGCACAAGCATCGATCACCACGCTTGCTCATTGCGGGTTGACGATTAGAAATTAAAATTTTTAGAATGCAGGTTTCCTCACGCTGAGACATAATTGACAATAGGTGAAGGAAAACTTCACCGATTGTCAATTATGTCTCATGTTTTAGAATAATTTTATTAAGAAAGTATACATAACTTTGAAAAAGTTATTTAGGTACTTGTCTGTAATGGGTTCGAACCTGCAACCTACAGCACACAAATCCGTTCATTGAACCTCTAGTCCACCACGACATTGAATTATTATAAGTTTGTATTAGTTATTTTCAAACCAGTTATAAGTATAACATTACTGTAATATGTATTAGCAAGTATGAGAATAAATAATATTACAAGAACGCTAGCATGAAGTAAGGACGGTATATTAACCCGCTTCTCTCAGGAATTGCGTGAGAATAATAATAAAAATAACTTCCCTCATTCCAACAAATAAATTGTACGCACACAGCAATGCCCCACTCTCCACTTAATAAAACGTCCATGTTATTTTATTGAAATTTTCAACATGTATCCGCCGCCCACCAGTCTCTGTTATAAAGTTACTAAATTACGCTGAAATAACCAAAATTGTTGTCGAAACTTTGTAACGCTCAGTTTATACGCGTTATAAATTAATAAGGAATCATGTTATGACTGCCGACTTCGCCTAATGTCCAGGTGGAATGGGCAGACCGCGCTTTGTCGACTAACTACACTTGTTATTGAATAGTTTCACTCAACAATGAGCCTGCGAACAAAGGGAACATTTCGGAGCTTTGGTCAGATACTTTCATATTTATATCACAACTTCAGAGCAACGGAGTTTCCACTTTTCTTTTGTTGTATGTTTGTAGTAGTTCAACATTCGTGGTCCTGCAAATTCATCTCAAAGTTGCGGTTTGCTTTTATTTCTTTTGACGGTAAGACAAATTAACTTGTTTTCCTTTATTTTTCTACCGACTTTCATAATCCTGTTACATTTCGCTTCTCTCCATTCTTTATCCCTTATCGTAATACTTTCCCTGTTTACCAAATCTTTAAGTTTTGCTAAGCAAAATGAGACCTGACTTTTGAAGTAAATACTTGCCTGAACTATGTGAGTAAACGTAGAGGCAACTTGCATCCGATACAAAGGTCTTTGTGCTGTGAGCAAGCAGCTTCCGCTCTTAGGACATTTCATCACAAGAATAGGGGTTTAGTGTGAGCTGCCCCACATGACACGTGCGTATTCTTTACTATTATTTTATAAAACTGAAACATTTATAAAACTCTCGACGATGATTAGATTAGATTAGCAATTGATTGCTAGATGCTTATTTCAATTTTTCTATTGAGAATTTAAATTTAGAACTTTCTTAGCTATTGCTTAACACCGTCGAGATTTTTATAAATATCGCCATAAATGTTTATGTGTTAGTACATATATCTTGCACTAATTTTATTACAAGTATCCATATTATTATTCCTAGTATAAGTTCCTCTAGAATTCATTTTCTTGATACAATTAAAAGTAGTCAAACCTTATTCAAAACCTTAACACCTAAAGTACGCTAGACTATCCAACATAATATAATTACTGACAGATTTCACGAAAAAATAAGCATAGATATGTCATAAGTAAATCATAAATTTTTAGATAAATTAACATGTTCCAGGGCTGATTTTGAACGTACCAAATATTTTTTATTCGTGGAAATAAATTGAGGTCTGACAGATTTTGTATGGAAGAAACATCAAAAATTCAAAAAGATTCCTTGGTTAAAATTATTAGGCGTTAGAAAAATCAGCCTTATTCTGTGAAATTCTTTTGTTTGTTTTCGTTGTCTGTGTTTAGTTTATACGAATCCATCTACAGAAGTTGAAAATCTTAGCCTTAAAACGACAGCTACAAAACTTATGCAATCCGCATTTTAAATGTAAGCTGAAACACGAGCACGAGCAAATAAAATTGGAAAACATTTGTTCGACACAAAATATTAAATATTTACGTCTCTTGCGACATTTACGTAAAAAAAAAACCTTCCCTAAAAAGCTCGTCGCTCACATTCGTACTTAAATTACGACCGTATATATGCGTGTTCTGAAAACAACCCCGGCAAACCACTAGTATAATTTTACGAGCCATTCACTTCGTAATGCCTCAGACCGTAAATAAATCATCAACGCAGTGTGGTCATGTAAAAGTTTCCAGTTGAAGGAGATATACAGAAGCAGTACAAACACGAAAGCAAGTTGAGTCCATCTCTTTATTTCCTCTTCGCAGCCAGGACAGCTGAAAGGGTTCTCATGAAACTTTATGATTCAACGTTGTCAAGCGTATAAATGACCTAGTTTTGTTTATGTATCTGTATTTGTCTAGGCAAATTTTGCGCTCATTATGTAGCTCCAGTTTTGTATTTATATTTTTTTTTGTGATTAAATTTTAGAAACAAAACGCAAAATTTTGTAGTAATACCACAAGAATAACATTAAAATTTTGGCGATATTTCATATGTTTGTGTTGTGAGTCTAAAAAACACTCCCGCGTTCCAGCGGTATCTTTAAGCAAAGCAGCTTTTCATAATTTGATCATATCATTTACAACAGCAGAAAAACAAAAGCAACCTGCTTGTTTATTTTTTTTGTACCTATGTTTGTGGAATACAAGTTATATAAACTTTGAAATACTGCTCTGTAATAAATGTATACGAATGAATATCATACAATAATAACAACGTTGTGTATGAACAGTTTGTACACAAAACATACAGGCTCTGAGTGGTGTTCGTCGTCGCTCGCAGCCGGCCCCGGGCGGGATCCGATCAGCCGGTGACGGCTATTAAACCCCGCCGAGTGGGGACCCGTGTTAACCTGAATTTGCTTTTGTCTTAGTAGAGAGTAGTGTAGGTGTCCTAACAATGGTTGACTTGTTTTACTATAAGTCACAGAGGGAACTTTTCTAAAACTATATCTAGAATGTGACAACCTTCGTCGGATTACCTAACTTTAGGGGATTAAAATATTCTAGAAAAAGATTTATTTTGTTCTGTTTATGCGGCTAAGATGATGACATTATGACAATATGTATTTTCTTCCTCACTAAACGAGGGGACGTGCATTTTGTTAGAGGCGTGTCGTTTACGAGGGTCGTTGTTTAAGCGGAGCCGCGCCGGACCACAGCATGTGTTTACTGCGGCGACCGTAAACGTTAGCTTTATAACCTCGACAACTGTCTCCACAAACGTTGATTGAGAATGCGACTCAAAAGAGCGTCGTGAACTGAATTCAAGTGCCTCGCTGTGCAGCTAATTAATCTACGAAATAGCCTTCCACAAGTCGTTTTGTTTTATGACTGTCATAAACGATGACGGGGTTTTTCATTTGTCCGAAACTATCTTGTCAACTAAACATAGCACAATCTTCGTTAAGAGACCTTTGTCCCTTTATATTGGAGAAGTCTCATATTTGTTCGTGACTAGTAAAGTTTTTGTCGCACCAGAAATCGCCTGTTTCCTATTGAATCTTTTGAATTGGGGCAAAACTAAGTCAATCGAAAAACTCATTTTGTTCGTGCCGTTTATTTATGAATTCTATTTAATAATAAAACAATTGATCGTATACGTATTTGGTTTGCAAAGTTGGTTTGTTTGCTTTTATAGTAAATCAATGAGCATGATTTTTGAGAAGACTGACAAAACGCGTGCTCTTCGTTTTTGTCCTTGTTTTAAAAATCAAATAAACAATAAAAGTAGGTTTATTTTATAGCCGACCTTAAAGTGTTGGCTGCCAAGTGTAAGTTCAATAGGTCAAAGTCAAAACACCATAGACTGGCAAGCACCCAGCATCCATAAAGGTCACCTTGGAAATTTGCGTGGCTATACATTACGCCGTTCTCCATGTCCAAGTTGGCTGGATACCAAATGAAAAAGAAATGTTAACGGTTAAGTCAAGGTCGTGAGAAAGCTGACGGTCACTAGGACACAGTTTAATGTTAACAAACCGGTCGATAGACTAAAATAACTTTAAGATAAGTGTTGTCTATAATCGGTATTATAATATACCTACAAATTTTAATGAACGATCTATATAATTGGTTATATGTATAGTTAAATAATGTCATAGGTATAGTAGTAGATGTCAATAAAACATATATTTGTAGCGATTCCAAGTAATCAGAATGGTATTTGTATTAGAAAATTACAATTTAGTCGGTAGGTACACATGTGGGCAATTTTCCGTGTCGCTAAGTGTAATTGGCACAGGTGCCGGAGTCTGTCGCCCTACGAGGTGTCACCGTTCCAATTTCCTGAGCACCCTATTCCCCCCAACAACTGTTATTGGATTTTTTTGCAATATCCCTCATTGCCAACCAGCGGGAATGCGAGTGTACTCAAATAACTTGCGAACACGCACTTGTGAACGCTACAACGCTTTACATTCTCTACCTCTTGTATAATATGATGGCCTAGTATTTTTATTGCTACAAGTCCAATTTTACAAAGCAGTGTAGTTTCAGCAGGGAAACAGTGTCATTATATTATTTTTCGAATATTGTGTGCTGGCTGGTAAATAATGTCAACAACTAGACGAACTGGTTTTGCTTTGTGTAAATTAGTGAAGTCCAATAAGTCGCACTGAACTCGTTTTGTCTCGACAAACTAGTTCCACCTGAAATTTTTAATTGGTTTTGTTGTTAATTTAACACAAATATTCTCGTCGACTACTTTCATTTAAAATGTCATGCGAAGATAAAAAAATCTTTTTTAAATGTTATAAATTCACATTTAAGCTCTTCAAGTAAGTCTACTAGCAAGAGAGAATACGGTTTCTTCTTTTTCAACATTTTAGCCGCAGTAGGTTTCGTCTCTCTAAAATTCTCTGCTTAAGCCATACTTTAAACATCTTATCTATCTCAAATTTTCGTACGCAGTTAGTGGTCTAAATGTTTAATGCAGTCGGTGTTTATACTGCCTTGTCTATCGGAAGGGATTTCCATAAAAGCTTTATTTCTTCTCTTTATCTTTATCCCTTTTGTATCGACGTCATTGATAGCAAGTACCTCGTAAATCTTAATGACTGAGGATCGTCAGAGCACTCTCTTGTATAAACAGAAGGGGAAAGCGCTATTGTCTCCATACATTTTACGATTTTGATAGTTTGCAAAAAGCTGAATACCACTAGAATTTCTGCGAAAATAAAGTAGCTGACGTACACACAGAGCTCTAACAAAAACTGCTTGATGCCATTACCCTATATCAAAAGAACAGTATAGGAATTTAAACGATAAATCTTTCAGTGACCTACAAAAGAATCTGTTCAGTAATTCGATAATCCGATTTACAAAGTCTTTCTTCGGGGGTTTCGTATATCAAAAATAACTTTATATACATAATCTGTTTAATGTATGCTGTGGCTAGGTTATAAAATTTTTTGAAGTCAGTATAGTGAAGGTGAACTTTATAAACCTCGACCTTGAGCTACGAGTGATATCGATACACCCTACATACATTGTCTGTTATCCCTTAAGTGCCATGTTTGTCTTCTCGCTTATTTAATAAAAGCCTGTTCCTATAGGGTTGTTGATTTCATTTCCCTTCTCTTATTAAGGTGGTAATATGAAAATGGAAACATTGTAGGAACATAGACCTAGTAACTGTTAAGGAATGTTGTTGTAGAGTTGCTTCTTGATTTATACATGCAAGAATGTGGATAATGAAAGGAATTATTCTAATTTCTATGCACTAATAAATATACATACGTTGTAATTTCTTTGATTTATTGTTTTAGGTGTATTTTATAAAGTTTGAAAAATAGATTGTTAAAAAGAAAAGACGAGGTTCCAAACCCGAACCCTAATTATGCAAAATCTTTAGTTTTCCTTTTTATTTCATATTTTAAATATACCTAATAAAGTTGTTTTTTCTGACACCAAACAAATATAAATCTTCTTCTTTACCAAAAGATTGTGTATAATGTTTCCACACAATTTAGCTTTATTTAACCATTGTTTGATAAACCTAACCCCGCGTCTAAGGTTTGTGGGTAATTCTATCTGTTTAAGTAAACTGGCACCAAATCTGAAGTATTGCTTACACAAAAGCTTTGCGCTCATGGACTAGAGCAGAGAGCTGTTGTGTTTCGCATTTCTAAACTTACAAAGACGGGAAAACTGCTCTAAGTTTCAAGAATCTTTATTTGTAAAGAATATTCAATATCTCAGCTCTAGAGATTGAATTTACAAGTAATTGTTATTGCAGACACTGAGCGCTGAAGGTTTGTTGTATTTATTCGCGATTTGCATTATTTTCTTGAAATTGGTTTTAACATGAATAGAAATACCTACCTACTGATATTTATCTATTATTTACACAAGGAATAGGTGACTTTATTAATTGTAATATTTTTTTGAATATTATGGTTTTTCATATTTTGCGCCTAACCCTAATTCTAAAGTAAAAGTAGGTATGTGTAATAATATTACCTCAGCCCAAAATCTCAGCTATCTGCCAGTAAAATCGGTCTGGTAATTCTGGAGATTAGCGCATTTATAATTTACAAAATATCTTCATAAATTATAGTCTATGTGTTATTCTGATGTATAAGCTATATTATTGTACAGTTTCATTAAAATCCATTCAGTAGTTTTTGCGTGAAAGAGTAACAAAGATCCATAAATCCATACATCCTTACAACTTTCGCGTTTATAATATTAGTAAGAATACATCTTAAATTTGTTTGATTGAATTTCATAGAAACAGCTAAATAGATTGTGACGAAATTTGTACGAAGCGTGCGTTTACCCTCGCACCAATTTCAATTTTCTTTTTCGTTTATTTCGACAGCTAAAATATTTTTCACATTACCCGGCTCTAAGAACCATCCCATTTATTATGGTGTAGGTTGGTGTATGTGTGTTTACAGTTACATGTATGACCTGTAAATGAGAAATAAATATCTGACATGCGTATCGTTATTTTTTGTAGGAATATTGTACCTTAAACCCAGTTCTCGTTCTAATTAGGTTAATAAATACCTCACAAAATAAGTTGATCTGTGCTGGTAATATAGGTAAAGTTCCACACTATATGCAGTAGATATTCCTACAAAATTATAAGTTTTAAAAAATGCCGGGATTAAGATTAATTGGACTTACAAATAATGCAGCGTGATTTTGTATGCCTTTCTTTAATTATATTTCAGTAAAATGAAATCGTAACATCAAATATTCAGACAATTATCAATTAATAATGTAAAATAGAATAGGTAGTGTTTTTATTCTAGCTACAATTAAAAATAAATTCTATGTTTGTAACCAGTTTTGTTCCATATAGTCACCTGTGTTACTTTTAAGAATATACATATTTAATAGGAATAAGTTATTGTTCTTTAATGAATGCCGTACGGTATTAAAAATGTAACAATATATGTTCATTAATCCAAGACTTTTATAACCTTGTTGGATAAATATAGGGACTAAGGTTTTAAAATATATGGTCTTAATATTTAATAATAACATGACATACATAAATAAAAATACCAAAACAAACAAACTCCTCATAATGTATCAAGCCTTTTTGCTTTCCCATTGTTTTTCTTTTCTCATAGCGTGAGCCCCTCATAATACCCGATCACCAGCTTAATAATACATCGACTTGTGAGTTTATCACTGGCAGCCAGGCTGAGGATGGTAGGTAATACATTTTCTATCAGAATTTCCCACGCGGATCGCAGGTGCGGTGCGGCGCGTGGTGCTAACCAATAAATAACCCGACGTTAGCTTCCTTGATCAGTGTAATCTAACTAGACGTGATATACTCAGCTAGGTGGCGCCGGCACAACAATACAGGGACCGAGCTCACCGACCTGCCTCAAGTATACAGCCAAAGCCGAATGCACATTGAAAGCGACAACACACGTAGCTTACAATATTAAATTTCTCATGTTACTGTATTCTCATAAACCCTTTCGCAACAGACCTACAAAAACTGAAGCATTACGAAATTTTAATTTTCTTTAAGATCGACACAAAACTTTTTCAGTTCTGCTGCCGCTAACAATTACGGGAAAGTTAAACGAGTAAGTTAAAGTGAGTTATTAAACGTACCTAGCAACTTGGTATTTTACTTTACGAAACTACACAAACGAGAATTGATTCATAACTTTAATTTCATTCCCGTTGCGAATGAACAGCGATTAAACATTTACCTTTACTTTAAAATTGAATTCTCTATTTCATTATTTAATATTAATTCATTCGTGGTTGATGGATGCGTCCATTTCTCATATTGCTGAACCTAATTGCCAATTCTACCCAACTATTGAACTGGAATGCGTCGAAGTTTATAAAATACAAATTAAATATACATTTATTTACATTGGAGTAGCGTATAGCATAAAGCCATGTTCAGCGATAGTATTCCCGACGTAATATATGTTTAATTCCTAAGTAGCATAAAATAAACAGTAGGCGAGGCGGCGCCATACGGTCGCCACTTGTTTTTCCCATTTCCCTCAACACAACAATAGGAATACATATATGTAGAGGTACAAAGGAATCAAAGGGCCGTCGAGTACAACTGTTTCCAATTATGAAAGTTCCTCTCGTATCGTTGAATCATTAATTATTTATGTTCTCCGTATTAGTATGATAACGAATGCATGCCCAAACGAGATAGTCATTCCGCATTTCATTCGTGATTTATCGATATTCCGATGTAGGTATACCGTAAAGGATAATCTTTTGACTGTTATAAATGTAGTAGTATTGTTACGCTATGATTCAACTTTTTAAATAAAACATGGATCTGTTTTTTTTTCGTTACTAAAAAATCAATTATACAGTGGTAGCAAAGCCTCGCAACATTTTAAATCACCTGGTTTGTTAGGAACTTTTTAATAACAAGAAGGTATTAAAAATATGTGTGTTGAGTTATTCTAGTGGTAAGTTGATATTTTTACCTTAGTTTCGGATGTATATTTCAGACTAGCTGCCCGCCCCGGCTTCGAACGGCTGGTGTGAGATTTTCAAATCATTTTCATTCGTTTTCTTTTTTATTATACAAACCTTATCCTTAGGTACTATAGAATTCATTTTTTCAGCAATTTATATCTATATTTATTCTATAGCTACATTGCATAAAAATATTAATACTGGTTTAAAACATAGCTCTTAAGCATAAAGTATTATTTGCCTTTGCAAATAATACTTAATTTGGAACATTTTTGAGAGTAAAAAACTTACAAGCATCAGCATAGGAACATTATATATATATA
Organism: Diachrysia chrysitis; assembly: GCA_932294365.1. Taxonomy (NCBI): domain Eukaryota; kingdom Metazoa; phylum Arthropoda; class Insecta; order Lepidoptera; family Noctuidae; genus Diachrysia; species Diachrysia chrysitis. Next base: position 4,979,976 of record OW028647.1, read on the forward strand.
GTCGTCTCTATATACGTTTATGAAGTTTTCTATAAGTTAGACGAAGAAAGGGATATTATAAGGATGTTGAGGTCAACGTTTTGGAGATCTGGACATAATAGCGACCTCGAGCGATTGTGTTACAAGGCTGTGCTATTTGGAGATGATCCAAGGAAGGTTTCTTATTACCGGAGCGTTGATTTGAATAAAGGAATCGAGGAAAGAAAAATATCCGAAACAGGAAAATTCTCGTCATGATAAAGGTCATATAGTTACTGGAGTGGGTTATAGCTAGCCAGGTTATCGGAAGGTCGATTACTCCCACGCTTTTACATAAATACATATTAATTTCCATTAGTTGCGAATTTCGTGGCATTAAAATTCTAGTAAACTTGACGACAAATTATACAAAAGCTAGATTGTTTTTCTTTTTGGAAATAACACGACTTGAAAATTTCGCTGACATTAGATATTATAGATAATGATATATGGCCTTATTTATAAAATCTCGACGGTGTTAAGCAATTGCTAGGAAACTTCTAAATTCAATTTCTCCATAGAAAAATTGAAATAAGAATCTTCTAATCAATTGCTAATCATCGTTGAGATTTTAAATAAGGCCATTAAAGTTTCAAAATTTTTACACAACCTTTTTTTTTCTATTCAAATTTACAAAACCTATCTACAATGAAAAATGTGTGATATTTCATTGACAGAAGCGTTTACAATATAGGTGTTATGGAACTTGGCCCTCACATGCAGATTCCACAGCCAGGTAGGTATGCACTACGTAATTCGGATGGTGTAACACTTTTTGAACACATAATACCTACAGTGTACTCGTTACACGCCGGTGATCGTGAAGGTTGTAGTTCTTCCGCTTTGAGACCCAACCTTGCTAAGGTTTCACTGCTTTCAATCTTGGATTATATTTGACCTATGTTACCTTTAAGGCTATTGTTCATGACTTGGTTAGGATTATTTATTGTGAAAGTCATTTACAGTTCTAGAGGGCGCGCATCGCTAGTAGAACAACCCTTATGCAGAACGTAAGCAAATTAATAAACGTACGTGAATGTAAGTGATTTTACGCAAGACGACAGACGTTTATGCGAAAATATAGATGGTTTCGATATTATTAGGGTAATGTTATGTTTTAAGATAGTTTTAATAAAACGGTGCGCACTGTATTGACACGAATTGCGATTTTACTTGTTCATACTGTTGCTCACAGTTCATACTTGTTATGCGAAGTCGATAGTTTACTTATTTTTAATCTAAGCAGTATACATATTAGAAATATTTAGTTTTATTTCTATTCATTATATTAAAGTTGTTTGTTTCTACAAAAAACTTCGGTGGTTGAAGTTAAAATAAAATGGGAACGGTTTTATTTGCCCATTTCGTGTTATTTTAGTTTCAACTCGGGCAAAGTAAGTAATATTTAGTATTCCAAGAATCTTTTATGCCGTAACTTTGAAGAACGAAAGCTTACAAGAAAAACAACATATTTAATAAAAATCTAGGTCTGACATAAAAGGTTTGAGTCAACGTCAATCAAAGCTAGGTTTACCCACGTTACGTTACCTTATTTTCACGTTTTGCGATTTGCTAAGTATACATATCATGAATCTTAAAACATAACCTACAAAATCACTAAACTAACTAGAGCGTTAATTTAATTAAGTATGATCTTATTCATAGACATTTATCAAAGTTTTATGACCTTATTTATTAAGCAAGTTGACTAACCTACTATATTCAAAAGTGTTGTTGAATGGGTATAAAAATTAATATTTTAGTACGTAAATTAAATAATATATAGGACACGTATTTTTTACTTTTTAAAACCTTTCAATCTAGGAGAAAACAAATCATAGTTCAGGAGTAGGGGTTGATTACCGATGTTACACAAAACGTACGACATCGTGACGTTAGGCGACATTTCAAATCAATATTCGTCGTAAGCTTTGTGTTACGTAAAAAAATACTTGTCTAATTAAAAAAATACTAATCTAATTGTCTAATTAAAACTAATTTGAACATCCCTATTAATATTTGGGATACTAAAGTTCTATCTGACCTACGATCCACCTGAACACGGGTTATATTCCTTTCCCTTTATGGATGATAATGTTCATGCAGTTATTGAAGACGCTATAAACCAATAAACTGGATAGGCAACATTCTGTCATTAACATACAATGTATTAGATACAACGATTAAGGTGTGGCTCCCTAGTATCGTAAATGCCAGAAAGCCCTGTATATGCAGAGCAATTAATATAGATAAGTAGGTACTATAAGATATTGATAAAGCTATAAAATAAGGGGTGGAATTAGAGTTGTTATTATGTATTATATTATCACATTAAGCTGAAAATTAACTTTATTCTGAGTTTTATTAAAGATTTTTAATGTCATTTGTGCTTTTATTGCCATATTCCAAGTTTTTAATTAAAGCTCCGGCTATACTTATGTATTACTATACTAAAAATACGTCTGTATCTAGGACCTGAATATCCATATGTCTGGAAAATTAAATGTAATAAAAGTATGTAATACAATTACAAACACGTAATGTAGTAAAAGTAAAAAGTTCTCGGTCGATTAGATCATCTAAACTCTATTAAGTTCCACAATTACATAATAATGTGCTAAATAGCCAATAAGTATTCATTTGTTTACCGACGTGCACAAAAGAGTGACGTAATGAAGCAGGCTGCCTTGAAGAGGCCTACCTTAGTGTAATCGGTTAACCGCACACGCTTGTGTCTTACCTGTCAAACCTAATCTAGCGAATTTAACGTTCGAATTAGACGATGACCCAGATTCCGATTGTCTCTGAAATTCGGACACGCATTTCGAGTAATGTATTCGGTATTTGGTATTCGGAACGCACCTGAGATAGCATAAATGAGTCATTGATGTGTTTATATTAACTGTAGTCCACAATACCGTGACCAAGGCCGTCCCGCATCAATTTAGGTACAAATTTTGCCATAATATTTCTTTAAAATTTAAAACGAACGTTGACTTAGAACCTCTTTGAATGAAGCAAGAAATAAAATCTAAATGAAGTCCATATTCATTTAAGTGTTTAGATTTGTAATGTTTGATGCGGATACCCTGTACGATTTTGTCCCGAAATATTTAAATTTCAAATTAAAATACTCGGACAGAATAAATGCGAGTCCGGAATTTTCCTGTTCAAACCGTGTCTCGGTGTTTACAGCGACTTCTACTGTCCAAATTGTTTCCCAAAATAAATAACGTTTCTTATCTTTTCTCTTTTATTCATGTTTATATCTTTTTATTTTGACTTAACAATGTAAGGGTGCTCTGCAATATGTCAACGCAGCTTTGTTTTATAGCATTTTCATATCTTGTTTTATTTTCTTGTAAAAATTTATGGTCCATTTTGACTGCAGGCTCATTTGTAGAGGATGCAGGTAGAATTTGATAGGTTCAAAGTTCAAGTGGTGCTGCAGCTAATAAACAACTTGGATACTTTAACCGAGATGCCCAATTTCACTTAATGAATTCTCAAAACAATCGTCGTGATTATGTTTGAGTTAGTTGGACAGGTAGCCCAGTTAGTTTTAAGGTTAGAGGGTCTAAAGTGCGTTGTTGATTAATTAAATACTAAAAAGGTAAAAGATGCTTGGTAAAGAAACGAGCTTGTGCGTGATGCATAACTTGACTATACGCACTAATTCGTGGATCATTGTCAGTACACCATATAAAAAAGAATTTTTTTCCGAAAACTAAGTTAAGTAAATGATACTACTGTAGATAATTATTTTAATACGGCCATTCGGTTACATTACCGTGAATATGAGAACCCACAGAGCGCAAGTGTACATATTTAGACTCATGCTCATTGCGAGCGTGTTTGAATAATTCTGTTTATATACGGCAGCAAATTAATGCATCACGCATAATACCTAGAAGTGACGTTTATCTCTTGAAACACAGAAATGCACTATAAGTCTCTTACGTCAGGATAATAATTACTCTTACTCAGAGATTTAATTTACGAACCAAAATATGTATAATTTCCTTAATAAAAACCATTATCTCTCCGTCGTGCGCAGGTGTACAAACCCAAATATTATCAAAGGATTAAATAATTTATACGACCATTCAATGATGTTTTATATATAGACTTACAATCGATTTGATCAATAGACCATGACCTTTGAAATCGTTAGTAAAAGCGGGGACATGGTTGACAATATCAAATATTATCGAGACAACACAATAATAATAAATAGGTATACTAAAGAAGCATGTACTTACTATAGAAATATGTTAAAGGTTAGGGTATATTGTTTATAGAAATAGCTACACGTTTTGCTTATAACTAGTTCAGAAAAATAGCCAGATATTCGTTAAGCCATTTTGCAAAAAATATATTTCTGGGAATATTTTGCTGTTATGGCATTTTTTTAAATGGCTTTTGTTTTATTTTCCAAACCTTCGTTGTCTCTGAATTCCATAACACAAGTGCTTTACTACTTACTTTGGGTACAGAGCAATGTATGTGATGTTGTCCACATTTATTTATTATTTTCAGTAATTGTAATGGAATAAAGATTATTTAGCTATCTGTAATAAAGCTGGTACCTGCATAGATAGGAAAAGCTCGTGTAGTTAAATTTACTGAACGAGAAAGGCACGTATCACACAAAGGTACTTGACTGTGTTGTTTAACAAACGCGACGTACGGATACATCAAGTGCAATGCATTCACGATTCCTCTCGATAAAGGACACTTGATTACCGAGCCAGCTAACCTGGAATGGAATGTCACTTCAATCATACCCTTATTCAAACAACTAGCACGACTTTGATCCTTATAGGCAAAACTGTAGTGTTTGCTTTTGACAATTCGAATCTCATTAATAGATTCGAGTTTGATCTTATCCTATTGATCGTCCTTTGCTGTTAATTGGACACTTTCAATCTCAAATTTTTAGAACAATTAGTTTTAATTAATCTTTTTGTCTTTAGTGTGCCTGCTCCTCTTGTTAACACAAGACGTTTGAAACAAATGATTCGTTACTCATTAACTATTCATCGTAAGACATGAATATATAAACTGTACTTGTCTCTGACGCGTACATGTAGTGATTGTATGAAACTGAAGTGATTGCCTTCGTTTCCTTATCATCAAGGAAGAAAAGCTATAAAGCGACACGTTTTACAAACAAAATAAGACGCGTCAAAGGGAAAGGCTGGGTGTAGCGATATTCGGAGGGCACGATGAATAAACAACAGATGTTTATGTCACTCTACCCGAAGGGACCGACACTGCATGGGTCGAATTTATAAATAATCAATCCTAGTGGGAGTGCCTTACTTATGTACATTTTTTTTTTTCATGTGACGTTTTGTTTCAAGGGATTGCTCTCAGTATTTGTCTCAGTTTTTGACTGTTTGTACCATATGGTATAAGTATTTTCGTAGATATAATAAAAAATAATAATTTGAAATTATAATGTACCTACCTACCTACTATTCACATTAGACAACACCTTTCTGTAAGGTCTCTATTTACTTATTACAAAACTAGTTAATTTAATGCAACATTTGATAGTCTCCAGGTAAAATCTTGAAAATTTATACCTGTTCAACTAATTTCAAATACTCGTATATTGCAAGTAGATAAGTAACTTCATATTCCGAAAGTTTAATACATTTATCCTGTATAAAATTACTATATTTTGAAATTCTCTTAAATTGGGATCGCTGTAACTTTATGTGAGTTCTTAACTATATTCATAGCTAATCTTCTAAAATATGGAATAGTTTTACTAAACTATAAAGCCTTGGAACGGAAAGCCTATTAGCAACACGAATTCATTTCGTAGTTGATTGGCATAATTTATGCATTTCGCTAAAATCTAGCAATCCAACAATAAGAATATAATTAGAGCTCGCCGTTCGTATGAAATACAGTTTTAATAAAACACAGTTGTGAACTGACGGTCAAACTTGGAACTTTAATTGGATTAAGCGGAGTCCGAGTGGTTAATAAAAAGCGATGCACCGACTGTTCACTGTTCAGTCCAGTTTTGTAGCCGCGGGAAACTCGACCAGAGCTCATGAATATTTTGCTGGCTTCGACATCGCAGCTATCCGATATATAGGCATTCAAACAAGTGACAAACTGCAGCCTTTAATGTCCAGCCCCTATACACATATTCTGCATGTTGTTATTCTTAGGTACCTACTATTTTTTTTACAAGTAGATATGCAAATTTAAAGAGAATATTCCTGTAATCTTTGCTACTGGATTTAATTAACAAATCCAACATGTAGTAGTAGAAGAACACAAATTTTAATAAGTACTGACGCGTAAAAATATAAAAAAATACATAAGTAAATATTGCTAATTTTTGGTCACTATTGATCTTCCTCAACCAACTTTTCTAGGAACGCAATAACTACTAATTTAACACATATTTTGGTAAAGAACCTCATTACCCACATTGTTTAACGTATTTGAGAAGCCGATAATGTGACAACCGCTCATATCTTACGCCATACGGTTCCCCGTAGGAATGTGGAAGCTAGCTACCGGATTTGAAAAGCCATCCGGGAAATTTTGAACTTGCAGACCGATTCTGCGAGTTGTTTGTTGTCGGAGGTATCCGCTACGCAAACATACCTGTGTTATTATAATCAAGCTATGTATTATTAAGTTCGTTTTATTAATATTGTGGTTGTTCGATCATTGGATTTGTTTAAAATTTATTTTAATCTTGCTGTTAAAAACAGCTAATGTTAGAATCAAATATTTGTTTTGTTGATAAATAAATATGAATAGGTAAATGAAGTTATAAATAAGCACATTATCTTAGCATTTGTTTGAGTTTTTATTATTACAGCACAATCAATGAATTATTTACTTTAATGTCGCAAAAGGTCAATTGCCATAAACAAGTTTGCTAAAGGTCACGTAAAAATATATCGTTCTGCAAAACTGTTGCACATTGCTATATATTGCATTTATCAATGTTTTTATTCGTAATATTTAAGATAATAATATAATCCTCATACAAGTAAACCTCAAATAAATAATTTGAGCACGCCCTTTTAAATGAGGCTATCGGAAGAAAAAAAAAATCATTATATTTAACGTAATTTTCCCGATAAACTCCCACATACTTAATTAATGGAAGTTTATTGTACAAATTTGAATCCGAAATTTGCGTCGACTTTGTAAGGTTTTTCTGTTTCCCAATTGCAAACAAATTCCTTTCGAAAATGAAGCCGAGGAAAGATTGTTTTTCGATGTTTGAGTTTTCCTGTTCTGTTTGGAATGAACTCCAACTGCGACCGAATTTCAAAGTATCGTATGTTTTTGATGTACGGTGCGGTGCTTGGAAAGGGATTTCGAAACTTAGGAGTACTTCCTGCACAGGGAGGACTCATTATGTTTAGGTACATAGCCACCATTGGCCAAAACATTCGGACGATCGGAGATGTGAAAAATATGTTCTGTAATGACTTCTGGACCATTTAAAACGCATTAAATTGTAAATAATTTGTAAAATTAAAAAAGGAAATTGGTATGAATCTCAGAAAGTTTCATTTAGTATGTTAATTATTAAAACAATAAAACATTTAATTTAAACCTTGCGAGCAAAGAATAAAGAATGACAAAGGAAAAAATAGTAGGTATACAGCCAGAGTTGAAAGCTAGGCAAAGATTCAGATAAAAGTATTCATCCAGCTATCGGGTTTCGTTAAGGCAACAGAACAACCAGCTAGCTTGAGACAAATTATGTCTTTACCAAGAATTGGCAGTAAAACAGATTTTGAGAGGTTGCATACAAATTTATATTATGCGCATAAATTGATACGTCAGAAGGCGTCACAGGATTTTGTTTCAACCCGGAATCTTTGTTTATCACATTTATAAAAGACCATAGGTGAGAGATTTTGCAAAGCGATAGTTTTTTTTTTTCTCAGAGTATGTTAGACTTACATTAACAAGGAGTTAAAAGACTACGAGCAACTTAGACATAAAGGAATATTTTCGAGTTCTTCGCTTGACTTTTCAAGTTAGTCTAAACTTATCTTTCACCATATCTTATTTAATAAAATGCTGATTCTAAAGCCTACGAGCGAGATATAAACAGGATTGCTTTTCAATAAGGTCCCGAGATGTATTCAAAACCCGTGCTTTCAGATCCGCCTCCTCCGAGTTCTTTATGTTAGCAAACGCTGCATCAAATGGAAAATCCATTTATGCCGAACCGAATCTACTTGGATGCACTACCCCTACCCTAATGAGATCTTATACTGCTCACCACAGCAACGAAATACTAGCATTATACAGACACGGGCACGTGCAGGGAACCAATGAACTGACAAAAGTCGTTTACGATTTTATAGGTACCGAACTCGCTGAGGACCGTTTTCGTTCGCTCAGTTTTACTTAAAATTCATGATTTTCATCGAAGATTTTCTTTTTCGTCAAAAGATCGCATAAATCAATGCAAATCAAAATTGCCAGACCGATGAAATCATAAATGAATATGCCATTAACAATAAATTTTCTTTTAAGAATTGGTAAAACTATAGCAGTGTCATTGAACGTGGTAATATAATTGTGGCCGAAGAAAAACTTTATTGATAGAAATACTTTTATGAACCCTTTTAAGCACGAAACATTATTAGAATAGCAAATGAAATTGTACATTCTTTTATTTTATGAGTCTTGCTCATAAACAGTTACAAAAAATAACCCTTTTAGCGAAGATAAACTTTGACGAACAGAAATATATCAAATTCCGATTGTACTGTTTGTCGGACGCATGTTTACGCTTACAACAAAGGCTAGCAACAATGATCTGTTGCCAGATCATCATCCTTTGATATCCGATGCGAAAGCAATTTCCATGTGTCCATGACAGTCCAAACAGATATATCTAGATCTATGTCTGTGATTAAAGATAGTATGTGTGCAGTTAATAAGAATTTGTTTTAAAATATCATTGTTTATAGAGCAGACTTATTTATACTTTTCAGTTTAATTTAAATAAACTAAAATCAGCCCTAATGCTAGTTTAGTTTGATAGATTTTGATCAGACTTTTATGAAGATTGCATGAACTCTGTAGAAGAACGCAAGCTCCATGTTATCCCAGAAAAACTACAGGAAATTTTCGACACGGACAAACTTTGTGGCAAAAGATAGTTGAATTATAATTAAACTGTTGTACATTGTAAAGAACGGAAATCTCTGTTTAATTATAATAATTCTTGTCTAAATAATGTACCTTATATTCGTCGTTTAAAATACAGATGAAAAAGAATAATAGACAGAGGCCTTACATAATGCTCATTTTTTATATTCATTCAGAGGCGTATATATCCTTTTACTTCAATAACTTTAACTGTCTCACTTAAGAGTACGTTATAGGTATATCAGGAATAAGGCACAGCAGACTGACGAAGCAGAATCCGATTTTCTATTAAACCATTCTTGGTCTCAGCGCCGTGGCTAATAAGCATTCAAGCGGCCTTCATTAAGCCACGACGGAGGGAGAAGCTATTGATTTTATTCAGCTCTAATAAAAGCAATTCTCTTCAAAATGACATGCAGAAAGGTTTTAAAGAAATCTTACTAATATACGAGTATTTTTTGCGTTAGTAAACGGCGCGGGCGGCGGCTGTAATTACTTATTAAAGCTCAAACCTGGTAAATTGTTCGAATAGACAGATCTTTGAAAAAAGTTGGATACAATTAACTTTTGTTGGGTCTTGGCTCCAGCGATATTCAAAGTATATACGTATTTACGCAATGTAAAGCATTATTTTTAAGCCCCGAGAATTTTAAAAAACAATTCTTTCTTTTAAAAAACTTAAGTACCTAAAACATTTTAGGTATATCAGGTTACAATATTTAAACCGATTTGATATCAGAAAACTAACGTGTTTATACATTTTATGTAACGTAAAGTGCTTGTTTTATTATCCACGCTGAGTTCACCCGCAGCGCTTTGCAGCAATTTATTCAGCGATAAAATAAGTGCAAGTGCAAAGCACGGCAACACGTATTTCCTATATCCTACTATGGAAATTATTACATTTGTTTTCAATTTTCAACTAGAATATATGAATATAGTATCACTATAAATGAATTGCAATGTATTATGACTATTTTAGGATGTGAATGTAGCCTTTAAATAAGGAACTTGTTAGTAGTATACCCTTTATGAAACTTCTAATATACTTATGTCTAACCCATACATGTTTATCGTAAATAGACGGAATGATGAAAATAATTATCCCCTTTTAGACAGTCCTTCTTAAACTTATATTTTTTTCGAATGCGTAAAGTAAAACAATTATATTTGTAACTAGCTTCTGCCCGCGGCTTCGACCGCGTGGGTGTCAGTTATAGCTGCAAAAAATTCTCTATGTCCTATATTAGGATTTAAGCTTCAGAGGTTTAGCCGTTTATCCAGAACCTACAAATCACATCAATATGTTAATAAATCATTGAATTACGAGTTATGCTGACTTCACTGGAAAACAAACAAAGGAGTTGAAATTGGGTAACTTGTACATACTTGGGCAAAGTTGGGCTGACTGTATTACAGGGTCGGTAGTCAACAATGGCGGAGTCACGTTCTTGCACGCTGGCGCCATCTAGGGAGCACGTCTCGGGAAATGGCGCGAAAAATTATACACTTTGCATTCAGCACGACGTCTAGCATGCGAGTGCATTACACTTACCAATATTTTCAGACCAGAGTATTATTTAAATATAATTTCTATTCTTTTCTAATTTTCTATTCCACCTGCTCATGTGCTGAAAACCATTATGTTAACGTTTCAATGCTCATTAAGGATTTAATACAAGCGTCTTCTTAAACCTACTCGTATATCATGGCCATATTCTATCCGTATTAAAAAGAAAAATATATTTCCTAGTTTATCCGTTTTAAATAGGGTTTGAGCTAGTATAAAATAAACCATAGGTACATTTAAAACTTCGTCTCTCTTATCATACTAAAGTTAAAGTAACCTGAACCCTACATCTCTAAAACCCTCTTAAACATACTTTGAACTTACCCCGAGTAAAAACACTCGAATGCGATAGCGATAAGTCTGACATACGAAGTTGGGATAGCATCCAATAAATCCCGTAACGTTCTAGCCGGTACTAATCTAGGCTAACTTCTGAATGCTAGACGCGTGTAAATCCTAAAGTCCCAGTTGGACTCGAACCAGGAAATATATTGCACTTGATTTTCCAATTACGTCGGTGTTAAGACTCATATTTCCGTTTGGATTGATAAATGGGTACGCTAGCTATCTGATACCGATCTTGTTAAGTTGCGAACATGTATTAATTTGTACCCGTCGATCGGTAATCAGTATTAATTTGTTAAGTGTTCGAGCTGTTTCCAAGAAGACGAAACTACCTTCGCTGGAAATCTTCATTTATTTTAAGATTATATGTATAGATATTTGATTTACTCGTATAGAGTACGTCTTTAATTATATTTTATCAAATTATTAAAGTTTATTACATAAAAAAATTACGCAGTTTTTTTACATTATTATTTTATAATTTGATATAATAAATATCAGAACTTTTGTGGCACTGTAGTATAAGAGGGTCTTTGTTTTCATTTATGCAATATGTATCCTAAACCGTTGGTTTTCTGGATAGTATACGCATCCCAAAAACCGTGGCTTTTCTGGATGATGTATGCATCCTACACCACTGTGGGTTTTCTTGATGATTTATGCATCTTAAATACCGTGGGTTTTCTGGATGATACACGTTTTCTAGCATAGACATACATTAAAAATTCTAAAGTGAATCTTTTAAAACTTGACCCTTCAGAAAAAAATTGTGAAACCCCAATTTTCATTTCTTATATTTTTCTGCTATAAATTGAAAATAAATCTTAATACTTTCATTTTAATTAAAATTCTGTCAGTCATCACGATTGTTACGAAAATATTAATTGAAAACCAGAGGGCTGTGTTTTAACGATACTTACTTTTATGCAAATGTTCGTCCCTGACATGTTGACAATAAATTTATGGGCAAATTATGTTTCGTTAAACATGCGAAATGTGCGGTAGGGAATAATGACATAACTGGCAAAACCTCATCTAATGGACAGTAATAATGAAATAACATCTAAATTGTGTAACATTCTATTTATATTATTAAATTACAAATCATGCCTATTTAAACAAATCAGGTGGATTAATACCTTATCCACGGTCGATGGGGTGACGGCTTAGATTGGACTTCTTAACTTTTGACGACCTCCGTGGTCGAGTAGCGGCCGGGTCAATGTAGAAAAACCACTTTTCTACATTGTCTCGGGTCTGGGTGTTTGTTGTACCTTAGTTGTCTCTGAATTCCATAACCCAAGTGCTTTAGCTACTTACTTTTTGTTCAGAGCAATGTATGTGATGTTGTCCACATTTATTTATTTATTTAACTGTTCCAAAACCACTTTTCTCTCTAAACTACATTATTTCTCAGAAAATAATTATAGCTTTCTCATTAAACAGCTTCCTAACAAGTTTATTACTATTTGTTCCAGGGCTGACGCTGTCACCATTCGTGCGGCACTGGCAGCCGGCGGCGTACGCGCAGCTGGGCGGCCGGCGCCACAGCCGCGCCGCGCTGCCGCCGCCCGAGCCCCCGCCACCACCGCTGCGGCTGACCTTCCACGCACACAACAGGTATAAACATAGTTTTTTTTAACATGACAAATAAATCCACATGGACTAAACTGAGATGTACCTCAATGTACTTTGAGGTACTTCGAAGACCAGCAAAGCCTACTATTTTATGTTCGGGAACGAAAAGCCGAAGTTTTATCGGCTAAAATCACCGGGTTGTTTCTCCTTTTCCTCTACCGGCGATCAGGCTGAAACTCAATTACAATCTACCGTGGTCCTCGATTGATTGTATTTGTAAGGTCAGCAGGTAGCTGCAAAAAATGCTAGGTACTCTAATCCCCATATTCTCAAACAAAACTCATTGGCTCTCGCGGTTGCTAGCGTTTTTTCTCAATAAACTTAGGAAGCTTACCACATCATCATTCAGCCCTTGTCATCCCACTGCTGGGGCTCGCTTTGAACATATGGCTCTCTTTTTACCTGCTATTCTCTCCGATCCTATGCCAGTCTCATCCAGATTCAATCACCTAATTAGTGGAAAACTAAACCTTTTTGGCCTTATGAATGAAGGACATGGCATTATTGTAAATCAAGTAAGTAGCTTAATTACCTATAACAGCTATTTTACCTCCAGTAAAATAAAATTTTCAATAAACTAAAACGGTTTAAGTATTTGAGCACGGGCCTCTAAAACTAAAGCGTAGTAAATTGAATGTCACGAAATTCATTAAACCGTTGAAGTAGGTACCTTCGTAAGCGGTCAGAGACGTGTGACGAGGCAGGTTGACTAATGACTCACGCCGGCTAAGTGATTTCTATTGCCCTATTGATTGCTCAATGTTAGATTGTATCGGAAATATACAAAAAGATAAATGTCTTTTTTTTCTGGCCAATGTCTTATGAGATATGTGTGTAGTTACAGTCATTTGTTTTTGTAAGGAAGTTGACCATTTTGTTTATAACTGGTTTAATAATAAAGTCAATATTTGGTCATGAATTAGAAACTTGTTATTAACATTAATAATGGTGTAAACATCATTATAGCAAAGTTTATGAGCAAATTAAGTTACGACTACAAAGAAATAATACGTATTCGTATAAAGTCAAGAATACTTTCAATATTAACCTTACGAAACTTTAAATAGCTTGCCGAAGTAATATTCCTAAAAAATACTCAACCTTTCTAGTGAGATAAGCTGAAGTTTACGACGCAAAAAGAGTTTGGCACTCAGCAAACTGCGCCTATTTCACAACGTTAAAAATTAGCCAGGTCCCAGGTTTTATCGCTTAAGTAAAACTTTTAACTTAAAATAAGTAACTAGATACAAATTCTCCAAAGAAAAAGGTTATTTTAATACTGGGCACACAGAAAGTTTTTTGATGAGAAAAGTCTTTAGAAAAGAGTTTATATTACAGTAAATGTATTAAATTCGATGATTGTTACTGCTCTTTATTTAAACTGTTTTTCCACAACATTTGTTTATCGACTTTTTGGGAATGAATCGCGTGCAGACATATTTACCACGAGTAAATTAACTCTCTGTATGCACAGGCAATTAAAACATACACTGATCGCAGTCGCATTAATGCATATAACCAGTTAACAGCTCCTTATTAGCATTTGTGTTATATAATTACGTTGATTCGCTATTAGAGATACAACAGCTAGGCTTAGGCATGCACTGTAGGTAATTGTTAATTGATCTCCTTGTATGTGTCGCGTTCAAAGCAGGTGGCCATTGTACATGAGTAATGGCTGCCTCATATCCAATTAAATGAGCATTAATACGCACCATTGATATATACATGTGTGCATCGTGAAATGTAATGAATATGATTGACGAGTTATGATTATAATGGAAGCACAATTAGCTGCATGGCCTAACGTAGATAGCGTTATTCCATTAATTTATTTCAGCTAGAAATAAAATACAGCTAAAGTTTGTTAAAACATGGGCTCAATTATATTGTTTTGTCACTGTAACGAATTATATATTATTTAGTTATTAAACTTTGCAGTTTAATAATTTTAATTTTAAATAACAGTTGCCTGTTATTTAAAATATGAATTAACTAGAGTTCTCTTAACAAAAGATACGAGTTCAATTAATATACAAAAAGGCACGAAAGTAGATTTGCAGTACAGCATCGAAAAAGTTAAAACCTGTGCGATAAATTAGTAAATCTAGAATTATTTGTAATCCTAACCGCTCTTTGTGTCATTTCTTCATACAATATAGATTTGCAATAAAACTTGGATTCAAGTTCCTATTGGCTAAGTGATAAACGCATAGCTTCAGAGAGCAAGATGTGTCCGACTGACCAGAGCTGCCTGCATAATACAGTTCCAGGGCCATTCAGAATATTACAATCGCTATTGTATCCACCCCCACTCGGGACGTCTGCGACGACTAGCCTAATAGTTTCCTCAATAATCTTTATTGTAACTCAATCAAATGATATTGCAGTTCATTGTGCAAAGAGTTACACGTTCCAAGCCAGTAAATACCTATCTAACACCTTGTTTGTTGATAAAAGTTTTCCATCGCCCCTGTGTTTATTCTACCTAAATTACCTATTTGCGTTACAGGCATAATTATATGCCACGTATGCAAAAAATAAGGTTATTAAATGATTGAATTTTAAGAGTTCTTACACAGTTTCAGATATATGTATCGACTCTTCTATTTGTAATTTTAATTTAACTTTAGCGATAAAACTTACGACATAAAGCGAAAACGTCGCACGAGTCCATAAAATCAATGCGAACCCAAACTGTATTAAGTGAATTTAAACCGTTGTCATATCTTGACACCGGTACCGCAACAGTTCATCGCCACAGATAAGTTAATTGAACGTGTTCCAGACTAATCCATTTGTAAGTTGTGTACGGCGAGCGTGCACATCAGCCGTTGGCCGCGCCATTCCCTTAATTAAAACGTTCTACGCCAATATAGTAACGTGCCCTTTATACCGACGATTTGAGCTTATCTTTGGCCATCCCGTATGGTGAAATTTGAACTGATATCGCCGTACGGTAGGCGTCGCTTACAAACTTGATCCAGTGCAGGTAATCTGTTGATTTAACTTAATAATTGGGTTATCAGAGTGTAGCGATCCAATTAAAACGTTTCTGAGGTGGGGATGCTGATAGTATGTTGTGCCCGCATTAACTACTTAGCTATATCAATCGACTTTGGTAACTTTGTTAGTAGTGAAAACCGATATCAGTAAGTAGACTGTTATTTACGGTTTATTTTGGCTATACGACATCATAAACTAATATTGCGCAGTGTCTTACCCCACTCGAATCCTTATTTCTTAATATATTTAATTTATTATATTAATAGTAGTCAGATCACAATAAAGTTCTAAAGTTAGCAAAAAAATATTTTATATAGAGTACCTAGTCTTCTCGTAGAATAATACGATTAACTACCAACAGTATTATTCATCATAAGCAACTGTTCTAAGTACTCAAATTAAACGAATATATATTAGCTAATTAATTATGAAACTTTATTTTAGGAGCGAGAACCACAAAAACAATGGTCACAGTTAAGTATGTATTTTTCTCGTGCGAATTTTAAACAAAGCTCCAAGCGTTACAGGTGTGGCCTATGTAGGCAACCATAGTCGTTTTTAAAGCCTACAGATAGAAAAAGGAATTTAATTATTAGTTTATTAACTAAATTATATATTAATAAAATCTATAGGTAGGTATTAGTACAGTATTTTCTAAATTGACTGAACAACACACAAATCTAGACTAGTCTAATGGGACATTGAATTTAAAGTCAGCCTTAAAAAAATCTTATGATAAGTAGAAACTATAATAAAAAGTGTAAAACAATACCTGGTAATTCTTAGTAGCAAAGTTTAATATCATTACCAATTTAAAAAGATTATTTTATTTAGTTGATACGAGAAATGTCGTGTAACTTTGGGCACATTGCGGGGCCGCGCGACTTCGGTACCACACGTGATCGATCATAGACGGCAATGTACCGCAATTTGTACGATATTTCTCACACTGTCTAAATCAGCTTTAATTATCACAGAAGATTAATTTATAAAATAATATTCTTTTAAAATAAAATAGTATAAAAAACCATTGCTATTGTTTACGCCTTAAGGCGGAATTAGCAGGCTGTCGCTACTTATATTGTTGCGTGGGACTGTGGGGTTAATCAACCAAAAAGCGGGGTCTACACGCGCAAACAATATTAAACGACAAAGTGACGTAACTAGCTAGCCCTTGCTTAATTTAATTATAATAAAGATTGTGGGATTACGAGCTGTGGTTACGAGTAAAAATACTTAGGTTTGTTGTTTCAGTAACCACTCCACAAAATAAAATAGCTACATTTCGAATATCTTTAAATAAACAAGCAAATTTTAAATAATTTATGCTTATCAAAGGTGCGTCTGAGATAAAAAATAGAAAATAGATCATTATTATTTATGATATTGTCAATTAGTCTTAATAAATGTCTTTGTTGTTTATTCTCACGAATTCTCCTACTATTTACCAAAAAGAAACATAATGCATACAATAATCAAGCACCTACTAACTTACTCCTTTGATATTTCCTACAATATTCCTTATTTAGTAACTTCTCTACATCACAAAATAAAATTGCAATTCAACAATACATTGCAAAGGAAATCCTCATTGCATTGCATATTTTTCAAATCAGGAACTGGCTTTTATGTTGCGAGTGGTTAACAAAATAATTGGATGTCAGTCCGTTCAGAAAGGATGTGGGACAAATAGGAAGCTAACTATTGCTGTCGTTCCAACAACTTTGTAGGTACTTCGCTCCTGAGTTGTGCTAGCTGTCATGTGATGTCAATTGAAATTGGCTTTACTTTATTTAGGATTCTACTTGCAAAATATATACTTGAATAATACGAATACCTACTAATTAGAAGCTGCTAGCACCACATTCTTATTTATTTGATCCACTAACAATTGTTTACAATAACACTATTTTAAAATACATATCCAGAAGGACTTAAATGTAACAATCACTTATAGGTAGATACCACATGCATAGATAAATCATAAATCAAACCAGCTTGTAAAGCCACTACAGGTGAACAAATAATTAATTATTTATTAATCAAAAATCCAAAGTAGAACACAGATATTGACATTTAAAGAATAAGAAAATAAATAATATATATTAATTATGTATTTTAGTTAGTGTAGGGTCTACCACACATGCAAGAGTAAAAATAATCTTTGAACAAAACAAACTCCTGTCTTCAGATACTGCATTCAAAAGAATATAACTTTGAAAAAATAAAAATACTCAAAGAATTTCTTCACAACTCTTTTGCATACTTTTTCGTTACGGCTTCGTTACAGTATAAAATGTTTTTAAAACTGAGCATCTCAAATTATGTACGAAGTATTTATTTTCTTATTTCAATCCTATCCACGCTTCAGCGAGATTTCCGCAGTCGCTGTATCCAAAACCAGTTTATATAATCTCAAGAAATAATAACTAGACGTTTCTGTTTCTCTAACATTTGTGTAATTATAATTAAAATTTACTTAATTATAATTACACAAATGTCAGTCCGAGAGACCGTCGACCCAGGTGTCGGGTTGCAATCATTGTTTATATGGCACTCCGGACTTGTCTCTGACTGTGCACGGGTTTCCTACGAAGCTAGGAGCTTAGAAGCCACCGCAGAACTGTACGCCAGACTAGACTGTCCCAAAGGTAGCTCTCACTGGAACTTTGCATACTGAATGTTCAGCTCTCCAAAACTTAAATTAGGTTCAGCTACTCTGTGAAGATAGTCAAGTGAGAATTTCCTAGAATATAATTTGATTTCTAACTTTTGACGTTTGCACCGAAATATTTATTACAATATGCAAATTGTTTACTATATACTTATTGATATAACGGAAGCTAAATTGAGGCTAGTGGTCGTTGAGTCTGCTGCTAAGCCCACGCAATGTTGTTTGTTTATATTTGATGTGAAATAATACTTGAGATGGAACTGTATAGATTAGCAATAGATTCACTCTCATTTACATTACTTACAGTTTAAAAGTATTTTCATATAAATACTGTTGAGAAAACTTTGAAATAGCAGTTGACCGCCGCGCGACTCATGCGCCTCCCGGCCAGCTTGTTGTTTTGTCGCGTGCTCGAAGCAGTCGAACTTTAAGCAGTCCATGTATGTGTGTAATGTGTACATACAAGTCTATAGTTTACCATGCATCGCAGCTTGAACCAGGCGATACCTACTGCTTTAAGCAGTTCGTGTGGCAAGTTGACTTTATACAACTTGAATTTTTTAATATTAACATAGAAACGCTCTCTTAATAATATAATGTAATCCTGAGATTTGTTATCACATTAACATAGATCATAGATTATAAGCTTACAATCATAGACTCAGATATCCTATCAGTGTGAAGTCTGTATCTGTAATCTGTCTACATACAACTACTTAATTAACTGGGTTTGGTATTAACTGTCAATTTAGTATTACCATAAACATGATGAATAGAGCTATGCAGTAGGTAATCAGTAACATAGTTAATAAATATGTCATTATTTTGGATGTATCCATAGATATTACACAAGCTACTTAAAACAGTAAGTAAACATCACTAAAGGTAAAAGATAAATATTATCTTATATCACAATAACCTTGCAATTATCCTTCATTAAACTTTGCTTTATAATTACCGTAACGAGTAAAATTAAAGCAACTTATTTGTTTACACGCCAGTTTATCATAATGGGCGCTGAAAACACGACGCGAGATTTAACTCGAGATAACAAAGTTCATTTTCATTTTCGTTACAAAGTGTAAAATGTGCTAGATTTTATCTGGTTTTGTTGCACTTGCTACGTGATGCTGTGGCGACGAAATTCCAGGGGTTAACAACAAACATTTCTACCTTTTTATCTTCTCCTGCTTATCCAATGTATGTGTATAAATTATCTTTATAAACTCAATTTTTTTTTCTAACAATATGCTGGTACAGTTATCATAAAGAATTTTCCTCTTCATTTAGAGCTTACGAATTAATAGACCAGGAGAAAGAGAGAAGAATTAATAGATAGAGAGAGATTGACTACAGACGATTCATGCGTAAAAATGACGCAACTTCGTTTACTTTGTACGAAGTTTTTTTATACCCATTTCAGATAATTTGATTCGAATAAAGAAAATCCCGCACTCGCGGTCGATTGACTTTGTATTAAAAGCGGCCGTCATAGTTTGACTGAAGCGATCCACCCGAGATGAGGATTTAACCCTCAAGAAATACTGAGCGTAAAAAGCATTTACGTCTGCCTAGTGTATTTAAATTAGAATTCTGCTTCGCTCACATTTTCTTCCGTAGCTCCCGGCAAGAAAATGTGCCGTGACAATTTGAAATGTGTCTCGTTATACGTTTCTGCATGAAAAAATATTGATGTCGTGTAGGCTTCTTATTCAAATTGTGATATTATATGTAACCCACACCTTTAATGATGCTATTTTTTATTTGAAATGTTTAGGAAATATAAATTCGACTGCAGTTAAAATACCTATTAATTTACTCAAGTTGAATAAGGTTGTATTTTTGCAACAGTAGCACGTTACACGAAGGCCGATTTCCATTAAAAAAATGAATAATCAACTAACTACGTCAATTGCCACCAAAAATGGAGACAAGAGTACAGAGAGGTGTTTAAATTTAAATTACGCTTCACAGGTAACATCAAAGAGATTAATGTAATGCGGAACATTCAACCACAAAATACGTTGTACATTTTGTATAAATAAGCGTGAAAGCCGTCAGACGTGTCATTATTGATTTTTCGTTAAATAAACTGGTGGAGGTAGGCTGAACACGCGGTACCTATTGAATTCTTAAATCATGGTTAATAATGTTTGTTTAACACACATCTAATAAATATAAAGTGGTTTACTGTTACTTGTGTCAGTTTGTTTTAGAGTATATTTTTGTCAGTGATAGTGTAGAGTTGATCACACTTCAGAGGTTAAGCATTAACTCTTACAGAATCGTTATTAAAAAAATACCTAAGTAGGTAAGTAAGGTTGTTTAAAGTATTTGTTACTCAAGGACAATGACAGATGCGGAAGACTGACATTAATGGCAGAAAAAACGGAACGCCTATATTCATCAGCGGGTGATTCCGGGCTGAAATGGTGATGATGATTTGTTACATAGATTTGTAGTCCATCGTAAAACATTATTTTTTTTCAATTGATGGTCAAAAGTACTACTCAATACTACACAATACATATGGCAGAATGTGTTTACGCTTACAATTACAAACATTTTGGCAATAATACACGTTGCATAATTTATTATGCTAATGTAGTAACGCAACATGGTGCGTATTGTGCGAGCGGCATGGAGCGACAACCGTGCGACACACAAACTAATGTATAATGCGTTTTATATGAGAATAGGAATGACTGGCTGCCTTTAATAAGGTCAAAAAGTGCTAGTTATTGGAAAAGTTTAAAAAACTTTGTTTGCAAAATAATTAAGTGATCATTTTAATAATTCCAAGTTTAAACATTAAGTGACATTTGACAGGTAAAAGTCATTGACATTCCTATTCCTATTTGAACCGCTTTTATGTAGGTACTATACTAGTGTTTTGCTTTTAACACTACGTGACTTGTGTGACAAATTAATTCACACATAACACAGTTTTTGTTACCAACTGTTGCCCACGTCTACAAATTCGCGTGGAATTTAAGATAACATCTAGAGCAACTAAAATGTGTCTACATAATGAATGGTGGCTTTGGCTTACTTAGGTTTGTTGATATTTATTAGGTACTTGTTACATTATAAAGAATTACGTTGTGGTCCTGTTTTCTCATTGTATTTTATAGAATTTATGACGGGTTTTATTTTAATGTATTTGTTAGTTATTTTTGGTTTCATAAATTGGTAAAGTAATGATACGATCGGAGCATGAGCTTTCGATAGATATTCTCTCTATATGAAAATCAATCTCAATATAACTCTTACAACTCTGACATACCCATCCAAATATACATGATATGATATGATGATGACTTTAAATAGACAGGAATATAATGTAGTTTAACATTGTGTTATAGAGCGGGTTCAAACGTGGCGTGCCCGACTGCGCAGGGGACATAAAGCTTAAGACCATGCGATTTGCGGTCTATCCTCTACCTGCGTCCATCTCTGTACTGATTAGTTAACATCACTTTCGAGTAACTCCCAGTAGACGGCTCATATTACTTGTAAGCCTTGTACCTAAACAACAACAGTAAACCCTAGTCTATTCCCTTCGAGAAATATAAACATAATGTTATAAATTTACATACCCAAATCCACACATATAAAGCACAACAAACCTCAACATTTACCCCAAATTTACATATTTAATTAAAAGTAAATCTTGCAGCCTCGTCTATATATACTTTTTGTGACGGTAAGCGTTGTGTCATCGAGCAAACCTCCATCACGCCAGGTAAACCCGCGCGACGTACCTACACCGCCATCTAATCTGAAAAGCTCTGGATTCTGAGTCCTATTAAAATTTTAATATAGAAATGAACAGCCCCGGAGGACGCTTTATCCCACCTAACTTTTATAACGAGACCCAGTTTATTTGTAGATTATTCAAATTATACTTTAGTAAGTTTCCAAAATTCATTAATTAATTAAATGGGTAACGTAAATAGCACGGCGCTTAGCGCAGTTGAAATGAGGGCATATTTTAGATCACAATTAGTAGGTAACGATTTGAACTACATCAAAATTAAAGCCTGTACAGACACCGACCACGGCGTGCCAAATAAATAATTGTGGATGTGGTCGGGCCGACCACAGAGGTTGTATAAATTCACTTACTCATTGTTTTATGAAGGCTTGCTTGATGTTTTATTCTCTTACTTAAAATTACATTAATATCATTTTAGTTGATGTAAGTAATAATGTAATGTAAGTCATAGATTTTACGAAACTATTTCTTATTAAAGCGTTGTATGAAGTATGATCAATATCATAAACTTTTCAATGAATACCAAAGGATGAAATGAGGAGGAATTACCTCTATTGTCTACATATATTTATTGCAAGTTCATTGAATTACCCTATTTTGGGTTTCGTGAACACACAGCTATTTAAAATATCTTTCTTTATTCTTGCTGATGCTCAATTGTAAAAACCAATCAAATTAGCTTTATTAAATTCCGCCCTGATTGAAATAGATTAAGGGTAGGTAAAGTACGTGTAAATATATTTTTGTGTTAATAAACAAAATTAATACGTATTATTAATTAATCTCACGACTCGCTTTAATTGAATTTCTAATTTGAGATAACTAAGTACTTCTGTTTTCCGAAACTGTCGAGCTGACCACAAGTTTAATTGTGTTTCTCAACCAAGATATTGGTCGAACCAAAACTCCTAACAATCCTAAGAACTTTTCATTAACCACAAGACAATAGAACTTTTCTTCCCAACGAATTGAGGAATTTCTCGGTCACGGTTATTTTGCGGCATTTTATACTATCTCTGATATTCCTAGTAATTAATTTGATTTACACATTCAGCATACCTATTCAGTATTCAAAATTTATCGTGGTTTAAAGGCAGTCAATATACCTACTTAAAATGTTGATTTCACACAGATTAATAGATTTGTGAATGTTCTTCAATAATATATAGATACTACCAGTAAACCATTTTTTCCTACAAGTTTTACGTCACAGTATGTCAAAATTCACGGCCTGCAATAATACGCCGTAAGTTAGATAAAAGCTATTCGAGAAGTCGAGATTAGGCTTCGGTTCAATTACAGCGGTGTACCTACGTACGCCGAAGCACTTCCCGTGACGTCGTCACTTAATATTCCCGAGCCCGGCTTGCACAATTACACAGCGAGAAGGCATCTAGCCTCCAAGCCTGTTTGTTACCAGAAATGAGTAATGGCTTTTGGAAATTGCCTCCGCTAATAACTTCTTACAGAGTTTTCAGGTCTGATCTACCCTCAGCAAATGGGGACGGACGAGGGCTGATGTACACCAACTTTGTAATAAAAGTTAAGCAAATTTTCGCTGTCACTTTGTTTTGACTTAAACGCTCTGTTTATAAATCATTGTAGTCCGTTTGGCTTCCAAAGACATGAAACCGCTAATCTACTTGAAATTTGCCCTCTGCATGCCAGTAATATAGACATGAAAAATATAATTATTTGTCATCATAATTATAACTTGTTCCTATAATACATAGGTATAATGAAGAGAAGTGTAGCACAAGTACAGGACGTGCAATACTAACTGTTGCCTTGGTGTTGTTTAACTTAGAAAATAAATACTCCTGACGACGAGTTACGACTTGTGATTATTTTAATACACTGTGCATTGGTATTGTCTGCCGATATCGTTAAAATATTATTAAGCTGTAAGAAATACATGTGTATATCTCTTTAGACTCATTTATCTCTGTATCTAGTTGGCGCATGCAATTAAATAATGTATGAGTTCGCAGGAGACATGGAGCGCATGCCGCCAGCTCAATAACCCGCCGTAATCTCGTTACGTTGCTAAGTCCCTAAACCCCAGCAAATACAAGTTTCTTGACTTATTAATATTTACTCAACTCTAAGTTAAATATTACTCCCGAGACTATTTCAAGTTAATTTAGCAAGCCCAATGGAATCACTCAGGTAATTAATTCGTTAATCAACTTAAATTAGTAATCCGGTTAGCAAACAATAGACCTGGTGAAATTCCAACGCACTCTGTCAGTGTCGTAATGAAAAAGTTATTTTATGCGTTGTTAGCCATTTTCTATACTTGCCCTTGCATAAATATCTTCCTAATTACAAAAAGGGTAATTACTCGACAGTAGTTAATTTCAAGCTGATATTTTTAGCGTCAGCAAACTGGAAACTTTCTTATGGCAAACGTTCTTTTAAATGAAGTTTGGTAAGCTTTTTTATTTTATTAGACTGTCTGGATGGAAAAATCCGTTGTTTAATTGACTTTTAAATGACAGTGGCGTTTTTTAGAGATACATCTGAATCTATGAAAGTAAATTATTTTTCCTAGAACATACAACATAAGGCTTATATAGGAACGAATTATCGAGTCGGGCATTAATAACACCTAGTAAATCTTGGGAATTACCTATATTTGTAAATTATAAGTTTATTTGAATATTATTTATTTTAATATGCATAAGCAGCTGTATAGCTTTATTTAGATAATTACACCCTGACTAATCTTCTATTTTGATAATATAACAGACTTTTTAAGTAAGTAAGAAGACATTTTAGGTTAAAACAAACGACGACTAAGCTGTGGGCTTCTCCGCTTTTAATTAAGATTAATAGTTTCCTTAATGGTCCGTGATAGATGAGCGAGCCTGCCACATTTTTTCATGTTAGTCAGGCACATGTACTGCGGCGTTACCTCGCAACAACAAGCACCTTATATTGATGTCGCTTGAAATTCAACTCATCGTATGCGAGAAAAAGTCGTGATAAAAATAATGATCAGCCGAACACCGCAGTGAATACACCTTCATTTTAGCGTCAAGTGGAACACTTCATCGGTTTCGTCGGATTGGAATCGGATTGGAATCGGAGCAAGTTTTCCTATAACAAAGTTAGATCAGACAAACAAGGGAGACATCCGACCGTCTATTCGTCTAACGTCATTAGATACCGACGTCCAATCTGGGGGAATCGTGAAAATTTTATTGAGTTACATAAGCTTACATCGGAGGTGGCAATTTTTTATTATAGACATGACGGCTATCTAGCTGCGTACAGACGATCGCTTGCATCTTACTGGTAGAACTTGTGTGGAGGTAGATAAGTTAAAATACGAGACTTCATAGTGTGTGTTTTGAATTGAATCTATGTGTTTTGGATGTTCGTGAAATCCTTCGCTACGCAAAATTAAATACTGAACTACAGCAGAATTTTTATGTTATGCATGGATAAAAACTACAAAAGTTTCCTCCACCATGCAAATAAAATAAAAAGGCTTTAGTGAAATAATTGCAGGCACCTAACTTACGATACAAAAAAATTGTATTTTAAGCGGGAAAGCGAAATAACTTACAAGTTTGTCTTTTCACGTCATAAAGTATGACATCGTAATCAATCCTATTGTCGGATCCTCATCAAACAACTAACATATTTTAAACCCGGAAATTTAATTTCAAAGCTTTGCCCAGAAGGTGAAAGGTTTATGTGTCATTCAAGTTTAAGCATTAACATTATTACCGGAGTAATAGGCTAACAGAAACACGTGTGCGTATTACCTTCGCATTAATTTAATACGCCTTAAATAAAAGTTACCCAACTAAAAACATTAAAAGGGCACGAGGCCTAGTATATCAGAGTTATGCGTCTGATTTATTAGCCATTACACTGGTGCTCTACATTTTAATACGAGCAGTTTGAACTCAGTGTGAATAGCATTAAATCATAATTAGCTGTACGTGCTCTATGAGCATAATATGTGAGGACGGATATATTACGTGAAATAGCGAAACTTTAGTACGTTACTTCGGCGAGCTTAAGCTCTGACGATAAAGTGCTCTTTTGCATCTGCGCTAAGAATAATTGCTGCCCTTTTGTGCCGCGGGTTACTCTTTGTGTATTGAAGACATTGCTACTACAACAAAGGGTAATACATACTACAATACTGACGTAAAAAAGTTTAAAAAGAATTTATAAGTATCTTTAGACTGGCTGGCATTTGCGTTAAAGTTATGTACTTTGTAAATAAGGGGATAATTGCATTTTATGCGTTTTATACGTCTTATTTATCACAAGTTTTCATTAGTTTTCAGTAATTAACTAAATAACGTATTAATTGTTGCAGGGACTTCAAACTGATTCTGCGGCCGGATCCCAGTTCGGTGTTTGCAGACGGCGTACAGTTCCACTCGACGGGAGGTCAGGTGGACTTTAACACTGCTCATGTCTACTCTGGAAAGCTGGAAGGTCAGTTAACATCAGTAATTCATAAGTTAACCATCTTACTTTTGATAGGTAATAAACATTCCTATCATACAGTCACAGAAAATCTTACAATGAACTTTTAGAGGTTCACGCAAATGCTTTTGCTAGGCCTTAAAAATGTGAAGCCTTTTTTTAAGTCTACAGTTTATGTTTAACACTCTTAAATTCATAAACAGTCTAGCCTGAGCCATTCTAGTTGCAAGTCGATCCTAAGCCGAGCCAAAATAAGTAAAGAGGAAAGAAGATGTGAATATTAATCTCGTGAAATCTAACCCCATAACAAGTCCAATAACTTGGAACTGTGCCAATTATACCGTCATCGCATGCTTGTAGCATGTATGTGGAGTACGTGAACGCTTCACATCACACGCGAATTATTATAATAGAGTGTGGGGAAATGCGTTGTTGTGTGCCCGCTGTTACCCCATCGTTAATTACTGAAGCTGTGGTGTTTGAACCTAACATTACCGTTATACGTTATTACTACAGTATAATTAATATGAACTTACATATAAGTACCTAATAATAACAAACAATATTCTAGGCTTTAACGTTTTACCACCATTATTTTTTTTTTTTATCTAGACAACAATACAGCTTGTTAACTAAGACAGATAATAAAAAATAAACATAGAGTAATCACGAAACCAGCACCGTTATCCACCAAATACTAATCCTATTAAGTGAATATTTAATCGACGCTTTTCTAATTTTATATAAATGTGAAAGTAATCTTATTATTTATTTGGCAAAAATAATGTAGCGACTTACTTTGAGCAATACTCATTTATTTTACCTAATAACACCTAAAGTAATTAACTTAAAATCAACAGGCGATGACACTAAATAATTGAGGCTGTTCATCTCGCACTTCGCGACCGAATAACTAGGTCAAATCAATCGCCTTCGGTGTTACGACAAAAGCGCAATTAAATCTAATAGGCTTGCAATAAAAACAAACGAAATTGATACTCCGTATACTTAACCCAGTAATTAAGTAAGAATCCGATAATATAATAACAGAGAAGGAACTAAAATAATTACTGTGTTAAATCTACAGAGATTTTGCGATAAAGCAATACAACATCACATAATCTTGCCACGGCATCAGATAAGCATGCTGATGTAATCCCGAGACTTAGCCAAGAATGATGCTATCTTGTGTAGGGTTGACGGAAAGCAAAGAAACTATACGTAACGCATGAATGCTAGTACTAAAAAATTAATTCTTCTTTATATGAGAAGGAGCCTAGAAGTGGCACAATTACAGACGATAATTTTCTTATGTTTGCAGCCTTTGATTGACTTAAGCAACTTTTGCGATTTTTATAACTTGTAAATCATTCATTTGTTTCTCATATGTATTAAATGACTTTTAGGTATTTTATTTACTAAGTAAGTACCTACCTATTTTTTAATGAGTCAAATGTAGCTTGATTGTTGTTGAGCTGGTAATCTAAGCAAAAGAACAAATGGTTACTGCTTACTGTAAAACATCTACAGTATTTAGGCTATGTAACTATATATTTACTTACCGTAAAAGTAGCATTTGCGGTAATTCGTCAACCCTGCACAATGAGGAACTGTAGCACAGCAGTCACGTGCGAGCCAACTCGTTTGTGCCAATTCATGCCTTGCCTTAATTCATGACGTGAACGCAGGGTTGGAAATACTTGCAGTACTTCACCGAATTCCGGAGACATGCCACAGCTACTCAGTATACACCTTGATATAGGTGCCTAATACTTGATCACACATTACAGGTTTAAATTTAGCAGCACTTTATGTGTTAAATGCCGTTCATGAGTTATCGGAATATCGAGCTATAGTAAATGTTGTGTACCTGTAGCTTAAATATAACGACTGCTACCTGGCCTAAACATAAAAAAAAACATAATCAAGTCACAAAGCTCGTGAAACAAAAGCAGTGATATTCGTCATATTCGTTTTTATACTTACCCACCATTAATTGTTTGGCGTACAACGGCATTAAATTGTTTTCCTTAAACGGATTACCTACTCTTTTGTTCGAGGTTTCTTTTAATTACGGGAGAAAGTCCTGTTAAAATGACTTTCTCGTTAATTTAATAAGATTATAAATGAAGAATTGTTAATAGGTCACCGAAATGGAACGTAAGCTCAGTAATTAAACTAACGATCTAAAATCTTTAGTCTGCCACTGTTTATTTGATAGAAATTTATAAAGCTTGCGTCAATATTTACAATATTTTTCTGTGCACAAAATGCACAGAAAAATACGAACAAAATTTTAGGAGCTTAGTACCTACAGAAACGTACTAAAATATTGTCACATGGGAATGGCAGTTACAAGTATTTTACAAATGCCATTCAGGACTTTCGTCAATATATATAATTTTGCCAGTACGTACTTCATTCCTACTTCAACCCTTCGGTTACTTGTATTGCCCAAGTCTTTGAAACAACCAATTAAACATGAGCCCAACAAACTTCTACATTGTGTGACTAACTTAATAAAAGGAAATTATGTGCTGCGACCCATCTGGAACGCTGGAGACAAAGTGAATTTTGAACAAATTACTTTGAAAGTTGAATGTAGTATGTTCCCCGACATCTTAATTTTTGTATAGCTCTTTGAAGACGTACGAGGTCGAATACTTTACCAAAGTAATACAATGACTCAATTATTCTACATATTAACTACCTAAGTAAAGCTATTAGGACAATTTGTAAATAGGAAAGAATACCTTTTACGTTATTATACGAATAATAATAATAGGTATACAATGAGAACCAAGTCTCATTAAAAACATCTATCAAAAACGGTGTCCATTAAAACCGGTTACGCGGTTGTTCTTCCCCGATTTTTCCCTATTTCCTGTTGCCAGAAAATGAATGAATGAGGGAGCAGAGTGTAAGGTGGGAGCTGTAATTACCGTTATTTATGAGCGGTTTCCATCCCTCCCTACTGCGACTGCAAGTTGTGATTTTAATTCATTCAGAGTCCCGAGGCTCTTTGCACCTCGAATTAGTTTGCATAAAATATCGCTAGCTATTTATTTGAGCGTCCCCAATTTGTTTATATTTCAAAGAAATGTTTTGACGAAAATCCTTTGAACTTTTGTACTCTACATACAATATATAAGTAGTTAAGTACCTATACTAAATTGTATTTATCAATATATTTATGTTTTCCAGATGACGAATCATCTCATGTCTACGGTGTTATCACGGCTGATGGTCTTTTTGACGGCACGATATGGACACCTACGGAGGAGTACTACGTAGAACCTATATCTAGATACAATATAGACCATCCCTCCATGCACAGCGTCATCTACCGAAGGTCAGACGTCGAACACCCGTACGACTCTAGCGAAGGAGCACCATGTGCGTCACATCTACTCCATATGAAAAGAACTTCAGGACAAGAAGTTGAATTATTCAACTTCACTGATCAACGAAACATTCAAGGTTCTTCCCCGAATAATTTTACCGATGACTTACGCAGCGAAATTCACAGACGAAAAAAACGATGGCTCCCTGAAGACGAAATGCAAGACGACGAGCCAAAGAAAAACCCAGAACTACCTTTAGACCTAGATGTTCCTTACACTAGCAACAGCGAACCGGGTGATAAGTTAAGTACGAGAAAACCTAAAACCAAAATCGATAAAAGTAACCTCATTACTAAAGTGCGACTTGATTCTGAAGAATCAAGACCTAAGCCAAAGACGCACGTCGAAGTGATAAAAACGAAAGCTGGAGTTGTTACTGTTAGTAAGGATATAGTAAAAAAGGAGCCATTAGGCTACACCGTGTTGTCTGCAAATGCCAGTGACGACGGTCGACATGTGAACAAGAGAGCTACCGTAGATCCGAGGAAAACCACGTGCCTCGTTTATTTGCAGGCAGATCACATGTTTTATCAAAGATACGGCTCCGAGGAAGCGTGTATTGAAGTTATGACGCGTCACGTCCAGAAAGTCAATGCGATATATAAAGTGACAGGTACTGTTCAGGTTGCTATGTTAAAGAAAAAATAAAGTTTTTGTTATACCTATAAATTACTAAAACCTTGAAATTTTTCAGACTTCAATCAAGATGGAAAGCCAGATAATATAACATTCATGATCAAACGAATAAAAGTCCACACATTAGACGCACTAAAAGACCCTGCTTATCGGTTTCCGAACAACTATGGCGTCGAAAAGTATTTGGAGCTATTCTCAGGTTAGCATTTTTATTCCCAAAATTCAATTATGCATTCAGAAGAGAAAGGGGGCGATCCTTTTCCTTGGAGAATAATTAAACAAAGTTAAGCTATTAGACCAATAAATTAAAAGTACTTAAAAACGTTCGAGTCTTTAAGTTTGGAATGAACATTTATCCTTGGAGATTTATAATTTGTTTGATTACAGAGGAAGATTACGACGCCTTTTGTCTGGCCTACATGTTTACTTATCGAGATTTCGAAATGGGTACATTGGGGCTAGCGTGGACTGGTGATCTGAAAAATGCTGGCGGTGTCTGCGAAAAGAACGGGGTGAGTTTAAATGACTTATTAACATAACGTTGACGGTTTCACAATAAGGTACTTTGCTAATATAAAAACTTATAGTTATTATGTGCTTTTGAAAACAGCCTTCAAATTACGATTTCATCAGCGTCCACTTCCACATACAAAATAATATTAAAATTTAAAATAAATACAAATTATTTAATAATTTTTGGATAGGTTTCACAAACAACATTTAGGTAATAAAAAAAGTACCTAAGCTTAAAGAGTAGAAAAGATATTATGTCTAACTTTTCCCTCCCAATACATGATAAATGGTTATAATTTGCAGCATTACCGCGGCAGTATGAAGTCCCTGAACACGGGTATCGTGACTCTGTTGAACTACGGCAAGCACGTGCCGCCGGCCGTCTCCCACGTGACGCTGGCACATGAGATCGGGCACAACTTCGGATCGCCGGTAACTGAGAATTATTGACTTTTACTTCCAAGCCTACTTTTAGTTTGCACGAATTAGGCTGGTTTGATAAGTGATAATACCATTCAACCATTGCCTTAGGTGTCGAAGTTGAAAATCAAACTAACAACCTGAAAATAACATTCAGTGTTAGCTACTGCTTAATTCAACAAATAATTTTAGGTACTTCGTCTGTGGGTAGTTCAAGATTTTCTTTACATAAGAGCACTTTTTCAGAGAGTATTTTTTTCGGGGAAGAAATGTTTCTTGAAAAATATTTACGTACTTATATCATGTTGATAGGGTTGTAAAGTATTCTTTATGAATGCTGCTTTACCTTCATGTTTATTTTCACAGTTTAACTGTCGTTGCATGATTTTCCAAAGCTAAACTCAAAACTTAGGCTTTGTTTTATTCTTATTGGTTAATGTGTATTGAATATCGCGTAATATGTTTATCGTTTGGCACTTTTAATTTCCAAACAACCTTAATCATGAGCATGCTCAAATAACTTCATTTACGTAGTTCTTAATGGAATTTTTTGTTTTCCAGCACGACCCAGAAGTATGCACCCCGTTTGGTGAAGACGGCAACTACATTATGTTTGCGAGAGCCACCAGCGGAGACAGGAAGAACAATAACAAGTTCTCGCCTTGTTCGCTCCGGGCTATCGATCCCGTCCTCAACAATAAGGCGAGATCTCCTAAGGGATGCTTCACGGGTAAGGCACAAGTTCTTCTATGAAGTTTTTAAGAAATCGAAGCAATAATGGAAATTCGAGTTTCGATAATGTTTTCAACGAAATCTGACGTCACTTAAATATTAGCCAGTCATTAAGTGGAGCTGGGCTGATGATACTAGACGCACGAATCCAAATACGTTCCTGAAGGCAGAACTTGCAGGCCGAGGAGACGTTGGCGAAATGACATCAATCGCTTCTTACGGGATTGGCGTGAAGTAGTTTAGGACAGAACAATGTGGATACTAACAGAGGAGACCTTTTCCAAGCAGTGGTACAAAAAAAAGCAATTGAACCCACAGCACTTCGCGCATTTTCGACTATGTATTATGTTTCTACTTAATTTTCAATAACATAATATTAAATTATTGTAACAATAACTTCCAGAACCTCAACCAGCGATATGCGGTAACGGCGTAGTGGAAGAGGGCGAGGAGTGCGACTGCGGCTGGGCCTCAGAGTGCACCGACGTGTGCTGCCGCCCGCAGGCCGCCAGACCTCACTACAAGCCCTGCACTCTCACCGAGCACAGCGTCTGCAGTCCTAGTCAGGTACTACATATTAAGTTGTAAAAAAGTACTTATTTTTCTACTCGCTATATGCTACGATTTGTAGTGCAAAATACACTAAGTTGCTGGCTTCTTATCTCTAAGTAATTCACAAATTTTGTCAATGAACTTTTCATATTTTTTCTCTTTTTTTATCTTGTTTTCCTTTCCATCTGATATAAGATATTGCCCAGTGTCCTTACACAAGTGCCGTTATTGCAGGGTCCGTGCTGCACCGCATCATGCACACTGAAGTTCGGCGACAAGTGTCGGTCGGACAACGGGTGTCGCGACGCGGCCTTCTGCGACGGCAAGCGCGCCGGCTGCCCCGCCAGCAGGCACAAACCTAACAGGACGCGCTGCGATAAGGAACTCGTCTGCTATATGGGAGTTAGTATACTTGTTGAAATGTTTTATAATACCTAGAATATATGCTTAACCAAGACATACATTGTACAAGGATCCTATGTAAAAAGACGTGATTATTTTTTACATACAGCATGGCCCTAAAGACCTCAGGTCTATTGTGCCTGTCACCTTTGCGATATATAAGCTGCTATAATTTTAAATAAGAACAACTGCTACACTAATTGAAAGTCGTCCCTTATTAATAAATCAATGTTTTTCAATTTTCAATAACTTTAAATATTTACCTATCATACTACTATCTACTACATATCTTAGTACATATCAATTTCTTTCATACTACTATGTAGTTGTTTGTAATATGAACAAAATTTTAATAAACAATTCTTAGGAACAGTTTAGTCACGTTTCATTTGTATCCTCCAGGAGTGTACGGGGTCGATCTGCCTGGCGTACGGGCTGGAGTCGTGCCAGTGCGGCGCGCGCGGGTCGGACCCGCGCTCGGCGTGCGAGCTGTGCTGCCGCGCGCCCGGCGGCGCCTGCCTCTCCTCCTTCACCTGGAACACCGCGCCCTTCGACGTGCCCGACATGTACGCCAAGCCCGGCACGCCTTGCAATGATTATAACGGGTAACAGTTCTTTTTAACACTAAGAACACCAAATTGTAGGAAATTGTCTTTTTGGGGGACAACCGAACAACGACATTACTTTCAAAGGCTTAAGATATAGTTAAATCAGCGATAAATACCCAAATATCTCCATTTCTGTAATATTAATGTACGAAAGTTTTTGCAATATAGAAAACCGCCTAAATGTATATCTAAGTATACTTAAAAGACTAACTTAACTGCCTATCTTTGATCTACTTGTCGTTTTCAGAAACAAATCCCATAATAGTACGTACCATTAATCCTTCACGCAACTATAAAAAAATACTCCTTTTAATTGACAATAAAGCTTGGTAACATTTTTGTAAAATGAGAGACAGAGGGCTGCTGAAGAATTTGATGCGTCGTTTCTTCTCTACAGTCAGAGCACTTAGAAAGCGGTGAATCATGGTGCTATCTATTTGGTCAACGTTTAAAAAGAGCCTAATCTTTATAAATGTTCTCAGATATTGTGACGTGTTCCAACGTTGCCGAGAGGTGGATCCTTCTGGCCCCCTGGCTACACTCCGCAAACTGCTTTTATCCGACGAAAGCATCCAAGGTTTTAAGCGATGGGTGCTGAAGCATTGGTACGCCGTGCTTCTTATTCTGCTCGCTGTAATCGCTCTCTTGGTAAGTATTAAATAATCAGTTAATTAATATACGGAAAGCTCCTATAATATGAATTCTAGATAAAAATAATAGGTGAATTGTTGTTCACCCACGTTGTATGATTAACCATTTGTGCATATAATGTGAGGCAACTACAATTTATCAAGCAGAAAGCCGTATAAAAACTAAGAAACAATATGACTTTGCAGAACACACATTGGTCGAAGTAGAAGAAGTATACAAGAAGAAGAGTGTTATAAGTTTGACGTATACGTCTCTGTGATCTCGTGCCTTCCAAACAAATACCAATTTTAATGTTTTTTTTTCATAGCTGATATGATCGAGAAAGGTCTAAATTATAATGGTTTGTCGTTTGCTCTTTTCTAATATTGGTCGGGGATTTCTTATTTTTTTTTTAGTTTTAATTTTTCATTTGTTTCAATATTTTTACTATTAAAGTTATTATTTTTGTTTAGCGCTGCTGCAACAAACTTGATGTAGCAATTCAAACAGACACGAAATGTTAGTGTCTATCTTAGGTATCTCTAACTCCTCTGGGAAGGTACAAAAACGCAACAATTGTTTGTACGCTATCTTACATTATATGCTATATCGTTGTGTGTTCATATTGCTCATATCATTATTTTGTCGTAAGCTAGCTACACAAAATATAATGTTTTACATACATAGTCTATTTAATTTATTAAATACATTATTTAGGCAACTACTTACGTTAATTATGGCCAAATACTGAAACGACTTTCAGTTTAAAATCGCTGTTCAGCCTTATGCTATCACTGTCACTTGGAGATGGAAAGTAGCGAAGCGACAGATTGATATTTAAGAACTTCTTGGTAGCTTTTTTAGTATTCGAAGGTTTGAGTCACAAGACACAAGCATTGCTTAGTTTGTGGCTCATAAAAAAATCTAACTGTTAAAGTTTGTAAATAAATAAACAAATTATTCATATTAATTTTGGACAATGTTTAGATTATAACATGTGCCATAATCTACGGATTTGATTTGAAACACAAAATTTTGCAGAGCTAATAAAACTAAGTTTTAAAGAATACACTATTTTTTAATAACACGATGTTTTCCTTTTAGGTGGCTAGTACTCGTTTCTTAGGACGTCACGGCAAGAAACTGAAATCGGTGACAATCATTCACTCGTCAACCACTGAAACCGTCCGTCTGCCTGATGCTGCTGACCAAGGACTGATTGTCCATACTGCTGTCAGGTACACTTGCTTAGTAATACGAATTCCCTCTAATGAACACCTTCTATACATTTGAAAACTCTTTAAAATTTTACAATATTGTAAAGTATGTTAATTAACCATAGTTAAAATTTCTAGGTCAAAATTACCCCTTAAGAAAAAAGTAGCCTTACGAACTCGAGCATATCGCAACAAGAAAGATCACAAGAAATTAGGAGATAAAGCTTCTCCACTTCACAATGCCAATAAAAAACGGGTATGTATATGCATATTATTAACACAAGCATACATTTTAAAAACAAAGACTAAATATATTTTATTTGTTTATTTAATAGAAGCCGATAAGTCAAGCCAAATTAGACGAAGCTCCTAAAATTACTAAAGAAAGTACTGCTATCGTAACAAACGCTGAAGGGAAGTCGCCAAAACACGTTATACTTTCTAAACATAAAGGCAAGGTTAAGAAACGCAAGACAAAAATGAAGAAAGAAACAATAGACTACAGTTCCATGCAGAAACACCCAGTATCACCGATAAAAGATACTGAGGCTTTGAGTAAGGTACAAAGGTGGCTCCTTAGTTCACCGCAACCCACAGCCATTCCTAAATCGAAATCTATACCTCTTGGTCTGACAGAACGAACACATAGGCAGGTGCAAAAAAGTGCGAGAAAAACTAGACCGTCCAAAAGCGCCAGTAACTTGCTGTCTGGCGAAAAAGCCCGACTACAAGTCGTATTTAAACCTCCGTTCAGATTCAGTGTAAAAATCTGCAAGAGCGACAAGACGAAAGTCGTCCTTGACAAATCCTCTAAGCCTGACATGGATAGAAAACGACATGAAGTCTTACCTCAACAAGCATCCGCCGAAGTAACAAAAGCCAATTTATCCAGTAAGGTACCTAAACACTCTAATTCCACTAGAACTTCCGAAAGTCCCGCCGCAGCTAGTGCTCCTAAATTAGAAAAATTACAAATTCAAGAAAACCAAAGCCATGGTTACGCAAATTTATTACCTCGAAGTGCCAGTGACTGTAAGTTAACAAAGAAATTACCTGAAGTTAAGATTCGTAACGGACATAAGAAGAGCAACTCAGTAGGTCAAAAGAAAGAAACTACAGAGAGCCGTCAAAATCTTATAACACAAGAAGATTGTGACAACGCACACGTCTATGAAAATGTGGTATTATCACAAGACGCTTTCGTTCCTAAGAGTTGCAGTATGCCTCGACGGCAGACCAGTGTCGGTATGTCTCGACAAAGCAGCTACGGTCACTTACCAAGAGCTCAAATCCGCCCACATAGACATAGTACAAACAATATAAGCAGATCCAGAAATAACAGTACTTCTGAGTTAGAACACTTCTACAATGTTATCGAATCACTTAGACGAAATAACACAAATAATGTAAATATATGCAACACAAACACAAGCAGTTCCTCTGGCAGCAGTCGTCATGACAGTGCGCTCCTCAAACATAGTTCAAGTGCCCGGCAAGTCAGTAGGACTCCACGTCAGAACAGTCTAGTCGATAAGCCGGCGCGCTCGAGTCCGACCGACTCTTGTAAACTTCAGAGACAACACAGCGAAGTAGAGCTCATCAAGCCTCACGGTGATGGCGGGCTTAAGGGCTTCCAACTTGTTGTGGGTAAAGATAAGTTGAAAAGACAGCTGAGTGATAACGAGTTGTGCAAATCCCGAGTTCAGTTGGCTATGCCGATGTCGGCAGGTGCTGAACCGCGGCAAGCGTTCTGCTGGAACAAGCGCGCCAGTCTCGACTGCGAGGCGTCCCTGCCGGCAGGTCCTCGCGTTTCCAGCTCCCGAAATAAAAAACGAACAACTTATACTTTCGGTGAACTTAAAAACACCGTCCCCAACGCAACAGATACATTGCCTGCCGAAGACGTCCACATCTCTCCCGAGGAGTTTTTAAACATTATTGATAATTAAGTATTATTGTGGACTAGTAGGCGTTTTTAACCTAAGGTGATTCTTTAATGTATGAACAAATAATAATATTAAAGTGTATATTAGATACCTATTTGCAAGATGTACTATTGTCGGCTGATGTAAATATTGTAATTTGCTTTTAATATTAGTACTAATGTAACCTGCCACTGAAACAGACCATTGCTCAGTTTCTCTCTAACACTACCCAAATGTATTTACTTACAAAGTACATACGATAAAAGTACATTAGTTTTAGTAAAACTTATTTTAGGAGATATATACTATATAAACAAAAACGAGACCGGAAAGTTTATTAGTTTTGTCAGAGGTTTCATTTTTTTCATAGGGATATGCCATTTTTTTATTACTCTATAGCTTATACAAGTCTACCGGCGTCAATAGGTTTATTTGTCCTGTTTGTTGAATTGGCGTAGTAGTAATGAAATAACTGGCAATGATCTTGTTTCACTGAATGATCTCTATTAAGTGAATCTCTATTTTTTCTACATGCTATGTATTGTACAAATTTACTCAAACCTATGTAAAGTGTTCATGTAAGATTATTTAATTATTTTAAAAATGCTTTACGTAATTTGATTTATTTACGTTCCTTTTTCAATTTACTAATTCATTTTGTTTAAAACTTAGATAGCTGTCAATTAGCGAGTCAATCTGTTAACAATCTAGTTAGGTACCTAAGAAGTTTATCTACACCATATTAATCGAAATAAAAAGTAATTTTTATTTATTAACGGCTGTAATAATCTAATAATAGGCTGTTATAGGATTCTATCACTTATCTACGTTCAAATCCAACATTTAGATTGTTTTATGGCGACTTTTAGGTATAGCCTAACGTTACTGCGTGGTGTGGCCCAACTGCCCAAGCATGCCCAATGACCAAAACTACCAATACTTCAAACTCTGAAGAAATCAATAGGCACCCTAAATTTTGTAAACTCGTTATTAGATCACTATACTTTTCCAGTTCTTAGGTACTTAAGTCAGGTATTTGAAGTAAAACTTCTTTAGGTGCGACTAGGGAGTAACTTTTTTTCTGACGGAAGTAACGCTTACTATAGTCTGTGTAGTTTCCGCCATTTAAAAATAATAATTCTGATTGGTTGTAAGTATATGTCATATACTACACGCTTCTTGACTTATACGCCAGCTAGTGGCAAATATCATAATCAATTAGGATTATTTATTTTCAAATTGTCAAACGGATCAATTGTGAATAGCAAAGTGAATGAAAAATTCAACAGTTTTAAAAACATTATTTTAAATTGCAAATTTTTTTGAAAATCTCTAAATATACTTGTTTATTTATTACTTTTAAAATAAGTAAATTAAAAATAAATTTTCTGACAATTGCGACATTTTATAATATTCAATAACAAGGTTATATTGACATGTGCTGATCTAACCTTCAATTTGCTACTCTCAATTATTTTATTTAACAAATGAAAGTATTTATAAAATATGAAAGTTATATTAATGAATTTTAAATAGAATATAAAATGAAATAGTGAATATTAAATGAAATGGCAGAGTCCCAGGAACATTTTACTCTTTCATCAATAAATAATAATAAAAGAAAAAATCAAGCAAAGAAGTTTTACTTCAATCGCGCGTAAAGGTTACACGCACACACTTTTTTTTTATTATAATTTTTCGAAAACCTCCATTATATTGTATCATATTGTGATAGAGTCCTATGTAAACCTAACATGTAAACATTTATAAACAATAATTTAAAATGAACGTAAAACGGTTTTGTGAATAAAAATATTTTTCTAAACATATTGGATTTAATCGAACTAACAGACATAATATGTTTAAGATGTACCTACATAACTAAGCGAACTCATGGCTGTACTGTAACTTTGTTCTCGACACT
Organism: Diachrysia chrysitis; assembly: GCA_932294365.1. Lineage (NCBI taxonomy): Eukaryota > Metazoa > Arthropoda > Insecta > Lepidoptera > Noctuidae > Diachrysia > Diachrysia chrysitis. The sequence goes on from OW028647.1 coordinate 5,019,585, forward strand.
TTTTGTTCTGCAATATCTGGGATGGAATGATATTTTGTTAATTCACGTATTAGTATGACAATATCGTAGTGCGTATTAATAATAAGTAAATAATGTCTCTTCTATAAATATTGTAATTGTTATGATGTATTGCTGTCTAGGTGTTAGGTACCTACAATATTTTTTTATTATGTTCCCGCCTAAATCGACATGTGATAAATTAAATTTGTCTATTTTTTTTTTTATCCAAAGAAGGTTGCGTGATTATTTTAAGAAACCATAGATCAGAGAATGATTGCCATATGCCTTAATGCGACTGAATATGCAATAAAATAACTGCTTCCTACCAAATAACTAAATGGTGTTATTTTAGCAAAGTATTGATTAATTATTAAGTTTCTAAAAGCACGAGAGGTAGTAGATACTTCTTTTGGCAACAGACCTCTGGTAGATCTTCGTTTACAGTCGCCTGTAAAATCGCAGCGTGAGATTTACCAGAGTAAAATAGGGGCAGTATATATGTGAATGTATGTATATATTTATGAATACTATGATGATTTAATTTCTATCTCAGATATAATCAGAATGTGTTCCAGTATTTTGTGAGTCGTGCGAAAGCTTTGCGGCTGTGGCACAGCGTATATGAGCTTCGATGTAGGAAGGTAAGGGTAAAAATAAAAGCTATTGTATTGTATAGGAACTGATTTCTAAGAAGATCTTAAAGTATTAGAAATGTTACAAATTTGTATTTTTTAAAATACGTATGAGGATAAGCAATGATAATATGATATGCAAGGGCAAAATGCACATCCAATGGGTAGTGATAAAATTAAAGCTTGTAAGCAAATACCACAATTATTCGTAAATATATGAAAATCTATTGGTCTTGAGTTTGTTTTAACTCGTGAGTTTGTCTATTAACTTTTCCTTATTAAATTGGTCGATTTAAATACATGATGTGAATTTTATATTATTATAATGTATATGTATAACTAAATGTGACTAGATTCTATATATTTACTGGTTTTATAGTTCGTAAATACTTTCCATAATGTATATGACAAACTAAATATTATTATCTAAACTATTTTTTATTTACAATACAGAGCTTGTGATGTTATCTGATATTACGCATCTGAATGTTATACTCTCACTGTATTTGTTCCAAGTGCCTTAAGAACAAATAATTACATTCCTATGTTACATTCCAAATTAAATGTATTTTTTTTTTTTTATTAATCTCGTTTCAAATTAGTATTTATGTTTTTTTTTTCTTTTTTATAGCCTGGTATATAATGTAATAGTAATACATTGTATAGGTTTCGAATTTTTTAAGTAAGTACTTAATTAGACTGTGATAGAATACGTTTATACAATTTATTGTAATACATATAATTATGTATGTATATGTTGTCTTCTAAACTTTATTTACTATCTTTACTGTTAATCAGAAATTATCCAACATGAATACAAATTTGTAATAAATTCATTTTCTAACATTTTACTATTTTTTTCTGCATTTTTAATGGATTAAAAAGACTCCAACAATATTAAAACAAAATGTTTTTATTAATTCCAATACTCTAAAAAAAAACCTGACATAAACAATCGCTTTCTTTTTCAAATTTTACGTGTAAACCTCTTTTGTGATAGCATAAACACGTTCTATAAATAATTTTTAAATGCCATTCAATTATTATATTCGTCTTTTGTTTAACCTATCAAAAGATTGACATATTTTTTGTCACAGAACTGCTTGTTGTGATGAATATCCTGATACGATAATTTGAAATGGCCCCGATACGTTACAGCCTTCACTATGAAGACTATTCTGAACATTTAATGTCAAGATTTGGTAAATTGTTACAAATGCAGTCTTTGGTGGACATGACACTAATGTGTAGTTCTCATACGTTGCGTGTTCATAAAGCTGTTCTTGCTGCAAGTAGTGCTTACTTTCAGGTAAAAACTGTTAAATTATGTATGTATGTAGTTCCCTATGTACCGAATATCGGAATCTCAAATAAATTGCGTTTTTTTTGTATTTAACTGCCTACCTATAATATATAAATTATAAGTAGGTACCTAAACCTAAGCACGTTTTACTGGTCAAAACGACTAAAGATTGTGTTTGTACCACCAAAAAGCAAAACGAACTGAAACAACTTTCACTACATAACCTATTATTTATAGGAGGTGTTACAAAAGCAATCCGGCGAACCGCTAATTATATTAAAGATGCGCTTCAGTGTATTAAAATGTTTGGTAGAATTCATGTACTGCGGGAAAACTCAGTGTCTAGAAGAGAACTTAGACGAATTAGTGTCTGCGGCACAGTTCTTAAAGATCAAAGGACTATCGAAGGTCACTAAAGAAGGCCTCGGCATTGCTAACAATAGTAAGTTTTGATCAATTACTGTGAAATAATAATAAACTGTATAACCGATATGTATCTAAATGATACCCGACTTGTTATCATTAATTGCATTTGCTTTACTAATTGTATCATTTAAGTAGGTATCTTTATAACTTTTGTTTTTTGAACCACACCTAATTATATGTATTAAAAAAAGATACAAATTCTAGGTGAAATGCCTGTATTCACACCACCGGTCGTGATAAACAGACCTCCGCAGTCACTTATTGATTTGCATTCACAGGTAATAGCGGTTTTTTTGATATCTTTGATGACTTTTGTTCTGTAGGTACCTAGTTTTGCAGGTAAATTAGGTATTTAGTACCAGGGTGTAGTTGTGTTTTCTATCATGTTTATACCTAGCTATATATTTAGAATTGAATGTAGCTTAGGTTTAAAATGTAAGACAGAAATATAAACATAGCCCTCTAGATTTAGAGAAATCCTTTCCGTAATAGAGCCAAACATATGCTTAGATAAAACGTCTGCTTAGATAATATTTATATAAACGATTTCCAATGAAACATTATATCATTTAAGGATGAAAGTAAGGCACAGCAGTCTGCGCAGTTGGCGCCAGCTACCAGCACTAGTCAGCCTGTGGATAGTCTCGGGAGAATGAATAAGGTTTGTTATTTGGTGACCAACGAATACCTTTGTGTTAAAATTTAAAAATAATAAAAAAAAGGTTAATTTAATGCTAAAAAGTCACCCTGATGAGCGCTCTGAAAATATAAAGTAGATTAGGTTCCTACCTACTCATGATTTGTACCTACTTAGACTAAAAAAAAAAACGGGGACATGGGGTGAATATAAACGCAGGTGAATTGTTTTTTTTTTACATTTTACAGATTAAAGCGATTACAAGGATCAATTTAGAAAAAAATATATAATTTGACTGTTTTATCTATTAAATTATAAGCATGCGACACAATAAAAGTAGGAATCCTTTTTCAAATTTGTGTTTATAATTTTCACCCCCCAATCATGTTGATTCACCCAATTTTACGATCACAATATACCTACATGAAAATTTACCGATAGCAGCAAAATAGTGAGTAAAGTTGGGGCTGTATGCCTATTGGGAATAAAAAAGGAAGGTTTTATGACTTAATTAAGTTCCTACGCATAAAACTACTAATAACAATTATTTAGCTACATAATCTATACTAAATTAGTACCTAAATTTTCAGCAAGACATGGTAGTGCGAATTCCGTTCGACATTGAGAATGGGGGCACGACTGCCGGTGACTACTCAGACGCTCCGCGTGCTATCAAGCCACGCCGTGGAAGACCCAGTGTTAGAGTTAGTTCCACATACTTTTTAACTTTTATTTTAGAAATTCTATCTAAAAGATAATCTATTTCCTTAGGTATAACGCTGCTTTAAAGGTTATTCTCGATTTCATCGCGTTTTCAATTTTTGGTATATAAAGGCCAAAAGATAAAACTATTTTTACCTACTTATAACAATTAAAATAGGTAATATTTTTCATGCTTAGCGAACAGGGCCATGGGAAGGTGCTGGTTCATTAGGTCGCGCAGCTGAACGCGCTCTACTTCGTCGCGAACAAGATTCACGGAAGGCCATACACCAGTTAAAACATCTGCAAACAAGGCACATGCAGGTATTTAATATTTATATTATTATATATTTTTAAACATCTCTTTTCCATTACGCAATTTAATCTTAACTATATTATTTCTTTATAGGACTACATGGACAGGGTAACCCTCTCACAAGCCGTAAACAGTATCTGCGGACCTGAATCCTCCAGCAACTACATGAACCTTGACAATGACCTCATGTATATGGACCAAACGGTCTCTTCAAATGTTCTTGATCCAACTATCTCTTATTCGAAAGAACATTCTATTGGAAATGAAACCATCACAAGCTATTCTAACACCAATCCCAGCAGCTCAGCTGATACCTCTAACAGTGGAATCGGCACTGCTATGTCTCAATATGTCAATGCATTAAAAAGCGCCGGTCTCCCGACGGATTTACCAATATTATTTGAGTCTGGTGATGGTTCATACATAAACGTCAATGAACAAGTACTACTTGACATGGTTCAAAGTAGTGAAATACAATACGAAGTAATAGAGCAACCGAACATTATAGAGAAAGTAGCAGACCCGAGTGAAATCAAGAGTATTGATGATCTATCTAAATCTATAGAACGAGGAGAAATGTTACTTGGTAATAAAGGCTATGGTACAAGCAATGATTTTGATAAGGATACGTCACAGTATAATCGCACGGAAGACACCATTAATAGTTTAAACGCAATATTACCGGACAATCTCGAATCATTCGCAGAACAACAAAACTATGTGGTGTTAGATCCTCGTCTTCAAGAAAATAATAACTCAATAGATCATGTAAATGCTCATGATTTTTCGTGTATCGATGGAGATATGCAGTTTTTCACGAAATCTATGAGCGATGATGTGAAAAAATACTATGAAGATCAACAATTGCATGACGCCAGAGTTATTGAACAGTTGTGCCCAGCAAGTACTTCTTTAGATACTAATTTTAGTATTTCTTTACTTGACACCAAAAGTTCACATTTAAGTTCTAATTTAAGTCAGCAATATAATCCTCTGAACCCAGAAGATTTGAGAAGAAACGAAGATTGTTATGACTTCGGACTGCAACTTCCCCAAAGTGCAGACTTTAAGGAAGATGCTTTAGACTGCTTAATGTCGACACCAAAACGACATGACGATGAACAAAACACTTATGAGGATAGCAACCAACTCGATCAGCGAGCTCAAGAAAGGGATGAAATAATTAAAGATTTAATGAATATTGAAAACAAAATGAATATGGCTCAAAAACACAATTCGTCCGTAAAAGACGATCAAAATAACACAAATCCTGACTCTAATGTTCAAGATTTTAACGTAAATCAGTTAAATGTTTCTAACGTATTTGACAACGACTCAGACAATAGTAAAGAGTTAGATACTTCGAAGAACAGTAATGCTGATTTGTCAGCATCTATAACATCAAGTGGTTTACAGTGGGATAATTTAGATATAAATAATAAGGAATCTGGTGACAACGAGGATAATAGAAACAATGAACACAGCTCTAATGCTGATAATCAAATCGACACAATGACCTCGGAATCGCAATATCAAGATTCTGTGATAGATTTGACAGGACCTGTTAATGACAAAGCAGAGCAGTGGGGAAGTATCATGAATGAAAGTGATGAGTTAAATAAGGAAAACGAACAACCTAGTATAAACGATGAAAATATGAATTCCACTTTAGAAAATAACATTCCATTTGCAGTGGGATTGCTTCCTCTTAAACAAGTTCAACCCACTGAAGATGGAAGTTTATTAAAACGGAAGAATTCTATTGATGTCGATTTACTGGACAATGTAGATGCAAAATGTTTAAAACGTAAGGTGAAGTACAAGAAATTGTGATAAAAACATTATTATTATATAGTGTTTAAACGTAGTTATAATAAAAAAAATATCTATAGCTAAATGTTTTGTCATTACTTATTGGATTGTCCGTGTGTTCGCCTGGAAAAACAATAGTGGTCTATAGCGCGTTATTACCTCATTAACGCGCGTATTAATTGCGCGAATTCGCCCCCTCTGGACAAGGCATTATACATGAAACGCCTTTACACGCGTATTTCAGAGCGAGTTAGTCTTAAGGGAAATGGACCGCGCATATTGTACGAAATCACGCTCTTTTTGGACGCAACGGTCGCGTGTAGTATGCGCGAGAATCGTGACGAATTAGCCCTTTCTGGATAAGCTCAAAGTATTTAATATAATATAATTGATTAAAATACGTCGAGTCACCCTAGCTGTATGTATCTGTTATATTTATATCTCGTCATGGAGCGATAGAGCCGAGAGATGAGGGGGGATATTTAAAAAAAGTTGAATAAAAAGATATGGTTAATTATTAATATTTATTTTTTACTGGAAACAAGTACATATTACAATCATAATCTTAACATTCATAAGGCATTTCATATAATTTTCTTAATCTAGATTACTACAAACATTGATCGGAAATATGGAGATTCATTCAGCAGGCAATTCAATAGGCGGGATGTGTACTACCTTTGTAAAGTTCTTGATTCTGATATTATTTTTTAAAATACATAAACATTAATGTACCTAAATAGGTAGGTAGGTAAGCATCAGCCAGTAAAAAATAATAAAAATAGCTTGAAAACTCTTCCGCTTAAGAACTAATTGATTTGAATTGCAATATTTTTTAAGGCTATAGTCGTACTTGATGTCGAGTCCTCTAAAATATTAATGTTTAATTTCGTTTAATATATCTAGATCATCAAAAATTATAATATAAAAACAGTAAGTATAAATATAATAAAAATAACTTTAAACAAAATAATCAGATCAGTGATAAAAATGGCTCGGATTGGTCGTACTTACATTACAAAATACCTTTTTATTAAAAGATGCTACACAGGTCTTTTAGCGCAAGTAAGATATAATCGGCTCATCACAATAATAATAATAAGCAATCTCAATATTTTCTTCTCGCCCTCAGTAATAAATGTTCATATAAGAATTGCATAGATCACTGGTTTGGAATTGCTTGCTTTAACAAGCATACAATGTAAAAATACTTCTTTGTTGTAAAAGCACAACTGAAAAAGAGCTTTGCTGTTTTTCGGGGTGTAGCATCCTTTACAAAATTGCTGCCTTAATGTACACTATGTGATATGAAAACTAATATTCCGAGATTCCACCGCTCGATTCTGCAGGTATTTTTTTTAAAACTTAATTCTAATTACTGAATTAGTATATATGTATTGCATGTTCCGGGACACCTATAAAAATTAAGCCGCGTGTTTTTGTTGATATGCTTACTGCGTCAGGCGTTCAATAATTTAAATGGTGCAACCCAAAAATGGGAGCTGACAACCGGTGTTCCTTTTTTTTATTGCAATAAAATTTTATTACATGTACTTGCGGCTTAATTTTTATAGGCAACCCGGAACGAATGCATTACATACTTACTTCACCATTCATTTGAATTAAAATTATTAAAAAAATATATTTATGCAGATTTAAACGGTGGGATCTTCGGCTATAATATTCTAAAATTTTATACAAACATTCTTACATACAAATTATTAATATCATTCTCAGTACATTACTTATTGTCAACAAAAAATTGACAGGTAATAGAATATAAAAATAGGACATTATACATAAATACATATGTAAAACTTATGAAAATCTACGTATCATTCACGCATGCTATGAATATAGTATGTATTCGCTATGATTTATCAATGATTTCTGACCTGATAAACAGAAAACTATTTGTTCAAGAAACACAAAAAATATAAAGCTTTTGTGCTATCTTGTCTGTCAATAATTAAAATATAAAATCGTATATAAATATTATATTTCTATCTAATATTTATATACGATTATCTATATAGATGATTTAAGGTCATAATTTTTTTTTACCGTGTTTCGACATCATTTAACACTTGGTCAAAAAGTAATGGCCGGATGCAAATCACAACCGAATATAAATTACATAAAAGGGAATGTCTAAATTTAAGTCATGATATATATATCACGAAATAACCCTTAAAGTAAAAAGTGTAAATAAAGCTGTAAAGTATAATATTTGTATTTGTACATTTAGTGTATTAGCGGAGCTTCTGGCAGAATATCCGTATGAATCGGTGTGATAGTCTCCCATTTGGAAGGTAATAGCGGGTGAAGACATTCTGCCGTCGCCTCCGTTCGAATATGCAAGTACACGCAGGTTATACGACTTGCCTGGAGTGAGATTCATTACATACGCTTCCAACTTGTGTTCTACTGGTACTATAGTGTCGTTCGCGGTGCTCATATCTTGATCGATCTCCCAAACCCTTACCTGATGAAGAAAACATTAGGAATAAATATAAAACTATTACAAACTTCGCGATTTTTGCTGCCTACAAAAACGCGTGAAAATTGGTGCGTCAGCCATAATTGTAGGCCCTCATGCCCGGTCCTGGCTTCGCACGAGTGCAATATGCATGTGCAATATTGCTGAAAACTGCATTAAAATCCTTTGACTAGTTTAAAAATATCTTTTAAACTACCCAACGGATTTTAAAGCGTACAGACATCTGGAGCAACTATCTTTTATACTATTTAAAAACTAGCGACCCACCCTACCCCGTCTTCGCAAGGGCAGACAAACCTTAAGATTTTTTTGATACACAAATGGATAGTTATTCAAGAGGAAGGCCTATTGAATAACTTATTGAATAACTTTTATGTATTATTGATGTACACATGTTTTATACAAATAAAATATCTTTATCTTTATCTTTATCTAGCTATCAATTGGTATAAACCATATTAAATAAATTAATCCGTTCGGTAGTTTTTGAGTTTATCGCGTTCAGACAGACATACAGACGCGGCGGGGGACTTTATAATATGTATAGAAAAAAATCATTAGAACCCTCGAAAAGTTTTTACACACTTTAACAAGAATAATATCAAAGAAAAACTGCACTAAAAAAGGGTTCATTCTAATCATGTGGAAGCTACATTGCCACAGACAGACCCACAGTCACCCACGTTTAGCAATAAGTTGTAAGCTTCATGTGTATGACCTAGCTTTTTTTATGAAGATTAAAGAAAATTAAAAGTGTTCACCTTATATCCAAGCAGTGGTTCCTCTTCATCGGTGGGTTGCACGTAGCGCCACACGACACGCACGGTCGTGGGATTATACGCCCACACGTTCACAGACGCAGGCGGCTTCTGTGGAGCCTTACGGAACGTTCGCTCCAGGTAGCGCTCACTCTCTGGACCTTCGCCAGCAGAGTTAAAAGCCATCACCTAAACATTAATGTTAAGGTAGTTAGTTGTTGCGACAGTTCATATTTGTTTTGATAATGGCTATTATTGTCAGTAGCAAAACAATAAATAATGAAAACCCAAAATTACCTTAACGTAATAGTATGTATCAGGTTGCAACCCTACAATAAGAGCCCAGTGGCGCGTCGTCCTCGACAGGTAGTAAATGCATTCCTCTTCCTTGTTCGCCTGCTTCCAATACTTAAGACGATGACCGATCAGCTTGCCACGCAATCTTTCACGCGACTGGTCTATAGGGTTCCATGTTACGTTAAGTGATGTAGAGTTAAAGGATCTTGCGTAAACCATCTGGGGTGCAACCTGCGGCATGTCCTCGGCAGAATATATGGTGAATACAGGACTCTCTGGTCCCGCACCTACGTCGTTGTAAGCTTGAACCTTAACATCGTAAGGTGTATAAAAATATGTTGTAGATATATGGACAACATAAGTTCCGACATTACCGTACTTCTTAAGAGATAACGACTGAAATTCGACCTCAGTTCCATTACGACGCCAAAATATCTTGTAATATATGCCAGGGCCATTCTGTAAAGATGGTGGCAAGGTTTGCCAAGTTATGGTTAAATCGCCAGTCTTTCCTCCACCCCCTCCGACATTAGCTGGCGCTTGGTAAGGTTTATCAGCTGGAGTAGAAAATTGCGGACTTGGTGCCGACGGTTTTCCTGCTCCTAAAAGATTTACAGCTTGAACTCTGAATTCATAAATAGCCCATGGCATTAACGTTGTACTTAGTGTAGCACGTTTCCGTCCATTGTATCGATCGATTTCTATTACATTCGCCACATTATCGCTTATTGTGTACCAAGTTGCATTCCATTGTGTGCGACCAGTCACTATGTAGCTTGTGATGGGGCGGCCATTGGAATTGCTGTCAGTCCATTCTAAGGTTACTGATGAACGCTGAATGTTTAACGTTTGTAAGCCGCCAGGGGGACCGGGAGGTCCTTCGATGCGTAATTGAGTATGCGAAGAGATACGTCCTATTGCAGACTTCATGATACATTCGTAATCTCCGACATCCGATAAACTTACATTAAGAATAGTGAGCTCACCTCCATCTATTTTAATTCTTTTGTTAGCATATAGATCAGCTGCTTCTTTCATGCGAATACCATTGTGGTGCCAGAAGTAGGCTGTGTCTAGCATGGGGTCTATTTCTGCATTGCAATGTAAAAAGACTACTTGATTAACTTGAGTAGTAATTCGCGGAGGCAATCGCTCAAGAAAGCGCGGAGCACGCAACACTATCAGTCGTCCCCTGCTTTCATCAGTTCCATATTGGTTTTTAGCTACACATGTGTAAACACCTTCATCATCTCTTGAAAGTTGACGGATTATGAGGTTTCCAGTTTCTGATATAAATCTTTTTCCACCAGCTCCTATAACAATGTTATCTTTTTTCCAAGTAAATGTAGGTTTAGGTGCTGCCTCAGGGTTACATTTTAATGTAACATTACCACCTTCAGAGCCATATGTTTCAGACTCAAGTGGTTTTTTTTTAAACGATGGCTTCAAAGACAAAACTCTCAATTGACCTGTTGAATAACTTGCTTTCAATTGATTTTTGGCTTCACACTGGTACATGCCTGGATCTCTAACAGGATCTAAATACTTCATTATTAATACATTATCTTGTATTATGTAGCGATCTCTATCTTCAGGTTCTAAAGTATCCATTGTAAGTTTTTGACCATTTTTCCACCAAGTATAATTTACATCTGGAATACCAAAAGCTTCACAGTTCCAATGTAATTCACCTTTATTATCCATATGCTTATTTGCCAGAGGTATGGTAAAGTTTGGCTCAGCTTGGACTCTCAGGAAGACAGTATTTGAAATGCGTGCTCGATCATTCTTTACATCACATATATATTCTCCTTCATCTTCTACCCCAACATTGGGTATTGTCAGAACACGATCATAATTACTAAGATGAGCTTTTCTTGGCAGATTGCCATTCTTTCTGGTCCAATTATAAGAAGGCACTGGATATCCAAATGACACACATTCTAGACGAACTTCCTGTCCAACAAAAGGTGCTTCGGGAAAAACTTTAGGGAAATTGTTAGGAAATTTTAAATGTTGATAATCTGAATGAGGATACACATACAGGGGGAAGAAAGGCCCATTACGCCCCGCATCTGATACCTTGCTCATAACATTACAACTGTAATTACCCCTGTCAATTGTCTCCAACGCTGAGAAGTAAAGACCTCCATCATAAGATACAAACACTCTCTTGTCTTCTTCAACAAGATTGGGAAAATAGTTTCGAGCCCACAAAAAGTTTACTGCAGGATAATAGGATGGTGGATAACAATACATAACTTTTCCCCAATATTGATTACCACTTTCAACAGATCTCTTTTGATTGAATTCTCTAATAAAGCCAAATGACAAGCGCACAGACTCTGATCGAATTGTACCAAACTTGTTTGAAGCTGTGCAGTGATATTTAGCATTGTCTTTATCAGTGTCAGGATTATAAATCATTAATGTCCCACCACTTAGTACAAATCTTGTTTCCACTAAAGGATCAATTTCAGTATATATAGGTTTATCTACCTGATACTCTTCTCTGTACCATTTATACACAGGTGCAGGATATCCACCTGCAATACAAGTCAACTGGACATGATAATTTCTCATTGGATCATAAATAGTGTCCACTGGCTCTTTTATAAAATAAGGACCTCTAGAGATTCTCAGAGGATCATATGTTTCCAGACCATATGTAAATGATCTTTCCTCTTCAATCAGATAATGCAGTCTTTGAGTTAATCCTTCACATATAAAATGGAAATACTGATTACCTTCAACAGGAAATAAACCCCAACGCCCAGCTTGGTGTGAGAATTTGTACACTAAATAATCGCGAGGCTGTAAGTTATAACTTGTGTATATTGATGTCTCATCACTAAAGAACGCATTTTCTAGACCAGTAAGCTGAGATCCATCAGCATCATTAGACCAATATCCTGGAGATTGCTGGTGAGCGCCAATGTACCATGAACCCTTTTGGGGATCCAGTTTCATTAGATGTGTAATAATGAAACCATGTTCTTCTGGGCTATTGACAGATGCCAAGTCAGCTTCGTAAGCCAAACAAATTTTTCGAGCCTCATTTCTGGGGCGATCCGGAGACTTAGTAAAACGATAACATGACTCCCTAAATCTAATCCAATTTGGAGGGCACCTATACCTTTCTTCGTTATCTAAGCCGGCGTAGTACGTAGCTGTATTTTGAGGATCTACCTCATTGTCATTGTCTCCGTAATTATCTGAGTTAAAGTTATCATTGTAGAACGTACTCTGGCCCGTATTAAAATCGTTTCCGTTTACAGGAAAGCTTCCGTACGGTACTTGCGAGTTTGGACGGTAAAGTGTTCCATTCTGATTATTATCCGGGTACGACTGCTGAGGATAGTTATTGTAGTTGGGATTAAACGCACCAGACTCCGAAACTTGACTTCTCACGCAAATCGTCACAGAAAGTACAAACAAAATACGCTTCATTTTTATATACAAAATAAAGGAATTAATAACATTATCGTTATATCACCATTTCATATTGAAAATCGTTTCTTTTAAAAATAGTTTGTGATGATGACAAACACCTTGAAAAGAAACCTCGCCCAATCTCACCATAGACTTAACTTAATAGCCTACCTACCATAAACAACAAACAAGTGTACTCTGTGCCATAGACAATTAAACAGCAACAAGTAAAGTGAAGCTCAAAGAAAATGAAACAAAAATTATCATAGACACCAAGAAAACAAAAAGTGGTTTTGAAACCAAGGCTCCACACGTTGGCGCCAACGTCAACAATGCTCGTCAGTCTGACAAAGAAATGATGAAAAAGATTGCCCATTATTATACTCTATATGTCAATTTGTAGTCTTGTGGTAATGTGCCACAAGACTACAAATTGACATATAGAGTATTTGACCATGCCTATAAATTTAGTGTAACAAAATTCTTATTTCAAAAAATGTTCCACTTCACTGTTGCACGTTGAAGCACATTGTACTAGTTCTGGTCCCGTCAGAGTCAATGTGAGGATGTCCCATATTGAAATAGCTGTAACTACTTTTACACTGAGTACATGTAGGTAGTTATTACTGGTTATTAAAAGAAAAGTAAAACAAACAATCGTAATTGTATGTAATTTGGTAAGCGTCAGGATGGCACCTTTTTTATTGTGTTTGATATAATACTAGCGACACGCCCCGGCTTCGCACGGGTAGACAAAACGTTAATGAATGATGTACACCTGTAACCAAAATCCATTGGTGAAAACCATTTGAAAATCCGTTTCGTAGATTTTATCGCGTAGACTGACAAACGCGCCAGGGACTTTGTTTTATTATGTGTATAGATAGATATATTATATACACTTACTTAAACCTAATACTTAAAATAAAGCATTTGCAACACATTCTTTTTAATTTTTTTACAAAATCAGCAATTTGTTCACATTGCTGTCGACTGGAAGTGTGTCCAAAAGGCAGTATTGCCACGGTATATGGCAATGCTTATCCTCTGTCTAAGGAAAAGAGCCAGCCTTTGGGTCACGCGAAGTGTCAACAAGGCGTTTGGCCAGGTCTTTAAAAAGCACTCTGACCCAACGGACCAAGGGTTTCAACCCCAAACGGCTCGAATATATAGTTTCCATCAAGGTTGTTATATATTCACCGTTTGAGGATCTCAGCAGCCGCAGAAGCAGCGGCCAGCACAGCACGACGAACTAGGAAGATGGGATGGCGCAAGAGTATCGACACAAGTAGCGTCCCATACTAAAGGCCTACCCTTTTCACGGGAACTAAGACATGGCGTCCGGTCTCTTGCCATCGTCGCGTGCCAGGCCATTGGGTTCGAGTGCAGCCGGGACGCCGACAGCAACACGAGCTCGTCGCGTGATGTCGTTTAAACTTGCATGTCACGCTATGCGTTCCGCGCACTAGAGCTAAATGACAGGCCGTGTTGCCCGATGCTGTTGACAACTTCGCTACAGTGACAGCGATGTGGAGAATAACAAGAAATGCGAAGGCGTAGTGCAACACAGTGGCGGAAAGTAATATCGTCGAACAAGGTGCCTATGATCGCCGACGGTAGTGCGTGAAGCTAGAGGGTTTAGAAGATAGATACACACAGAGGTGGAGGTCACATGGAAACAGCTTATATTGTTAATTTTTGTCTTTATAGGTCTTCTACATGATCGAAACCAACCACCAACCATGGTCAGTCACAAGGTTACGCGTTATTGAAGTTATTGAGTTGATTAATAATTTCATATTCTATCCAAACAAAAAGCCATTCGGCCTGTTTAGAACCTCTAAACTGTTGCACAGAAAAAAAGTATCATTCTTCTACAAAGAAGGGCAGCATCTTAGTGTAAACCTTTTTTTTCTCTAAGGGCAGCACTGATTACAAATAAATGTCAAAGTCGAACGTCAAAATGCATTCAATTTCAAAATGCGAATTCAAATTCAAAATTTCAAATTCAAATTAACAAGCGGCGGCGCGGCGTTCTCTTCTGCTGTCTGATTGAGTTGTGTCATTAAAATTTGTTTGTGTATGTGTATCACATAAAACCTTTGTTTTTTATCCTCAGTGCTACAGTGATTAAATCTAGTATATTAATTCTACAAAAAAATAACATAACAAAATGGTGATAAGAATTTGTAATAAATTTCGAGGCCGAAATATTATTGATAGCCTTGTTTATTATTTTATACAAAAAAGAGCAGTGTTTATTTTTCATATTGTTAACTCCAGCAAAAGTTCAAGACAGTAAAAGAACTGAAGACTGAAGAGGTAGGTACGACTTTAGGCTATGTTTGTGTGAACTTTGGTTTCAAATGATTTATGTTAAATTTACCGTCTATTTGTAATTTGTAAGTACGTACAGTAAGTTATACTTGCTTACAGAGAAGTCACAGGTCGTAGAATACGTATATGATACATATGGGACGAAATAATACAACTGTCAATAATAAATATATTACGCATATTTTCGGTATTGCTGATCTGTAGATTCTGTAGTAAATTGCGTATTACGATGCGTTAACCAATCAAACAGTTTTTATCTTTTCATAGGCGACAAATCCAGTGATTTGTTTAAATAAAATTGGTATCTATCTTTGATAAAATCGTAGCTTGGCGCCGCGCCGAGAGCACGCTTTTGCTTTTTTTAACGTGGCTGTCAAAGGGTGAAAATATAAAAAGACTGCTTTAAAAAAAGTTTTTTAGCACTGAGTGCTAAAGCACTTAACATGTGCTGCACTCCACACTTAATTAAGCAAGTCTTATTTTAGCTACAGAAATATAACGAAATTAATGATTGTGTTTTGAAGGTTTTGTTTAAGGTACATACGAAAACATAAAATACATAATTGGGAAAAAATTAATTAGGGGCTTACTTGGCTGGTTTCTCTTTGCCCCAGTTATTTTTGTTGTAGTTATTTGTAGTGATTGCTAGTTAAAAAAATAATTTAATACTCAATACTATGTAACTTACTGTAGTAAATCAAACATTTCAGAAAGACAAGCCAACCAATTAAGAATTAAGTACCCAGGTATTTAATGTACCTAGGTACTTAATGTACCTTTCTATAATGTGTGTATTTTTTTTCATAGGCGCTATTTTAAGTCATTTTTCCCTTATTTCAGTTGATCAACCCCCATTGTCTTACTTGAGAACAAATACAAATACATGCATAAATCCAACCAAGCTTATTAAATTAATGTTATTATTATTATTTATTTTAAGCCTAAACTGCAGGGTAAATCATTCCACTCCTTATATGACTGTATCTAGTGCATCCCTCCATCTCAATCAGGATTTTGTATGTGGCCTTCATACATTGGCAACCAAGTCATGTTATAGAATAATACTTCATGTTTAATATTTATTTTTATGTAACTTCTAGCATATTAATATGCATTACGCATTTTTTTTTCTGAATTTTGCAATCTTATGTATTACAATTATTTACTAAAACTTCTAAAGCAAAAATTGATATTTTTATGAGAAAATAAAACAAATTTTGTTGCTGTTCTTTAAATTGTATATATACTTTTGACGTATACATTGTCGTGTTTTTTATAATTTTAACCTCATTAACTAGGCACCTAACATTCGCGTAAACATCAAGGTTACATCACACGTAACATGTTACATTACAACACACGTTACATGTCACGCCGTCGTCGCTTCTGTGTGTCACGATTCTAGGTATTCATGTTAACAGTGCAACAGGTGGGATTCACTTCGAACTCGCCCCCTTTCAATCCACAGATGAACGCTATTGTCCGCGTATTATTGCTAGCGCCTGTGTAATTGTATTAACTATAACAACTTCTGTTGTTTCTAGATAATAATGCTACAATAATAATTACGAACAGAATGAAAGCTTCATAACAGACTTTAAATTTTTTTACCTATTTTTATAGGGCTGTCACTCGATTATCTTTACATAGTATATTATGCGTAACAAAGTCGCTCCGCTGTCTGTACTTGTAGATCTTTTAAACTACACAACGGATTTGAATGCAGTTTTCAGCAATGAATGAGTAAGGTTTTTGTGTATAAATCATTTATGTTTTGTTTACCCATTCGAAGCTGGGGTGGGTCACTAGTTTTAAATAAAATAAGAAACCGGGCAATCGTAACTCGGGATTTGGCTATGAACACGGCCGGACAAACAAACAGGTTTTCCAATGTTTGTACGGAAAATTTATATAGGTACCTAGTTCAACTTTGAAGTATGCAAGGTTTTATAATGTTATTATGGCAAAAGTTTGTATTTGTTTAGAGAATAGGTATTTAAAGAATATACAATATTGCCTTCGCACACCTCCTACCTACCGCTGCTTTCTCGCGAACCGTATGTTTAAAGCTTTCTTCTGTTCGTACTTATTTAATAATAGGGCAAATAATAATAATAGGGCAAGCCGTTATCCGCCTCATCATGAGAATAACGCATATCCTGAGGGCTAACTTAACTTACTAGCTAACTTAGCTTTTTTTAACCTTTAGATATAAATGAGAAATATGTCTGAGGGTCTATGTAGGAGCATACATCCACAGAGCAGCTTGTGGCGAGCTGTGTGTCCCAAGGAGTCACTCCTTAGGAGGGCTCCCAGCTTCTAAGGAGCCCTAAGGAGGCTCTTCTTCTTGCCTTAACTGGCTGGCTAGAGGAGTCGCTAGAGCTATAATAGGGGGTGGAAGTGTCTAATGGCGTAATAGCGAGAAAACCCGGTCCGGGTCCGCTACTGTGATCCGCGATGACCGCCATTTCGGGGCCGCACTGCACGACGCCTACCCGCTCTCGCACTGGTGTTGCCTTCTGGTGCCTGCAGTGGCGGCTGTTTTGGAGGCCCATCTGGTGTGTGTGTGTGAGTGTGTAGATTTTTCAAAATATGTATCATCTTTCATTTTTTATAGTTAATGCAATGTGACTGCTAAATTCATTTAAATAAGTCTCAAATGGGTGCAGGGGTAACTTCGGCAAAGGTCGTAAGTGCCCAGTCGGCATGGGGCAAGGAAGAAGGCTATTGCTGTGGGATGCCTTGACATGACGCGGCATGCTTCGAAATTCCGCGTTATACAGCAGCATACGCATATTTGCCGTGCATCGCCGTCAGTCAGCGACGGCCATTAGTGCTACTTCTAAAGAGTGAAACTAAAAAAACATTTACGTCGCACCGACGACGAGGCGGTCAGAGAACCGAGAAAAAAAATAAGACTGCCATTTAATTGTTCACGTTTTTATTTTCCATGTTATCAACAAGAAATAAGACTCAATAATTATAGTAATACTTATACTGTAGGTATAGCTAATACAGAGAAACATTACACGATTTCGATACAGTTCAGAAAAGTACACAATTCTGTAAAATCGATGGTTACATTTACTCCAAAAAATTATTATTATTAATTTTCTTCATTCTATTTTCCGCGCTCAAGATAGATAATTCTAATAATAATTCATCACAGATTAATAATGTACTTCTTCGTTTCTTGTTTTCACAAAGAAATAAATAGGTAGGGCGGAACATGGACTCGACTACTGCATTTGATACTGCTACATTCATACGGAGTCCCAAAATATTGTATAGAAATTTGTATCCTGACCTAAAAAATGACCAATGTTTTATTATTTACTATATTATTATATTTAATAAATATTAAAGGTCATTGGCATTATTTAGAACAGATGTATGCCGCTCCAAAATAAGTTAACAAAATAATTTGTTTACAGTTTCATCTTATTTACATTGTTACTTTTTCTATTTCTTTTGCGATATGCGTAATATGATTTAATAAAATCTCCTAATTTTTATAGGGCTGTATAAATATAACAACATAACTCATTTTATAATTAAAGTAAAATATTGTACAATATTAATAAAAATATTTTGGGGTGACAATATTAGCAAACATAACAAAGAACAAAAAATGCCATATTTATAATTATAATTGATAAAGAAGTTACTAGCATAATCTCAAAATGTTACATGATTATAACAGTTCATAGGTGATGTATCGATAACAAAAGTATGACTGGTACCCCTAGATATAAGAACTTGTCCATGAGCTCGAGATAATGTTCAATAGATTCTAGTTGCATACAATTCACATTGCACTTGTTCATGTTTGATGACTTAAGTACAACAGTCGTGTGATTAAGGCCATCCAACCCTGTGACTTGATATCTTCATTCCAAATATATAAAACTACAATATTCATGAATAACCACGTATACTATTGCACACACAGTATAAGATTATGCTAACGCCTTACATTTAACAGTGTGGTAACTACATGTCGTTAATTTATTATTAATAAAATAATTATACTAATTCATCTCGCCGCAGCGTTCATTACTTATTCACCTATCTACCCAATACACCATACACCAACATTAAATAGCACCCATGAGAATATCGAACATTTAAAGCAACATCTATACGCATAATATCTATAAAACTATATACAATATTTACACAAGTTGTTCATTAGTATACACAACATCTTACAAGCCAGACACTTAAGAATGACAGAAAATAAATTGATTATTATGAAATGGCTGCCTTATTAATACACAGTCTCATGAAACGATTTTTATAATATTGTTCTTCATATGAGATACATGTTACATTACAATAATCAGTCAAGCTTGGTATTAAGATCTCGTTATTGAGCCGTCTCCAATCAAACACGCTGATACGTGTTTTATTTGTTTTTTCAAAATCATTTACTATTATAGTAATCGATTTATATTATTTTCCCGTGACCATAACATGTCTTAACTTCGCCTTGTCAAAAGCAGTAATAATAATATCAGAAATGTCTGACTATATAGTGTCAAGTGCTTCTTCTGTTCTGGCATATTGCTAACACCAATATATTTAACTGTAGAACAATATGACATAATATGTAATATCACATTAAAATCTATTTGACAATTTGTAAGATATCTACAATACATTAAAGACTGATAGGAAAATGTGATATTTTCATATACAATTTATGTAGGCCTTGGCTCCGTAATATAAATGAGCATTTCGTTTTTTGTTCAATCAACGGTCTTACAGCATAATATCCTAGTGTCAGCTAACAAGTATGGTCTCAATCTTGAGCAGTTGTCTAAGTTTATCGGTGACTCGGACAAGCGCAACTTTGGAAGCGCGCACGTTCACTTTCTCTCCGGCACAGAGAAGCTGATGACATTGGGCTCGTTCTAGGAACTCCTGGGTACGTATCTCTCGCAATAATTCCTTTGGTGATCCAGAGCCACAATGGATTTGCTTTAGAAGACTTTCTTTTGATTTGATCTGAAATAAAATATATTATGTTATATTATTTTAGTAATTGACTGCACGGATAGCCGAGTGTATGGGTCATTACGCCAATTGCTACTGAACGCGACGTGCCGCGGGTTCGATCCCTGCATGGGACTACTTTTTCTATGTCTGGGTGTTCTTCGTGCATGTGATTTGTATGTTTATAAAACCCCTGCGACACAAGGATTCAGTTACTCAGCACGGGAGTCGTTTTTTTAAAGAAAGAAGAAGAAGAAATTGATTGTTTAGATTTTATTTCACCAGGTTGTTTTATTTTATGTGCATGTTTGAAGTTCTTACCTGTAGGAGGTTAGTTATATCCTGGAGTAAGCACCATAAGCCGTCAGCCGGTTGACCAGTAGCAGTTCTGAGACTATAGAAGGGTGGCAACGGTGCTTCAGTACACTGAATCTCTATCATGGAATCCGGTGGCGGAGGAGGCGAGGCCGGTGGAGGTGACGATAGTACATCACAACCGATTTCTTCACGATCTGTATAATATGAATTAGTCATTTAGACTTAGATTATAGCATGTAGTTTTTTTATTCGTAAAGAAATTAATAAGTTTTATTATATTATATTATTAAGTCTTTTGTACCTATGACTTCGGTAGGAGGTGGAAATCGCCAAGGTTCAATAGCGTTGCCCTGAACATCAGCAATGTGTAATCTCAGCAGTGTTGAAGCAGGACCCTCTGTAAGTTCTTCTGGTGTTTGCCCGGCGTAAGTACCGAGCAGGGGATCCGCGCCATACGCAAGGAGTAAACGTATAATTTCAACGTGGCTGTTCTCACAGGCTTCATGTAAAGGTCTAGAAAAAGAAAAAACGCATTAGTTTCCATTTATTTTTCTATTAAATTGTCAACAGATACTAAAGGTAAAACTTACCTTATTCCTCCTTGTGCAGCTGCAGATACGTTAGCACCGTACTGCAGAAGTAGACGAGCTATTCTGACATGGCCCTTAGCCGATGCCACATGCAAAGGCGTAAAACCTGCATTATCTTTTGCTGAAGGGTCAGATTCCATCTTCTCTAAACAGTAAGCAACACAATCCTGAAAGAAAAGACAATATTGAATATTTATATAATAATACAAAAATATTACCAACTTTTAAGTATAGGTACCAGGTACCAAATACATAAAAATATATTTAATACTTACAGTATATCCTAACCTAGCAGCACGGTGAAGATGTGTTTCTCCAATACTTTTGTTGATAAACCAGCCTTTGATTTCTTTATGGATGTCATGCACTGATTCGGGGCTTGGTTTAGGTGCAGGCCTACGAATTTTAGTGGAGGGCTCTTCTCTGCGTATGATTTTTTTCTTCTTTCGTATATAGTCGAATCCAGAACTAAATTTTCTTCTTCCAAAAAGCCGTTTTAAACGTCTTTTGGTATTCCCTTCAGATGATCCTAAGGAACTACTTTCAATTTTAGTTTTATCCTTTTCTTCTTGAGGAGAATGTTCAGTTTTGTGCTTTTTTGCTGATAATTCTTTCATTCTTTTGTTATTTAGTGATTTCATTATACTGTTTCTTTTTTTTAAACGCATTAGCCGTCCTTTGGCATCGTTTCTTTTTAATGACTTTGTACTTCTGAGGCCATCTCTTATGGAACTAGACCTTCTTTTAAGTTTATCCTGTACTATCTTCCTGGGTTTGAATTTAGGCTTTGGTTCAGGTTCTTTCTTTATTTCTACAACTTTAACTTCCTTTGTTTCAGAAAGGTCATCATCTCGACACGAAGTCGGCGGGGCTGAGGCTGGTCGCTCATCACCAAATACTTCTTTAATTGTAGCTCGCTGTTTTAAGACGCGACTTTCTGTTCTTGTCCTAGATTTTAAAACGACTGGTGCAAATTCTTCAGTGGCACCAATAAGACCATCTGTATCTTTTATAAACGAATTTCGGAACGCAGTAACAGTCTCTTTCCTAAAAGCACCTAAATAAAATATATCTTCCATTAATTTTTCCTTTTTTACATTGTAACTTCCTTTGTTACCATTTTTTACTAAACCTAAGCTGGGCGTAGGTAGCAAATCGCTCGTATTTTTTTTAGAGATGACTTTGGGCGTTTTATCATCTTTATCTTTGTTTTTCTTTTCCTTCTTATCTTCTTTTCTTCCACATTTCTGAATTAAAACATCGACTATAGAACTACTTTTTTTTTTTATTTTTGAAGATAGCACTGTGGATGTGGAAGCCTCAGAATCGTAATGCAATTTATTTGGTGCTGAATAGCTTGAGTTTGAATCCAAATCGCTGTCCAATGTAAGCTTATCAGGACGTCGCGCGTACAAATCATCCGTAGCAGCTGATGGTACCGAAGAAGGCGCTGGGGACAGTGGGGCTGGATCTAAATCAGGAAGTGATGTAGAACCACGTGTAAAAATAGCTCCTGACACTCTACCAAATGGCCCGCCAGAACGTCCTCTTGGAATAGCAATAAGCCTGGTAGGCATACGAAGAGAACGTTTATATTTGTATAGTTCATCTTCCCAACCGGGATGAAAATAGGAATTATCCCCAAAGATAGGTTTTCGGACCGGCGTTGAACTACTACTGGCACTACTGTTGTCAACTTTTTTTAAAGGTGATGATTTTACCGGAGTTTTTGGCGTATGTGTAGCTTTAATTTCCTCGCTTTTAGTGTTTTTACGCGTTCGAAGCCTTCTTGCCACACTAATGTCGTCATCATCACTATCAGAACTTGAGTTCACATCTTTTTTTTCAGTAGATAATTTTCCTTTGGATCTAGAAACTTGTCTAGTTAGTTTTAATTTGCCTGGTTTCTCTTCCTTATCTTTTTGTAGAGCTGATGAATCTATTGATTTTCTAGTATTTTTATTTACATCTACATCACAACACTCGAGTTTAACATACGCTGATTTTTCCGACAAGTCCTTTAACAATTGGTACTTAAGTCGTTCACTTTGTTCCTTTTCTTTTAAAATTTTACTCTTTATAAGAGGCTCGTCATCATCTGTTGATTCAGTTTCTTCTTTTATCACAGTTTTAATCGCTGTCTTTTCTTTTGTTTCTTTTCTAGACTGTTGCGACGATGTGTCAGGTTTTTCATTTTTTACCTTGGACTTTGCTTTACCTTTATTAGGCTTATCGCTGTCTTTTTCTTTGTTATAATTTTTGCAGTTTTCGGTTTGATCCAACTGTTTGTCTCGCGAAACAGATTCTAGTAAATCTGCAACTGGAATTTCAATTTCATTGTGAATTTCATCTTCATCTATTGGTTCTTGTTTGATAATTATTGGTGGCGCTATTTCAGCTATAGGTTTTTGGCTGTTCTGTTCAGGTTCAACAGATTCAATATTAGGAGACTGTTCAGTTTTACTGTCATTTTCATTGTCGGGATTATCAATGCGCTTTTTATAGGTTTTCTTTTTATGACATCCAGTTTTTAACTGTTCCATAAAACTGTCGCAAGCATTAGCCCAGTCTAAGTCTTCTACAGGGGCTTCAGTAACTTTTTCCGTAACGGGCGGTTCTAAATTTTCTAATATATTTTCAGTTTTAATAAATATTTCAGCGTCCTTTTCTATTTCTTCAATATTCATTGGCTCAGTTTTAACTTTTGAAATAATTGTTTCAGACTGCTCTTCGTTTTTTATTACAGATTCTAACCTTAAATTGTCTTCCCTGATTTGATTGAAAAGATGAGTTTTTCTTGGAAGTAATTTAAGCTTTTCATTATCCGGTGTAGTCTGTTTTGTCTCAACTTTGGTTATCGAATCTTGTGACGGTGGCATAACTTTTAGTTCTGCTTTAGTCCTTATTCTAGAAGCAACATCGTTTTCTGGGGATTTGGGTTTCGACTCTGGGCTATTGTAGTCTGAATCGCGTGATATAGAATCTACAGCTCTAGGCATTTGTATATGTTGGTTTAAGTTTGGAGTAATGTGATTTAGAGGTTTCAAAGCAGTAGATACTGCATCTATTTCACTATCTTTTGTAAGGTCAGTTATATCTATCACTGAATCTTCAGCGTCATCTATTACTATAAGGTCTGGTATCTGTTTTGCTTGTCTAGGCGGTTCAACAGAACCAGTTTGTTTAGTTTCTAAACTGTTTCGAAGTATGCTTAACACCCTTTTATCAGCGGGAATTCCACTGGTGGGGTCAAAATGATGCGGATGAATATCTCTATGGCTCGGAATCTTTTGTATAACATGATGACGACTATTGACAGATAGATTTCTGTCCGCATGGTAGTGTGCGTGATATTCACTAGGTTCACGAGCCATTAATTCAGGATTATATAAATTACTAGGGTACCTATGATTTGCATGACTGTGATGTTCACGATAGACGCTCGTAATGGTAGGTCGTTTTTGTTCATTTTGATAAGCCTCCAATTGTTTATATCTGCTATAGCTATATACCGGCTGTTTCATGAGTTCTCGTTGTTCTCGGGCAGACTGATTTAGATGATCTATCCGGCTATCAGCTGTCCACGTTTCATAACGAACTATCTTCTCCGGAATGTTACTAACAATTGGTCCTGCTGGCCGTTTTTTCTCTTCTATGATGAAGTGCCGGTCATCGCGGACTCTATTTTCAGGAATACGTTGATCAGTAACAGATCTTGTTAAATCTATTTTAGGAACATAGTCAGCTCTTACAGGAACACTGCGCTCTTGGTAATGATGAGGAGATTCAATAGGATATGATTCTGCCACGGGTCGTCGATTCTCATATGCGCCATTGTATCGCATTGAGTTTTGTCCAGGTTGTGGTTGTGTAAGCGTACCATATCCATGCGTATTTCTTTCTCCGTACTGCGTAAAATTTGGTGCAAAATCAACTTTATGAGATGCTACGTAGCTTGTGGTAGGTAAATTTGCATGACGACTACTAGAAGAGGGACGATGTGCCAACGTCATTATTTTACTATCCACAGCTGAATCGACTATTTCATCTTGAGTTGTGGATGAGTCTGCAGAATTTTTTACTGTTTTTACAGATAGATCTAATGGTGATTCACGTTTCTGTTTTGTTTGATTTATCTGCGTTGCAGCCGTAGGTACTTCTTGCTTTTGTTTAGTTTGATTCATTTGATTCACCAATGACGTTACTGATACAGTCATGCGCGCTTGATTTGGATATCCAGGTTTTACCGTCGATCGTGCTGGTGATGTTTGGACAGGTGTTGATGGAGTATAATCGTAACTTGTTTTAGGTGCAGCTGCTGGACGGTAAACAGCTCTAGACTGTGTAGAGTTCTGAACTTTAATAGGTGCACTAGGTCCGTATCTGGATGTAGACGGTGAAGGTGAGGGATAGTGGTAACCACTCCTAGTGTCTACAGGTCTATTTATGCTTGGATAATCAGCGCGCATTGCTAAACGTGCTGCATCATGTGGATGCGGGGGAAGTGGCACTGGTGAACGCTCTTGTGATCGAGATGAATAATGTGCGCTCATAGCGTCGATTGCTGCGTGTTTATACGGAACTTGATGATGCGTATCGACGCGGTGACTCTGTACAGGCTGCGTGACAGATGAAGGTCGGTAACTCGGATATGCTTGCTGTGGATCATATTTTCGTTGAGGAACTACTGGATGCCTATCATAATGACTTGAAGTCCGTGCATAAGGCGATGTTTCACGGCGTTGCTGTACAGACGAATATTGTATTTGTGCTGATCGGCTTTCAGTAGAATGTCTTTGTGCTGGAGGCGCAGGTTGCGGATGATGTATAGGTGGTACGCGATCGTTAGGTGGAGGCGGCGGTTGCGCATGCTGCATTTGGTATCGTTGTGTAGGTGGACTTTGCGCAGCTACATCGCGCAACCTCGATGCGCTGTGTTGCGGCATCGACCCTGACAGCCTTGCGTACGTTTGTGGACTTTGTCGCGAATGTGTTGAAGGCTGAGGTGAAGCTACCGGTGCGTGGGAGTGTCTATTTCCTTCCGACAAGCTCGAATCATAATGATAGCGTCCATAAGGTTCTGGCGGACGTGACGTAGGATACGGATCTGGCGGTCTACCCGAAGCGTAATGTTCAGGTTGCCTTACAGTTGGTGTTTGAACACGATGCACAGGCGGCCGGTATTGAGATGGGGGCTCTAGTTCTTGAGCAGCTAGTGGTTGCAGTGGTGCGGCTGATGGCGGACGAGCCGGAGACGGGCACGGAGCAGCAGGTGCAGGTGCAGGTGAAGGAAGTGCTCGCGGTGGCTTGCGAATTATGTGCGAAGGAGGCGAAAGTGTCCCCACTGCTTCTTCATCGTCCTCGATTTCGGGCTGCTCGCGCCGTTTTTCAGCAGCTTCACGCATCACAGTGGCCTTGTGGATTATGTGTGGCTCGGGTTCAATTGGTTCTGAGGGCGGCCGTGGTGGAGCAGTCACTGGCGTTGAACTAGGGACGGAAGGTGGGGCAGCCGCGGCGGACGGGGGACGCGAGGAGGGAGCCGGAGCACCGGATTGCGCTGGAGCTCCTTCTTCAGGTAGTGGAGCACCTGTTGGCCATAAAGGCTGTCCGGAGCCGTCAGCTTGTGCTTGCTTCGGCAGGCCCATGAAGTACTGACGCGTTCCTTCAAGTACATTGTTGAAAGACTCGTCCATACTCCGTCTCCTCTAGGCACCACCTGAAACAATGTAATGAATAGAATTTGTTATCTATTCCAGACTTGAAATACTACTTACTAAGACACTTTTGTTGATAATATGTCAGGACTTATAATTGAAAGAGCAATATAAATTGACATCTTTATTAAATAGACACAAATTTTATCACACGAATAAATGACGATATCGGTATTGAAAACGCAAGGCACGACTTCATGGAAGGTGCGTGGTTGGGTCGTTACCCGGGGCTGCCCTTGAGCGTACTTCGCCCCGCACGCAGACATATTCACGGTTTTATAGATTCACAATATAATACACACTAGCAACTTCCGCATGATTCTGCTTAACGTTAACTGACCTTCATTCGACTGAATGTCAAAAACCTCGTTTAATTAATTATCAATTCTCTTTTGAGGCCATGATTCCTGCTAAACGAGTTACACGAAAATCTTTGCGTATCTTTTTACATTTTACTAGGTATTATTAGGCTAAAGACATGATCCGTGTCTCTGTTGGTCGTCAAATCAAATAAATACACATCCAGTAAAACTACTTTTCCGCGCTCGATTTTCGGCATTCAGTGCCATTTAATAAATTTATGATAGTTGCTCTGTATTGTCCCTAAATTTATATAGGTTTGCTGGTTTATGTACGGAGAATACATATTTATAAAGCTTCCCGGAAGGAAGCTGCTCTCTAAGCAACGGACGTACGATCGATTAAAGACAAGGCCCTGGTAACAGTTATGGATAGGATGCATTTAAGCTCCGTAAAAGGTACTTAATTTGTAATATCAATGCATCGACTTTAAATAATTATATTATTTGTCATATTAAACAAATCGGCATTATTCCAGTAGCACGGTAGAAAATAATAAACCTAAACCTGATCAACCTATGTACTTAAACTTATGTTACCAAAACAATCCACTGATCCAAGTGACACTATTTGTTGCAAGACGTACCCATATCAAACATTTTAAATATTTATGTAAGAAATAAATCAGACTAGTTAGTAATTTTCGAGTTCCATTAGGGCTAGAATAATCCACAAAAGAAAAGAAATGCCTATCGATCCCTATAGCTATTCACTCGATTTCGTGTAAGGTCAATGTCACCTACTAGAACGTCTGTAAGATACGGGTTTAATGAACTCGCGTCTCATATTTACCTATAGAGCATATCTACGTACCTACGTTTTATTAGCGTCGGGCGATGTGATAGCAGTCTTAATTGGTTTTCAGTTTTGCACTGAAATATATTGTTTATATTGATTGATATTATATATAATATATACTTTCCTAATGCGCTTATTAGGTACGCTTTCCTTGACTAGTTCCTTATTTAGTCTTTAAATGAGGAAGCCTAAATGTCAAGCATTTCATTTGTTCACCTTTAGGAAGACTGAATACGATTACAATACCAGCCTATAAATGTCCCACTGTTGGACACAGACTTCTTTTCATATAGAAGAGGATCACATTACATACTGAATAGGTAGATAGCCGGGCAATCCCGAGAATATGCGTGAGTAAACCGTTGCATTTCTAAATAATGCTACTGAATAGGATTTAGAATTGAGAATACGAGAACCTACATCAAGGATTGAGAGTACGATTACATCCTAAATTCAGAAAAGACTGAATTAGAGATCCTAAATTTAAGATAGTATATATAAAGCGCATTACTTTGACTATTGTAAGGAAGACAATAGATTTTCGTCGAATTTATCGACTTAAGGTCAAGCAGTACTGACAGCGACCATTTTTTTGTATACAGCTTATCTTGCCTCTATGCCTACGATAGACAAATAATGTTAACTTTTTTAAGATATTTGCAACTTTTGAGTTTTTTTATCGTGTTAACCAAAACATATTAGTAACGTTTTAAGCAAAGTTGCTTGATTATATTATTAAAGCTTAATTCGCGTTGTTTTTAAGTAAAGTAATTGTATATGTGCACTGGCGCGTTACAAGATGCAATTATGCGTGGTGCACTTACGCGGATTCCGTTATAGTGCACGCCCCACTAGAAAATCAACTTAGCTATGTAATAGAAAGATACCGGAATTCATTTTACATAACGCGTTCTTATTTTTTACACGAACAAAGTGACACCATTGTAACTGAACATTGGTAAGCTTTGTGATGCATTGATACTATAAC
This sequence comes from Diachrysia chrysitis, assembly GCA_932294365.1. NCBI lineage: Eukaryota > Metazoa > Arthropoda > Insecta > Lepidoptera > Noctuidae > Diachrysia > Diachrysia chrysitis. The sequence goes on from OW028647.1 coordinate 5,048,503, forward strand.
AAATGCAATAACAAACAATTTGACAGTATAGATATTTTATTAATTATCTTAATAGAGCTAGGGTAAATTATCTTCTAACCAACGTCATTTTATTAAGGCTAAAACTATATCCGTGTAATAGTCCCAACATACTTAGGAACGATCCCCTAATTATAAACTTTGGATCATGGTGGTTTTGGCAGTTATGGGGCAATAAAGGTGCATAAAATTGCACTTCAGTTTTGTCATTGTATAAAGGTTTTATGTTTTGTATATTTGGGAAAAAATTGCAAAATATCTATATCCTATCCTGCCTACTTTTATTTTTAAATTCCGTAAAAGTGCTACCTCACCTAGATTAAGCAGCATTGGCCTGTAATATAACGTTACTGAGTCGAGTATTACATCAACAATGGGGTGAGGAGAACCAGCAGTAGGTACAGTGCGCAACGTGTAGTAATATTTTTTTTTGAGCTCAATAATCGTTTCGTCTGACTTAGTGGAATCAACAAAATTCTAAAAATGGAATCTAATGATACATTATAGTCGTCAAGTCAGGAAGGCAGTATTGTAACATAATGCTTAAAATAAAATTTGAAATGTTACATCACAGGCAGATGCTCCAGGTAAAGGACCACCTTTAAAACGTCGGTGTGAAATTTTTTGTTGCGCTAATAAATAAACTCTTACTTTGTATAACAGCTTCTATCCTGCTTGATGTGAGTGGCGACCCCCAGGCGTGTTCATGACTCCGGTTTCACTTCCAGTAAGACCTGGAATAAACGAAATCCCCGTTTAAAGAACCGAGTAATAGAACATACATATTATTATAAGAATCAATCATTGCGAGGGAATATGTGTAATGTTAGGTATTTGCACAGTGAAAAAAATCAAGGCTAGTGGTTGATGCGCAAACATGAATAACTGTACTCGAACACGTCGTATTTACAATGTTTAAAAGGTGATAGCAGTGGCGGATCAGAGGGAGAGACTCTAGAAGGCTCTAACCTCAATTCGTAGTAGAATAATAGATGTCTTACGTATAATAACTGTATAACGCCTTGTCCAATCTAAAAACGTAAACATTTTAAAATTCTCTTTTTGTGTACATAAGCCAATTAGAAAAATCCTTCACTTATAAAGTGTTTACAGATTTTGCAGTTGCGATGTGGTCACTAACAATGTTTTCGTTGTCCAAAATATTGGTGGGGTTGATCGTTAAAATATTTGTATGTATTGTTGTAATTTAATGTAAATAGCGAGGCCGCCGCTTATTTATTCGTTGGTTGATTTATTACTGATAACAAAACAATCGAGTTATACGTATTCTACTTATCTAAAAGATAGGTAGGCAACTAATGCACAAACTGGACATTGACCCACATTCAACATCCGTTGACAAACGATTTAGCACATCTTGCGAATTGACTTTAAAATCAATTTTGTTGAATAAAAATACACAATAAGCATGCTCTGATTTCGAACACTCGTCTTGTGTTTACGATTATGTAAATGCTGCGTATAGATAATAGAGCACTGGCCGATCTATAACCGTCTTTATTATCTTCTTACATATGGAATAGAAAACTTAAGTGAATAAGTAGTATGAGAACTTCGTAATGATACGTATATACGTCTTAAATACAATTGGTTGATCTGCGAGCTTATGCTCGCAGTGTAGCAAAGGTGTTCACTTTTTTATTTTTCCTAAATGTTGTAATTTCTAAGTTACCAATAACTTAAGTAGTTAGGTAACACTCGTTTTAGTTTTTTAACAAAGTGTATAAGAGAGTAAACATTTATTAAGTTATTTGATTACCATGTGCTGTATGTACTATATAGTATGTTTTTGTATGTATTTAACTATAGGTAACGTACCTATTTATTATTTTTACTCAAGCAGATATCTTTTATTCTTATTAAGATTCTACATAATTATGTAGGTTCAAAGGTTTATACTTCTCTATTATATAAAACAAAGTGGGGTTAGTTAGACCATTTATAACTCAAGAACGCGTCTACCGATTTTCATGATGTTTGATTTGATAGATTCGTTCCACCCCGAATAGCAAAAAACTATAAAACATCGGAAAAGGTTACAAAAAAAAATCTCACATGAACGGACTACTTACGCGGGTGAAACCCCGGGGCACCACTTGTACTTGATATAATATTAGATCTCCTATTGATGCCATCATAATGGTAAATTCATGATTGTAGAAGCAGACGCGTAAAATCCTTTAGCTCCAATTTGAATTTAAAATCAAGAACTACGTAGGTATGTGAAAATATATTTAAATTCATACGATCAAACGGTGTGCTCTACATGATTTAGGTACTTTAAAACAACAGTAGTGGAGATGGAGATATCAGAAAGATGAATATAAAACTTTTCTTTGGAATATTCTTTGATGTATTAACAAAAAAAAAAGAACAAAATGCTTCGACATAACAACAGCGCGTGTGTGTTTAACACTATTTACGTATACAGACGTCGCCAATACAGCTGTGGCGGGTCATTGCCCTCGCGAGCTGCGCGAAACAAGGTGAATCGTAATGTCTTTACTTTTTGTCTCCACCGATGAAAAAAGGCTCCAAAAGTTTTTTGCATCTACGATTTCGTAACGTCTATTAATAACGAATGAGATCACTTTGACGGGGTCTTAAATGTAGGCGCGTTGTCATACATGAGCCTTTGTAAAATATCTTAACTGGAAAATATGATAAAATTATCAAATACTACAATAATTCAAAATAACTAACATAAGCATGTATTTTTGACACCAAGCATTCGAGTGCTTTCGTTTCAGTCGTAGTGGTTGGAATAAATAGATAATGGGACCTAATCTTGAATATTGGCTTGAAGTAGGTAAGTTGCTGCCCAAAACATAATCTGTCCAATTAAATTATTATTAAAGTTTTGTTAATTACAGAATTATAGAATAATCTATAATGAACTTACTAGGCTAATAAAAATAATAATACCAGCCTATAAATGTCCCACAGCTGGGCACAGGCCTCTTCTCATATAAAGAAGGAACGAGCATTGATCACCACGCTTGCTCATGCCGGATTTAAATGGCACCAAACTAATTTCAGAGTCAATTAATCTTCCCCACACCCTGGTACGTCACGTTTGTGTAGTAATCATACCGATGTCCCACCGTAAGCACCCCATGAAACCTGCGAGCAAATAATAGCCAAAGGGGAAGCGTGGGGGAATGAAAATGATATTAAGACTGCCTGCCATCTCCGGCCAGTTTACACTAAAGGGTCACATTTAATTGATTCTCTGAATAAATGATTTTTGTTTACCGCACTTAGCGAAACAATAGTCAACTACTGATCTAATGAGATTTAATGATTTTTCCCGTTATGTTGTTTTTAACAATGTATTCAAATCTGTTCATTGTGTATGTGTTTAAATAATTCACACGATAACGTAAAAAAATATTCATAATAACTATTAGCTACATGAAAACAAATACCTGTTTTAATAGAAAGAAGAAAAGATAGTTTAAGTTGTAAAGTTCCAATCAACAAAAACCACATGGTCTTGTTTCTATGAGAAAAAAAAAGGAATTGATATAATTACTTATCGCATAAAACGCATTCTGCACTCAAGTGTAAAATGCTTATAGATGCTAACACACTCGAAAGCGTGTCAACGTAGGTAGTATGGTTGGAGTATGCGCTTCTAATCGCGTTTCGCGATACACGTGCCAAACAAATACGTGGGGATCAGGGAGGGGCGGGGTGGCAAGCGTGTTCGTGTGTCCGTCTGACTGCGACCACAGATCAGACAAGTAAGCATTAGTTAAATGTTGTCATAAAGAAACTGACTTATTATTAATAAACATAAGTACCTTCAGTTAATCCTAACAAAGTTAAATAAGAACTTTAGAGCTCACAAGTGCCAATTTTTTAATGAGTATACAGACGGATCGGCTTTCACGACGACATGTTTCAGTCTAGTACCTACAATCTACATGTGACACTTAAGACCTTTAATACGAAAATTTTAATTGACAACTATAATTAAATTTAATAAGAATGTGTTTAGCTGTTTTAAGATTTAGTAAATGACTGAAAAATAGATTTACGAGTATCAAACATGATTTCAGTGTAGTTAACGTATCGGTGAAGCGCGGGAGCGGCTGTGGCCCACATTTCGTGTTCTATTTTTCATTAGTGTGCGCTAGCGCCCTCTATTATTAGATCCGCATTGTTTATGGCCGTCGACCGACTAACATCGACCATTTTCAATTGCCTTTACTTCCTGTATTTGTTTCTATTTCTGTTATGAAATCTTACTTTTTTATGTTAATCACTTCTCATACTGGTATTATTTGCACCACAGAATAATAAATAGTGCCTAATTGGATAGCTGAGAACCCTACCTGTTATTTTAATATTTGGCTGACATAGTACCTCCGTCTTTCATTGCAGAAGTCTAACATTAAAGTCACAAATTTTCACAAAGTTATTATAATTGTAAGGTATTGTAGCTCTGATTGCAAAACTATTCAAGATAATTGTGATTTTAGAGTTGTTTATGATATTATACATGTATTGAGCTTTAAACAAGCAAATAATAAAATATTTTATGCGTTAGCATTATTTATGTTAACTTCAAAATTGCATGCCGGAAATATTTATAAAAAAAACGAAAAACTTCAAATTACTTGAAAATTGTAGACATGAGCAAAAGGTTCATGAATAGTATTTTTGTTGCATATGATGATATGACCTCTCCTACGTCCTCCTAGCGAATTGCTAGTAACCCTGTATACAATACATACGTATTTATAGTCATTCTATCACAACAATGAGGTTATCATTGCAATGTTTGTAAATTTATATTGAGTACTTTAGAACTTGGAAGAAATCTTTCCGAAAACATCAGTATTAAACTTATGTGTTAAAATAGAAACGCAGTATTGTGAATGTTATTTGAGTAGCAGCATTTACACTCTCAATTTATTGCAAACGCTAAGCATTTTTTTGCTTTCCCTCATATTGGAAATTATGCAATTTTAGGTTTAAAATATTACTTCATACATATAAATAATGAATAAATTCATTATATAATTATCAGGGAACTAAGATATCTTACTTCAATGAATTCCTAGTAATGTAATACGAATGAACAATTTTTACAAACCGTTTAAACTAGAGATGTGTACACAACGTTTGATTCACCATTTTTAGTTGACCCCGATAACATCGATCATACTAAGCGTGTATTACATTCCCGTTTCTCATTAATATTCGATTTACAGGACCGAACAGCTGTCTTCTCATAAATAGGTTGAGATAAAATACCTACAGAGGTCTATTTTAAGAGTTGTAACAACTAGAGCTCGTCGATTTGGAGTGTCTCCAACATTCACCTAACAATAATAAGATCATGTTCGTCCTTTTGTTGTCTGCCTGTGTTGATATAGAAATTGGAAATATTACGTAAATCTAGATAGCTGTGCCTTACAAAAAGTAGATATAGTAAGGTATTAATTTTACTATCAATTTCTTAAACTTATATTCCATGTTAGAACTTAATTTATACTAGCCGTTTCCCGCGGCTCCGCCCGCGTGGTTGTACTTTCTTAGGATATAAGCTTACCCCTATATCAAGTTTCATCAAAATCGGTTCAGCGGATTAGCCTTGAAAGCATGACAAATAAATAGACAAAGACAGAAGAGTTACTTTTGCATTTATAATATTAATATGTATAGTAAATTTTGAACATGATTATGTTCCAAGTATTTGGAGAAAGGAAAGTGCTGAGTCCGTTTCACGTATACTTGACGTCAAATTATTAATAAGCGAACTCTTTAGTAGGTATGCTTAATATTTATAAGTACTGTTGCTACAACGCATAAAGTAACTCCCAGAAATGCGTGCAATGTGCATTAATTAATAATAAAACTAACGCTATTCGTAAACTCTACTAGAGTACAAAATGTTAATGCGGAAAACGGCGCTTTGTGACACACTCATTTGACTGTTTTGCTCAATTCCTACTTCTAGTATTGATGCCTGATAACGTATTCTTGATATTGTGTCGACTTTTTTTTAATTACCCTCAAAACTCAATATTATATCACAGAAAATTGAAATATTACCAAAAATTAAGAACACAGGTATTTCCTTAATTTAAGAATGAAAATTACTAAATTCTGTACGTACTCGCTAACTCGCGTAACTCGCTTTACTGTACGTAAAACGGTGCGTGTGCCTTATCAGAATAAATGAATGTAATCTGTCATATAGTTAAGAGTTTGCCAATGTAATTCTATTTTGGGTGACTATGCACATTTGCACACATATTCTTTCAATAAGACGTAAAAATACGAATGTCAATGACAATGCAATTTGTATTATCAAAATATTTAACACCACTGCAATAATTCAACAATCAAATTAACTAAGAATGAATAATTACAATTTAAAATAAGGACCTATTTTATAAATTCTACAATTGGGCAGTTCATGTATAACGAAAGTAATCTCGATAG